>PUFA01000089.1:5702500-6902500 GCA_003508835.1 Eonycteris spelaea | reverse complement strand
TAGAAGTACTTCACAGCCAGTAAAATTCAGATGATGTTCTGTACTAGATCTATATCTTAGAGAATATTAACACATATTAAAATCTTAGAGATGTTCTACAGCAAAGAAAATAGCTTATCTTTGTCTAACTCAGCTTTTCCAAATACAGTTTGAGCCAGGAACACTGGGTGTGAGTGAATGTGCATGTGTGTATAAAAGCCTAGAAACTACATACTAAAAGTTTATTTTCCTCTTCTTAGGACACATCTGGTTCTCAGATCCATGTGAATGATAAGTAATTGACACCCTGGGCCCAATGAATGGTTGCACCCGTATTTTTTCAAACACCGTTAATTGTTGTCCCAGGCTCTGTGCTGAGTGTTGGGGATAAAGAGAAGACACAATCTCTTTTCTTGTGCAGATTATAGGCTCATGGAAAAGATGGATTAGTACTCCTATAGAGTTTATGTGTTAGGGTAAATTCATACACAGGGTGTGGCTAGAAGCATGTCAAGGGACCACATACACAACACACACACACACATAGAGGCAGTTGTACAGCTTAGGGTACATCATTCATTTATAAAACAAGAATATGTGAATGGTACTCCATGATGCGATATAATAGAAATAGACATATATTCACCTAAACATGCATAGTTTGTTGTTATTAATGTATTCATGTTGTTCCACAAGTTTTTTTCACTCAACAATTTATTACCAACATCTTTTCTATTGCCTGTGGTTTATTTAACCAGTCCACTATTGATGGATGCTTAAGTTGCTCTGTTTTCACAAGCAGGGCTACATGAACATCCTTGTATATTTATCCTTATGAACTTGTGCAAGTATGTCTAAATACAAATTCTCTAATAGTGAAATTTCTGGGTCAGAAATTATACATTTATTTTCAGCTAGATTTCCCAGCTTTCTCCAGAATTACTGTGCTCATTTGCCTAAGGAAGGGCTTCTCAGGATAGGGGACACTGGTGTGGAGGGGAAGGAGGCAATAGAGAAGGGCTTGAAGCTGATCATTAATGGAGTTTGTATTCCTTAGGAAAGTGAGAGGGCATAGGATCAAAGACCATGGTCTTCACAAAGAATAAAGTTTATATGCCAAGCCAAAGCATAAATTCTGGACTCTACAGAAATGATACTAATGATCTCAGCTAAGAAATTTTGATCACTCTTTCACTCTGCTAGAGATTCCCTGACCCAATCTCTTGGAAATCCTCCTTTCATGCAAGATCCATTTACTTCCTGCATAATTTTCTGATAAAACATGTTAATTAATGATTAGCATAAATATTAGTAAGTATTCCTCTGAAAGCGCTCCTTAGTCAGTAACCCAATTGGCTCCTAGAAAACCTGATGTCTTTGGAAGAGCTCTGGGCATCAGGATTCCATATGCCTGTCCTTCTGGCATTTGCATGGGGGATACAGCAATGTTGCTAGAGCATACCCAGCATCATAGGATAAACAAGATACATGTTCATGCAATGTTCATTTCACTTCATGCCAGGTAATCTAAGAAAGTTTAATATTAAAATAAAGCTTAATATTTATGGTGCAGAACTCTAGTTCTTAAGACAAAATGTTGGACTTGAAAAGTAGTTTCTTGCTTGCAGGGAGCTGTTTTGAGCTTTGACCCATAATTCTCTATTATCAGAATCTCTTTATGAAAATTTAGAATTATTGGGACAGGCCATATTCATCTAGTACACGCTTGGTATTTATATCAAATTTTCAATGAGGCATTTTGCTCCTATTTGAGAAAGTGAGGTGGGGGAGGGCAGAGACAGTGGGAGTCCATGCCCTAATTGACTTGCTGTTAGCAGAAAACTGTATAAAACAGCACTTTATATCAAATTCAAGTCAGTTCTGGCCGTTACAGAATGCAAAGGGAACTGGAGAGACACAATGTCCCCTCAAGTTTTTTCTACCAGGTGCCCCTCCTCCGATCTCTCCCCCTAGAGCCAAGCTCCAATCTCTGCCCATGGTCCACAGATGTGGCCATCACAAGAGACTTATTGTCTTTTAGTCCAGCTACTACTGCTTTGTAATAAACTTCCCTAAACTCAGTGGTATAAACCAACAAATATCTTATGCTCATGAAATCTCTGGGTCAGGAATTCAGAATGGATGGCTTATTAGCCCCATGATGCTTAACTTGAAAGACTCAAGTAAGCTGGAGGCTAGAATCACTGGGTAATTCATATGCTTGGTACTTAGGCAGGGATGGCTGTAGGATCAGCTCAGCCGGGAGCATCTACCTACGTGGCTTGTTCTTTACAACAAAGGGATCTGGGTTGTAATATGAGAATCTAGGGATAGATCTTCCAGGAGGACCAGCAGGGACCTGGTTGGTCTTTTACGATTTCACCTTATAAGCCTTACTTTTCATAAATTTTAGTGGTTAAAGCAGTCCAAATCATCCTAGATTTGGGAAGTGGAGGCATAGATAGCACATATCAGTGAGAGAAGGTTCAAAAAAATTTAGGGACCATATTGTAAATCTATACTTTTTTTTTTTCATGGATCCTGGATCCTCTGCCACCTGCTCCAGGTGGTGCACCTCATTCAGCATTTTCTGGTTTCCTACTGGGTAGTATGGAAGAATAGGATGCTGGAGTAGTCAAAATAAGGGGCCTTCCCATGGATGTAAGAATCCGGTGGCTAGCTTGGAGCATTATTATATTAGAAAGTGTTTGTCTCCTAAAATTATCCTGACCTGGTATATGCTAGACTCTAGGAGGTGAAGAGACAGGGAGGAAAAACCCATTTGGGCACAAATAGGAACTTTAAACATATGGACAGGGACGATAACTGGGACAGGTTTTCAGGAAAAGTGATAATAAAGCATTTTTTTAGGAGAGAGTGGGCAGGCCATGGCGCATCATTATGCAAGTGATTATCTACAACTCTAGTGGGCGCTTAGAGAATATAATTAATTGGGCCCTGGTCAAATAGACCCTCATTGAGACTTATTTAAAGGAAAGCAATCACTGATTCCACTGTGTTGCTATTACTCAAAAGTCAGCCATATTCCTTTTCCAGGGTCATTTTCTCATTTTATGTTTGTGGGAAAAAGCTGGGCCTCAGATCTATATGTGAGTCAGTCCACCCTACAGCTGATTCTGGTTACCTGCTAAGGGCTTAGCATCATCTCAGCCCTGTACACCTTCACTTCAGTTCCACGCCTGGAACACTGGGACTATCATCTTCTCTCAATAGGCAGCAAGTCCCCAGCCTCTGGAAAACTCATTTTCCTTTGCTGTATCCTCTCTCAATCCACCACAACTCCACTAACACACAGAAGATAGATATACATCACAGATTTTATCAAAGGCTTGGGAATAATTGGGGAATTTCAATGTAGGAAAAATTACATTATACAAAAAATCTTAGAGTCAGAAAAAGTAATATTTTAAAGAGTCTTCTCATGCATAGATCCTTTTGGCAGTTTGATGAAGCTATGAATTATGTTTTTAAATGTACAAAATAGAATAATTAAGGTAACAACCAAGGAAATACATTATATTTAAAATAGTATCAAAAATATTAAAACAAATGTGTGATATAATAATACATGTTCTTCTTTGTCGATGTATTAAATAATAAGATCTAGCAGTGGGTGTAATAACTATCATAATTTTGAAGTGCAGTAGTGGTAAGCATAAACAACATTGTGAAATAATGTGCAGTGACTGTAACCTGATAGAAATAGATTAGTGGCAAAGTCACAGTACTGCTAATTCCACCATGCCTTGTAGATGTGCTCATAACTGAAAAAAAAAAAGAGCTAGATTCCAATTAGAAGTTATGAAAATAAAAGTATGTTCTTTCCCATCCAAATTTATGGACCTTTTGAATCCTATCCCTGGGCCCCAAAGGTTCTCCAGATGCCATCTGGTGTGTTTCTTAGCCATGTTTCCAGCCTCTGGGACAGACCTGCTCTCATTTCTCAGAGCCAGTGCTTTATTCAGGACTTCTCAGGGAAAATTTCCGTCCCTCTTTAGGAAACTGGATCCTCCACTACAGGACCCATCTCCTGACTTCTTCTCCCACAGGGACTATCCATAGAACTCAAATATACCTTGTCAGTATGTAATAGGAATACTATTTTGGCAAGTATTACACTGGTGCATGTTAATGTTAAGGTAAAGTCCAAGTCAAGAGACTTCTTACCACAAGGCAAGACGACAGGTACTTGACTTCTTGGGAGACAGGAGCTTCAAAGCCACCTTCCTGGACAGAGAAAACTTGCAATATTAAAGACTCACAGGAAAGATTCAGACCTCTGAAGTCTTCTCCTAATGTAAAGAAGATACCTCTGACCACCTTTCCGGCTTAATGGTGAGTCTGGAGCCAGGAAGGAGTATATGACACAAGAGAAGTAAAGAAAACTTCTTTCCATTTTCTGGAGAAAGGAGAAGGAGGCAAACAATAAGGAGGTAGGAGAATAGAAGGATGTTCTATTTCCACCTCTCTCTCTCTTTGGCACCCAGCGACAATGGTCCTGCCTCACCCTCCATGGGACTCTAGGAGCCAACCAGACAGGGCACCTGCCCCAAGATCCTGCCTTTGGTCTAGTTAAATGTGTAAGAGTGGAAAAGGTAGCTCCTCGAGTCTTGTTGTGGGGCAGACACAAATGAAAGCTTGATAATCTGCTGCATGGGCATACAGATGTGTCCCAGAACAGAGAATAGATGTTCTCATTCTTGGTCAGACTGGACAAATGGCAAAGCTGAGACCTAGGGACATGCAGACAACAGAGCTGGGGAGGGGGGCAAAACAGTAGGGCAGACATCAGGGCTCCCAAAAATATTGTACAAACTAGAAGAAGCCCAAATCAACCAGTTCCAAGCTTCAGGTTTGGAGGCCAGCAGGAAACCTGTGACTGTGTGACAAGACACATCATTTTGGGGAGAAAATATGAGAGACTAAACATTTTTAAAATAAAGTTTTTTTGGGGAATAATTTTAGATTTATAGAAAGATTGTGAAGATAGTATAGAGTTCCCATATACCTAACACTAATTTTTCTCTATTAGCATTTCATATAATATGATACATATATACAATTAATAAACCAATATTGATACACTATTTTGAATGAAGATCCATACTTTATTCAAATTTCCTGAGCTTTTGATCAAGATAGGGGAGTAGGAAAACACTGTGCTTGTCTCCTCTTACAACTACATCAAAATTACAACTAAACTACAGAAATTCCATCATTGTGAGTCACCTGATGTCTAGCTGAACAGAAGTCCTACCACTGGGACACAGAAAGAGACCAACTCGAGATGGTAGGAGGGGTAGAGACATGAAACTTGTTGGTCCCACACCCACATTTGGTGGTTGAGAATCAGTAGGAATATCTCAGCTGCAGAGGTCCCCCTGGGAGAGCAAGGGTCCTGTCCCCACACCGGGCTCCCAAGCCCATGGTTCCAGTGCTGAGAAGACACCTGGCCATGAAATCAGCGGAGATTGTGGCTGAGTGAGATGGAGGGCTGAGGGTCACAAGATTTTCTTCTTTAAGAAACCCATGTGCAGACTTACTCGTGGCAGATGCACTTGCTCTAAGCTCCAGCTCTGGGGCAGCCAGCTTGAAAGATGCCAGTGACTTGTGGGGAAGAACTCAGTTGTCTGGCTTTCAGGATGACAGCTGGAGAAGCAGCTTTCTTCTGGACGGAAGTGCTGGCAGAGGGCATTGTTCATTTGTTGAGCCTTCCCCCACTCCTTGCAGACCCAGCTGTGCACCATATCTGAGTCTCCATCAATGTAGCGTACACTGGTCACCCTGTCCTGGTGATTCTCTGAGGGCCCTGCCACTCCCAATGTGGATTTTACATATAAACAACCTGTCTTGGTGCATTGCTGTGGACTTTCTTAAAATCTCTCAAGGTTCACAAAAACTTAAACAAACAGCAACCTGGCTTTAGAATACCCCATACCTCTTGCTGAGCAACCTCAAGCCCAGCAGTAGCAGCAGCCAGCATTGTTTTGAGGCTTGGCCTTTTGAGGCACTTCAGCCGATTGCTTGGTGGCTCATGCCAGTTGGCCCCTGGCAAGGCACAGGATGCAGCTAAACTTGGCCTGTGGCAGGGCCCTCCCAGGAGGCCCCAGCCTGCACTACTTGTGGCTGGTTTCGGTCTGTGCCAGAGCACCACCTGGGTCACACCTGAAGATGACACACTCAAAGGGCAGACCAGGCAAAGTACCAGAGCCTTGCTAAAAGCAAATCTGGCTCTGTAGGGTCAGCCCTTGCACAACAGCTCCTCCACTGCCCACGCAGTCATCATAACCATCAGCCAGAGGGGCAGTCTCTCCCATGACATTCAGACAGCAATCAAGCGTCAGCTACAACAGGAGGGCACACACAATCCATACAAGAACATACTGGAGTACCCAGCTTAGGTGACCAGGAAAAGTGTGCCTCTGGGGACTTACAGCACACCTACTAATATAAGGCTACACTAGTAAAACCAAGAGATACAGCAGACCTACCTAACATATAGACAGACATAGCAGGCATCCAAAATTGGAAGACAAAGAAACATGTCCAAATGAAAAAACAGAACAAAGCTCCAGGCAAAGAATAAACAAAATGGAGACGAGCAATTTACCAGATACGGAGTTCAAAAACACTAGTTATAATTGATGCTCAATGAACTTAGGGGAAGAGTAAATAAACTCAGTGAGAACTTTTAACAACAAAAAGAATAGAAAACATAAGTGGAGTTAAAAGACATAAAAAAGGATCAGTGAGAAATGAATACTTTACAGACACAAAGAAACCTTATGAGGAATTAACATAGTTTAGATTAAGTGAAGGATTGAATCAGTGATTTAGAAGGTAAGGTAGCAGAAAATACTCAATCAGAATAGCAACAAGAAAAAAGAATCCAAAACAATGAGGATAATTTAAAGGGTCTCTGAAACAACATCAAGCATACCAACATTCACATCATAGGGATGCCAGAAGAAGAAAATGAGCAAGAAATTGAGAACCTATTTTAAAGAAATAATGACTGAAAACTTCCCTAACCTGGTGAAGGAAATAGACATTACAACCCCAGGAAGTCAGAGTCCCAAATAAGATAAACCCAAGAGGGTCACAGCAGGACATTATCGTTATTAAAATGCTAAAGTTAAATGCAAAGAGGGAATCTTAAAAACAGCAAGAAAAATGTAGTTAACTACAAGGGAGTTCCCATAAGACTGTCAATTGATTTCTCATAGAAACTTTTTCAAGCTAGAAGGGAATGACAGGAATATTTCAAAGTGATGAAAAGCAAGGACCTACAACCAAGATTACTCTACCCAGCATAGCTATCATTTAGAATTGCAGGACAGATAAAAAGCTTCCCAGAGAAGAAAAGCTAAAGGACTTTATCCCCACCAAGCCAATATACGGGAAATGTCGAAGGGACTTCTTTAAGAAGAAGAGGAAAAAAGAAAAAGATAAAAACATGAATAATAAAAATGCCAATAACTACATATCTAGCAACAATTACTTTAAATTTAAATAGATTAAATTATCCAGTAAAAGACATAGGGTGGCTGAATGGGTAAGAAAACAAGACCTTAGATATGCTGCCTATAAGGGACTCACTTCAGATGGAAAGGCACACACAGACTGAAAGTAAAGGATTGTAAATAGATGTTTCATGAAAATGGAAATAAACAAACAAAAAGCTGAGCAGCAATACTTATACCAGACAAAATAGTCTTTAAACTAAAAGCTCTAACAAGAGACAAAGAAGGATCCAGTTATCCCATTTCTGGATATTTATCTGAAGAAACCCAAAACACTACTTCAAAGGCCATGTGAATCTATATGTTTATTGTAGCATTATTTACAGTAACCAAGATATGGAAGGTGTCCATCAATCAAAATGAATAAAGAGAGGTGGTACATACATTCAATGGAATATTACTCAGCCATAAAAAAGAGTGAAATCTTGCCATCTGCAACAACATGGATAGACACAGAGGGTATTGTAGTGAGTGGAGTAAGTCAGAGAAATACAAATGTCATATGATTTCACTTATATGTAAAATCTGGAGAACAAGATAAACAAACAAACAAAAAACTCATAGAGCATTTTTGATGGGTGCTGGATTGGGAGATGGGGGGATGGGTGAAGGAGGAGGGGATTAAGAGGTAAAGATCGATAGTTACAAAATAGTCATGGAGATGTAGAGTATAACATTGGGGAAATAGTCAGTATCGTAATAACTATGTACAGTGTCAGATGAGTACTGAATTTATTGGCGTGATCATTTTGTAAGTTATATAAATATCTAATCACTGTGTTGCTATAATAATACCTAAAAACTAATATAATATTGTACATCAACTATAATTGAAGAAAAAATATAAATATTGAAAATAACAAATTTCCTAACATCATTTTTCCTCTTCCAGGATCACATTCAGAATATGATGACATTTAATAGTTACATCCCTTTAGGCTCCCCTCGGCTGTGATAGTTTGTCAGACTTTCCTCGTTTTTTATAACCATGAAGCTTTGAGAATACTGTCAGGTATTGTATAGAATATCCCTCAAGTGAGATTTGTCTCTTAATTAGACTGGAGTTGTAGCTTTGGGAGAGGAGGTTCACAGAGGTAAAGTTTCATTTTCATTACAGCACATCAAGGTTACATTCTGTAAATGTGATGTTACTGTTGATGTTGATCTTGGTTGTCTACCTGATGTAGTGTTTGTTAGGATTCTCCACTGTAAAGTCAATAATTTCTCCCTCGTTCTATACTGTCATCATTGGAAGGAAGTCACTATGCACAGAACTACTCTTAAGAAATGAGGAGTAATACACTACCTACCTCAGGGCAGAGTATCTACATTAAAGTATTTGGAATTCTTCTGTACAGGAGATTTTTGTCTCTTCTTCCTTATTATTTAATTTATTTATTTATTTATTTATTTATTTATTTATTTATTTAATTTATATATTTAAATACATATGGACTCAGTCCAGTACAATGTTGTTTTCTTTTCTCAAATGGTTGTAGTTTTGGGTATTGTGAGCTGATACCTCATTTTATTGCTGGATAGTATTCCATTTTATAGATGTGCCATAGTTTGTTTACTTATTCACCCATTAAAGGACATCCTAGTTGTATCCAATTTTTGGTGATTATAAATGAAGCTGCTATACGTGTATAAATAATATATATTTATAATAAATATTATTATATAAATATGGATGCAGGTTTTTGTGTGGACATAAGTTTTCAAATTAGTTGGGTAAAATCTTAGAAGCACAATTGTTGGGTAGAATGATAAGACTATGTTTAGCTTTGTGAGAAACTTCTAAACTATTTTCCAATGTGGCTGTACCATTCCCCCCCAGCAAGGAAGAAAGTTCCTCTTGCTTCACATTTTCACTAGCAACTGATATTGTCTTTTTGTTTTGAATTTTAGTCACACTTAATAGGTATGTAATAGTACCTCATTGTTTTAACTTTGCATTTCCCACTGACATATGATGTGGAGCATCTTTTCATATGATTATTTACCATCTGTATTTTCTTCCATAAATTGTGTTTAAATCTTTTTGCCTTTGTTTTCATTTGATCGTTTGTTTTCTTATTGTTGAGGTTTCATGATTTCTTTGCATATTTTGGCTGTACATTCTTTATCAGCTATGTTGTTTTTCAAATATTTTCTTCCAATCTGTCATTTGTTGTTTTATTCTTTTAATGATGTATTTGCAGAGCAGAAGTTTTTAATTTTAATAAAGTCTAGCTTATCAATTTTCTTTCATAGTTCATGCTTTTGGTGTTTTATCTAAAAGCTCATTACCAAATACAAGAGCATTTAGATTTTTTCTTATATTTTTTCTAGAACCTTTATAGTTCTGCATTTTACACTTAGGTCTATGATTCATTTAGAATTAATCTTTACAAAAAAATTAAGTTCTGTGTCTAGGTTCATTTTCTTTTTTTTTTGCATTTGGTTGTCCAGTTGTTCCAGCACCATTTGTTGACACCAGCATATGCTTTTCATTCTCCATATGGTCTTCTGGTCTCCTAGGAATAGATCTTGGAGAAAGTATGCATGCATGCACACACTTGCAAATACTCACCTCCCAAGGACAAATAATATTTCCCAGATATAGTCAGTGTAAGTCCATATAAAAAAAAAAACTATTTTATTAAAGGCAACATAATCTGAAAAATGTCCCTTGTCCATAATGGAGAAAGCATTTTGGCTCCTTTCTCTAGGTCATAGTCAGATATGTAATTGTGCACTTGAAGTGGGAATTTTTGTGACAATAATGTGACAACAGAGCCAACTGCTCCACATCATCTGACATCCTTCCTTTCACTGGGGATTGTATATAAGCTGTGAAATCATTGCTTTTTCTATTGACTGGCAGGAACAAATTTTAGACAGGTTTTTACCCACTTTCAGTATAAAGAAGACTCACTCCTACTCAGAAAAAACCTCTGGGTGATGTGAAAAAGTTTATGTTCTTGCAGTTATACGAGGACTTTCTGTGCCAGCTGCTGGGGACAAAAGTGAAGACAGTAACATATAGGTCCTGCTCTCCAGGACTCACATTCTAACTGAAAATAAACTTGAGTTAAAAATGCAGTTATAAGAACGGTCACAAGCAGAATTTTTCTTACTGCTGTTACACATTCTTTGGAACTAAGCTTCTCAAAGTCTCCAGAGGTGTTCCTCACATGTCTGTGTACATGTATTCATGGACTCCTACCTGATGATTGCCAATTTCTTCTTTCATCATCTTTTCATCATCAGGAGATGCTTTCTCTTCTGTGAATCTCTACCGCCTGACAGGAAAGTTTCCATTGCTGATCCTCATGGTTGTGTCAGTGTGCTGGGACCCAGGCTCGATAATGCCTGGACCGAATCAGCTTAATGGGCTTATCACCAAAAATTTAGAAGTACTGAGAGTTCCTTCTAAAAGACTTGGTTTTCTTTGTTTTTTGGGGATTTTTTTTGCTTACATACTCAAGTGAATTTTTCCCCCTCATCCTTAGAACTTCAAAAATTTTACAAGCACGTAACCACATGTGAGTCTCTTCTTATTAATTTCCAGGAAGACGTGAGCTGCTGCAATCTTCATACTTATTTTTAATCAGTTCCAAAATTTTTTTCTTAGGTTATTTTTTTTATTATTACCTCTTTTCTATAGTTTGGATTTATTTCTTGGGAACATCTATAATTTTTAAGTTGCATCTCCATTTCTTGCCCTACATACCTAACACATTTTGCTTTCAACATGTTTTATATCTTTGTCCTTTCTGTCTGCATTCTGGGAGAGCTCTTCTAATTTTTCTCCCAGGACACAGCTTTTGGTTTATTTTCAATGAAACAGTTACTCTCATTGCCTCTGATGTGCATTTTTTTACCTGCTGCCAGATGTTCTTTCCTTTCTCCTCATTTCTTAATTTGTACCTCTGCCTTCGCCTTGGTTGGTTCTCTTCCTGCTGCAGTCTCACAAAGTCTGTGCCTACCTGTATGCCATATAAAAACATTGAGATAGATGTAGTTATAGATATACAGATCTAAAACTATAATTATATCTATATTTCTATGGATGCTAAAACATTACTGAAACAAATGAGAAATTAAATGGTTAACTTGAATTTTTATACACAAACACCTATATAACTGGTAAAATATTAATCCTATTTTTTACTGAAATTAAGAGTGCCTTCAGTAGTGTGAAGAAAATCCTTTTAGTGTACTATTTATGTTGGATACTTTTGTGAATATGTTGCACGAGTGCAAGGTGAAGTAGGTCCATGTCACCAACATCATGACTAGAGAAAGTTGATCTTTATCTAGAGTTGACAGTTCTTAGCATTCTGAAAACAACATATTGAATGATGTGGTGCTATTTACAGGGGTTGAGAAATTTTCCTGGTTGTAACTCTTGTATTAAGGAAATAATTCAGAGAGAGCATTTAGCCCAGTGGTCTGGCCCATAGTATATACCCCATAACTGTTAGCTAGTAAGTTTCATTAGTTCGAATGTATTTTATCAAAGGTTAAACCCTTTAATATGTTCTTTAAAAACAGTTTCATTATTTACAGAAAACAGAATAAACTATTTTCATTAGGAGAGAGTTTGTCATACTAACCTAAAATCTTATTTGGCTTAATAATAAAGTCTGTGTCTCTCCCATGAAGCCTGACACACATGGAGACATGCTTCCCCTTTTGTGTAGCTATGTCATGGAAGCACAGGGCCCTCCAAAGGTCACATATCAGGGGAGAAGAAAGAGGAAAGAGACCTATCAGCTTTTAACTACTCGATAAAATTGGGATAAATCATTTCAGCACACATTTCACTGGCCGGAACTAGTTACCTGGCACCAAACCCAAAAATGCAAGAGAGAATAAGAATATAAAAGGAGCTTACAGATCATAAGTCCCATAGATTCTACTACAGAACAAAAAGTTAGTAAATCCGAATTTTGGACAGAACTTCAAAATCAATTTCATGTAAAATTATTTCTGTATTTTTCAGACAGGTATTATCTAACCAGTTCTTTGTGGGTAGCAAAACACAAATAATAACAATTCAAAAATTTGTCCCATAAGTACTTGTAAGAAAGAAATTTTTTTATTTAAAAAATACAGGTAATTCTAAAACAAAAATGAAGTTCCCAAATCCTCTAAACATTGAAAGAAAATAGCTTTGAAGAGGATACAAATTATTCATTTTCCCAGATACTCTTGAGTCTAGAACTGGCTTTCCCTGGAATCAGAAATAAAAAGTAAACCTGAATCAAATCCTATTAACATTACTCTGGAATTGAACAAGGCATGTTCTGTTTCACATAAAGAAGTGAACATATTTAATTTTTAAATGAGATTTCAAAGAGAGTTCACTTCTGGTCAAGAAGGAATAACATAAAATTGGATTTAGAAACAATAACAAGAACAGAAAAGAAAAAGTATTATGTAAACATGGTTTTTAAGATATTACAATTAGGTGATAAAAGAAGCAGGCGAAACATTGAGAAACGGAAATAAAGTGAACCCTGTGATTGCCACAACTTACAACCTGAAAAGTTTCTAGGTCTTCAGCCCACGAGAGGAAGAACTCAGACACAGTAGAGCTTCAAAATGCAAGAAGTAAAAAACTGATTACACACATCAAGGAAGAAATCAACATATCTGCAATAATAGTTTGGAGATTTTAACTATCACAAACTTGACTTGTAAATGCTATCATTCAACTTGACATAATTAAAATTTATGACATACTCATCCAACAACATCAGAATACACATTCTTTTTATGTAAATATGGAACATTTTACCAAGATAGACCATTTATATATTATAAAATAAATTAACTTCAAAATTCAAATCAGAGATTTCAAATCAAATACATGATGATAATGAAATTAGAAAATGATGATAATGAAATGAAGAGTTAGACATTATCACTGATGATAATTGAAAATGAAATTAGAAATCAACAGCAGGCAGATATTTTGAAAATTCCCCCAAGTAATTGGAAAATAAAGAATATACTTCTATTTACATAACTTATGAGTCCAAGAACTTAAAGGATAAATTAAGAAATTATGTTGAATTAAATAAAAATCAAAATGCATCATATCAAAATTGTGAGATATATCTAGTGGTACTTAAAGAAAATTTTACAGCACTAAATATCCATATTAGAGAAAAGAAGAAAGGTTCAAACTAGCAATCTAAGCTTCTAGTTCAAGAAAGTAGAAATAGAAGAGAAAAAATCCAAAGCAAGAAAAAAAATCAGAATAATCAATAAAATAGGAAATAGAAAGCAATAAATGAAATCAATAAAACCAAAAGCCAGTTTCTTTGAGATCAATAAAATTGATCAAACTAGACTAATCAAGAAAAAATGTAAAGTCCTGAATTACCAATATCAGGAATAAGAAGATAATATTACTACAGTCTACAGATTAAAATAATAATATAATATTGTGAATAACTTTATAACATAAATATGATAATAGACGAAATGATGAATTCCTTAAAAGACACAAACTACCAAAGCTCCCCTCAAAAAGAACAGTTCTATTTCAGTTAAAAAATAAACTTGTGGTTAAAGAATCTCACAAAGAAAACTCCAGAGCCAGATGACTTCACTGGTAAATTCTACTAAACAAATTCTATTAAGGAAATAATACTAATACTACATAAACCTGACTGAAAATTGTAAAGCAGAGATTACTTTCTAACTCAGCAGCATTTTCATGATTTTTAAAAAGTAGACAAAAAAGTAAAAAAATTATAGAACAATATTCTTCATAAACACAGATGCAAAAATTCTTTAAGAAATTGTGATGAATCAAATGCAAATCTAAATAAAAAGGAGAATACATTGTGACCAAATGGAGGCTTATCTCAGAAATGCAGAATTGGTTTAACATTCTAAAATCAATGTAATTCAATGTAATAAAGACTAAAAGAGAAAAATTATATAATTATCTCAAAAGATAGAGAAAAAATATTAGACAAATCCAATATTCTTGTGATTTAGAAAAAGAAAATCTCATCAAGCTAGGACTACAAGGTACTTTTCTCAGCCTGATAAAGAGCATCTACAAAAAAAATATAGTTAACAATATCTTAGGGAGAAACTAAATGCTTTATAACCTAGATTGGAAAAAGGAAATAATATTCTTTCTTCTATTTCTATTCAACATTGTGCTGGTGCTTCTAGCCAATGCAATAAGGAAAGAAAAATAAATAAAAAACATCCAGATTGGAAAAGAAAAAGTAAAACATTTTTTTATTTACAGATAACTTGGTTGTATTAATTTATTATTGCCGCATAACAAATTACTACAAATTCAGTGACTTAAATCACCTATTTATTGTCTCACAGTCTCTGTAGGTAAAAAGTCTGGGCAGGCCTAATTGGATTCTCTTCTCAGGGTCTCAGAAAGCTGAACTCTTATAAGGAGGCTTGATACAAGAGAAGGATCTACTTCTGAGCTCCTTTAGGTTGTTGGCAAGCTAATTCCTTGGGGATGTAGGATTTAGGATTCATGTCAGCTTCATCTTTCAAGCCAGTGATTAGAGAGTGGGGGGAGCGGGGAGAGGAATGGGGGGAGACTCTACTAGTTTGAATCTCTGACCTAAAGAGCTTTAAAAGGGAGCACTTTATTAGTTCAAGCTTATTCAGACAATCCTTCTGATTAACATAAAGTCAACTGATTAGAATTTTAATTACTTCTGTAACTTTGAATTTTAAATTTATACTTTCACCTTTGCCATATTCTATTGGTTAGAAGGAAGTCACAGTTTCTGCCTTTACTACAGGGGAAAATTACACAAAAGCATGGATGCTAGAAGGTGAGAATTATAGGTGCCATTTTCAAATCGTGTGTATCATATTCACTTATGAAGAAAATATAATGGAATTGTCAATAGAAAATTCAGAGAGTTTTTACTTGGTGTGGATATTTATAAACAAGAAACAAACTGTGAATTAGGGAGATTTCAGATTCAAAACTGGTAATAAACTCAATTTTCAGAAGTTACATCTCAGTTTATAATTCATGAATAAGTACATTGTTTTCCAGGGACAAGAAACTTCCTTTAGAGCTGCAGCACTACATGAGCTTACTTCTTTGTAGATGATTCTCAAGGAAACTGCACCAATTTTGTTAAGTGTTTTGATCATAAATGGATGCTGTATCTTGTCGAAGGCTTTTCTGCATCTATTGATATGATATGATCATATGATTTTTATTTTTTTATTTGTTTATGTGGTGTATCACATTAATCAATTTGTCTATGTTGAATATCCCTGTGGCCTGGGATGAAGCTCACTTGATTGTGGCATATAACCTTTTTAATATGTTGCTGTATTCCATTCACTACTATATTTATTTAGGATTATTGCATCTGTGTTCATGAGAGATATTGGTCTATAGTTTGTGTGTGTGTGTGGTGTGTGTGTGTGTGTGTGTGTGTGTGTGTGTAAGTGTGTGTGTGTATCTTTATCAGGTTTTGGTATCAGGGTAATATTGGCCTCATACATGCAATGCTTCTCTTTGATGTTTTGGAAGAGTTTGAAGAGAATACGTATTAAATCTTCTTTGAGGAGGAAAAAAATGGCGTAGAGGATAGAGGCTCTGTTCATCCAACTGGCGACCAAATCAAATTTGTGACGATAATAAGGCACAGCAGCAGGGAAAAATCACCTGGGATCCAGATGAACAAGCCATACAACCAGGGATAAGTCCAGGAAGTCACCATGCAATGGCAGAAGATAGGTTGGGGAGAAGACGTAGGACTGCCCAATCCCAAATGGCTAAGACAGAGGTAGAAGCAGGGCAGTGACAGTAGCAGACGTCTCTTAAATGGGCCGTGTCCACAAACCGATTTTTGAGGTGCTAGACCTGCTTGCTCAGAGCACCAGTGCCGATTCAGGGGCACACAGCGGGCATCATCAGGAATTACAGGAGACATTGTCGGAGTGAGAGCTGAGGCAACACTCATTCTGTACAGAAGTGCTGGCGGTATCCATTGTTTCCTGTTGAGTCCTTCCTGCTCCAGAGTGTGCGTACACAGCGCCTGCCATAGTCATGATGTCATCAAACATGATAACAGAGGTCTCTCCACCCAAAGGAGTCCCTGAAACCCCACCTCCCTGAACTTGTGGCCCCACCCAAGTCACATCTAGGTGTATCCTCAGTGAATCAGGTGCTCCTTGCTAAGCATCACCTAGGCTCTCACTGGAGGCAGCTGGCCTTGGTTTCTGGTGTGACCTTTTGAGACAACTATAAGCACAGCATCTGTGGATTGCTTGCTGAATCTTAACAGGTGGCCCAGAGCAGGACATAGGCTGGGGCTAAATTTGGCCTGCAGCTAAACCCCTCTCAGGACTGTGCCACTGTACATCAACTTTACTAATAAGACCGGGAGACTTAGGAACTTTGCTTAGTACATGGAAACAGACACAGAATGGCAGCCAAAAATGGAAGGCAAAGAACAGAAACCATATGAGAGAACAGAACAGAGATCCATATATAATAGGGTCAAGTAACCTAACAGATGCAGAGTTCAAAACACTGGTTATAAAGATGCTCAATGAACTTTTGGGAAGTGTAGATAAATTCAGTGAGAACTTCAACAAAGAGATAAAAACATAAAAATGGAAATGAAATTTCAAAAGTGAACCAGTCAGAAATAAAGAATACATTATCTGAGATGAGAAGTATATTAAATGGAATAAACAAAGGAATAAATAAAATGAATAAAGAAGAGGATCAAATGTCCTATCTAGAGGACCGGAAAGCCAAGGGCACTCAATTAGAATGGCAAAGAAAAAAATATTCTAAGACTATAAAAATAATTTAAGGAGCATATGGGACACTATTAACACTCCAAATATTCTGTCTGATCAGTGTAACTGAAGAAAATCAAGATGGTGAACAGCTGTTTGAAGAAATAATGATGGAAAACTTCCCTAACCTGGTGAAGAAAATGAACATAAAACCCCCACAAACTCAGGATTCCAAAAATCAAGGATCCAAAGAGGCCACACCAAGACACATCTAATTAAAATGCCAAAGATTAAATACAAAGAAAGACTATTAAAAGCATCAAGAGAAAAACAAATAATTACATATAAGGGAATATTCATAAGACTGGCAACTGATTTCTCAAAAGAAACTATGCAGGACAGAAGGGCTTGACAAAAAATATTGGACAGGAGACCTAGGATATACAACCAAGAATAATTTATCCAGCAAAGCTATCATTTAGAGTGAAGGACAGATAAAGAGCTTTCCAGACAAAAATAAGCTAAAGGAATTTATCATCACCAACCCAATATTACAGGAAATGTAGGGACTTCTTTAAGAAGAAAAACATGTATCAAAAACAGGAAAAAGAATGGTAACAACTATGTCCCTATCCATAAGTACCTCAAATAGAAAAGAATCAAATGCTCCAACCAAAAGATAGAGTGGCTGAAAGGATAAGAGAACAAGACTACTATATATGAAAAGGAAGGGATGGAAAAAGATACTGCTTTGATGCACCTAGATGGTATTTAAGTGAGAAAGAAAGATAAACACTATATATAATTCACTTATATGTAGAACCTAAGGAATAAAAGAACAAACTAATCAAAAACAGACTCACAAACAATAGTGGACAATTTGGTGACAGACAGAGGGGAGGAGAATTTGAGGGCTGGGAGAATGGGGTGAAGGGCTAAAGAAGTACAAATTAGTAGCTGATGGACGGTCACAGGCATGGGGAGTGTGGCATAGGGAAGGCAGTTAGCATTAATACATTAGCTAGGTGGAGAGTCAGGGGAGGGAGGGTACAATTGGGGGGTCGTTTTATGAACTATATAGATATAGTCTAACCAATGTACTGTATACTTGGAACTAAATTAAAAAAAAAAGTTAAAAAAACTCTTCTTTGAATGTTTGGTAGAATTCGCTGGTAAAGCTGTCTGGTCCCGGACTTTACTTTTGGTAGGTTTTTGATAATGATTTCAATTTCCATACTGCTGATCTATTTAGATTTTCCAGTTCTTCTTCATTCAATCTGGAAAGGATGTATCTTTCTAAGAATTGGTCCATTTCTTCTACATTATTAAATTTAGTGTTATATCAATTTCATAACATTCTTGTATGATCCTTTGTATTTCTGCAGTGCGTGTCATAATTTCCCCCTCTTTCATCCCTGATATCTTATTTGTGTCCTTTCTTTTTTTCCTTAGCGAGTCTAGTCGGTGTTTGTCAATTTTATTAACCTCAAAAACCAGCTCTTGTTGTTTTATTTATTTTTTTTTTTTTTTTTCATTTCAATTTCATTTAATTCTGCTCTAATTCTGATTATTTCTTTCTTCCACTGACTTTAGGGTTCATTTGTTCTTCATTTTCTAGTTTTTTAAGATGGAGCATTAGGTTGTTTATTTGGGCTCATTCCTTTTTTTTGGGAGATAGGCCTGTAATGATGTGAAATTTCCCCTTATGACTGCTTTCACTGTGTCCCAAAGTTTTGTTATGCTGTACTATCATTATGATTTTTTCGATATATCTCTTGATCTCTGTTTTTATTTCTTCTCTGACCCAGTTATTCTTCAGTAGCATGTTGTTTAATCTCCATGTATTTGTGGTTCTTACCACTTTCTTTGAAGTTGTTTATCTCCAGCTTCAAAGCTTTATGATCAGAGAATATGTTTTATAATTTCAACCCTCTTATATTTGTTGAAAACTATCTCTGTGTCCTAGTATGTGGTCAATTCTTGAGAATATTCCATGTGCACGAGAGAAGAATGTATAAGCAGTGTTTTGGGATGAAAGGCTCTGTAAATGTCAATTATGTCCAGTTGGTCTAATGTATCATTTAACAATGTTGTTTCCTTATTGATTTTCTGTTTGATGATCTGTTCATATTTGACAGTGGGATATTTAGGTCCCCTACCACGACAGCGTTTTTTTCTTCCTCCTTAAGTTCTGTTAGAAATTGCTTAATATATTTCGTTACTCCCTGATTAGGAGCATAGATATTAATAAGTGTTATGTCTTCTTGGTGTACAATTCCCTTACCATTATGAATTGTCCCTCATTATCTTTCTTTACCCTTTTTTATTTTGAAGTCTATTTCATTTGATGTTTTAACCACTACTCTTTTCTCTGAATGCCATTTGCTTGAAATATCATTTTCTACCCTTTCACTTTGAGTCTATATTTGTCTTTGGAACTAAGATGTGTCTCCTGGAGATAGCATATGGTCGGGTTTTTTTTTTGATCCATTCTGCAACTCCGTGCCTTTTATTAGTGAGTTCATCATCTACATTTAGGATATTAAATATGAGGTTTGCTATAACCATTTATCTTTTGCTTTCTGGTAGCTTGTTTTTCCATTTCTTCTTTGTCCTTGTTTGTTGTTTTTCTTTATTTTGGTTGGGTTTTGTGGATTTTCCCTCTGATTCTTTTTTTTTTGTTATATACTTCAGCTCTGAATCTTTGATGTGTGATTACCATTATGAATATGTAAAGGATATATACATATACATATATATATACATATACATATATATACACACACACACACATATACACATATATATACACATATATATAACCATCCTACATTTATAATCATCCTAAATGTAGATGTGTATATATACACATATATATATGTGTATATGTGTGTGTGTGTGTGTGTGTGTGTGGTGTATATAATATGTATATAGTAGTCTATTTTCTTCTGTGTGTGCCTTATCTCCATTCCCCTTTGCAAATTTGGATCTTTGAATCCTCCCCTTTTCAGTCATTGTTGTCTCAGTTTGTCCCTATGTGTGTTGAATATTCATTAGTGTCCTGCTATAGCAAATCTCTTCTATTGTTTAAGCTTATAATGCCCTGCTCTTAGTAAGGTTTGCACTCCTCTGCTTCTATCTGCTTGCTAGTTGCCTTACTCCTAGTTATTATTATTATTTTTTTGTCATTTTGTTTTATGTGAGCTGACCCTTTCAGTATTTCCTGTAATGCAGGCCTCATAGGAGAATTTCCTTAATTTTTGTATGTCTGGAAAGGTCTTTATTTCTTCTTCATATCTAAAAGAGAGCTTAGCTGGCAATTCTTTTTATTTAATAGTTTGAATATCTGTTTCCACTCCTTTCTGGCTTGTAAGGTTTGTGCTGAGAAGTCTGAGATTCTCGAATGGGTTTTCTTTTTTTAGGTTACTTTCTTCTTTTCCCTGGTTGTCCTGAGAATTCTTTGTCATTGATTTTTGATAATTTTAATACAGTGTGTCTTGGTGAAGGCCTTTTTAGGTTGGGATAATTGGGTGTTCTGTTGACTTTTGAATTCCAAGTTCCAGCTCATTTCCTTAGATTTGGGAAATTTTTGTCAACTATTTGTCTTAAAATGCTTTCTAATCCGTGTTTTTTTCCTCCCCTTTGAGAATGCCCATTATTCTTATGTTTCCTCTCCTGATGGTATCAGCTTGTTCTTGTATTTTTCTTTCATTGTTTTTCATTCTTTGGTTTCTCTCTTCTTCCTTCTGATCTATTTCTAGGTTTTCTGTTTTCAATATCACTGGTCTTTTCCTCCATTTGGTTGACTCTATTTCCCAAGTTTGTTATTTCATTTTCATCTCTTTCAGTGTGTTCTTCACTCCAGAAGTTTTATTGGCCTATTTGAGGGTTTTCTGTCTCCTTGCTAAAGAACTCATTCCGCTCATCTAGTTGTTTTTTCAATTCCTGATATGAATTGTTTTGGATCTCATTGAGTTTTTCAGAAGTACCATCCTGAATTCTCTGTCATTTAAGTTGCATATTTCTATGTCTTCTAAGCTTATTTTCTGGATTATTTTTTCTCTTTCTTTCTGATCTACCTTCACCTTGGTTGTTCATGTGTTTAATAAACTATTTTTCCTCATGGACATGTAATGGAAATATATTCTGCTTTTTTTTTTTCCAGAAAGGAGACATATTATATAAAGGTCTCTCTTGTGCAAAGAAGGCAGTTTTCTTTTGTTTTCAGTAGGCAGCGTCTAATACTCTTGGATTCCTGCTTTATATAAAGTTTAAATGCCTTTTTTGTTGTTTATATTCACACTCTCTACCCTCAGTCTCAGTCCCCGTGAGTGTTAACGACAGTTTCTGTAGCATTTGCTCAGATTATTCTGGGCTCCAATGGTGCTTGGGTCTTGGAGGATATGGGGGGAGGGGTCCTCTGTGTTGGGGGATGGAAGCAGCATCTCAGCCTGTTGTTTTGCAGCCGTGGCTGGTAATAATCAACTGTTGTTTCTCTGCTGTCCCCACTTCTCTGCTTTCTGCCCAATCCCTAGGCACTGTCACTGGCCTTGTTGAACTCACAGCTCCCCAGGCAGTGTTGTTCAGGGAAACTGCTGCACCTTCTTCTCTCCCCATCCTCCTTCAGGGAGCTCCAGCTACTAGAGGCAATTCTTTTATTTCTCTTAGTCTACTGCCCAACTCTCGGGGTTCTGACCTGTAGCTCTTATGTGCAGATTACATGCTCAGATGTGCCGGTGTGCTGTGTAGGAATTTTTGTTGAGTGTTAAATGTTCAGCTTATTGTTATTTGAAGGGGAGAGATCTGGGGACATCTCTCACTCTTGCCATATTTCTATTGATTTTGAGTCTAATTCCATTACAGTCTTAGATTACTCCCCTGCATGATTTCAATTACTTTAACTTTATTAAGGTTTGTTTTATTACCAGGGTATAGTATAACTTTGTAACTGTTCCATATGGACTAGAAAAAAGTATATATATTCTGTTCTTAGATTTAGAGCTCTATAAGTATAAATTAGATTCTATTGGTTAATGGTATATTCAGTTGTACATTTTTGCTGATTTTTCTGCTTACTTGTCCTATCAATTACTGAGAGAGGAGTGTTGAAGTCTCTAATAATAATTGGAGATTTCTCTACTTCTCTTTTCAATTCTGTCAGTTTTTGCTTTGTATATTTTGAAACTCTATTGTTGAGTGCATACACAGTTAAGATAATTATTCTTCTTAGTGAATTCATCCATTCATCAAATACAGTGTACCTCTTTAGCTTGGTAATATTTTTGCTCAGAAAGACTACTTTATCTGATTAAAATATAGCAAACTCTAGCTTCCTCCTGATTAGTATTTGCTTTGTGTACTTTTCCCCTTCTTTTACTTTAACGTACCTATATCTATATTTGAAGTGAGTTTCTTATAGACAGCATATATTTGGGTTATCATCTTTATTAATTCTGGCGATCTCTGTTTTTAAATTGTGCTTAAACCATTTACTGTTAATATAATTATTAACATACTTGGATTTATGTCTGAAATCTATTGTTTCTGATTTGTTTATATTCTGATTTTCAATTCTCTACCCTTCCTTTCTTCTTGTGGGTTATTTAAACATCTATTTAACATTACATTTCAATTTATTATTGTTATTGACTATATTTCTTTTGATAATATTTCTACTTTTGCTCTAGGAACTACAATATGCATACTAAACTTTTTACAATTTAATTAAAATCCATATTTTAAAATTTTATTTATTAAAATTTATTTATTTATTTTTATTTTTTTATTTCTTATTTTTCAGGTGAGGCAACCCTTGGTTGACCTCACGGATTGCAAGGACCTTGTCAGTTTACAGTCCTTCATTTTTTAAATTTTTTATGCCTACATCACCTCGTCTTCCTAGGTGTTCTCCCATCCAAGTACTAAACAGGCCCAACCCTGCTTAGCTTCCAAGATCAGATGGGATCGGGCTTGTTCAGGGTGGCATGGCCATAGATGAAATTTAATTTATTGACATAAAAATACATAGCATGAAATTCATTAAATTCATGTATTTTAAAAGAATATACCTGAGTGGTTGATAGTATATTTATAATGCTGTACAACCATCACACTACTGAATTTTAGAACAGCTTTATGACCTCAAAGAGAAATCCCATACTTCTCACTTTCCTCTTCTCCCCATCCCATTGCAACCATCTCATCTGCATTTTTCTCTCCAGATTTGCCTATTCTGGATATTTCTTACAAATGGAATCATACCATATGTGGCCTTTTGCAAAAAGAAAGTTGGAATTTTGGTATATTTATTTCAAATTTGGATATTATTGTACTTTAGCTCTTTAGACATAGTTCCTGTTAGCTCTTCTAATATTTTCAATATTGCTGTTTTAAGATCTATGTCTAGTATGGTCAACATCTGGACTTCCTCAAGGAAAATTCCTATTAATTGTCTTTTTCTTCTGTGGAGAAATAAATGATACTTTCTTGTTTCTTTGTATGCCCTGTAATTTTTTTGTTGTATTCTAGACCTTTTGACTATTATAATAAGATAATTCTGGAAATGAGATCTTCCTCTCCCCAGTATTTGTTGTTGCTGTTTGTTTTAGTTGTTTGTTTGTTTAATGACTTCTCTGAACTAATATTATAAAATCTGTATTATTGGTCATGTGTTGCCACTGAAATCTCTGTTCTGTTAATTTAGTAATCAGCTATTGAACAGAGATTTTCTTAAACTCTTGAAACCAAAATATCTCACAGTTTTTGCAGAGGGACTATGTGTGTATGTTGGGGCATGCCTTCAACAATCAGGAAGTTGATGACTCTGGCATAGTTTTCACTTTGTACTTGTATAGAGCTTAAAGGTCAGCCAGAGATGAGTACTTAAAGCCTTCTCAGGTCTTTCCTGAGCATGCTTACAGCCATGGGAATGCATATTGCTTCCTAAATCCCCAGGAATATATTAGAGCTTTTCAAAATTCTTTTCCCCCAAAGTGTTTCATCTCAGACTTTCTACTTAAACTTCTGGTTAGTCTATTGTTTACCCAATTGTTATCCATTGTCTCAGGCAGCAGTGACTAAAACATTTGCCTATAAATGTTTTCAACTAATGACATTGTGTAGTGGCTTTCACATTGGGTGAATTCCAAGTTAGGTGAGATAAAGTCAATGCTTTTGAGCCTCCAGACAGATCAAAACAGAATAATTACAATTCTTCATGAATGTGGTTCATTTTGCTTCTCTGGTACGAATACTGGCAATGTGCACTGCCATTTTTAAGGCTACTAGTGATCTGAGGAGCAGGAACTAGCTTAAGTGGACATGCCATCAAGCTTATTGTTTTTACCAAAATTCAGCCATTGGTTCCTGGGTTTTGAAAGCTTTGGCTAGTTTCTAGACTTACAAAAAAAGTTAATTCTGACTTTTTATTTGCCATTTTAAAATTACTTTTAGGGAGGGTCAGAATTTGAGTTCCCCATTCTCTCATTCTCACTGATGTCACTATCTATCTTATGTAGAAATCTTACTACCACAGGTCCCTTTATTCTCTCCTTTTATGTTGTCATATCTTATATTTTACTTCTACATACACTGAAACCCCCCCCAAATAATATTATAATTTTTACTTTAATCTAATAAGGCTATTTCAACAGAGGAATAGTCAGTCCTTCATTGCCAATGTTCCTAGTTTCCATTTTGTATCATTTACCTTCTGTCTAAAGAATTTATTTCAGCAATTTTTTTAGAGCAATTCTGCTGGCAAGAAATTCTCTTTGTTTTCCTGTATTTGAGAATGTCTTTATTTCACCTTCATTTCTGAAGGATATTTTCACTGTATATAGAATTCTTGGTTAACAGTTCTATTCTTTCATTACTTTAATAGTATTGCTATATTTCCTCCTGGCATTTCTGATATCTCTTGAGAAATCCACAGTTACATGAATCATTGTTCTCCAATAAAAAAATACACCATTTTCCTCTGATTTCAAGATTTTTTTCTTTGTCTTAGTTCTCATCTGTTTATGAAGTGTCTTGGCATGAACTTCTTTGAATTTATTTGTTATAGTTCTCTGATCCCCTTGTATCTGTAAGTTCATATCTTTTGCCAAATTTAAGATGTTTTTAGCCATCATGTCTTTAAATACTTTTTTTTTGGTACCACATTCTTTTTCTTCTTTTTTGGACTCTGATAACATAAATTATTATAACTTTTGATAATTTTCTACAGACCCTTAGGCTCTGTCACTTTTTTCAAGACTTTTTTTTTCCTCTGTGTTGTTAAGATTGCATGACTTTTATGGATCTTTCTCAAGTTCTCTGGCTCTTTCCTTTATTATCTCATGTGGAGCTCATCAAATGTGTTTTCATTTTGCTTACTGTATTTTTAGGCTCTAAAATTTCCATTTTTATCTTCTATTTCTTTGTTGAGATCTTTTAAATTTTCATTCTTTTTAATAGTGGTCACCCTTATTTCTTGGAGCATTTTATGATAACTTCTTTATAGTATTTGTCAGCTAATTTCAATGTCCACATTCTCATGAAATTGACATGTGTTGGTTATCTCTTCTAAGCAAATTTAGATTTTTCTGGTTCTTTGTATTTGAGAATTTAGAATTGTATCCAAGACATTTAGAATATTTAGTTATTTGACGCAGGGTTGGTAACACATGATAGACAATATATTTTGTGTGTATGTGCGTATGTGTTAGGCAGTCAGCCTGATTGGGTTCAGCCTCAAGTTCCAACTAGTGTTATGTTGGTTGTAGTTCCAATTAATTTCAGTTAAGTCTTCAAAGCCTTTGCATTTCTATTCAGATTGTTCTGTGCATGTGACATCAGTGGCTAGTTTGGCACCTGGGCTATTGTCTAACACATTGTTCAGTTCTCAAAGTCTACATATGTTCATTAGGATAAGATCAATCTGCTCATGTGGAGTTAAGCTCAGAAATTTATAAACAACTAGAAGTAGCCTTTTATCAAACTTTTCCCTATCTAGGAATTTGTCAGCACTTTTCATTTCCCTAGAACTCTCCATTTGGGCCCTCTAGCTAGGAAGCTAAAACTTTAGTTGCCTCAAATTATTGCACCCCTTATGAAACTGCACTTGTGCCAGGGACAAGCAGAGGGAGGACAGAAGAGACAAGAAGCACTGCAGGTGTTTCCCAACCTTTAGGATCATATATTGTCTGTTCGTGCAGGAAGGTCCTCCTTCCTCAAAGTTTTAGGCTTCTGGTGGCTGTCATTGTCACTATTGCTTTTGCTTCTAAAGATTGCTGAGGGGCCAAGTGTAAGAGAATAGAGAAAAGTTTGAAAAAAGGTTGATGGAGAATCTTTATACTCTATCTGAGTCATAGGCACCACATTCTCATTCAAGACAAAACTTGAGGCATCCCTGGAGTTTTTCTGCTGTACTAATTCTCACTTTCGAATTTCAGATTGCATTGCATTCAGGCCTAGAAATACCAGAAGAAAAAAATGATAAACTCATCACCAGTCGATAACCCTTTGAATTCTCATATTTTTTTCCAAACCAGCCTTTTAGTATTTATTTTTAGAGTCCTTAAATAGCTGCTCCATGCATTTTTCCATGGTTTTAGATGGCATTCAGTGGGAGATGTAGGGTACTTCATCTTACTTAGATGTGAAAACCTAGTCAATTGATTTTTCAACAAAAGTACAAAGACAATTCAATGAGAAAGAATAGTTGTGTCAACAAAACTTGTTGAAACACATGGATCTCAAAATGTAATACACCCATTAATCCATCCATCCATCTGTACATCTTACGATATAAAAAAACAAACTCATAATGAATCATAGGCTTGAATATAAAGCATAAGATTATAAAACTTCTAGAAGAAAACATAAGAGAAAATCTTTGTAACTTTGGGTTAACAAGTATCTTAAAAGTATATCCCCCAAAATATTATCCATAAAATTTTATTAATTTAATAAACTAGACTCATCCAAATCAAAGAATTTTCTCTTTGAAAGATATTGTTAAGAGCATGAAAAGACAAACCACAGAATGAAAATACTTGTAAATTACATATCTTATAAAGGAATTGTATCCAAAACATACAAAGAGCTCTCCAAATTCAATAAAAAATAACTCAATATAAAAATGGGTAAAAGATATGAACAGATAAATCTCTAAGAAAGATATACATATGGTAAATAAGCACCTGAGAAAGACATTCAACATCATCATCAGGGAAATGCAACTGAAAAATAAAATGAGAGAAAATTACATACCTACTAAAATGTTTAAAATTAAAATTACTAGCTATACCAAGTAATGGTGAGAAAGTAGAGCCACTGGAATGCTCATACACTGCTAGTGAAAATGTAAAATAGTACAACCACTTTGCATAACAATTCAACAACTTTTCAAACAGTTAAACATACATCTTAATACATTAATGTAGTCTTAATACATCTGTCATATGACTGCCATTCCACCTCTAGGTATTGAGCCACTGTAATAAAAGAAAAGTTCATACAAAACTCAAACATGACTGTGCATGGCAACTTTATTTGTAATAGTAAAAAACTAGAAAGCAATCTAAATGTCCATCAATAGGTTAGTAGATTAATAAATTATGATGTATTTATACAATGTAATACTACTCAGTAAACTATTGTTACATACAAAAATATGGATAAATACCAAAAATAATTATGCTGAGGTAAAGAAAGCATATAAAAGTACATACAGTACAATTCTATTTCTATAAAATTCTAGAAAATAGAAACTATAATGATTTTTATGGATGAGGAGGAGAGATTTGGGAAGTGGGAGGAAGAGTTTAAAAAGAAATGAGGAAACTTTAGAGGGCAATTGATAAATTTATCATCTTGATTGTTGTGATGCTTTCACACATATTATAAACATCAAATTGTGTACTTCATATGCAGTTTATTATATGTCAATTATACCTCAATAAGTCTGTTTTAAAAGTGAGTTTTCAAATCATTTTCTATGATGGTGAAATCAGCAGAAATTCCCCTAGTTCTTTGGCTTATGGTTAAATTGCTATTTTCTGCTTTGTGTTTGTATTCATAAGTTCATTAATGGTGATTTTCGTAGGAAGTATATCAATCATTTTCAGTCTACCTCCATATTATCTGATTATTTTCTAGCTCTTATTTTTATTACTTCATTCATCCTATGTTCCCATTTTGATTGTTTATTCTTATAACTTCTTGAACTGAATGTTCAGTAAATTTATTTTCATTCATTGTGTTAAATTGTGTCTTTATGTATGTGAACCTGTTGGAACAGGCAAATACACAGAAAGAAGCCCAAATGGAATCCCCTCTTCGGATAAAGGTCACTATTAATATTTCTGTTATTTGTTCTTCCTGATTATCTCTTTGTGCATGTATACCTTTTTGTGTGTATGGGTGTATGTGCGTGTGTGTGTATGTAGAAAAGTGCACAAATGATAAGCGTACAGACTACCACAAGCTGAAACATGTCCACGTAACTAGCACTCAACCAGTTAACAGGACCTTGCCAGTATTCCAGAAGCCATCTTTGTATCCACTTCCAGTTACAGCACACTCCCTACAAACCCAAGGATAGCTGCTGTCTTGATTTCTAATGACATAGACTGCTTATGTTGAATTTTAAATTTTATTAAAATGTAATCATGAAGCATGTATCCTACTTTAATCTTCTTTCACTTGATTATATTTGTGAGGTTCATCCATATGGTTTTAGGGGGTTGTCATTCATATTGTTAAAATATATTCTTTCTCCATGTGTAAATATATCATAATTTATTTATCCATTTTATTGTTGATGGGCATTTGGGTAGTTTCTAGTTTGGGGCTATTATGAATACTGCTGTATTCTAGTGTATTCTTTTTGAGCATATAAATGCCTTTTTTTATTGGTTATATACACAAGAGATACATTGCTGGGTCATATACATGTAATTTAGGTGCACATAACTTTTAATAAATGGAATGATACTAGACAAAGTATTTTGTACCTCGTAATCACTGAACAATAAGTCATAGGCATCATTCCATTTCAATTTATTGTATTTATTATATGGATATACCATACTTTAATCATTTAGTTGTTTATTGATGGGCACTTACTTTTATCTAAAATTTTCACAAATATTAACAATACTATATTTCATACCTTTATAACATCTTTGCTTAATTGACTGATTATAATTTTAGGATGACTGCTTAGAACTGGAATTTCTACACCTAAGAATAAGCCCATGTGCATTTAGATTTCGATACACATTTTCAATTTCCTTCTTGAATTGAGGTTATAATTTACATGCCACCAGCATTGACTGAGAGGAAATATTTTCCTATGTTTTCATTCACACTAGATTTTATTTGTATTTTTAACTCTTGTCAATCTGATATATGATAAGAATAACCTCACATTTTTCTTTGTTATATTTTATTTATTAATTAATTTTAAACATGTGCTTTTAAAAAATTACTTCTCATCTTGTGTACTTTGCTAATTATTCTATTGTTATCTTTTTCTCATTGATTTATAGAAATTCTTTGTATGCTCAGGAAAATAATTACTTGACTCTTATCTAATGTTGCATATAATTAGTCCAGGTTTTTTGTTTGCCTTTTAATTTTCATTGTATGTATTGTGTTTGCTATTGCTTTGGCACACATTTTTTTTTTGTTGTTACCATGTTTTGTTTTTCTGTTTTTTTCTTCAATGCACCCAATCTTTGCTTTTATAGTGTCTGGCTTTTATTCATACTTTTTTTGGGGGGGACACTATGTATTCATTCCCTCCTAATTCTAAATAATTTCAAAAAAATTTTAATAACAAAATATATATTTAAAATAATAAGGTATAATATTATTGAAGAAAGTTAAGATGAATTTTTAAATTCATTTATTTTTAAATTACAGTTGACATTCAATATTGTATTAGTTCCAGGTGTACCACATACTGGTTACACATTTATATAACTTACAAAGTGTCCTCTGATAAGTCTAGTACCCAACTGACACATAGTTGTTACAATATTATTGACTATATTCCTATACTATAATTTACATCACTGTGACTATTTTGCAAATGCCAATTTGTACTTCTTAATTCCTTCTCCTTTTTTACCAAAGCTCCCAAACCTCCTGCCATCTGGCAACCATTAGTTTGTTCTCTGTATCTGTGTATTTGTTTCTGTTTTGTTTGTTCATTTATTTGTTTTTTTAGTGTCCACATGTAAGTGAAATTATATGGCATTTGTCTTTTTCTGTCTGGCTTATTTCAACTTAAGATTATACCCACTAGGTCCATCTATGCTGCCACAAATGGTAAGATTTCATTTTTTATGGCCCAGTAATATTCCATTGTGTGTGTGTGTGTGTATCATTTCCTTATCCATGGACAGTTAGATTGTTTCCATAACTTAGCTATTGTAAATAAAGCTGCAATAAACATAGGGGTGAGTATGGTCTTTTTGGAATTAGTGTTTTGGGTTTCTTCAGATAAATACCCAGAAGTGGGATTACTTGGTCATGTGGTAGTTCTATTTTTAATTTTGAGGAACCTCCATACTGCTTTCTATAATAGCTGTACCAATTTGCAATCCTATCAACTGTTCACAAGGGTTCCCTTTTCTCCGCACCCTCATCAACACTTGTTGTTTGCTGATTTATTTGATGATAGCCATTATAATAGATGTGAGATGATATCTCATTGTGGTTTCAATTTGCATTTTTTCTGATGATTAGTGACACTGAGCATCTTTTCATAGGTCTATTGCCATCTCTATATTCTTCTTTGGAGAAATGTCTATTCAGGCCCCTTGCCCATTTTTAATTGATTGTTGTTTGAGTGTTAAGTTGTATGAGTGTTTATACATTTTGTATATTAACCCCTTATAGTTATATCATTGGTGAATACCTTTTCCCATTTAGTAGCTTGTCTTTTCATTTGGTTGATGATTCCTTTGCTGTGTAAAAGCTTTTTTTGTTTGATGTAGTCCATTGGTTTATTTTCTATTGTTTCCCTTGCCTGAAGAGAAATATCCAAAAAAAAAAAATGTTACTAAGAATAATGTCAAAGAGTTTGCTGCCTATGTTTTCTTCTAGAAGTTTTATTGTTTCAAATCTTATTTTTAAGTCTTAACCGTTTTTAAGTTTATTCTTGTATATAGTGTAAGAAAATGGTCCAATTCCCTTTTTTGTACATACATCTGTCCAGTTTCCCTAAAACCATTTACTAAACAGACTGTCTTTACCCGATTATATATTCTTGACCTCCTTTGTCATGGATTATTGACCATATAAACAAGGATTTACACCGGGGCTCTCTATTTTTATGCTAATACCATGCTGTTTTAATTGCTATTGCCTTGTAGTATAGTTTAATATTCATGTAGCATGATACCTCCAAATTTGTTGTTTTTTTCCCCAAGATTTCTTGGCCATTTGGGGGCTTTTGTGGTTCCATATAAATTTTTAGGATTATTTGTTCTAGTTCTGTTGAAGAATGCCATTGGTATTTTGATAATTTTCTAAGTCCAGGTCTTTTTACCATTTAGTTAAATTATTTCCTAGTTATTCTTTTCGATGAAATTGTTAAGTGAGATTGTTTTCTTAATTTCTCTTTAATGATAGTTCATTATTGGTGTATAAATATGTGGCCAACTTCTGAGCATTTCTGTATCCTGCTAATTTACTGAATGATTTCTCAGTTCTCTAGCTTTTTTGGTAGATCCTTAGGTTCTCTCTATATATTATGTCATCTGGAAATAATGAATACTTTACTTCTCCTTTTCAGTTTGTATGCCTTTCATTTTCACTTCCAGTACTATGTTGAATAAAAGTGATGCAAATAAAAATCCTTGTCCTTGTTCTAATCTTAAGGAAAACAATTTTAGCCTTTCACTATTGGATATGATATTAGCTGTGGGTTTGTCACATATGGCATTTATTATGTTGAGGTATGTTCTCTATCTTTACTTGGCTGAGAGTTTTTTTTTTTTAAATCATAAATAGATACTGAATTTTGTCAAATGCTTTTCTACCTTTAATGACATGATCACATGATTTTTTATCCTTTATTGTGTTTATGTGGTGTATCACATTAGTTGGCTTTCTTTGTTTTTCTTTTTCTATTCATTTAGGTTAAGGTTAGAAACCATTTATTGACAATTTATTTTTTTTTTATTTCTTGAGTTAAGCCTGTATGGCTTGAGTTTCTCTCTTAACACTTCTTTGGCCATATTCCATAGGTTTTTGGGTTATTGTGTTTTCATTTTCATTTCGTCTCAATATATCTTTTGATTTTTTTTCTTGATCTGTTGTTAACTCATTCATTGTTTAGTAGCATGTTATTGCCTCTATGCGTTGTGTGTTTTTCAGGTTTTTTTTGTAATTTACTTCTAGTTTCATACCATTGTAATCAGATAAGATTCTTGATATGATTTCAAATCTTCTTAAATTTATTGCAGCTTATTTTGTGGCCTAACATGTGCTATGCTGGAAAATGTTCCATGTGCTCCTGAAAAGAATGTATATTTATTGCTTTGGGGTAAAAATATCCTAAAATATTCAATTAATTCCATCTGGTTTCATTGTGGTTATAAAGGTCACTGTTTCTGTGTTCAGATTCTGTCTGAATGATTATCCATTGATGTCAATGATGGTTTCAATTGCCCTAATGTGACTGTACACTGCCAATTACTCCTTTATGTCTGTCAATATTTGCTTCATACATGTAGGTGCTTTAATACATGTAGGTTAATAGTGAGTGCATTAATATTAACAAAGCTTATATTCTCTTATTGGATTGAAACTTCTTTTTAACAAAGTAATTAATTTATTTTTTGTGGTGACATTGGTTAATGAAATCCAATAAGTTTTAGCAGTACACTTTAATAGTAAGGTGTATATATATATTATATATGTATATATATATAATATATATATATATATATAATACTGTGTGTTCACCTCCCATAGTTAGATTTCTTTCTGTTACCACATATTTGACCCCCTTTACCTGTTGACCTCCCTGCTCCCCTACCCCTGCCCTCTCCTAACCACTAGTCTATACGTCCATGTCCATGAGTCTCTGCTTGTTTGTCCTGTTCATTCGTTGCTTTTTAGATTTATATCCCACATATAAGTGATATCAATGTGATTTTCAACTTTTTTGTCTGGCTTATTTTGTTTAGCATGATTATCTCAAGGTCCATCCATGTTGTAGCAAATGGCAGTATTTCATCTCTTCTTATGGCTGAATAATATTCCATTGTTATATGTATCACAGCTTCTTTAACCAGTCTTCTATCATAGGACACTTCAGTTGCTTCCATGTCCTGGCCACTGTGAATAATGTTGCTATGAACATCAATGTGCAAATGTCTTTTTGAATATGGGTTTCCAAGATTTTGGGAGTAAATATCCAGTAGAGGGATTGCTGAATCATATGGTAGATCAATTCTCAGTTTTTGAGGAACCTCCATACTGTTTTCCATAGTGGCTGTACCAATTTGCAGTCCCACCAGCAGTGTATGAGGGTTCCTTTTTCTCTGCATCTTCTCCAACTTTTGTTATTACTTTGTCCTGTTGATTATAGTTATTCTAACAGATATGAGATGGTATCCCATCGTGACTTTGATTTGCATTTCCCTAATAGCTAGTGATATTTAGCATTTTTTCAAATATTTGTTGTCGTTATTGAGTCATATGAGTTCTTTGTATATTTTGGATATTAGGCCCTTATTGGAGACATTGCTTGCAAATATTGTTCCCATTCAGATGGTTGTCTCTTTACCTGTTGAATGATTTCTTTAGCTGAGCAGAAGCCTTTCAGTTTGATGTAGTCCCATTCATTTAATTTAAACTTTTACTTCCCTTGACTTTGAGGTCAAATTCGTAAAATTCTCTTTAAGTCCAAGTTCCCTAAGTTTAGTCCTTGTTTTTATTTTTCTATGTATTTTATTGTTTCGGGTCTTATATTCAAGTCCTTAATCCAGTCTGAGTTAATTTTGGTGTGTGGTGATAGACAACAGTCTTGTTTTCATTCTTTTGCAGATGGCTTTCCAGTTTTTCCCATGTACTGAAGAGGCTTTTCTTTCCCAATTGTATTTTTTTTTTTTGTCGAAAATTATTTGCTCATGTAAATATGGGTTTACTACTGGACTCTCGATTCTGGTCTACTGGTCCATGTGTCTGTTTTGCTGCCAATACCATGCTGTTTTGATTACTGTCACTTTGTAGTATAAATTCAAGTCGAGTAGAGTGAGGCCTCAAGCCTCATTCTCTTTTCTCAGGATGGCTTTTTAGCTTCGGGTCTTTTGTGCTTCCATACAAATCTGATATTTTTCTGTTCTATTTCTGTAAAAAAATCTTGATGGGATTTTGATGGGGATTACAATAAATTCATATAATGCTTTAGGTAATAAGGTCATTTTAACTATGTTAATTCTTCCAATCCAAGAACATGGAATATCTTTCAATTTCTTTATATCTTCTTTGATTTCTTTTCATAGGTTCTTCTAGTTTTTTGTTATATAGGTCCTTTACATGTTTCATTAGATTTCTTTTTAGATATTTTATTCTTTTTTGTTGCAATTGCAAAAGGAATTATTTTTTCCACTTCTTTTCTGACATTTCATTATTAGAGTATAGGAATGCTATGGATTTCTGAACATTGATTTTGTATCCAGAAAGATTACTGTATCGCTTATTGTTTCTAGTAGTGTTCTTGTGGAGTCTTTGGGTTTTTATATAGCGAATCATCTCATCCACAAATAGCAACAATTTGACTTCTTTGTTTTTTATTTGGATGCCTTTTTTATCTTACTCTTGCCTGATTACACTTGCGAGGACCTCCAATGTTATATTGAATAACAGTGGGGATAGCCTTGTCTTGTTCCTGGTCTTAGAGGGAAGGTTTTTGGTTTTTCACCATTAAGTATAATGTCGGCTGAGTGTTTGTCATAGATGGCCTTTTTATATTAAGTTTCTTTCCTTCTATTCCCATTTTGTGAAGTGTTTTGGTAATAAATGAATGCCATATCTTGTTGAAGGCTTTTTTTTGCATCTATTGATATGATTTCTTATTTTTTAATATTTATGTCTTGTATCACATTAACTGATTTTTGTATGTTGAACCTCCCTGTGCCTTTGAGATGAAGTCCACTAGATTGTAGTGTACAATCTTTTTACTATGTTGCTGTATGCGGTCCGCTAGTATCTTATTTGGACTTTTTGCATTTGTGTTAATGAGAGTTTATTGGTCTCTAGTCTTCTTTTTTTGAGTTATATTTACCAGGTTTTGGTATGAGTAATATTGGCCCCATAAAATGAGTTGGGAAGTATTGCCTCCTCTTTGATTTTTAGAAGAGTTTGAGGAAATAGATTTAAATCTTCTTTGAATGTTTGGTAGAATTCACTGGTGAAGCCATCTGGTCCTGGACTTTTACTTTTTGGTAAGTTTTTGATGATTGTTTCAATTTCCATACTGCTGATCAGTCTATTTAGATTTTCCAGTTTCTTGATTCAGCTAGGAAGATTGTATTTTTTAAGTACTGGTCCATTTCTTCTAGGTTATTAAATTTGGTGTTATTATTTTTCATAGTATTCTTGCATGATCCTTTGTATTTCTGTGTGTTGTCATAATTTCCCCTCTTTCATCCCTGATTTTGTTTATTTGTGTCCTTTCTCTTTTTTCTTTAGTGAGTCTAGCCAGGGTTGTCAATTTTATTAACCTTCTCAAAGAACCAGCTCTTTGTTGCATTTATTTTTTTGTATTGTTTTTGTTTGTTTGTTTTCAATTTCATTTATTTCTGCTCTAATTTTGATTATTTCTTTCCTTCTGCTGACTTTAGGCTTCATTTGTTCTTCTTTTCTAGTTTTTTAAGATGAAGCATGAGGTTGTTTATTTGGGCTCGTTCTTGTTTTTGGAGATAGGCCTGTAATGATAGAACTTTCCTCTTATGACTGCTTTTGCATGTCCCAAAAGTTTTGATATGTTGTACTATCATATCATTCATTTCTATGTATCTCTTGATCTCTTTTTTATTTCTTCTCTGACCCAGTTATTCTTCAGTAGCATGTTGTTTAATCTCCATGTATTTGTAGTTCTTTACTGCTTTCTTTTTGCAGTTGATCTCTAGTTTCAAGGCATTATGATTTTCAACCCTCTTATATTTGTTGAGGCTGTCTCTGTGTCCCAGTATGTGGTCAATCCTTGAGAATGTTCATGTGCACTAGAGAGAATGTATAAGCAGCTGTTTTGGGATGGAAGGCTCTGTAAATATTAACTGTCCTAGTGGTCTAATGTGTCATTTAAGGATGTTATTTCCTTATTGATTTTCTGTTTGAATGATCTGTCCATATCTGACAGTGGAATATTTAGGTTCCTACTACAATAGCGTTTTGGTCTGTTTCTCCCTTTAGTTCTGTTAGTAACTGCTTAATACATTTCGGGGCTCTCTGATTGGGAGCATAGATATTAATAAGTGTTATGTCTTCTTGGTGCATGATTCCCTTTGAAGTGCCTCTCAGTATCTTTCTTATCCTTTTTATTTTGAAGTCTATTTCTTTGATATTAGTACCACTACTCCTGTTTTTCTCTGAATCCCATTTGCTTGAAATTTCATTTTCTACCCTTTCACTTTGAGTCTATATTTGTCATTGGAGCTGAGATGTGTCTCCTGGAGGCAGTAATATGGTTGTGTTTTAGTTTTTCAATGTTTTCTGCAACTCTGCCTTTTTATTGGTGAGTTCAATCCATTTACATTTAGGGTGATTATTGAAATATGAGGTCTTCTTATAGCCATTTTATCTTTTGCTTTCTAGTAGCTTGGTGTTTCCATTGCTTCCTTGTCCTTGTGTTTCTGTTCACTTTATTTTGGTTAGCTTTGTGGATTTTCCCTTTGGTCCTTCATGTTTTATGTTGTATATGTCAGTTGTGAATCTTTGGTGTTTGATTACTATTATGAATATGCAAAGGATAGTTGTATATATAAAGTTGTCCATTTTATTCTGCACGTGCCTTAACTCCATTACCCTTTGTGAATTTGGATTTTTGAATCCTCCTCTTTTCAGTCATCATTGTCTCAATTTGTTCCTATGTATGCTGAACATTCATTACTATCTTGCCATACCCAATTCTCTTCTTAATATTTAAACTTATAATGCTATATTCTTAGTAAAAGTTTGCACCCCTCTACTTCTATTTGCCTGATAGTCACCTTACTCATAATTACGTATTTTTTGTCATTTTTTTAAAAAGTGAGCTGACCCCTTTCAATATTTCCTATAGTGTAGGCCTCATATTAGATAATTCTCTCAATTTTTGTATGTCTGAAAAGTTCTTTATTTCTCCTTCAATCTAAAAGAGAGCTTAGCTAAAAACAGTATTCTAGGATGGTAGTTCCTTTTACTTAATAGTTTGAATATTTTTTTTTCCACTCCTTTCTTGCTTGTAAGGTTTGTGCTGAGAAGTCTGAGATTCTTTAATGGGTTTTCCTTTATTAGTTACCATTTTCTTTTCCCTGGCTTCCCCTGAGAATTATGTCTTTTTCATTGGTTTTTGATAATTTTAATACAATATGTCTTGGTGAAGGCCTTTTTGGGTTGAGATAATTGGGTGTTCTGTTGACTTCTTGAATTCCAAACTCCAGCTCATTCTTTAGATTTGGTAAATTCTTATATCAATTATTTGTCTTAAATAATTTCCTCACCTTTGATAACGCCCATTATTCTTATGATTCCTCTCCTGATGTATCAGCTAGTTCTTGAATTTCTCTTTCATTATTTCTCATTCTTTCGTTTCTCTCTTCTTCCTTTTGGTTTATTTCTAGATTTCTGTCTTCGCTATCACTGATACTTTCCTTCATCAGGTCAACTACATTTCCCAAGCTTACTATTTCATTTTTCAAATCTTGCAGGTTTTTTTTTTCATCTCCAGAAGATTTAGTCTGTTATTTTTGTCAGTTTCAATCTCCTTGCTAAAGAATTCATTCTGTTCATCTAGTTGTTTTTTTTTCAATTTCTGAAATTATTAATATGCCTCATTTTGGAACTCACTAAGTTTTTCTGAGGTACCATCCTGAATTCTCTGCTATTTAAGTCACATATTTCTATGTCTGTAAACTTTTTGGGGGGAGATTTTTCTCTTTCTTTTCACCTTGGTTGTTCATGGTGTTTAATGGACTATTTCTCTGCCTCGGCATTAACAGATGTGTGTTCTGCTATTTTTCCTGGAAGATGATTTATTTTATAAAGGTCTCTCTTTAGCCTGTTGCAAAGAAGGCACTTTTCTTTTGGTTTTCAATAGGTGGCCTCTTGGATCTCTGCTTTATATAAGCCTTAATGATGCCTTTTTTTTTTTCCTTATAGATGTTAAATCGCACTCGCTCCTCTCAGTCTCAGTCCCTGTCAGTGTTAGCGACAGTTTTGATAGTGTTTGCTCAGATTCCCCTGGGGATCCACTGTTTTTATTCTTTGAGGATATGGGGGGAGGGGTCCTCTGGGTTCGAGAATGAGGGCTAAGGCTCAGCCTAGGTTTTTCGACCATGGCTGGCAAAAAATCAATCTCTGCAACCCTGCTTCTCTGCTCTTTGCCCTGCCACCGGCCCAGTGGAGCTCACAGTTCTACCAGTCAGGGCTTGTTTCAGGCTACTCGCCACACCTTTTCCCCTCCCCTCTTTTCCTACAGGGAGGTCCATCTGCTAGAGGCAGCTTCTTTGTTTTTCCCAGTCCATGCCCTAGCACCCAGGTTTCTGACCTGTGGTAGATCTTATGTACAGATCCCTCACTCTGGCATGCTGGTGTGCAGTTTGGGTGGGTTTTTTTGTTGAGTTTTTAGATGTTCGGCTTATTGCTGTTTCAAGAGGAGAGATCTGGGGACGTCTCTTACTCTACCATTTTCTCCTGAACCTCTTTATTATTATGAAATGCCCTTTGTCTTTTGTTATAGCCTTTGTTTTAAGGACTATTTTGTCTGGTATAAGAATTGCTGCTCCAGCTTTTTTTCTTTTGTTTGTTTCCATTTTCATGAAACATCTATTCATATTCCTTTACTTTCAATCTGTGTGTGTCCTTTCAATCTGAAGTGGTTCTCTGGTGAGCAGCATGTGTATGGGTCATATTTTCTTATCATTCAGCCAGCTTATGTCTTTGGATATAGAGCATATAATCTGTTTACATTTAACTAGTTATTTAATGTAATCATTGTAATTTTATTGTTTGCAATTTTGATATTTTTTTTTCCTTCTTCATTCTAAGGAAGTCTCTTTAATATTTCTTTTAATACTGGTTTAGTGGTGGTGAATTCCTGTATTTTTTTTTTTACCTGGAAATATTTTTATCTCTCTTTTGATTCCAAATGATAGCCTTGCTGGTATAGTAATCTTATTTGTAGGTCCTTACTTTTCATCACTTTGAATATTTCTTGCCAATCTCTTTCTGGCCTGCAAAGTTTCTGTTGAGAAATCGGCTGACAGTCTTATGGGAGCTTCCTAGTAGGTAACTAACTGCTATTATCTGCTTGCTTTTAAAATTCTCCCTTTGTCTTTAACTCATTTCATTTTATTTATGATATGACTTGGTGTGTACCTCTTTGGATTCACATTCTTTGGGACTCTCTGTGCTTCTTGAACTTGTATGTCTATTTCCTTTGCCAGGTTAGAGATGTTTTCCATCACTATTTTTGTTCAAATAAGTTTTCAGTTTTTTGCTTTTTTTTTTCTTTTTCTTCTGGTACCCCTATGACACTAATGTTGTTACACTTGAGGTTGTCTCAGAGGTCTCTTAAACTACCCTTATTTCTTTGGATTCTTTTTTCTTGTTGCTGTTCTGATTGAATGTTTTCCACTACCTCATCTTCCAAATCTTTGACTTGATCCTCTGCTTTATCTAATCTACTGTTGATTCCATCTAATGTATTGTTCTTTTCTATTTTTTACTCTTTATTTCTATTTTTTTATTTGGTTTATAACTTTTTGTATAAGTACTCATTAAGTTAATCTACTTTTCCCCCAAGTTTATTGAACACTATTATATCCAGTGTTTTTAATTTTGTGTCTGGTAGATTGCTTGCCTCCATTTTGCTTAGTTCTTTTTGGAGTTTTGTATTATTCTTTCATTTGGGACATGTTTTTTTTGTCTCCTCATTTGTCTTACTCCCCATGTTAGTTTCTATGTATTAGGTAGATTTGCTATGTCTCCTAGTCTTGGCAGGGAGGTTTTATGTAGTTGGTGACCTGTGGGGTCTCAGTGACACAGTCTTCCTGATCACCTGAGCCAGGTACTGCAGGTGTGTCCCTTGTGTGTGTTGTGTGTGTCTTTTTTTTTTTTTTTTGTAGTTGAGTCCTTAGATTGTTGGCATGTTTGTGGGTGGGATTGACTTTTAGGCTGACTGGCTGTGAGGACTAGCTATGACTATAGTGGAGGAGCTGCTGTGCACAGGCTGACCTTTGCTTTAGTGAGCTCTGGTGCCTGCTGGGTTTACCCTTTGGCTGTGTCATTTGTGGAGCAAATTGGGTGGTGCTCTGGTATGATTTGAAGCTGGCCACTGAGTGTGTTGTTTCTGGGGTCTCTTGGGAGGGACTCTGATGCAGGCCAAGGTCAGCTGCTGCCTGTGCCTGGCCTGATGTCACCTGGTAGGAGGTACAAAGTGATCTGCAGTTGGTAGCCGCCTATGTTGGTCTTGGAAGTACCTGGGAGAGCCTATGCTATGAACTGAGTCTGATTGCCATTAGTACAGCCTTGCAGCTGCTTAGCAAGAGGTATAGGCATCCTAAGCCCAGTTGCTGCTTGTTTGGGGTTTGTGGACCTTTGAAAGATTTGAAAAAAGTCTGCACATGAGCTGAGGCTAGCCACTTGTGTGGTGCCACTGAAAGAGGTTTGATTGACAAGCTATTGGGTGAGGCAGGGTCTCAGGGAATCACCCAGATGGAGTGATTGGTGTTAGCCAAGTTATTAGAGAGTCAGATTTGACACCCACATGCACCTACAGGCAGGGTAGAGGAAGAGCTCATGAAAGGAACATTGGTGCCTGCCAGTACTTCTGCCCAGAGAAAGCTGCCCCGCCTTCAAGCCCTTGCCTTGAAGCCAGACAATTCAGTTTGTTTCTGTATGTCTTTGATGCTTTTTGAGCTGCTGTTCCTTTGCCAGAACTTAAGGTGAGCATTTGTGAGAGAGTCTGTGCTCAGGCTCTTTAAGAGACTGCCTGAGTCCTTATTTATAGGAGTTCTGTTCAGCTAGTTTTCAGGTGGTTTTCAAGCATAGTTGTTCTATAATTTAGTTGTAATTTTGATGTGGTCATGGAAGGAAGCAAGCACAACATTCACCTACTCCACCACCTTGACAGAAAGTTCCTGTTTCATACTTTTAAAGGCATTTCACACTTTAAGATTATAATAGTAATCTCTATTTTTCTTATAAGTATATTATGGTTTTATGTTTTATTTACATTTTGATCTATCTGGAATCTCTTTAACTATATGGAATAAAGAGTTTTGTTTAATTCCTTCCCAAACAACTAGTCAGCTCATTCAACACTTAAATCAATTGTTTCTGTTCTAATTTGAAAATATCACTTGATCAGGATTTGCAGTCCCTAAGTATCTGTGTATTTATTTCTGTGCTGAAAATTAAATTCCATTGCTTTTTTCACCCATTCATACAACAAATACTTATGTGCCAGGCTCTATCTAAGCACTTGAGCTACCTGAGTGAAAAAGACAGAACTCTTCTCCTGATGGAGCTTACTTTTCAGAGGAAGATATAAAGACAGATAATAATAAAACTTTATTTTAATTCATCTCCTGAATTAGTATAATGAAGTTCAGGCTGACTGGCTGATTAGTATAAAGGTTGATTACTATTGATTATAATTTATTTTAAAATCCGGTAGAGCTAGTTCTTCCACATTAATTATTTTGCCTCTGTGGATATTAAATCTTACAGATGAACTTTAGAATTATTTGATCAAATTCCAATATAAATTCCACTGGAATTTTAATTTCAATTGCCTACAATTTTGAAATTAATATAGGAAGATTTAACATCTTTAAAATATTTTTTCTTATTTAATAATAAGACATGCTTCTTTAGTCAAGTTTCCTTTTATTTGTGCCCCTCTATGTTTCTTAGTAGAATTTAAAAATTTCTCTGTATAGATTGAGTACCTTTTTGTTTGCTATTGTGAATGGATATTTTTATGTGTTTTATACCTCGTTATCGTTTTATATGAGAATACTATTAATTGTGGAATATATTTTTACAACTTCCCACTTAAGTGACTTCCTTTATTTTTCATAATAGTTGTTTTTAATTGATATGTTTTTAGGTTACTTATCGCATAATGGTATATTAAAAATCTTTGCATATGGTGGACTATACTCATTACGAAGTGATTCTTTTTATCCTTTTTAACCATTTTCATGTTGAATTCAGTTTTACCTGATATTTAAATGTGGGCTTTATTTTCTTGTTTGAATTTGCCTACATTACTCACACTTTCACTAAAATTATTTTTCTATTACAAAAGACATAATGCTTTTATTCAGACACCAACTATTCTGTTCCAATCCAAATGATTACTGCAGTTCAATTCTGGCACTACCCACCTGCAGTTAACACAGTCCCCACAGTTTAAGGACTCAGCCTTCTGCAAGACTGCCCCTACTTTAGATACCAATCTCAAGTTTATGGGGTTCCCCAGGCCTCACACACTTCTGACGAACTAACCGCAAATTTGAAGAGTTCCGGGGTCCCCTCAGTTTCACTAATTTGCTAGAATAACCCACAAAACTCAGGGGACACTATAGTTATGACTGCCAACTCAAGATCAGTCAAATAGAGAGACATATAGGGTGAGATCTGGGAGGGTTCTGAATGCAGAGCTTTCATGCCCTCTCCCTGTACAATCAGGTCACATCAACGTGTTCACAACCAGGAGCTCTACCAAACCTCCATTTCCAGAGTTTTTTATTGGGCTTTCTTTCCACGGGCAGGTTTGATTTTATCATTGACCATATGATTGAATTCAATCTCCAGCTTTTTTCCCTCCCTGAAGGTTTGGCTAACTCAAAGTTTCAACCCTCTAATTACCTGATTTGTCTTTCTGGTGACCAGCCCTGATCCTGAAGCTAGCTTGGGGCCTACAATGAATTATGTCATTATATAAACTTGGGTGTGATCCAGGGGCTCATGAATAAAGACATTCCTATCACTTGGGAAATTCCAAAAGTTTTAGAAGCTCTGTGCTGGGAACTGGGGACAATGATCAAACAAATTCCTTATTATACAACAGCCATGTAAAAACTTAATAACACAGAAAATGTTTATTTAGAAAACAAGTTACCAATAATCCACAACCCAGAAGCCCCTGCTATAGTTGAAAAGTTGAGTGAGTTTTCTAGCAAAGTTCTCTGTGCATATGCATGTAAATAAAATTGCTTTTATGCAAGTGTCACTACATTTAACATACTTGGTTTTTTGCAACTTGATTTTTTCAGTTAATTTATTTTGAATCTCTCAGTATATCACTGCATGTAAATTAAACTTGACCTCATTATTTTAAACTGTTGTATTTAATGTACCACTGCTTATTTTCTAAAAACAAACAAACAAACAAAACAAAACAAAACCTTTTAATGAGACTTAGGGTCATTTCTAGCTTTTTCCCCCCTTCTTTTGTACATTACGACAATGTTTCCATCAATACCTTTGTGCACTTCAAATACACATGTAAGATAAACTGCTATGAAAGAAATGTACTGATGAAAAGGTACATGAATTTAAAATTTCACCATATATTGCAAATAGGCATTTAAAAACACTTAACTAATGTATATTTCCACCAATAAATGCCTGCTAACAGTTTTTTTACTTTCAGTTTTTTTGTGCCTATTACACACAAAACTTAGCTTGATCTCTTTTCCTTATAAATGGTGAATTTTAGGTGTATTTGTCTTTTTAAAAAATAATGAGTCAAAATGTAAAAATTTGTTCTTTTTGAAGATTTAGAATGTATATTATATATATTAAGTCTTACCAATTTATTACTTTAATTTACATGCTTACACTTATATTTTCCAATTAAACAACTTGAAATAAAGTTGTTTCTATTGCTCTTTTCTCTGAAAGATAAGAACACATTATTTTCTTCCACCTCTTCCATTCTTTCTCCTCTTCTTTCTCTCTCCTCAGCTGATTTTTCCTGAGTCTAGTTATGGTAAACTAGTAAACTTTTCATAAACTATGCTATCATATAAACGTGGTATCATTTGGACTAGTGTATGATATCATGGTTAACCTTAAATCTATATGTACAAATTAATCTCTGAAGTTATAAGCAAAATCATTTTTATTTAACATCCATTCTATGCATTATTGGATCTTATGGGCAGTGATATTCAAAATACTTAGCATCCAGCTAAGTTCTAGTTCTAGATATTATCTGCTAAGCCCTGTTTGTTGGATCTGGGAAATCCAGGGGATCCAGGGTGGGGTGAGGAGGATTGGCGGTTACTTAAAGAGACTTGATACTCAATCTTTATTTGCACATGAATAACTTATGGAGTTTTTATTATTATTATTATGAAAAGTTAGCTTTTTGGAGTATAAGAGATCAAAAGTGATATCCTCATTGTAACAAATGCTCACAAGGCAGAACTATAAATAGAGGTAGAAATGTTACAGTATTTACCCCTCAATAACTCTATCCAGAGGGGACTGACAACCAGAGTTACTAATTGGTTTTTATTAAACTCAATTTTGTCTATGCCTGTAGAAAAATTTTTTATTTAAAAAATGTCAAACCTAGAGAAAAATTGGAAAAATTGTATGAAAACACCCATATATCTTTCACATTTTCCTTCTTTATCTCTTCTGAATCATTTGAAAATTAGGTGAGCATAAATTGAAGACATCATGACAGACTTCCCCTAAATATTTAGCATATATTTCCTAAGAACAATTACAGCTGACTTTTGAACAACATGGGTTTGAACTGTTCAGGTCCACTGATACTCAGTTTTTTTCAATAAATACCTATAATTTTTAAAAATTTATTTTAATTAATTTCAAGTATACAGTACATTGGTTAGATATCTACGTAGTTTGTAAAAAGATCCCCCCAATTGCCCCCTCCCTCCCCTGACCCTCCATCTAGCCAACATATTAATGCTAACTACATTCCCTATGCTGTGCTCCCCATCCCTGTGACCATCCATCAGCTAATACTTTGTACTTCTTTAACCCTTTTCCTCATTCTCCCAGCCCTCCTAATCCCCTACTCTGTCTGTCACCAAATTGTCCATTATATTTGTGAGTCTGCTTTTGATTAGCTTGTTCTTTTTATTCCTTAGATTCCGCATATAAGTGAAAGCATATAATATTTATCTTTGTCTGACCTAAATACCATCTATGTCCATAAAAGCAATATCTTTTTCCATCCCCTCCCTTTTAGTCTGTGTGTATCTTTTAATCTGAAGTGAGTTTTATTTTGGTTTTTTGTTGTTGTTTTTTTGTTTTTTGTATTTTTTTTTTTCTCTTAAAGAAGCCTCTCCAACATTTCCTGTAATACTGGCTTGGCAGTGATAAATTCCTTTAGCTTATTTTTGTCTAGGAAGCTCTTTATCTGTCCCAACTCTAAATGATAGCTTTGCTGTATAAAGTATCTTGGTTGTAGATCCTGGGTCTTCATCACATCAAATATTTTGTGTCAAGCCCTTCCGTCCTGCATAGTTTCTTTTGAGAAATCAGCTGCCAGTCTTTATGGGTATTTCCTTATAAGTAACTATCTGTTTTTCTCTTGATGCTTTAATATTTTTTCTTTGTATTTAATCTTTGGCATTTTAATTATGATGCGTCTTGTGGGCCTCTTGGATCCCTGATTTTTGGAATTCTCTGAGCTTCCTGGGGTTTTATGTCCATTTCCTTCACCATGTTAGGGTAAGTTTTCCATTATTATTTCTTCAAAAGCTGTTCACATCTTGATTTTCTTCAGTTACACTGATCAGATGGATATTTGGACCTTAATAATGTCCCATATGCTCCTTAAATTATTTTTACAGTCTTGGTATCTTATCTCTTGTCATTCTGATTGCGTGTCCTTGGCTTTCCATTCTCTAGAAGAACATTTATCCTTTTCTTTATTCACTTTGTTTATTTCATTTAATATACTTCTCATCTCAGATAATGTGTTCTTCATTTCTGACTGGCTTCACTTTTAAATTTTCATTTCCATTTTTATGTTTTATCTCTGTTGAAGTTTTCATTGAATTTATCTACACTTCCCAAAAGTTCATTTAGAATCTTTATAACCAGTGTTTTGAACTCTGCATCTGTTAGATTACTTGACTCCATTCTAGCTAGAGCTCTGTTCTGTTCTCTTATATGGTTTCTGTTTCTTTGCCTTCCCATTTTGGCTGCCTTCCGTGTCTGTTTCTGTGTACTAAGCAAAGCTCTTAAGTCTTCCGGTCTTATTAGTGTGGATTTGTGAAGTAGGTGTCCAGTAGCACAGTCCTGAGAAAGGTTCAGCTGCAGGCCAAACTTAGCTCGAGGATCTACCACTCTAGGGCCACCTGTTAAGATTCAGTAAGCAATCTGCAGATGCTATGCTTATAGTTGCCTCCAAAGGCCACTCCAGAAACTGAGGCCAGCTGCCTCCAGTGTGAATCTAGGTGCTGCTCAGCAAGGAGCACCTGACTCATTGAGGATATACCTGGATGTGGCTTGAGTGGGGCCAGGAATTGAGGGAAGTGGGGTTTTAGGGACTCCTCTGGGCACAGTGACCTCTGTTAACATGTTTGATGACATCATGGCTATGGTGGGCTGTGTCTGGCACACTGTTATGGGGGAGGACTCAACAGGAAATAATGGATACTGCCAGCACTCTGTACAGAACAAGTCTCACCTCAGCCCTCATCCTGACAATGTCTCCTGTAAGTCCTTGGTGCCCCTTCATGCAGCTGAATCAGCACTAGTGCTCAGAGCGAGCAGGTTTATCATTGCTAAAATCTGCTCGTGGACATGTCTCTTTTAAGAGGCTTCTGCCACTGCTGCAGCCTCTGTCTCACTCAGCCACTCAAGACCAGGCAGCCCTGAGTCCTCGGCCCATGCTACCTTCTGCCATTGCAGGGTGATTTCTTGGATTTCTTCCTAGTTGTATGGCTTGTTCATCTAGATCCCAGGCGATTTTTCCTTGCTGCTGCTCCTTGTTTCCATTACAACTTTGATTTGGTTGTCAGAGGAACAGAGCCTCTATCATTTAAGCCATTTTTTTTTCTTCCTCATACCTGTACTGTTTTTTATGCATGGTTGGGAGTCTGAGGATGCATTGTTCCATACCATTTTATATAGGGGACTTGAACATTTGAGGATCTTGGTTTCCTGGAGGGTGAGGTACAATTAAGTTTTGGGGACAATCAAACGTTATACATGTTGGGGTTCAGCACCCCTAATACTCACATTTTCAAAGGTCGACTATATCCTTTTCTACCTTACCACAATGTAATTATCATACCCAGGAAATTTAACACTGATACAGTAAAGTAAATTCAGACTAGAATTAAATTTCCCTAATTGTTGCCATAATGTCCTTTACAGCTGTTTGTTTAAATCTAAGATGCAATCATAATTGCACATTATGTTGAGTTGTCAAGTTTTTAATCCAGATGAGCTCCTTGCCGTTTTTTTTTTTTCCCGGTATTTTATAGCATTGACATTTTTGCAGAGCTGGAGTCAATTGTTTTGCATAGGGTTTGTATGCTGTTCTTGTGTTTAGAATCAGGTTATGCATTTTTGCAGGAAAATTACATATGTGATGTTATCTTCTCAGTGTATCACATTAGGAGGCAGGTGAAGCCAGTATGTCCCACTATGTTATACTAAGTTTGATAATTCAAGTGATATCTGCCAGATTTCTCCATATCATCTTCTTCAGCTATCTTTCACCTAATGCAAAGGTAGATAAAATTTTCCTGTGAAGGGCCAGATAGTAATAGTTTAGGTTTTAACAGGCTGCATAAGGTATCTGTCACATATTCTTCCACCTCTGTGCAATCAGTTAAAAATGTAAAAAACATTCTTAGCTGTAGAGCCATACTAAGTAAATTGGTAGACTGACATTTCTTGTCCATATCAATCTCTACTTTAATGGTTGTAAAATGGTGACTTTTAAATTTCTATGATCCCTTCTACATTTATTAGTTGACATTCCTCTGCAAAAAGAACCTTCCCCCTTCCCACTCTTAAAAACTGTTTTGGAATCAGTATAAAGTTATAGAGCTCTATTTTTAATGACTAAAAAAATGCTAAATGTGTTAATTTATTTTTCAACTAGAATTTATAGAGTAGGGACTGTATTAGTTGCTATGACTGCATTGTTGAACATAAATAGATATAGTCCTTGTCCCCATGGAACTTAACTTCTAGTGAAGAAAATAGGCATTAATCAAATGATCACAAAAATGGATATAAATTTTCAGTTGTAATTAGTTCTGTAAAGGTGAGCATTTAACAGGAGGATGTGAGCTGGTCAGAACAGTCAGCACCCCTAAGAAGGTAATGACCTGGCTGAAATCCAGAGGATAAATCCCGCTACTCTGTGAAGATGGGCTGCAAGAGCAGAGTCCTAAGGACACAGGAGTACAGAAGAACGCCCTGGAGATGGGTGGGAGCTGGGCACACAGGTAGACCTAAATGACAGCCAGTCAGGTGAAAAGACGGAAATAATACACAGTAAAATGAGCACAGAAAGATCATGGAACCATGCCATGGGGACGAGGGGTCATCATTCATGCAAGAATTTGGATCTTCCAGAGAGCAAAGGGAAGGTCAAGAAAGTGTGTTTTATAGATGGAGTGGTGCTCAGACCAGATGAGCCCTTGAGAAAATCACTCTGCCAGAGTGGGGTGACAGAAGAGACCCATCAATCAGCTCACAGTGAAGAGAGGGTGGTAGAGAGAGGATGGCAACTTGGATGGAGTGCTCTATTTGCTGTAAGAGAGGTTGACAAACTGAGAAGTGTGTATGATATGAAACTAATGTGAACCTGGGTGATGGAAATATTCTATATCTTGATTGGGAGGTGGTCACATAGGTGTATCATTATCTAAATCATCAAATTGGTACACATAAGATGCAGGCACCTCACTATACATATATTTTACTTAAAAACGTCCTGTAAAGTGAGAAATAAATGTGCAAGACAGTATATGGTATGATATTATTTGTATAATACATCTGTATAATATCTCTGGGAGGGCACAGAAAATAATAATAGTGCTTGCCTGATGGGAGGAGAGCAGAGTATCCATAAGACAGAGGTGGGGGGGCAGGGATGTTTTATTAAATATACATATTTTTTACTTTGGAATTTTTAACTATGTGAGGGGACTTGGAGACACATTGAGAATGGGGTTTGGGAAGAGAAATGACTCCAAAGTGGTCTGGCTTCCAAAGCAGGTTATGCCAGTTATTAAGCTAAAAGCTACAAATAAAAGGTTTCAGATCTAGTGCGGAGTTGCAGGGAAATCAGTGGGGGAATGTGATTGAAAGCACAGAAGAGGGTCTGGCCCGGGGCAGGAAGAGATACAGGGCCTTTTGGTGCAGACTAGGAGGATAGGATATATGCCAATACACATGGAAGGTCTGCAGGGTGGGTAGCAATGAACATTACTTTTACCTGTATCTTTCTTGACTTCATCACTGATGACAAAGTGAGAGGAATCAATCAGCTGCAGTTTTCTTCTCTCTTCTAATTAAAATGTTTTAAAAAGCTAGGGTCAGGCAGAAGGGGTCAAAATAGCTGTTTTGTTATACTGCACCTGGAATTAGGTAATTTACCATCTGGCCAGTCACAGGAGGTGAGGAACACCTGCAAGCTTAAAGCCAAACAGTGCACTTTGCAGGCAGGAGTGGCCCACAAGAGAGAGCAGGAGAGGTTGAGCTAGCAGTCCTCCTTCCTCAGAATTTACCAATTAGAGAAGTGAGGGAGGAAGCGGAGAGTCATACTAATTGACATGGCTCCATGTGGAAACATGAATCCAAATAGAGGAGATTCCCTACTACTAACTTCTTTAATATTTCTATAAACATGTTTATTTATCTATACTTTTGCCAAAATTAAGTGTTATGAATATTTTTTAATTTTTATCTATTGACGTCTAAAAACATTATCTCATCATGGAGATGTTTTCCAACTACAGTTGCCTGGGACTCAACTTTCATAGATTGTGATTCAGCTGATTTGGCACAACTCTCATTTGTGCATTTAAAAAAATTAAAAGATCTCATTCTTGATAATCATGTTATATAGCTAACATTGATAAAGCTCTGACATTTTTTGGGGTGAGTGAGGTGGTCACAGCAAATCCTTCTCTCTACTTTTGATTTTATGCTTTGATTAGAAAATCGCTTTATTTCTATTCTAATCCTACCTTTTCCAATCAAAAAGCTGGGATACATTACAATCGGTGAATGCAGGTCACATGAGGCCGCTCCTCTAGCTTCTGGTCTGTAACTGATCTGAGGTGAAGAAGGCATTTTGCTCTTTCTGAGGTCCACCCCCACTTCCAGATCTCTGCTCTGGCTTGGGCTGGGGGACACTGTTAGGGAGGTTCATTGGCCTATATCACTGTGCTGGTTGCAACCTCAGGAAATGTGGTTAACCCCCGGCATCCTATTTCATTCAAGTTGTGCTGTGTTTGGCAACTATTCTTCAACATTTGTAGAAAAAGGTTAAGGTTGTCTGAAGTTTCAATTTAGTTTTCATTTTAATTGTTAGTGCCTTTGCTGATTTTTGTAGGTTTCAGAGAGGAGGCTTTAAAAATGTCTACTTATATTGCCATATTTCTTGGAAGTTCCTCCTTCCTTCCCTGAATTTTTTTTTTTTAAAAAGCTCAGAAGTGCTGATATTGGAAAGGAGTAATTTCTTGCTCCAGGCTTTGTTACACGTCCTGAGGCCACTGTTTAACGTTTAAATAAATTCATTTTAATAGCACAATTGAATAATATGCTCAGATTTTTTCTTAACTTACAGATTTTAGATAATATAGTTTGATTTATATTTTAGTTTTAGATCTTTTACTACTTATTGTATCAGTCAGATTAGGCTAGGCTACGTTACTAATTCTATCAATTTTGGTTTATATATTTTAAGCATATGTTATTAGGTATTCCAATTTTAGAACTATTATAACTTCCTGGGAGATTGATACTTTAATCATTATGAAGTTTCATTCTTTATCTTTACCAAAACCTCTTTACCTTAAAATTTGCTTTGTTTGAAGGAAACTAGACTTTTTGTGGTTAGCATACAATAAAATATACAGATTTAAAATTATATACACCTGAAATTTATATAATGTTATTAAGCACTGTTACCTCAATAAATTTAATTTAAAAAGAATATCATAAACCAAGGATCATGATTAATATTTATGATTAATTCTACGCCTCTACAATCTATCAACAATAAACAGGAAAAGAATAGAAATGGAGACTTAGACTTCCAAGCTTGCACATGTCTTCCCTTCATCCTTCCAATCTGTATTATTAAAAGATTTAAATACAAATGACTGCTGAGACAAAAAGAAAAAAAAAACCCGTGTTTGATATTAGTACACTTGAGCCAGCTTTCTTTCAGTTAATGTTTGCATATACCATCCTTTAATGTTGGAAAATCCTCATATTTAACATATGTTTGTTATTAACAAAATCTAGTTGGACATTTTTGTATTTATATCTTGTCTAACAATCTTTGTTTGAAGTTAGAATATAAACGGTCTGGTAATATTGAATGTAGTTACTGATTTATCTGGAGTTCAACTTACAATCTTACTATTTACTTTCCATTCATCTCATCTGTATTGTGTTCCCCTTTTACTCCTTTCTTCCTTTTTATGGATTATTCAAGTATTTTTGCTATTCCATTTCCCTCTTATTAGTTATCCATTCTTTTGTTATTTTATTAATAGCCCTAGAAACCGCCATGTGTATCCTTGACACACTGGTATATACCCTAAATTAGCACATTTATCACTTTGATACTGCATTTACCCCACTCCAACCTTTTATATGATTGTTATCATATGTTTTATTTCTTCATATATTTAAAAACCTACCAAATATTATTATGAAGATATATTATTATTATTTGATTAAAACATAATAACTGTTATTTAGATTTACCCTACATTGTCCATTTCCAGTGTTCTTTATTCTTCTTTTTCATTCCCCCCTCTAGAATCATATTTCCTTTACTTGAACAACTCACTGTAACATAGTATATGTGTTGGTGACAAACCCTCTATTTGAATGTCTAAAAATGTATTTACTACACCTTTACAAAATGTTTTTCAATCATAGTTTTTTAAAACTTTAAAAAATTTTTAAAAATCTACTTTATTGAGGATAATTTACATACAATAAATTGTACTCATTTTAAGAGGACAGTTTGCTGAGTCTTGACAAATGTGTAAACCTTTGTAACCATCACCATAATCAAGACATAAGAATTCCCATCAGCCCTAAAATTCTTTTGTGCCCCTTTGCAGTCAACCTCCCTCCTAGCCTCTACCACAGGCGTCCACTGATTTACTTTCTGTCACTATAGATTTGTTTCATAAGAATGAAATAATGGAATATATACTCTTTGCTGTCTGGCTTCCTTCAACCAGAATAATATAATTTGCTTATCTATTCACCTGTTCATGAACATTGGATTGTTTCCAGTTTTTGGCTATTGTGAAAAAAGCTGCTATGAACATTCATGTAAAACTCATGTTGTGAACTTTATTTCTCTAAGAAAAATACCTAAGACTGAAATTACTTAATTATAGGGTAGCTGTATGTTTAATTTTATAAGAAACTGCCAAATAGTTTTTTAAAAATTATTAAACTATTTACATTCCCAAGAGCATTGTATGAAAAGTCTTGTTGCTACACATTTGTGCCAAAACTTGGTAATGTCAAGTGTGTTAATTTTATCCATACTACTGGTTGTGCAGTAGTACTTCATTGTGGTTTTCATTTGCATTCCCTGATGACTAACAATGTTGAACATTTTTTATGTGGTTTTGGCCATTCACATATCTTGTAAAGCGTTATTCTAAACTTTTGCCTATTTAAAAATTGAGTGGTTTATTTTCATATTATTGAGTTGCAAGATTTTATAAATATATAATTCTCCCTATGGCTTGTCTTTCATATTTTCAAAGGTGTCTGTTGAAGAGCAAACAATTTTGATTTTGATGAAGTGAAATTGTCATTTCCTTTTATTATGTGTGTTTTTTTTTGTATCCTATTTAAGAAATTTCTGCTTAATCAAGGTTGCAAAAATTTTCTCCTATGTCTTCTTACAACAATTTTGTGGCTTTAGATTTCACATTTAGGTCTATAATCTACTTTGAATTAATTTTTGTGTATGGGCTAAGGTAAATATCAAAGTTAATTTATTTCTACATGAGTATCCAGTTGTCAAGCACAGTTTGATAAGACCAGTCTTTCTCTCATTGAATTTAATTGGCACTTTTGTTGAAAATCAAGTATTTACATACATGTATTCCTTATTTATTATGTTCCTTGGATCTACATGTCTGTTCTTTTGCCAAAACTACACTCTCTTTGATTAGTTTTATAGTAAGTCTTGAAATCAGGTAGTCCTTTACAATTTTCTTCTTTTTAAAAATTGTTTTGGGTATTGCATGTACTTTGCATTTATGTATAAATTTTAGAAACAGTTGACAAATTCTGCAGAAAAAGCTTTCTGGCATTTTGATTTAGACATGTTACATCTTTCAAGTTATTATTGATCTTTAATTTCTCTCAGTAGTGTCTTGTAGTCTTTAGTATACAGATCTGACATGTATTTTGTTAAACTTACCCCTAATAATTTATGCTTTTGATACTGTTGTGAATGGTGCTATTTTTCAAATTTCATTCTCCAATTGCTTATTCTTGATATTGATCTTTTATTTTATGACCTTGCTAAAGTTACTTATTAGTTCTAATAGCTTTCTTTTGTAGATTCCTTAAATTTTTCTACGTACATAATTACGTTAACTTTGAATAAAATTTTTTACTTTTTTCTTACCAATATGTATATACTTTATTTCTTTTAATTGCCTTATTTCATAGTTGGATCTTTCAACAAATATTCTATAGAAGCATTGTTCCTGAATTTACAGGGATAGCATTCAGTCTTTGACCATTTGTTGTGATGGTAGCTGTAAGGTTTTTGTAGCTGTCCTTTTTCAAGTTCCCTTCAATTCCTACTTTCTGGGAATGTTTATGATGAATGGGTATGGGATTTTGTCAGTGCTCTTCATGTGTGCATTAGGATGATTATGATTTTTTTCTTCTCCAAGTATGATAAAATACAAAGACTAGTTTATAAAATTTAAACCAACTTTGAATGCCTGAGAAAAACTCCACTTGTTCAAGATGTATTATCCTTTTTATGCATTGCTGGATTCAGTTTGCTAATATGTTGTTAAAGCTTTTGCATTTATATTCATTTTCTTTTCTTGTAAAGAATTTATCTGATTTTGGTAATAGGGTAACGTTGGCCTCATAAAATGAGACGTATCACCCTCTATTTTACGAAAGATTTTTATAAGATTGGTGTTTGTTCTTCATTAAATGTTTGTTAGGATTCACCAGAGCAGTCATTGGGACATAAAGAGATTTGTTTTTGTTTTTGGAAAAAGGAGGCTGTTAATTATGAATTAAGTTTCTTTAAGAAATATTGGGCTATTCAGATTTTCTACCTCTTCTTGGGTCTGCTTTGTTAATTGTATTTTTCAAGGAATTTTTCTACTTTATCTAAGTTATCAAATGTATTGGAATAAAGTTGTTTATAATACTCCTTTGTTAATTTTAATGTCTTAAGGATCTATAATGAAGCCCCTTCTATCATGAATGATCTTGGTAATTTGTTTTCTCCATATTTTAAAATTAGGTTAGATAGAGATTTATTAATTTTATTGATATTTTAATTAATTTTTTCTATTGTTGGTCCATTTTCTATTTCACTGATTTCTGCTCTTGTTTTTATTATTTCCTTCCTTCTATTTCTTTGGCTTTAATTTGCTCTTCTTTTTCTAGCTTCTTAAAGTGGACTCTTAGAATATTAGTTTTAAACTTTCCATTTGTTTCTAAAATAAGCATGTTAAGCTACAATTTTTTTCTCCAAGCACTGTTGTAGTTGCATCCCACAATTTTTAACACACTGTGTTTTCATTTTATTTGGTTCAAAATATTTCTAAACTTTCTTCATGATTTTTTCTTTGACTCATGCATTATGTAAAATTGTTTTACTTGTAAAATATTTGAGAATTTTCTGGGTATCTTATTGTTATTGATTTCTAATTTATTTCCGCTGTGTTAAAATTTCTCATGTTTACAGATTTGTTATTTTCTCTGTGTATCATGCTTTATGTATTTTAAAGCTTTATTATGAGTACATTGGATTACTCTATTTTCTTAATAAATTGACCCTATTTATCTCTTGCAATATTTTATATGATAGTAATACAGTTATTCCAGCTTTCTATGATAAACATTTTCATGATATATCTTTTTTTATCCTTATATTTTTAACCTATCTGTGTTTGTATATTTAAAGAGTGGTTTTTTTGTAAACAGTTTATTGTTTCTTATAAACAGTCTTATTGTATTTTTATCCAGCCTGATGGTTTCTGCCTTTTAATTACAGCATTAGACTCTTTAAATTAAGTGTAATTAATAACACATTTAGGTTTAAATACACATTGTGCTGTTACTCTTCTATTTGTCCCATCTATTCTTTCTTCACTTTTTCTTCTTTTCATGCTTTCTTTGGTATTAAGTTTTACCTATGCCATTTTATCTCGTAATTGGAGATTATTTACTATATCTCTTTATCCTCTAAGATTTATAATAATCACTTTCAATATATAGCAGTCTAATGTCATAATACTATACCACTTTATAGATAAAGTATGTTATAACTATATAGTATAACAGTATACTTCCATTTTTCTCCCTCTCATCCTTCGTGTTGTTGTTGTTATATATAGTTTACTTATACTAAGTTTATAAATTCCACAATAAGTGGGTATTAGCTTTGCTTTAAACAGTCAGCTATCTTTTAAAGGAACTTAAAAATGAGAAAAAATTGTTTATATTCACTCACCATTTCTAGCTCTCCTCATTTCTGAGTTTCTATCTGCTATCATTTTACTTCAGCCTGATAGTGTGTTTATTTGAAAAACTCTTTATTTCACCTCACATTTGGAGGATATTTTTGCTGGATAGAGAATTCTAGAGGTCTCTGTTTTGTTTTCTTTTTCAGCCCATTCAAGATGCTGTTTGATTATCTTCTAGCTTGCATTCTTTCTGAAAAGAAGTAGTAGTTTCTTATCTTTGTTCTCCTGAAATACTGTGCCTTTTTCCTATGGTTGCTTTAAGATATTCTCTTTGTGAGTTGTTTTCAGTAATTTGATCATAATATATTTTGGCATAGTTTTCCTTTTTTTAAATCCTGTTTGAGGTACGTTGAGACACTTGGATCTGTGTATTTATAGCTTTTATCAAATTTGGAAAATTTTAGCCATTACTTATTCAAAGTTTTTCTGCCTAACTTCCTTACCCACCCGCCCCCACCACTCACACACACAATTAAAATCAAACATATGTTAGATTGCTTGATGTTTTCTATAGGTCATGATTTTTTCAGACATTTTTTCTTTCTGTGCTTCAGTTTCTATTGCTGTGTTCTCAGGTTCATTTATCTTTTTTTCTATAGTATCTGATCTTAGGCCCATTAGCAACTTTTTAATATTAAATATTAAATTTATCAGCTCCTCAATTTATCAGAATTTCACTTGCTTTTAAAAGTTTTCATTCCTTTGTTTATTATATTCACATTTTTCTTTAAATCCTTGAGAATATTCATAGTAACTATATGAAAGCCCCTCTCTGCTAATTTCATCATTCCTGTTATTTCTGCTTTTGTTTCTACAGATACTGTGAATGTTACATTGTAGAGCTTTAGGATTTTGTTTTTGTCCTTTTACAAGTTTTGAAGTTTGTTTGTTAGATAAGTTACTTAAAATTAGCTTTATCCATTTGACGATTTTTAAAGCTTTTTTAGGGCAGTAGAATAACCTCTATTCTAATGCTGGTTCAGTCCTACTACTAAGGTGCGATCTACCTGTGTCTCTACTGTAATCTTCACTCAGGCTCATCGGAACTTGAATACCTTCTAGTCTTTCTTACCTTTGGGAATTGTTTAACTTACAGCTCTCCACCAATGTTCTTTGGCCACATGGAATTTTATCCTATGTATCTTAGTTATCAACCAGGAACTCAAAGTAATCTCTATAAAGATATTCTCAGCTCTTTATCTATACGATTTTCTCTTTCCAGTTCTCTGTCTGACAAATTCCAGGTCTAAGCCTCCATGAACTCTGATCTCTGTCTCCTCAACTCAATGAGACCGCTATGCTCTTTTCTGGTTTCTTTTCCCTTTGCAGTGATATGGAAAATGCCTCCATGCAGGGCTCACCTCATTTGTTTTTCTTCTCACATGGATCACAGTCCTGCACTGGCTGTTGTCCAATTATTGAAAACCAGTTAATTCATTTATTTTGTCTAGTTTTCTAGTTGCTAAGCAGTATGGGGGGGCAAGACCAGTATTAGCTCAGAAAGAAAAAATTCTTCAGCTTTCTTGTTAATGTGTATTTTCACCGCATTCAGAATTTTAGGCAGATAGTTATTTTCTTTTAGCACACCAAAGATTATATCAATGGTTGTAACTATTGTAATTTCTTTTGAGAAGCCATATGTTGTTCCTCTGAAAGTAATGTGTGTGTGTGTGTGTGTGTGTGTGTGTGTGTGTAAAGAAGCAGGGAACTGACTTCTTTTAATCTTTTCTTTGATTTTTAGAAATGTATTTATAATTATTTATTGGTGGCTTTCTTTGTACATACCCTGCTTAGAGTTTCTAGGACTTCCTGAATCTGTGGCTTAATGTCTTTATCAATTTTAGAAAATTCTCAGCCGATATTGCACCCACTCCATTCTTTCTCTCCTTTCCTTTTCAGATTTCAATTACATGCTTGACTATTCACCATGTTTTATGTATCTCTTAAGCTCTTTTTTCTATTTTTCATCTTACTTCTCTTCATAATTTAGTAGAATATTTTCTACTGACCTAGTAGTTCATTAATCTTTTTTGTTGTGTCTAATCTGTTTTATGTACATTTATTGAGTGCATTTTTGTTTGGTTCCAGAATTACTATTTTATTGTTTTGAAAATAAATTCTAGTTTTTCTCTGATGAATTTCTGTCTAGACGTCCATTTTCTTGAACATTTATTATAATTTTTTAATGTTTGTTTTCTGTAATTCCAAGAATGAATCATCTATGTTCTTGTCTATTTTTACTTTTGATTTTTTTCTTAATTTGACCCATCACCTGGCATGTTTGGCAATTTTTAATTAAATGTCAGATATTACATTTGAAAAATTGCAGTGGTTCTACATGTTGTTCTCTCTCCTTAAAGGGATTTTAATTTTCATCTGGCAGGCAGTTCGGACAAATGTAGATCACCTTTTGCTAATCAATAATTGAGGTAATTTGAAGATGGATTTGATTCGCTGAAGGCTTTTGGTTTTCCCTAAGTCTTAATGCACATAGGATATCAAGAGATTCAGTTGAAACCCTGCTGCTTGGTAGTTTCTAAACTCCAACTTTTGTTCTGTTGGCATTGAGATTCCTGAGTATTCTCCTTCACTGTGTAGGCACTTAGCTGCTACTTGGTTACTTTTCTTTGCCTTTGACCCTGTGCAGCTTCAAATGAGGCAAATATGCTTTCTTTTTGGTGGTACAGGGAATGGAGTGGAAAAAGCTTTCACTTTACTAAGGTTTCCTTTCTCTTGGATTTTAGTCCCTTCGATCCCAGCTATATTGGTAACACCAGAAACCTGATTACTTTCTCTCTTTGCTTGTAATACTCTCAAAATCTGAGATATTACTTTATTTTTGATATTTTGATCCAATGTTACTTGGAAATCAGCTTATATTTCAAAAGGATGGGCAACAGAGAATGTCAGGTTAACACCAATGTCTTTCCCTTTTTTCTGGGTTCTTGGCCTTACTCTTGAGTTCTAAATTTTGATTCTATTTTTATTGGTTAATACAAGCCTTTGAGTATTTTTCTCCAGAAAAAGTTAAAAAGCCATTCATCTTCTTATTTATTTCATTAGGAATTTTTTTTTCTCTTATCTTCTTACATGATAGCCTAAATTAATGTATAAGTCCTGGATGAGACTATTTTATCCTCTAAGTTTATTGGTTTATTTTTCTTCTGTGATCTAGTGTTATATACAACTCTTGAAGCCAACCTTGACTTTTTCCTTTGTTGATAACTTGTTTTATCTTTGTTGGTAACTTGAATTGAATTTTTCATTATCCTAGATATTAAAAGAATTATCAGCATATGTATCAATAGACTTTTTAAATTAATAATCCTATAACAGAATGAACACGTAGTTTTTAAAGGCAGTGTATTATTCTTGTAGGTATACACCGTATATTTATTGCCTTATAATTAAAGAAATACAGGACTTTTTCCATGTTTTAAAATATTAAGCCAATATTAAAAATATTTGTTGTCAAATATTCATATAAAACATATCTAAAAGGTAGAAGTCTCCCTAACACTGATTCTTCAGAGTTAGTCAGTTAACAGGTAGCATTCCTATTATATTCTGTGCATATGTATTATGTATATATAGATACTACATACAAAGCTTTCTTTTTCAAAAATGGTATCGAACATTATTTTTCAATTTGCTTTTCCTACCTTACAATAAAGTTTGAACATCTTTCCAAGTTAGCAAATTTTTCTGGTTATCTATTGCAGCCTAACAAATCACCCCCAAATTAAGTGGCTTAAAGTAACAACTTATTACTACCTCTTTTAGTCTGTGGGTTGGGAATTCAAATGGCACAGTGGGGATGGCTTATCTCTGTCCTACGATATATGGGACTTCAACTGGGATGACTCCTACAGCAGGTGCTAGAATACCTGGAGTCTGGCCAGACCTCTCCACCTTCCTGTCCTCCCTCCCTATCTTCTCTATTTACACAGCCTCTGAACACAGCTAACTTGGGCTGCTTCACAGCATGATGGCCTCAGGGTAACTGAACTCCTTAGCTGGTAATTCAGGGCTCCAAGGGTGTTCCAAGGGACAAACGATGAAAGCTTCCAGTTTCTGAAGTCCTAGGCCTGGAAGCTGGCACAAAATAACTTTTTTTATTTTATTAAAGAAGTAACAGATCCTGTCCAGGGAGATATAGAGCCCAATTCTTGAAGAGAGAATTTGTGGCCATATTTAATTCATCAGAGTCAAACATTATTTACATTATTCCAATATAAAAAATACCCAGAAACATCCACAAGCTTTAAAGTCTTGTCTTTTTGCAATAAAGGCTCAGGCTTGCGGTCCTGGTCTGTTGACCCAAAGCTCTTCAAGAATAGGCTGCTGAGGAACCACGTTTCTAAGAGCCTTAGGACCTTTTTTAGGCATGCCTTTAAATATGCCATGTTAACAAAGGATCTCACAGTCCCATCCTTAATTTAATCTTTATCCAGAGACCTGTGTCCTAGATTTGAAGTTTTTGCCTGGAGATACCAGAAGGAGAAAGTTATCCTTTCTTACCCAGCAAGTCCTAATTGTTTTTGTTTCCTCTAAATTCTATTCAAAAATCAAAATAGTTTTTTTTCCTGTGATTCATTATGCTGTCTTTTAGCATAGGCATCTAGGAAAACTCAGTTGGCACTTTCTGCATTCAACTTGGAAATCTCCCTCGTCAAGTCCATGAGTTCATTGTTACCTTTTCCATTTGCTGCATTATTGCAGGCAACAGCATTGCTAACTGTCCCACGAGTACGTAATCAGGTGCTTTTTTCTTCAGCTTCCACAAACAGCTTTCTTGGTGTTCTTCAAATCCTATCCAAGCGTCTTCCTGAGGCCCTTGCAGCTTTCGCTAATAGTCTTTCAAGGCACTTCTAGCTTCTGCTCATTGTCCAACCTCAAAACCAGTGTTTTAAATTTTTTTACAGCTGCACTCTATTTCCTAATACCAAATTTTGTTCTGGTTATCTGTTGCTGCTTAACAAATCACTCTAGAACCTCCTGCCACAAAGTAGAGGATATGTGTTGGCAATAATCCAATGTGTTCTATACTCTGTATTTTGATGGAATGCATGGAAAACTTTATCCTCCACCATATACTTGCCTAAATGATTTTTCTTTTTCTGCCAATTTCTATTCAGACTACAATGCACCCCTTCATCATGTCTTGGGCACTGGAAGTAGATGTATTTTCTGAGGGTAAAACAAACAAACAAAAACAATGAACAAACAAATAAAAAACAACAAGAAAAAGGAAGGCTAGGGGATAGGAAGATATAGAGGTAGGAATGACTTTGGCCATGTCAGAAAATGATTACCATGTGCTAACGTAGTGATTGTCCAGGTGTCTGATTTGTGTAACTCTGATCCAAAAGCTAGAGGCAGGTGGTAGAGCAAAGTTAATGTTCACCTTAGTTGTTTCCTGGAGGGTGAAATTATTCTGGATTGGAGAGAGTACTTAGGCTAAATCCAGTTACAAATGCATGATAAAGGGAAGTCTCTTTCACCCATTTTATTCTGTTGATTTGAGCTTCCATTCTGACAGCTGGCACAAGATTTCCTTTGGCATTTTAATATGAAGGAGCTGACACATTTTGACTCTTAATAAATATATATTAAACAAATGAATAAAAGTTGGAGCAAGGGTATCCAAGCCTGTGAATGGGCAACTCCCTTAACCTGGAAGTCTCAAAATCATCATAGTTGGTAAGAACTAGGAAATGGCATTTGGCATACTCACCAAAGCCTGCCACCTGGCTTCTCTAGTTTTTGAGGTCACCTGAGCTTAGAATATTTGATTTCCCCCACAAGATAAAGTCTTTGATATGTATCTACCACTCACAATAATGACAACAGCCAACATTTGTTGAAAGCTTACTTTATGTATAGAACTGCTATTCATGTTATCACATTTAATCTTTACAACAACCTTATGGGGTAAATACTATAATTATTCCCATTTTACAGATGAGGTCAGTTAAGATTTAGAGAGAACAAACAACTTACCCAAATTCACACAGGCAGTAAGTGAGGGCAGAGAACTTCTGCCAGAAGCATTCCACCTTGATTAAATGGTGATCCTTACATTCTACCATGTGTGTATATAGACTTGCCAAGGGGCTTTGGTGACTCAATTGCCATGCAGAAAGCAGCAAACAATTACTTGCAGAAGCAACAGATTGTTAGGAGGTGCAGCTTTCATTCAAAAAGGTCAGAGGGAAAGCTCTTATTTAGAGCCCACCAGCTCTATTAGTTCATCTGCCCATGACTATTCATAGAAACTTGGAAATGCCTTCTGTGCACATCTCTCATCTATGTATATAAGACTCAATCAGTGGTTCAAGAAGGTTATTAGATAATTTGGGATGTAGAGCTGGTAGGAAAAGATAGTAATAATACAGGGTAGCAAATGCTAAATGACAGAGGTGTGGTACCTGCAATGAGAGCTATAGAGGCTCAGGAACCACGCCCAGCTGCAAGCCAGGAGGTGCAGATAAAGAAAGAGCCCTGATTAACTTGTGCTGCTGGCTGGCAGTGCCAATGTCCACTCTCCCTCAGCAGCCAGCAGAGAAGTGATGGCTGAGCTGTTTGGATGAGATGCTTGTGGCAGTATTTATTGCCTGCTTCATTCCTGACCGGTGTAAGAATTGTTATGCTATATCTTTTCTTTGCTTCTGGGATTTGGAAGCACCTGAGCTGGTAAGCAGTCTTTCTGCCACCTAGAGTAGGAAAAAAAAAGGGGCGGCGGGGTGGGGGGGGGGGCGGATTCCTGGAAAGGAGGATGCTGTAAGGAAAGACTAACCTGCTCCAGCCAGGTGGGTTTTTCCATCTCCCTTGGCATATGCAGGGAGGAGTAGAAAGGAACTGGCAGGCCTCTGACTTTGTCTATGGGACGGTCTGAGACCCATCTTGCTATTTTGCTTTACATTTTCACTTGACAACACAAACCTTCCTTGCCCTGTGTATTCTGCTAGCTTCTGGGCACATGAGAGGTAGACAGGCGGGGCCCAGGAATGGTGACTGGAGACTTTAAGCTAATGTGCTGCCCTTGAGTCATGAGGTAGAAGAGAAAAAAGGGTCTGTGAATAGACTTGGCAGAGGCCAGAACTAGAGAAGCTGCGGACGGTCTTCGAGATTTCTAACTCATACGTGTCCAAGAACCCTATCCCCACCACCAAATCTATTATTTGACCTTGGAAGGAGAAGTAGGGGCACACCACGCGTTCTCAGGCCCAGGAGAGCGGGGTCAGAGGTTGCCAGGCGTGGCCCAAGACGTGCCTCCTTAGATAGTGGTAGGGGTGGGCACACCGAATCCTCAACCTCTCCACCCGTTCTGGAAGCCCAGGAGCAGATGCAGGTGTGGTTGTAGCCCAGGGGTGTGGGCGCTGGGGATGAGGTAGTTAAGGTGGGGGGCGCCTGGGTGAGTTATCCAATACCGAGGAACAGCAGTTTGCCAGAGTTAACGTGGGCAGCTTCTTTGGGGAGGAAAGGAAAGGAAGACCGTCTGCCAAGCTCCAGCTTGCCCCCGCGTGTGTGCCTGTGTGCGCGCGCGAGTGTGAGTGCGCGCGCGCCGAGGCGTTCCTCAGGTTGCGCTGCCTGGTAACCGAGGGAGCTATTGGCAAGGCGACGGATTGGGGGCGGGGGCTCCCCGACCCTCGGAGAAGCCGAGCGCGGGCGGCCGAGGCGAGCCCTGAACCCCAGCTCCTGGCGCGGGGCGGGCGCTGCGGTCGGCCTCCAGGCTCCAGGGGGCCCTCCAGGGAGGAGCTGGGGAGGAGGCCGGGCTGCATGGAGTTTCTAGGGCGCGCAACTCCAACGGGGCCTCGGCCACTGGGCTCTGGGGCGCAGCAAGGCAGCCGCGCACATGGGCTGAGCCCGCGCGCCGGGGCTCTGCACGGCCAGCGAGAGCGGGAGGGGTAGTGGAGCGCGCCGTGCCAGGGTGCGGGGCAAACGTCCCCAGACGGGAGCCGAGGACAAGGACAGGGAGGCACGCGCCCAGATCGCGCTCCGAGCCGACGAGGGGCTCGCGCCGACTCGGCGCGCGCTTAGGGAGCCGCCCGGGGCGCCGTGGGAGCCGGCGGCAGCGAGGATGCCGGCGCGCGGACGCGGCTGCCGGCTGGGGGTGTGAGCGTGCGGCCGAGCGCTGCCCGCCAGCGCCCGCATCCGCGCCGTCCCCTCCCTGCGGGCCTCTGAGGGATCCCCCACCAGCGCTGTGCCGAGGCGCTTCGGAACCCCGGCTTCGGGGCTGCGGGCCCGCGGGGTCGGCCCCGGCCCAGCAAGAGGTGAGTGCCGCCTCCCGCTCGTTTCCTCCCCTGGTCTCCCGCTCTCGCCTCCCCCCACCGTCCTCGCTCCTCTCCACGGTGCCCAGAGCCCGCGGCTGTTCGCGGGCCCCTGTCCCCGGAGTGGGCAGGCGGGCGGCCGACAACACCTCCCATACCTGTTGGCCCGGGCAGAGGGCACCCCGGCTCGCCCCAGCCACCTTGCTTCCCTTGGGGTGGCTCCTGGACGCCTGCCCGGGGGCGTGGGGCTGTGGAAGGGCCGCGGGTGTTCCACTTGGGTGTCTTGGAACTGTGCGGGCAGCAGGCTGGGAACTGGGCACCCGGGCGGTGGGGAAGGAAGGAAGGGCAGGGGAGCCGCACCACAGCCCAGGTGAGAGATCTGCGTGGCTTTCAGGTCTTCGGGAAGCCGGGAGTCATGGCGATCGGGCGAGGCGGGAGGCGGGAGGCAGGATTCCCTCCACCTCCAGCCCCTAGCGCAGGCTGCTCGCCTTGCTGGGCTCACGCTCCTCGGGGTCCGGGGCCCTGCGGAGTGCGGGATAACCGAGGAGGCCTCTGGCAGCCCAGCCTGGGACCTGGCTGCTGCTCAGCTGGCCCCTGGGGCCCCAAGGAACTCCATGGGTTCGGCGCCTGGGCAGGGGCGGGCTCTGGTTCTCTCGGCAGTATGGGTTGAAACGCGTGTTCCAGCCTCCCTGGACTGGCGCGACAGGGAGTGAACTTCCTTAGACTTGGCCTGAGGGCGCCTAGGCAGCAGCAGGTAGTTCTGGGGCCAGGCTGGGGGCTAGAGCGAGCGCGGAAGCCTCACACCGACGGGATGGTGGTGCGGGGCCTGGACCCAGGGCTGCGTTTTGCCTCCTAGGCGACAGCCACGTGCGCCCTCTGCCCCCACCCGCAGCAGCATTTCCCACTGCTCTTTTTTCTTCGGGGAGGAGTATGTGAGGAAGTCGCCTGCCTTGCCATTGGTTTGAAGCCCTTAGCCCAGATGAAACGGTGACTGCAGTTTCTTGGGTGCCAAAACTGTGGCACCATCCCCAGGCCCTGAGCCTGTTTTTCCCAGAAAAAGAGACTTTCCCGGACTCAGTGAATTGCAGCTCAGTGCTGACCGTGGCTGTGTTGGGTCGTGAAGTCTGATTAGTGTTAATAATAACTACATTCTAGAGTGAATAAGAGCAGCCTCGTGATAGAGGTGAGGTGACCTCTAGAAGAATGGTTAGCTTTACGCGCTCCGTATATCCAGACACACCCAGCATTTGTACAAATGTGAAAACGCATAACTCTCAGGATTTTCATGTTATGCGTTTTTAACTGCTGACTTTCAGTCAAAAAGACAAACTCTTTTTCAATTCAGGCACCAGAGCTTTGGAAAGGGTTTTAAAGCCTTTTGGTGTGAAATTGTCTTGAGGCTAGAGCAGAGCAGGTTTTATTATTATTATTTTTTAATCAAAGCCTGACTCCAGTTTTTCTCCTTGGCTTGTTGGTGGTTTTTATTTCATCTTTGTGAGGTGCAAGGAAATGTTGGGGGAAGAGGAAGGAAGTGTTGGTGGATTCTCGATTTTATTTGTTATTTGTTTATCTGAGGATTTGACTGAAGCCTAGATGTCAACTGAGATCTCTCCTTGCAGCTTGCAGCTCTGTCGCGACACCCAGTTTAGTATTCATTCCTAGTTTAGTATTCATTCCTGGGCTCCAGAAGCTGCACAACTTTGCTAGAGGCAGTTGGTGGTGGCCCCCATGGGTGCCCTGTGGATGCCCCTGGGCTGTGTTCTTCCAAGTGGCCTGCTTTGCTGGAAGCCCAGCAGTGTGGCCTTCCTTTCTGAATTCACTGCAGACCTGTGGTTTTTTCATGGCACTAGCTGCCTGAGGCATGGCTATGTTTACTGAAAAGCTGGTCTATGACACTGAAGTTGGTTGCTGGATGTATCCAAGTGGAGTAATGAAAACAAAATTCTGGAAACCCAATCCCCAGGATACTTTATTGGATGAGTGCTAAATCCTCTTAGAATTGTTCATCAAGATCACCTTTCTTTGAACTCTGAATGTAACTATTGCCAGTAATCAGGCCTTCAGTGAGGGTGTGGAATGAGAGCTTTTTAGAAAGAAAATAATTTAATTCAGCTGGTTTTGAGGAGAAAATGATGGGCAAGACTTGATGAAGACACACCACTCCCCTTTCTCTCTCTGAAAGGGGTGGTGGAGATTGGGGTGAAATGAGGGTATATATGACAGCAGCTTGGTCGAGTTTGACATTTATCTCCACAGTGGAAGGCCTCTAATCAGTGTTTAATATTGCGCAGGGTTGGGCTTCAATCTAGAGATTTCTTTTCCATAGCAAGTGGACAGTGTGCTCCTGGGTCACCAGCCAGGGAAACAGGAGTCTAGATGCTGACACTTGAGCCTGCAGTCCAGGCTTGCCAGCTCCCTCCAGGACAGGCAGCCCATGCTGCGCTCGTTGGGTGGCAGAAGGGGGCGCTAGTTCTTATGTTGGGAGGAATTCTTTTGGCTCTGAAAGAACTTTGGACATTTAAAGTCTTTGATGACCCTCGATTCAGCTTTCTGAGCCCCTACTTTGTGCAAGACACTGCCACACAATTGAGCTCACATAATCCTCATTTTTCATGTTTGGAAACTGATGCTAAGGGAAGTTAAAGAACTTTTCTTGAGCTGCATAGTTTGTGGGTATGAGCAGCATTATGGTTTGATTCTAAGAGACTGGGCTTTCTGATTCTAAGTCCAGGGCTCTTTCTACATTGCTGCTTATGATCTGAAGGGTATTTTAGTAACCTTTGACCCTCAGTTCCTCTCTTAGGGTCAGACCCACAGTGGGTGCCTTGTCTGTGTTTGCTGAGTGGATTTAGGGCAGTGTCTCATTCCTCATTTCTGAGGAGGAAGCTCAGGCACAGGAGGAGCTGGGCTTTGTACAGTGAGTGGGTTAGGGGAGGAAGCCCTGCCCTCCACAGGTACCCACGCTTGAGCCGTGTGAGGTTCGGCCCAGATCGGTTTGATTATAGACTGCTGCTTTGTTTGCATGTTCCTTATCTGTACCCACATTAGTATAGGGTGTGTGGCATCTTTGACCTTCACTTGAGGCTTAAACTAATGTAGTCAGAGTATTTGAAATGTCCTTTCATGATGGAGAACCATTAGGCAGTGCAATGAGCAATAGCCTCTGATGCTTGTTAAAACTGTGGGCATCCTGACTCTCAAGCAATGAAACCATCCTTCAAGATGGGCAGAGCCTAGGTGACCCCTTGGCTGCTCAGTTTGAAGGTAATTCTGAATGTGGTTAGAAAAGAGAAAAATGAAAACACAGTTGGGGTTTTCAAAATGAATTATATTTTAACCATTTAAACAAAATCAGCTAACAAATGGTTACTTAATACATCACCTAACAAAAACATATTCATTGCCTATTACATGGTATGGATGAATATGACACAGCACCTGTCATCAGAATATTCACAGATGAGTGGGAAAGGCAGACGATGTATTAGGGGTATACATTTGTGAGCAGAGACAGAAGGCAGCCAGTCTAGGATGGAAGTGATGTCTGACCTGAGTTTAGAGTGTGATTATGAAGTGGTCATCTTTAAATGGGTATTCCAGTACAGAGGAAACAAGGTGGACACAGGGTGAGAGGTAAGAAGACATATAGAAAATATGAGGAAGCAGTTGGTAGTTTGGAGTTCCTGGAGCTTAAAGGCTGAGGTAGGTTGTGACAGGAGAAGAGGCTGGAATGATAGATGGAGGTCTTTGGTCAGGACCGGGGACTCAGCATTTTTCTGTTAAAAGCCAAGTGGCATGGTCAGATTTTGGGTTTAGATAAGTCTAGTTAGGATACTTGTGGAGAATGGATTTGACAGTGAGAAGACCAGAGGCATGGGTATCAGTGAGGTAGCCCACGATGAGGCCACGGTCGGGGTATGGAGCAGAAGAGATGGATTGGACAAACACATAGGAGAATTATCAGTTAGGATTCCTGGGTTGCAAGCAACAGAAACCAACTCTGGCTAACAACCAAAGCTAATAAAGAGACTGTATTAGCAGTGTTGATGGAAACTCGGGACTGAGGGCATGCCTGAATTAGGCAGTCAAGGGGATCTTGGTGGCAGAATTGCCTACAGTTTCTCAGGTGCTACTATGAAAGCAAATGATCTCCAACCTTTCCCTCCATCATCATCGCCATCCTCCTCCTCCTCCTCCTCCTCATCATTATCATTGTTGTCATTATCATGGTTTTATTCTGCTACATTCAAAATGTTCAGGAGAAATGTCCACTTATTATATGTAGCTTTGGGCCTTCATATTTAGGAGTAGTTTTCTGAAAGGTCATCAGAATGGGTGGAAGTAGTTTTCTGAAAGGAAACTGGAATGATCCTGCTAAAAGATAGTGACTTAGATGTTGGGCATGTCCATAGGAGGGAAAGTTGGTGAGACTTATTAATTGATGTAGGAGTAGGAGAAAGAGAAGGGTGTAGTATGATCCCTAGGTTTCTAATTAGTTAAGGGGGTGGAGAAACAAAATACAAATGTGGCCAAGACTAACTAGCTAACTTTTTCCCCCACTGGTAGGGTCGTGGGCAGCTCTCTGTGACTAGGCTGCCTATGAAGTTGACGACCTGTTTTAAAAAGTCTCACTAAGGGGCTATGCTGCTGTGGATAAGGCCTGGTTAAGTAGTTATTTCATCTCATCCCCCACAAATCCGAATACTTTGAAAACATTTTCATTCATTCAACCAGTATTTATTATACATTTCTGGCTTAGGTACTGGGGAAAGTGGTGAATTAGACAGATAGAAGTGATACTCTCATATTTTTGTGATGTAAGACAACGAAACAAATAAAAATAGAAAATAAAATTAGATGCTGTAATAGAGACAGATGCAGTTGCTTCTTCAAATTGGGTAGTCAAGAAAATTCTCACTAAGGGGCTATATTTAAGCTGGGTCAATTGGGAGGAAAATCTGGAGAAGAACTAGGAAGTGGGAGTATCCAGTGCAAAGGTCCTGAGGTAGGAGCAAGCTGGGTGCATTAGAGGAAAATGAAGAAGGCTAGTGTGGCAGCAGATGAGTTCAGAGAAGCAGGGGCTAGGTCATGGGGGCTTCGGAGATCACTCTGTGGAGTTTGAGTTTGATACTGGGTTCGATGGAAGCTACTGGGGCTTGTAGGTGGGAGAGTGAAATAATTTAACTTATCTTTTCAAAAGATCATACTGGCTGCTGTGCATTCTGTATACACTATCTTGGTACAATAAAGTGAGTCTGTTTTTTTATTAGAGTGTAAAATGAAATGTGTAATATTTAAGAGTAACAGATGGAGAGAAAATGCTTTGATGACCTTAATTTAGTGGTTTCTAATGTACCAATCAAATGAGTGTAGAGATAGAACCACATTTCTAGAATGATTTCAGTTTTGTTAAACTTGGTATATAAAGATAATGGAAATAAGTGGATAAAAATGTTCACACTGCTTATCCAAAGATGTGGACATTTTGAATTATTTTTATTTTTATTTTTGAAAATGAGCACACGTTTCTTTCATAAACAGAAAAAAATTGTTTTAAAATATAGACACTGATGACTACAAATGTCTTGAATGGGGGTGTTGAGAGAACTGTATCTACTAAACACTTTTCCCTGCCATTTAATTTCCAGAAATTTTAATGTCAAAAACCTATTGTCCTGGTTGGGACAGAAATTAGCATGCTTATTTTGCACCAGCTGCCCCTATAGGAGGCTCTTTGTTTTACTCTTAAGAATATTTTTAGTTATGAAAGCAAACATTCTTTTTTTAAAAAAGAAATTAAAGCAAAATAGAAATGTTGCATAAAAGATGAAAGCACCTTTCTGCACTCTCATTCTCCAGACTATTAACATTTTCGTACATATATTGTTAGATTGTTTCTTATGCATTTCAAATACATACATCTGTATTTGGTTGGTGGAGTCTGGAATATTGCTGTAACACGTTACCCTGTCTCCATATTACTTTCCAAAATTCCTTACTTTATAGCTTGAAACATAGATAACCTTTTTTCCTCCTTGAAACAAAATCATTAGGAAACTTGAACACATAACTTAGCTGGGAGAAACTGAATCTTGTCTTTTTAGTATTCAGAATGTTCACTGAAAGCATACTTTATACTTATAATGAATAGAGCAATTAAATGTTCATTAAAAGTTTATTTCTGAGCATTTAAATATAGTGCTCTAGTATTGGAGCCCCAAAGTTGATATCATGATTACAAATTGCTTCCAGTTTTTCATTAACAAGAGTTAGACAATATGAAAACTTAGAAACACAAATTAGGGAGCTTAGCTAATTATTTGGGTGATATATTTATTACAATGGAATATCATCCTTTTGAAAACGAGAAAAGAAAAACACTGAATGAAGTGTTACTTAGGGTCATCAATGTGTTTGGGAAGAGCTGTACATCTGTGTAGTCTCACTGTCGTGCAAATGGGGTTTGGGGCTGCAGTGTCAGGAGTGAACTGCCACAAGCTTAGTGTTAATGTAATTGAACAGTGTCAGATTGGCCTCATTCTGGGATTCCGCAGAATTACTGCTTTCCCAACATTATTTTAATTAAACACATCCTTTCTTGATGAAGAGAAGAGTGAATATGTGCTTAGAGAGAATGATTGTAAAGTAATAGAACCATAGAGTTTAAGGGGGAACAGGGACCTTGCTTATCTCATTTTACTGATGGGAAAAATGAGAACCAGAGGGGAAAATGACATGTGTTCTGTCAAAAAGAGTCGATTTCCAAACCCTGGTGCCTCTTCCCCACACTCAGCAGTGGCTCTGTTTTGTTAGCAAATGAAGTTATTTTGGTAAACCCAAGAATTAGAAACGTACTCTGAACCTGATGAAAAATGGGAGGGTTTTTGAGCTGTTCATTCATTCTGTAAAATGTAATCTGTTTGTGTACTGCACAGGCCTAACTACTGTGTAAACATTTTTGTGGCCTGGTAAAAAACCTTAAACATCTGTACTGCACATTGATGTAGCATTTCATCCTCCAACGTTCCTACTTCTTGTTCTTAAAACCAGTTGCTCTGTTGTTTAATCTGATCTGTTGTTGATGATTCATTTTATACACAGACACATAAATACACATTCCCTATCCAGAAGGAAGTGACAAGTGTTAATAGCAAACTTGCATAGTACTTACTGTGTGTCATCAACCTCCAATTATTAGTAATTTCTCATTTTACAGATGAAGAAATGATGCAGCAAGCTTGGGTGACTTGCCCAGGCTCCCAGGTTAGCCTGCAGTGGAAGGGAGTCACCACCACCACCACTACCACCATCGTCTCACTCCAGAACCATGTGATTCACTACCTAAAATCTCCACCTTCCCTTGCCTCTCAAGACAAGCACATTTTCTGCAAGATTAGGATCTTTTTGAAATTGCTTTTACTTAAATTGCTTTTTGTCTGGACAAACTCATGGATGTAGAGCCACAAAGAGTTCTTCTTGGGGACTGTGTTTTCAAGTCTGTTTTGTGGGTTGCCCCCAATCCCTTCCCTTCGCGAGTCACTTGCTGGTAGCAGGTCATGGACAGATCATCTGCCCTCAGCTGAGGCTGGTGGTTCTCTTTTCACTTCAAAACTCAACCCTCAAGTTAGTTACATGGATGCTAAGTGGCTTCTGAGCTTTGGTAGATTCAAATACTTGTGGTTTCCAGCTTGGCTCCTATGTTAGCTTTTAACCCAGGGGCCCCCAATCTCCTGTTAAGAACTGGGCCACACAGCAGGAAGTGAGCAGTGGGCTAATGAGCAAAACTTCATGTATATTTGCAGCTGCTCCCCAATGCTAGCATCACTGCCTCAGCTCCACCTCAGATCATCAGGCATTAGATCCTCATAGGAGAACAGGTCTCTGGTGCCGAAAAGGTTGGAGACCCTGTTTTCATCCATTTCATGTTTACTTCGAGAATACTCACCAGCAGTGCTTGCGGCTGCAGTGTTTACCCTGAGATAACTTAAGGATTAGCATCCTAACCTTACCCCCACAGTTGGCTACAAAACATCTCACTTTTATTATTATTTTTGCTTCACTCTGGTATATCCATAGTCTTTGGAAATAAATGACATCATTCTATTTATAGCAATCTGTTTTTAGTAGTGGTATTTCCATTTACAAATATAGTAATTCTTGATAGCTGAAAATGTCAAATCCTAGAAAACGTAGCATTCCTACGTGTGATGTTAAATGAATGCTGACAGCTAGCCGCACTTTTTTTTCTAAACAGGAAGAGGGTTAATAAACACCAAAGTTCTCTACTAATCACACCCAAAGAGATAAATGCTTCTTCCAAAAACCCAGAAGCACGGAATCCATAGGGCCCTCAAAGAACAGGAATCGCAGGGAGGAATAACAAAATTAAAAAGAAGGGAAATATAAATGCTGGCAGATACTGTCAGTGGGTCCTCACTGTTGAGATCTTAGCCTTAAATTGTTAGTTGTGATTTAGACTGACTCAGAATCTTGCACACCAGAAGGGTCTAAACCAAGGAGCGCTTGCTATAGACTCCTTCCGTTTTAGCCTCTGGCCTGGGGATCCATGTGCTTGGAGATCCCTCCATAAAAGGTGTTGCTGAAAAAGAAAGTTCTGTCCTCCAATTTGTAACTGTGTGGTTGCCATGAGAGACAGAATGATAGAGTGGTAGAGAGAGAGAGGAGGGGAGAGAGAGAGAGAGAAATAGCACGCGTGTGCGAGAGAGAGCATTAGTGCTAGTGCTGACAGGTGGCTTTCCTTGGGAGTGGCGATGTCCTGCAGGAGCTTGTAGGCTCCAGGGAGTAACCTCAGACATGAAGGTAAATGCAAGAGGCAGGTACTGATTTGGGATAGTGATCCATCATCAAATAGAATGCCAGCAAGAGGAATTGGTGATACCGCTATGTTCTCGGGGAAAGGTGATACAGATCTTTCCAGAGGGAGGTCAGCCAGCCCTGGACTTGAGTTTTAGAACCTGAAGTGGGGAATTTAGTTCAGTGTTTCTCAAACTTTGCTGATTATGGAATCCCTTGGGAGCTTTAAAAAAGTCCTAATGTCCTGTTACATCCCAGACAAGTGATTCTTGGGAGGCATGGGGCCCAGCCCTTCCAGGTGATTCTGCGGTACAGTCACTTTGAGAACCAGTGCTCTAGGACAGTTTTCCTCAAATTGAGATGCCCTGCAAATTACCTGGGGATCTTGTTCAAATGAAAATTCTAATACCTGGTTCTGAAGCAGGCCTAGAGCCTGCATTTCTAACAAGCTCCAGGTGCTGCTGCTGCCTCTCATGGGCTGCACCGGGAGGGCAAGTTCTAGTTAGGAGAATCATCTTCCTGAGTCACTTAGCTTCACATGGAGAGCTTCTGGACCCATTGTCTTTTCATGAGATTATAGCATCTTTGGTTCATTCAGGGTAGGGTTGGAGAAAAAGGGGCCTGGACCCTGTGTCCCTCGTTTATATTCTTATAAAGAATAGATTAATTAAATCGTTTATCTCTGAACATTTAAACATTATTGCTCTAGTATTAGAGCCCAAAAGTTAGTATCATGATCTCAAATCACTTGCACTTATTTGTCCTTCAGAATCCAGTGCATTCTCCTGCCCCTGTTCAGCACCGATAGGGTCAGATCAGAGACTTGGAGTGCTGGGAGAAGCCTTCGCAATTTTCTAATCTAAACCACTCAGTTTTGAAGAAGAGGAAACTGAGATCCAGAGTGATTTGTCCAGAGTCACAGATCATCTGGCCAGGACTGCTGTGAACTCAAGACCAGGAGGTGGGATATGCAGGATGAGACCTAGGGAGAAGCACCCCCATGCTGCTCCCTGTGCAGGGGAATCATGAGACAGAGACATCCAGAAAGACTGTGGATATAGTCACGTTAAAGGTGCTTGTGAATTGAGAGGCATTACTGCTAATTATACCTGTGATTTTCCATCTTCTTCCTTTAGCCAACTTTAGCTAACTATGCAGAAGCTTGATGAAGTTCTTTGCTTCTGCAGTTGGAGTTGACACCTTGACAGATGTTCAGTAGCTCGTTCCCAGGTGGGATGCTCATGCAGCCTGCCCTACTTCATGCAAAATAATTACATTTACCATTTTCAGCACAAATATTTTCCTTCTGTTATCGAAACAAATAAAGAACATTCTCAACATATAGGTTTCTTGATGTCGTGGTGAATATGCTAAACTTGTTTAAGAATAGTTCATAATTGATGTTCTTGGCATTTATCACCCAGCCGTGATGTGTTCAGCATGTGATGACTAATAAATTATATTTTGTTGGATCCTTCTTTTCTGCTTTTTTCAACTCAAGGCACCTGTTTCAGCATGTCAGTATTGACAGGGACGGTTTCCTGCCCATCTCTTTATGCTTTGGAAACTGACTTGACATGAAGACTCAGGGGCTTAAAGGGACATTGCTTTCTCAGGTGGGTGTCTTTTGCCCTAGAAGATCAAGTCTTTAAATAGAGTAGGAGAAAACTTAGGGGCACATGAAAGTTAGCATAAAGATCAAGGTAGTATAATTATAGCTAATGGTTATATAAGTACTCCTTTCTAAGTACTTCACATATGTTAACTCATTTAATCCTTTCAACAACCCTGTGAGGTGAGGTAGATACCATATTGTCTTTATTTGCATAGATGAGGATAACAAACCACAGAGAAGTTAAATACCTTGCTGAAAGTCACACAGCTAATCAGTAGTGAAACTTGCCTCATGACTCAAGATTCTGTGCTTTTATGCCCCAAGGCTACACTGCGTCTGTAATTCTGATTGCTCAGGATATGCCAGAGGCTGCAGAGAGCTTCCACAGAATATTTCTTGCAGACTTCGACTCTGACATCCCCTCTCAGAGCACCCTTTAGCTTTACATGGATGCCTCCTCCCTCACACCGCTGGAGTCAGTTCTGCTGGTGTTGGCCCTGTCATATTTCCCTAGCCTTTGCTTTTCTAGCTCTTCGTAGATATTTCCATTGATGGGACCTGTGTGGGCCAAAAAGAACAAAGAAGAGAACCCACAGCCAACTGGTAAGGTGGGAATGTCAGCTGGGGCAACCGTGTGTATGGTAAGCCCCAGACACCAGTATTACATTTGACTTACAGACTTTACCAGTAGACTTAGTTTTGGCCTTCATTCTCCTTGGATGGCCACCCACTGACCCGTGTTGTTCTAGGTTTCTGGGACTATGACTCTGCTGTGTTTTGAGCCTGGTAGTTTGTGTCTCATTCTTGCTGGATTGTTCAGTTTGATTGGTCACATTCCCCCACTATGAGCCTCTAGTGAGGATTCTGTACCTAAGAGACAGATGGAACCCCGTAAATTCTCCCTCTTTTCAGGTTTGCTCTCTGGACTGGATTTCCTGAGTCTGGTCCTTGCCTGAATTGTCATAGTTGCTCTGCACTTGATCATGAGCCTGGGGCTGCCTGATGGCTTGTCCCTAGCTCATGCTCATTTTGTTGGTCTTCAGTTTGGCCTTGTCTTGGTGCTCTCTCTCTTCATGCTTGCCTGGTGTTGCTGCCTGATTTTCATACTACAGTCTGTTCCTTTAGTGCTGGGCCAACTTTTTCGTTACAGGGGCAAATGGTAAGTATTTTAGAGTCTGCAGGTCATATGGCCCTTGTTGCAATTACTAAGTTTTACAGTTATAGGCAGAAAGCAACCATGGAACAAGATGCAAATGAATGAGTGGAGCTGTGTTGCAATAATGCTATAGGGGAGGGAGACTGGGGGCTGGGAGAATGGGGTGAAGGGTTAAAGAAGTACAAATTAGTAGTTCATAGATGGTTACGGCGATGGGGAGTACACATAGGGGCTGCAGTTAGCCTTAATGATAGTTAGGTGGAGGGTCAAAGGAGAGAAAGATCAATTGGGGGATCGTTTTATAAACTATATAAATGTCTAACCAGTGTACTGTGTACTTGAAACTAAAAATAAAATTAAAAAAATTACTTTCGAAAACAGAGATGGACTGGATTTTGGTGTATGGTTGTGGTTGCAGACCCTTCTGGATAAGGATTCTGTACCTCTTTCTGACCTCCAATCTGCAATGACTCTGTTTCTTTAGAGGTCATTTAGGCCTATTCTAGAACCCTCAGCCACGTTTCTGAATTCCTTAGAACTCATTGACCTTTTTGGCCTATTGCTGTATTCACTTTGCATCCCTTGACCTTGAATAATATCAACCATTCCCTTTTTCAAGTTCTCAGCCAGCTAAATTGATTTTATTAAAAATTTATGTTGTTCAACTACAGTTGGGTCCTAAATTATTTTTACTAATCCTTCTATTGAACTCTTGGCTGATTTCTTTCCTGTTCATTGTGGATGTAATCTCTTCTCTCTTCTCAATTTCCTATTCCTTGCCCCCACATTCATTTTTAGCAGATGACCTTGCCTCTGATTTTGAGAGATTTAGGGTGTGAGCTCTTTCACCTTTTCCCTTGACCTCGAAATTCTCTGTCCTTTCTACTTCAGAATTTCTCCTTTGTTCCTGTTTCAAAGGAAGAAGTGTCCTTACTCTTTTACATGGAAAACTTGGCTGTGCTATTAATCTAATTAGTTTTCATTTCTCCTCAGCTCTAATCTCAAATTTCCCTTCCTTTAAGTTCATAAACATAAGTCTCCCCGAAACTTTGCTTGATCTCACTGCCTCCCTAGGCAGCCATGCCATTTCACTCCCTGTCTTTACTACAAAGCTTCGGAAAAGGAAGGTTTATCTCCGCTACTCTGACTTGTTCACCTTATTTTAGTCCTGTTTCTTAACACTTTGCTGTTGGGCGACCCTGCTGCTGGTCTCCTACTACATTCTTACATCTTCATATATTATAAACTTACTTTTTAAAGTACACTGACATCTTCACTTTAAAAATCTAACAACATGAACTCATTTCTCATACTCGACAATATTCGACGCTGTTGACCAACCTCTTCCTTACATAATTCTCCCCTGGATAAACTCTCCTGACTTATTCTCACCTCTTAGCTTTTGTTATTAGTTTGATATGGCTGCTGTAACAAAGCACCACAGACTGGGTGCCTTGAACAACAGAAATTTATTTGCTCACAGTTCTGGAGGCTGAAAGTCCGAGATCAGGGTGCAGCAGATGGTTCTTTCTGGGGGCTGAGAAGGAAAGGCCTCTTTCTGTGGCTTGTAGGTTGCTGTCTTCTCTGTGTCTTCACATGGTATTCCTTTGTATGCGTGCGTTCAAGTTTCCTTTTCTTATAAGGACACCAGTCATATTGAACTAGGACCCACTTGACCTTATTTTAACCTAATTACCTCTTTAAAACCTGTCTCCAAATATGGTCACAGTCTGAGATTAGAAATTCAGTGTGATTTTTTTGGGGAGACACAATCCATCCCATAACACTTTCCCATCTCCATGTTTTTTTTCCAACCCTCAAATGTAGGTGTTTTCAGAATTTATGCCTCTATCTCCTTCATTTCGTGCTCTCTCTAATTTCTCTCTTTGAGCAATCTTTTCCTCTCCGTGCTTTAACCATCTCTTGAACATCACATCTTATCAGACTTTAGATGTACATTCTCCCATGGGCACTCCAAATTTAACAGGGCCCAAACAGGATGGACCATTTCCTCCCCAATGCACAGTGGTTGCCTTGCTGGGCCTGAGGCTCCAGCCCCACAGGCACTCAGAGTAAGAACTGTGTTGCCAGCTCTGGCCCTCACTCCCCACCCATGCATGCTTGATCAGCGTGTCAGTTCTGTTGTTTGGCACCAACTTTCTGACTCCATTGCTGTTGTTTTGGCCTGGATTTAGCCGGTTCCTACAGGCCTGTCCACTGAAAACAAAAGGTGAGTAATGCCACTCTGGTCTTCCAGAAACTACCAGTTGCATTTCAAATTTAGTGACTCTCATGTGGCCTCCTGGGCATTGAACACTGCCACCTTTGTGTCTTCAAGTTCTACCAATGACAGACCCCTGTTTTTGCTCCTTGTTATTAAAGGCAGAGTCAAGTCTGGCCTTCCTGGTGAAGTCGAATTTAATTTCTCCCTGCTCCATGTTTGTATAATACTCACCTAGATGTTTACTTGAACACTTAGTGGCTTGTGCTAGGTGTCACATTTAGAAGTAACAGAGTCCTGGAAAAGTAAAATTAAAGATTTTAGAAGGCATCCCTTCCAACAAGGAAACAGACCTTCTGGGAGCTAACTTGCAGTTATGTTTGCTCTTCCTCTTCTAAATCGTAAGCTCTTTTAAGGAGCTTGGTGTATGTGTGTATGTTTTCTCCACAGTTCTTGGCACAGTGCTTTGCCAGTAAAACAAGTTATAAAGAGATGTAAGAAAGAGATGTTTCTTAAGTAGTTTAATTGGGGGACAGTACTGTGGGGATCTAGCTGTGATCTTAAGTTTTGGACCTCAATGTGGGAAGAGTAAGTCTGTGTAGGTTTGCAAGGTGGTCTCACTACTATAATCTTTGTCTCCATCATTTGCTCTGATTATTTGCTGTAGGGTACAACAGATATAATAGTTTGGACACTTTTCCCACTGAAGAGATGGCTGGTAGGGAAGGAATGGAAGTGAGTTAAATAAATTATTTCTTTCAATACCTTGAATTCTTTGAAGAAGGATAGGGAGAGTAAACAAAGTAAAATCAAGGTGTTTCTTAATGGAACCCGTTAAGTAAATCTGAACAAATAAGGGAACAATTATTTGCATTGAAATTGAATAATTCACTATAGGGGCCTCTTAAACAGGAACTGCCTTCATGAATTTGAGTGAAGTTTCCAGATCATTAGGTAATTGGCAGAGGGAGGTGAAGGTATAGAAAAATCATCTTTGTGAACAACAATCAGGAAAAGCAGCAAGCAGTTCAGATATAATGCAAAAACTGGAAAATAGAAATTGATGTATTGTACAGAGTAAAATATTTTTGGAAGGGGTGTGGTGGTTTTACGTTCTTTTTTCTGCTTTTCCAATGTGTGAAATCTTCATGTTTCACTCTTTTCGAGGAATCCCTGGATCCCTGAATTTATAAGAACTGGTACATGATGCCCCTTGAGGGAACATTAAGTCCTTTACCCTGGGGGGCTGGGAGTAATGTCTCTTGCACACCCCTCAGCCCTTCCTTTCCTCAGCAGGCTGTGCTTGCATTGCCTGGGGGCACGGGGACACTCCCTAGACCAGGCAAGACTGGGTGCCACAAGGGCCTCCCTAGTTTTTATAACTCTGTAGAGACTGGCTGTCATCAGTCCTCTGGTGGGGCCAGTCAAGCAGAACAAGCAGAGTTTCAGGAGCAGTTGTGGCACCAAATTGCTCAGTTGGATCCACTCAACCTTCATTTAGAAATGTTTGGGAATAAACTCCCCTGTGGGATGACGTGCACTCAGATTTACCAGTTCCGTAGGGCTTTCTGAAGGAGAAAACTGCTGCCATCTGGTCATCACTTTCTCATAGGTAAATGTTAAGTACGAAATAAAACACTTGTGGTCAAACTTCAAAAAAATAGGCAAGGAGAAGAAAGTAAAATTGACCCCAGAGATAAGCATGGATCACAGTGTAGAGATAAAATCTCCTGCGTGTGTGTGTGTGTGTATGTGTACACATGGGTGTTGTATGTATTAAGGAAGCATTCCTACATTTATTAGAAAAGGTTGTGAGGTGAATGCTCTTTTAAAAGTCAGAGATTAAGCTATCTTTCAACTTAATATTTTGTGGATGTCTTTCCAGGTTGTTACATATGCTCCTACCTCTTCATTTTTACTGAATGCATTCTGTTCTTCAGATGGGTATGTCATGTTATTTTTGACTTTGACTTTCCTACTGAAAAATATTGCACACCCATCAATTTTTTTTCTATGGATAAAGTCTTAGGAGTGGAATGATCAGATCAAGGATTTGGGTACCTTTCCTCAAGATTTTTTCCATTCTCACTTCAAACCGTAATGTGAGAGGGTTCACCACCATCTTCCACTGGCATTAACTGTTTTTCAAATTAATAGCCAAAATTGTTTTGAATTGTTGTTTTTATTCCAGATTTCTGGAATCATAAGCAAGCATGCAAATCTTTTAATGCAGTTCTTGGCCATTTGATTTTTTCTTTTGTGAGTTGTGTATTGAGGTTTTATGTTTATTTTTCTATTGAGGTGTTGTTTTCTAAAAAAAGGGCTTGTAAGAACTCTAGTAGAAAGAATAGTACCCTTTGTTTATTAATGTTGCAGCATTTTTCCCAGTTTGCTGTTTATTCCTTTGTTTCTTTTATATTATTAACTTACTGTTTTTGAAAAAAAATATTTAATTGAATGTTGTATACTCCTCTTTTAAATATTTAAGTTTTGAAGTCATGCTTAGAAAATCCTTCCTCACCCACTGGATTACATAAATATTTACTTGTAAAGTAAAACATTTTCTTCTAATTTCAAAATTTTTTTTTTGTTGTTAATGTAGTGTATTGCACATAGCTTAAAAGTAAAATAGTATTAAAAGGCTTCTAACACGTAGCACAGTCCCTTGCTGTCCTGGGGAGGCATGTTGTGGGGTAGGGGTCCAAGGATCTTGGGTGAAGGAATTCTACCATCAGACTGGGGGAGGGGCTGAGGACCTCCACGTTCTGTGCACTGACTGTCCTCTATGTCCTCATTCAGAGAATGCACCTCATCCCAGCTCTGCACTGGGCCTGGTGTGTGTGTGCCCTTTTTCATTTTTGCTGAGGTTGGCTTGCTGGGTCCCAGGACACAGAGCACAGGGGCGGTGTGCTGGTTCAAAGTTAGGAGCAGAGCTCTGTCTGTCTGCCCCTGACCAGGGCCTCCCACAGCATGGACACTGCCAGTGTGTGCTTCTCAGGGTTCCAGAACAACTGGCTGGCTCATTCCCAGTGTGGACCCAGGACAGGCACAGAATCCTCCTACCCTTCACTCTGCTAAGGACATAGCCTTCCCTTCTGCTTTCTTCCTTGCAGATCTTCTTGAGACCTCTTTTTTCCCCTCCTTTGTATCCTTGTGTCTTACAGAGGAATATCTCCCTGCCTCCTGTCCTTTTTCCTTCATCCTTACTTGAGCAATGTTTTGGGAAGGAAAGGCTACAAATGAGTGAGACTGATTTGCCAGTTCTTACCAGAAGTCTAATGTGTATTTTTATCATCATACATTTAAAAAAATCTATCTACTATTAACTTTGGCTGTGGTATGATATAGGGATCTAACTTAATTTTTTTTAAATGGTTTTCAATTTTTCCAATTTTACTTATTGAAAAGTCCCTTCACTGATTTAGAAATGAAAGTTTTATATTATACCAAATTACCATATTCATTTGGGCTGAACTTCTAATCTATTGGTTCTGCTGTACTGTTCCATTTATTATTTTTCCACTGCCACCCTGTTTTAATGAGAGTAACTTTAAAAACCTATGATAGGGCAGATTTCCTTCTATTCTTATAGTCTAAATTACATTTTTTTCAATGAGAAATTAATTATGATCTTTATGGTCACCATTTATCCAGATTTCCCAGAGCTTTCAACTTGCCAAAAATTGTTTTTAAAAATATGCAGTTGTCACTTTTTTCTTTGATTTACTAATTGTTCCTGAATTTTCTAAACCTAAGGTGCCATTTCCAAAATAATATTTTAAAAAACTTATAGAAAAAAAATTCCCAGAAATGGGGATTCCTTTGTGTGTGTGGCTCATCTGTAGCCCAATTTTCTGTCCCCTCCACTTCAAAGTGACATGGTGCTGTCTGTTATGGAGAACACAGCTTGTGGATGCACCCCAAATCAAAAAGCAGTAACACAACAGTATAGAGGAATTCCTCATTGAGACCAGGATTCTCCTTGTAGCCTGGGTGGGTAGCTCTCAGAAGTGCTGAGAGAATTCAGCTATATGTCCCAGGTGTGAGTGGAACTTACCTGTTTGGAAATTGCTGCCTATGGCAGTTTGCCTCTGTCGTCTTTGATTTTTTCCCCCCACTTTCCTATTCACATCTTTTGGATATTTCCTCCTTTCTTAGATCATTTTCTTTAATGTCTAGGACTTGTTATGGCATCTGAATCTTTACAGATTACCCTATTCTTCTTAAAATATATACAGTTCATGTTTTTTTACTCCTTTTATAGACCATCTTCATTTTCCTTGTTGGCTGTTTCTAAAACTTCACACTCTGGCTGTTATGTTTCTATACTGATGTCATCAGAGGCATCAAAGTTCCCCACTGCCATCCAGTTCACGACTGAGGTCTACAATTACCCAAGGTATTGTTCAAAGTGGTGTCAAGGTGATGTCAACAATACAGCTACTGAGGTCACAGTCTTTTTGCCCCACGTACACTCCCCTGCCTAGCCTTCCTTATCCACTCATGTTCATGAGTGCTGCCATGTTGAGGCCATTGCTATGGTTCTTTGGCAGTATCTTGAGTGCCACGAGCTAGATGCATCTTACTATGTACCAGGCTCTGTGCTAAGTATTTTCTGGATAATCCAGTTAATGCTCATGACTGTTTAAGGAGGTAAATATCCTGTGACTTGCATTTTACTGATGAGAAAACTAAGACTTAGAAGGGTTGCTTTGTCTAGAATATGACAGGGCCAGGACTGGGCCAGGGGTCTCTAGCTTGAATGCCAATCTGCTATGCTGCTTCTCTTTGTATGTTTAGAGGCCTAAGGGTTGGGAAAGGCCTCTTCCCTGAGTTAGTCCTTGAGCTGGACATTAAAGAAGGGCCACTATTAGCAGTCAGAGAATGATGGCATGAAGAGGTGGTATGTGGGCATGACTGGGAGGCTCTGGCAGACTATTGGGAGAGGGAGAGCCCCAAGGTAGGAAAGGGCTGGTAGGGTTCCCTTTGAAAGTGTCAGCACTTAGACTGGAATCTACATCTTTCCTCATACTCTGATCTGAAATTCCCTACCCCCAGACAGCCTTGCAGCAGGAAGTAAAGACACAGTTCCTCCTTCAAACTCAGAACATCTCCCTGGACCTGGTGAGTAAGGTCATTTCAGGAGCGAGTGGAGAGATGATGACTAAATTAGGTTGGCTTTTGTCCCTTTTTGGCAAGGAGTGGAGTGTGGGAAGCCATCCAGTGTTGCTTTTCCTGGCTGGCTGTGGGACAGAAGAAGACAGCAAACAGTTGGGAACCTTGCAATTGTGTTTGTTTTGCCTCTTGGTGACCTTCCCTACCTGCCACTTCTGATCTGTCATTTTCCCTCTGATGCCCTCACCCAAGGGCTCTTGAAGGTGGCTTCCTTTCCTCAGTCATGGCTCCACCCTTGCATTCCTTGAGTCCCTCTTTTGGTAACTGTGTGCATGCTCCCCTCCCCATTCCTTTCTGTAGCGCCTTTTACACTCCACATTACCTTGTCTGGGACTTCTGCTTTGTCAGAGGAGAGGGTTCCATCCCTTATCCTGTTTGCCCCGAGATAACTCATGGATTACAGTCCTAACCTTACCCCCAAAGTTTGCCATGAAATATCTCGCTTTTATTATTATTTTCCCATCATTCTACTATATTGATAGTCTTTGGAAACAAATGACATTTATTCTGTTTTTAGTAGTTTGATCGCTGAAAATGTCAAATCCTAGAAAACATAGCATTCTTATGTGAGCTGTATTTTTTTTTTTTTCTAAACAGGAAAAGGGGTTAAACCTCACACTGGCCTCCAGTGTCTTTATTTGTAGACAGATTAGTGTGTATGCTTCCAAGAGCAGAGGCTCTGCCTCACATTATGACTTCAGAAAGATAAATAGAGCCAGCAGTCAACATATATTTCTAGGTTGGGTGAATGGCTTTACTTGTTGCTCTCTGTCCGTCCCAGGGACAATCTCTGTAGAGGTCTTCTTAGGTGTTGCCTTTGGAGCCAAGCCACTTGGCTTTGTCTTCCTACTCCACTGTTTGCTAACTGCAGTTTTGGACCAGTTATTTAATCTGTGCTTCATTTTCCTCATCTGTAAAATGGGGATAACAGTAATCCGGCCTCATGAGGTATAACTGAGATGCTACTTAATATTGCTTAGAATTGCCTGCCACATAAAATGTTTACTGTTTTCCCTCTAAAACTGTTCACTATTTTCATGCATGACCTATTCTTAGGAATTTTCCTTTGGTATTTTCGTGCCAGATGGCTATGGTCCCCAGAGAAACTTCTAGCATCATTATGACTCCATGAGAGTTTTTTGCTCCCAAGTTTTACTTTTCTGCTTCCACTGGCCCTGGGAAGTGTTTTGCTGCAGTTTTACTGTGGAAGGGAGAGTAGCTTCAGGGGAGGTATCATCTTATTTCCTCTCCATCACATGTCTTTGTGAAGGTTAGGTAGTACTGAGAGTCTTCACAAGGTGTCCTTCTGGTGAACTCACCATTTTAGCTTGTGTTTATTTTTGGTCTCTTTTATTTCTCCCATCAGGTGGGACCCTCTTCTTTGCCAGAAGATGTCCCCAAGGTGACTGCATCCTGCATTCACTGTCCTCTGCCTGGCAGTCAGGATGACCTTGTGTCCTGTTTATTACATTCCTGATGCTGCCCATGGTCTTGGGCATGGCTGTCTGCAGCGCTAGCCTGTAGGCGAGAGCTCTGTGTCAGCCTCCCTGTGCCACCTGGACTGGAGGGTCAGCTAGGACGATTGATTCTGGGTGCCACTCTTCTTTGCCTAAGTGCATAGCTCTCACAATTGCATGGCCCAGATATTACTTAGTCTCTGGGACTTTTATCCTAGTGGTTTGTAACTTTTTGAGGACCTGGGCTGTGACTTCTGTTAATACCAACCTGAATCACAGCATACTAGATGCTTTAGGTCCCTACCACCCAATCAATTGAATGCATGAGCTGACATATCTTGCAGATAGCTCAAGTTCAGTCTTCTCTGGGCACACCCTCAGTTTTATGGCAGAATGAGATGAAACCTCAAAAAATGAAGACTTTGACCTCAGCACTATAGTCTTATTTTCAAATATTCGTATGTTGTAAAGTCTAAAATAATGGGTAAATTTCAAATCACTTTTCATCTGAATGACAGGTTGAATAAATCTAATTTACATGCTTTTCATTTTATGTAAATTGGCCAAAATGAGGCTAAATCTCCAGGGGACCTATACCATCCTCTTTGAATCTCTTATAGTCTCTTTCTGGTAAGGTAGGGCTAATTCAAGTTTTAAAAAATAACAAAAAGCAACAGACTTGTGAAATTCTGCTTGATTTTGCCAGTCTACAACCATATTTGCTTTCAACTTGGCTACTGCCATATACTGAATTCTCTCCCTTCCAAAATGTGTATGTTGAAGCCCTAACCCTCAGTGTGATATTGTTTAGAGGTGGGGCCTTGGGGAGATAATTAGGCTTAGATGAAGACCTGAGGGTGGGGCCTTCATGGTGGGATTAGTCCTCAAAAGAAGAGATAACAGGAGAGCTTGCTTGCATTCTTTCTCTTCCCACCATATGAGGACACAGCAAGAAGGTGGCGATCTATGAATTATAAAGAGAGTTCTTATCAGAAACTGACCATGCTGGCACCTTTCATCGGACTTCTTGTTTCCAGGACTGTGAGAAAATGAATTCCTGCTGTTTAAGCCACCCGGTCTGATATTGTGTTATGGCAGTCCAAGCAGACTAAGACAGCTAGCAAAGAATTGAAAGTGCCATTCCTGAGAATGCTCCACAATCAATGTTGGGTATTGCGTGCAGCTGCTTCCCGCATATCCAACAGTCTCTTGCTGTTTTGGGGAGAGGGCTCCCAACTCAGCCAACAGGATCATCTACCTTTGCAGAAAGGTGTTTAGGGCTCTCAGTTTGATGCAGATGCCTGAGCAGCCAGTATTGTCTCGAAAATTAGCAGGACAACCTTATATGAGGATCTCAAAGGAATATACATAGAAATGTATTAAAATTAAATTCTTTAATATTCAACTTCTTAATTAAAAAAGATTATAATAGCCTTAAGGAGGAACTTTAAAAAGCAGCAGAACTTTTTGTCTAATTATTTCAGAGCAACTCAAATCACCTGCCGGAAGCATTTCTGTTGGCAGGAGAGCTTCTTCATTCCTATGATACTGGTATGGAATGCCTTCCAATATGTGCATTCACCTAATTACCTACAGGCCTTCGATCATTGGAAATTCTGAGGGAGACAGATCTATTCAAAATCAAAACTGATATAGGAGATAAACATCTGTTCTGGTCAACACGACTGGTTGTTAACACCAGCTCTTCACATTCTCTGGCCAAGGCTCTCTCTTCTGAAGCCTGTGCTGCTGCAGGCACAATGTATGTGGACACATGATGGCTGTGGGCCTCTGGATCCCTGGATTTGAAGGAGCCTTGGTTCCGTCTTCAGGTTCCATGGGGCTCAACCCCCCCATGGAATAAATTCCAGGCAAGCTCTTTAGTTTGTAAAATTATGGTAGTTCTTTCTAGCTATAAAAATGAAATAGACCCATGGTACTAAGTTTGGAAAGTTCAAACAAATAAGAATTCAGTTATAGTAAATCCATCATTCAGCAATTACTAGCATTTACATTTACATTTTGGCTTATTTACATTTTGTATTTACATTTACATTTTGGCTTATTTCCTTCCAATAATTTTTTTCTATGGAATATATAAATATGTATATGTATATATGAATATGCATATGCATAAATATGAATATGCATATGAATGTATATATCTGACTAAGTGATTATATAGTTGTGATATGCTCTCCACATAACTTTATGGCTTGACCTTGTAAACGTAATACGGGAATAGGAAAATGAAAAACAATGTAAGTAGGTACAAATAAAATGTAAGCATTCCCACGAGCCAAACCTCACATGTCAGAAGCAACTACTTTTAACCATTTGCAGTTGTTAATGCCTTTGGTGGATGAAACCACTCCAAATGAAGTGCCTCTATGTTTGCTTCCACTTTAAATAGCATGCCCCTCCCCTCCCCTCTTTTGCGAAAGACAAGGACATCCCCACCGCCCTGTAGCAGTCCCTTTCCTTTCAGCATCCAGTCTCTACCGGTCACATTTTTATTTTCAAATCTGTGAATCGAGCTTTATTGCTTCAGCTCATATACTTAAATCTTTATTTCTTTTAAAATTTTAAACAGCATCTTTTGACCTCTTACTGTGAGGGACTTTGTACCCCACATTTCTTTGCACCCTTCCTTCTTCTCAACCAACTTTATGACTAAGATCTGATGGAGTCAAGCACTTACACTACGTTCCCTATCTAGGTTTGTAATTTCCATGATTGGTCTATCCGTTTCAGATTTGAAAACAAAATAGTATTGACAATACTATGATTATGTAAATATTACTCACACTAGAAACAAATATTATATCATTAATCCTGTGCTTTATACTTTCTCTAGGAGAAAGTATTAAAAAATACTCCACACGAACTGGAGCGGGGCGTGAATTAGAGAGGGGTAGCCTACTCTACATGCATTTGACATTTGATATTGACATTTGGCTTCTCACTAAGGAGACCCAGCTTCAGCCTGCTGTTCGCTGCCCCAAGCCCCTTTTCTCCCTGCCCTCGGTACTTGGCACTTTGGCTCTGACTTGCTCCCACAGTGGTCTTCTGGCCGCAAACCTCATTGTTAGATCTCACCCAGGAGTTAGACCCCAAATTCTCTTGGATTCCCTTTGTGTTTTGCTAAAATAATCCATTAAGTGATTCTGTTAGAAAGTGTCTATGAATCATAAATTTGCAAAGCCCCTGTCTTGATTGGATTTTGACTGGGTTTAAATGTCTTGCTCCACTGTCACCTGGTATCTAATGATGCTGAAATGTGTATAATGAGAATGTGATCCTCATTTATTGGAAGGTTGTCTGTTCGTCCCTCTAGAAGCTTTAGAGTGTTCTTTTTATTTATTTATTTTTATTTTTTTATCCTAGCATTATGAAACTCTATGAGGTTTTGGACTATTAAACATATTAAACAGGTCTTTTCAGTCGGAAGGGTCATATCATCAGCTCTGGAAACTTTTCTTCTATTATTTTCTCTCTTCCATGTTCTTTCTCTCATTCTGAAATGCTTGTTAGGTATGTGTGGCCCTTCCGCATTAATCCTTAGTACTTACTAATTAAATTTTCTCTCATGTATTTTTATTTCTATTTTTCTATATTCCGTATGATTTCTATAACTTTCCCTTCTAGTCCTATAGATTTTTTTCCAATCAAAATTTTAACTTGCCTGAATTCTCGATCTTTGATTTATTTTTATAGCCTCTCAGATCTCCCTGAAGTGTTACCTTAACATTCTTCCCAAGTGTCTTTTCTTCCCAGATACCTCATTGTTGTCTCTGGGGTCATCTTTCTGTCTTTTTTGTTTTTAAATTTATTTATTTTATCTTTTCTGACTTGCTCTTTGGTGACACTCATTTTCTGTCAATCCTCATTTGGCCACTGGCATTCTGACATTTCTGAATGAAATGTGCCATTAAGAGTCAGGTTTCCTCTTAATATTAGCTCCCCTCTTCCCACAACTCAGAGGAATGGCTGCATACCTTTACAGGGATGTGGCATATTGATGAGCAGAAGAATATTTAGGCTCCAAGACAGGGAAGGGTAAATAGGTTTGCTAGTAGACCAATGCCAGAGGAGGAGGGCCTTGCCCTGGAGCAGCTACCCAACTCTCAGGCAGATCTCTGCTTTAATAAGACCATCTCTGTGTGGTGGGGGACCTGCTCTTCCGAATAAAGGACTTTGATCAATTGCTCTCAGTTCCGCCCTCTCTCTATTCCAGCTCCTAGTTAAACATGTCACCTTGGGTGTTCTGAGGTGTTCCATTGCCTTCCCCTTGTCATACTTTGAGCCCGACCTTGGTCTACTCAAACTTGTCCATCAAGATGAGCAAAATCATTCTGCCTTCCAGAGATTTGCCAATTTTTTGAACTGATGATGGTCCCCCCTTTTTCCTATTTGATATTTTTATAAATGTATTCCATTTTGTTCCACTATACTATACTTTTCATGGGAATTTAGGAGAGAGAAATGTGTCCAGTTTTTCTACCTGAAATAATTTTTGGACGAACAGTATATTATAAAGATTTCTGATGTCATTAAAATTTTTGTCAACATCAATACACAACATAATCTAATATAAATGTATTTGCTTATAAATTTCTATATTTTTAGATTTTTTCCTTGTCTTCCTTTTTTCTTATAATATTTGTTTTTTATTTTAATTATAGTACAATGCAATATTTTTGGTGCACAAATCCTTGACCGTATCTCAGGATAGATTTGAAACAATAAAGTTATTGGGTCAAAGGGTGAGAACCATTTTTTAGACTCCATATGTAATTTCCATATTGTTTTCTCTAAGCTGTTGCTTTAATTACTGCAGAGTACCAGTCCCATTATATTCTCATCAGTATGTAAAAATAAAAAACAAACAACAGCTTCCCACACTGAAAAACAGCATAAAAATTATATTTTTGGGGTTTCTTGTGAGATTAAGTATTGTTTTCATATATTTTATTAGTATTTTGTTTTTCCAGTTTTGTGAATTGTATGCTCATGTATTTTTTTGTACTTCTTTGCCTATTATTTTTATTTATGCTGTTTATAATGTTCAGAAATTTATATATTTATGCTGGCAAGGCTCTCAAACTTTTCCTTTGTAATATCTTTAAGTTACACTTCAACTTTGGACCACCTTTTACTATGAAAGATGATTTAAATATTTACATCTATTTAACTCTAGGTTTTTGATTATTTAATTTTTCTTGGTTTATTCCTTTTCAATAGTCTCATAGTTTTGTTCATGTTTTACTACATTAAGTAGAATTTCTAGGAAAGTGTTACTTAATAGTGGAGGTAAAGTGTATCTTGTCTTTTTCTTCACTTTAATGGCAATAACCCTACAGTGAATTTCATATTGGGGTGGGTAAGATGTTCCTTGGGGGTGTACGAAGAAAAGAGAAGAAATAGAAATGATACTTTACTAAGATCTACTGTACAGAGTGACACTGCCAATTGCTTGCGTCACACTCCCATGCCAGTCCCGTGTGGCACAAGAGGACCTCAAGACAGTGACCACGCTGGCATTTCCTGTGGTCCCCAAAAGAGACCTTTATCAGACACTATGTGAATTAAAACACTGACAAGCCCATCACATTAGACAAAAGCTGGCCAAAATAATTTAACAACTTCAAAAAGACTTTAAAATGTCAATCTAGCTTCACTGTCATGAATAATGAAACCTGGCCTAAATCTTCGAAATGAGATGGAAAATGACTGCTGCTGGTTTTTATACCACAATAAAGTGTGTGGCTTATATCAAGGAAAGTTCTTAACAGAATTGTCAAACACAGAGAAGAGTCACACATTTCCTGTCATTAACAGGCAAATGATGCGCATTTGCTGATCTTTTATGAGATGGCAGGATGTTGTTTGCCATCTTAACAAAGATTAAGGAAATAATTGATTTTTGAAGCAAACTCATGCTATAGAAAGAACATTTTTGAAAATGGATGTTTTTGAGACGTTTCAACCATTATATGGTTTTGTTGTTTTAAAAAAATGATGTGAGTGTGCTTTGTACAAACCCAAATCTGTGAAGTTAAAAACTGGAAACAAATTTTTTTAACTGTTTTAGAATCTTCCGAATGGATGAATCAAGTGTTTTTTAGACCCATTTGTTAAAAATGTTAAAATGCAATTGCTTCCAATTACTTTGTAAAATTGTTGACTTTAGGGAAGATAAAATTTGATCAGCCAAATATCAGCAAAAGTCCTGGCATACTTGTGGGATGGAACTGAAGAATGAATATTGTGATTTAGTAAATACTGCCAATGACATTTTTCTTGCATGTGGATCTGTGTCTCTTTCTGAGGTGTATTTTTGATTATGGCTGATGTTAAAATCAAATATGAAAATATACCCAACATAAAACCAGATTTCACATCATTGTATAACAAAGTGCTATCTCAAGATTTTTAATAAGCATGAATAATATTACATTATTTTTTTCAATAAAAATCAATTTCTATATTTTGAGAGAGAAGCACTCATTTTAGCAGTTTTAAATTTATTAGTCTAGAGTCGCACATAGAATTCTCATATTTAGAATAATTGTCTATTTGTGATTATTTGTTTTAATAAACTTGTCAGAAATTTGTCTAGTTTATTACTTTGGTTTCAGAGAACCAACTCCTTTAATTTATCTGTTCTTAATTCATCTCTCATTACTTCCTTTTTTCTGTTTTCTTTATATTGTTATTTTTCTAAGAAGTTAACATTGAACATTGATTAGTATTTATCTTTTTAAAATAATGAGAGCACTTAAATATCTCACATTTTATCTTAATGCTACATTGCTACACCTCATACTTTTTAAAAATAAGAATTATTTCCATTTTGTTATTTTAAAGATTACCTGTAATTTATATTTAAATTTTGATATAGGAAGTATTTAAGAGAGTATATAATTTTTTCAATTTTAATAAATAAGTTCTGGAGTTAATGTACAGCATGGCAGTTATGGTTAATAATATCATATTATGTATTTGAGAGTTGCTGAGAGTAGATTTTAAATATTCTCATCACCAAAAAGAAATGGTATGATGGAGGTTTTACTTAATGCTAAGGTGGTAATCATTTTGCCCTATACAACTGTATCAAAGTGTATCAAATCAACACATTGTACATCTTAAACATATACAATGTTATATGTCAAAAATAGCTAAATAAAGCTGGAAAATGTCAATTTTAGCTTTTAAAATATCGAGTTTTTAAACTATTTCTGCTTATATACAACTGTGCCAGAACTGCATTTGAAAACTTTTACTGGTTTGCGTTGTGGTCTTATATTTGATAAATTTTTGTTAATATTCTACAACATCTGAAAAGTGATCTCTGGTGGGTGGGGATGGGGTGGGTGCAGACACAGACAGACAGATAGACAGAGGCACACATACACACACACGCACACACACAAACACTAAATCAGCCTTCATAGAAAAATATTTAATTTTTTATTATCACCTTTATTTTTTTTTTGTCTTTGAAGTCTTCAGCAATTTTTTTAGCACCATTTAAAATGTTTTCCTTTACATTTAAATTTCTTTTGCTTTATAACAATATGATCTGTGATACATAGGAATTTGATTAATATATGATCATTTTGGAGTTGACCCTTTTTAAACATAAAATGACATCCGTTGTAGCTCAGTGCTTCTTATTAGGAATTGTTATGAAGTTAAAACCTTTTTATCTTTTACCTTTGCCTTAAAGTCTTTTCCCATAATTTAATCTGTAAACCTCTCCACTCATTTTACTTTAAGGGACGCTGTAAGGGAAGCCAGTTGGCTGCTTGCTGGTCTGAAGGAAGCCGAAACCCTTTTGTTTGTTCCTTTGTGGTTAATCTGCATTTTCTACCTCTATGCTCTGCCGGTTTTAACTCATCCTTGAAATTCAAAAATGTCACAAGGCTATTTAGTTCTGTTAGTGTGGTCACTAAGCTAATGTGGATTCTTTTCCTGCTACAAACGCAGAAATGATGGATAAAATAGAACACAAATTTAAATATGTAGCTCTTCCAGTCTTTTGCCTGCTTGCCTACTTATTTATCCTTCTCCCTCCTCCTGCTCCACTCTGAATTGTAGGAACCCATCCTTGCAAGCTGCATTTCCAGATTCCCTGGCCAAAGGGAGGTACCTCCTTGACCAGTGTCTCCAGCAGTGGGGCTCTCTCAAGCTCCTGCTGGATCTTGGCAGAGCAGAGCACCTTCCTCCTGTCCCAGTTTCTGTTGGACAGCCCCTTCCATGGTTCTAGCTCCTTCTGGGCACCCCAACTTGGAGGTTCTGGAAATGCTGACTTCTCCATATGTTTCTCTTTACTAGGGGTAGGAACAACTTTCTGCTATTGCTAATTGTGCTAAACATACTCTGTTGGGATTTTCAGCTTTTCAACTACTCAGTAGATAGCTCACTTTTTAAATCCTTTTACTGAACTACCTGACATGGGCTCTTCTTGATACACTCTAACTGGTAAAATAAGTGTGAAAGGAAGGAATAAGAAACACAGAGCCCAGAGAGGAAGTGTAGGAGTGGATGCTGCTGTAGAGTAAGAAAACCCAAAAGGGCTCTGGTAGTTGGGAGTATTAATGTCCAGGCAGAGACAGGTCTTGAACCCACAAGAAGCAGGAAGCAGGAACTGAGAACCTTGTTTGGCTGCCCTTCCAATAAAGGGGAATTGACGAAGTTGGCCCACTTCTCAGCAAAGACAGAGAGGGTTATTTCTGCCCAAAATTATGCCTGCAAAAGAGAAAGCTACCAGTGATGAATCAGAACTCCAAACCTATGCCTCAGTGTAGCCCAAATTTATACTGCCTATGTGGTGCAGGTATTTCAAGAATGAATTTACAAACTGGTCCTCAACTGGTGAAAGACCTGTGGCAACTGTGCTATGGACATAGATCTTGGAGCATGTGTAGCTGCAAAGAGGAAAGCAACATCTGCTAAAGATACTGCCAGAGTTTCTGCCCACGAAAAGTGACAAAGTATAATAGGAAACAGTTGATCACTAGGAAAAGTGAAGTTCAAAAAGGAGTATTAGTGCCTGAAAAAACTGAGACAATAGAATGACATTTCCAAAGAAAACATAAAAAGGTAAAAGAATGAAAATTATAATGCAAGATTCATACTCGATGAAAAATAAGTGGTAGATTTATAAAATAACCAAATTAAACCGCTAGAAATGGAAAAGTCATTTAGATGAAAAACTCAGTGGATAGATTAAACCATAAGTTAAATTATAACAAAAAAGAATTCAGGAACTTAAAAATACTTTTGAAGGAATTGCTTATAGGATGCATAGAGAAATAAAAATATGAAAATTAAAAAGAAAGTTTAAGTAACTTGAAGATGTTATAATGTATCAATTAAGGTTTAGTTCAAAGACTAGTAACCACTCTGTGTATTTTAAGCAGTAAGGATTGAATACAGGGTATTTGATGCTTACAAAATTGCCAAAGGCTGAAGGATGGAGTTTAGGTGGGTCTCCAGGATAACTCTGAGAGTTATTGACCCTCCAGGAGAGTTACCACTACTGAGAGTGCCACTGGAGTGTGCTTGCTGGTTCTACAACTTTCTCTTGACCCTCCGAAAGCTGGAGAATGAACTCTTGAGGCTATGACCTAAAGATTCAGAAGCCATTGTTATTCTTACCGCTATTACCATGACTGCTTCTTCACAGCCAGGGAGCTGGAGTGTGGACAATGGAACGTTGTTGCAGGAAAACGTCATGTTTCCATGACTTCTCTTTCCTGTAGAAAAAGCCAGAAGTGGTCAGGAAATAGGCTTCATTCAGTGACATGCTGAAGTCAGCTCATACCAGCTTGTGAAAGCCAGTTGTTAAATTTTCAGGAATGTTGTGAGCAGACTAGTAAACATAGCCATTTTTAAGTAAATGATAAATGAAATAGAAACTTACATTCTTAAATAAAGTATAAACATCATTAAATTATATCAAAAAACAAAACATCATTTCCTCATTTGACTACACTTCATCGTTATCTATGATTTTGTGGTAAATTTATGGCACTGTAAGATGGAAATACTGTAAAATGATATGCTGATACACTACTGCATGTCTCTGCCCAAGTCCATATTCAGTGACATCATGCTGATGGCTTGAAATTAGCCGTTTGGGAGTATCTACACCATGGAAGTAAGAAAATGCTGCAAATTAAGACTTTTTTTTTGAAACTCAGTTGGACAACATTTACCAGTACACTACTGCTTTCATCTTGCTTCTATATTCCAAACTTGTAAAAGCGCTTTAAAATCTGGAGGCTAATCCTCATTTAGGACTCTAGTAGAAGAGAATCTGGAAAAGTTATTAGCTCTTCAACTTCTTCAATTGATGGAATATGAGTGGATGTTGAATGAGCCAATCAAGAGTATCAAGCTTGAATAGAGAGGGCCTACATACATCTAATAAAAATTTATGAAAGAGAGATTCTAGAGATTGGAAGAGCCTATATCTGAAAACATTGAATTGTCCAGAATGAGTATTAACAGGTGAACAGCAAGCAAGTAGGCTTCTCATCAGCAACAAAATATCTTTGGAGTACTAAGGAAATAATAAATTTATAATTTTCTACCAAGTAGAACTATAATTCAAATAAAATTGAAATCTTTTTTTTTTTTTATTTAAGACAAGTCTTACAAAGATTTCCACTTGCAGCTGCTCAATGAAAGAATTACTACATTCCCCTTACTAAGGAGAGAACTGAACCCAGAAGGAGAGAGTGTTCAGCAAGAAGCAGCAATGAACAGAGAAACTGGTAAACTTGTGGAAAAGTCTAGATAAGCATTGGTTGTAAGATGTAACAATAACAACGACAGCAGTAATGACTGATTTTGGGTTTAAAAGTAAGGTTGGACAACAATAACATGGAAGAACTAAGCAATCCAAAACAATCTAATAGATAAAGATGAAGAGCAAATTTATAGGAGAGGATATCAGAATGGCCCAAAACCATATAACAAGATGACTAAGTTAGCAATCAAGGAGATCTAAGGAAAATGAAACAGTCTGATAGTACCAAGTGCTGGCAAGGCTACTGGGAAATAGACATGGTGTTAAGCTTTTTGGTGGGTCCGTAAATTGCCATGGCCACTATGATGGTTTTAAAATATGGTCACAAATTCTTTGATACTGCATCTTTCAAAAGGTGAAGCTCAATTTCCTGTTCAATAGATGTGGGCTGTACTTGGCGACTCACCTCTAATGAATAGAATGTGGTGAAAGTGATGGTGTGTGATTTCTGAGACCAAGTTATAAAAGTTTCCTCCTCCTGCCTCTTGAATCACTTACTTGCCCTGGAGAAGTCACATGAGTGGCCTTAGGTAGGGGCCAGCAGGAAGTGAGACCTTTGGTGAACAGCCAAGTGAGTGAACTATCTTGGAAGTGGCTCCTCCAGCACCACTCCACCTCCTGATGGTGGTGCCCCTGGTCAATGTCTTGACTGCAACCTCATGACACCTGCTGAGACAGAGCCACTCAGCTCAACAACTCTTGATTCCTGACCCACAGAACCTTTGAGATAGTACTTGCTGTTTTAACTTGCTAAGTTCAGGGGTAATTAGTTATGTAGCAAGAGATGACTAATTCACCACTTTAGAGAGCCATTTGGCAAAAACTGTAATATTTTATCTATGTATGTAGGCTAGAGAAGTCTCTACAAATGTATACAAGGAGCACACATGAGGATATTCATTGCCAAATACTTTTCTTTCAATTGGACAATGGATAAATAAATTGTAATGTTTATAAAGTGGAGAACTATGAAGAAGTTAAAAATAAATTAACAAGGTGTATGTTATGGATTTGTATAAAGCTCTAAAGTCTAACAGAATAAAATGTGCAAGTTACAAAAGCATATGTACGGTGCGATATTATATAAAGACACAGCAATACTATAGTATATTTTATATAGTTACATCCAGTGTAAGAACGTTTAGAAACATGGACAGAAGGATACATTCCATTCCAGAATAGAGTTGTCACAGTGGAGGAAAGAAGGTGGAGGAATACAATAGGTGGGCCAGGCTTCGATGTGTAATATATTATTTCTTTAAAAAAAATCTAAATTAAATAAAGCAAAATATTAGCCTGTGTTCAAGCTGGTTGGTGGGTCTGTGGGTGCATTATATTATTTACTGAATTTTTTGTTGGTTTGAAATATTCTTTGTTGCTCTTAATGTAGAGTTCCATTCTGCTACTTTTTTCAGATTTGTTCTTGCTTTGCAAAGGCCTACATTTTTTTCCAAATCAGTTTGTCTCACAGCAGACTCTTTTTTTTTGTCTTGATATCTCCTCACCTTACTCTGATATTTCTTTATGAATTTGCATTCATATTTCATAGACACTCTGCTCTCTGAACTTGTTTTTAAGGACGTAATCAGAAACTGTAAAATTGTCTTCTAATATCACACCATTATTGACAATATGCTTTTCTGCTTTACATCTTTTTGAGATGTGCTTACTCCTCCAATGATGAAGAACTTTTATACAACCCCCACATTGGTGTTTTCTGCTTATTCACTGCTGTCTGATTTGAGCTCCATCTAAACCTTGTTTGCCAACTGGCATGCCCCTGCAGGATCTTAACAAGGGAACACAACTGTTTTATAAGTACTTAGCCAAATGCCCAGTGTCTAGCTGGCATTTATCTAATGCGTCTTTGCTGGATCTTCTTGTCCTCATAACTTAACTCTTGGATTCTGAGGAGGAGACATGCATTTTTGAGGGTATCTAGGGCCTTCTGCATTTTTTTTTAAATCAAAAGCAATACACAAACAAACTATAATATTTCCCATAGGTCATTGTTTCTAAGGTCCTTCTCACCGACACCTGTGCCTGCAGAGAATTTCATATCTTCATGTGCAGACCCTTCTGTTGCTAGCTATCTTGCATACTGGCAGGGGTGATCCATGAGTAGCCAGAGGAAAGGGGTTGCTACTTCATAGTGGTGATAAGGACAGTGGGGATTTGACCCTGGCTATTTTTAAAAAGCAGTTCCAATATAGTTGGAAAGGTGAAAGTCTGATGTCATAGTTGGCCATCTCCAAGTCCCTGAAATGGGAGAGAATTTGGTTAGATAAAAATCTCTTTATCTCTTCACTATCTGACTTTATCATTTAGTTTCTGATTTCAATGCGTGGGCATGGGCATGCCACTGATTGTCATTCTAATCCTAGCTGTGCTGACTTAACTAGAGCTTCTTCCACACCCTGCCATTGGTGCTGTCAGGAATATTATTAGTTTTGTGTGCCTTTATAGGTATATTTAGAGGAATTTGACTAAGGCCCTATCAGCGTTAGCTAGGCTCTTTAACTTTGAATGCAAGGTCAGTGTTGCCCTTTGTATGTCTGTCTGGTAATTAGAGGACAAAAAGCTCCCACAAGTCTGCAGTAGATTCTATGCATACTTTAAGGCACTCTACGAAACCCATACTTCACCTCCCTTTCAAAGTCCATCTAAAACTTAAAAAAATCTTAGGTTCTTTGAAAAAGTTTCAGACAAGTAGAAATACATTTCTCTAGATGTCTTTCTTCCCTTCTCTCTGTGGTTCATTGCAAGAAATCTATGTAATTTAAAGTACTGTAGAGCAGTGCTTACACTATTTGTGGGTAAGGACTTGTTTATTTTATTTTATTTTATTTTATTTTTGGCAGACTGACACTTTTGTAAAATACAGTAAGAATGAATTACTGGAAAAATATAAAGCAAAGATATTAAAAAATTGAGTATGTTGGTCACATGCTTAGGTATGGGACAATGCTATAGGTTGCTATAAAAATTTCAATGCTGTCTCTGAATTCCTGTTCTTATCTCATTGCAGACCAGCAGTGTTTGACTGGCAGTGGTCCACAGAGCACACTTTGAGTAGCACTGCTGTAGAGGCCCTGCAAAATTGTGTTTTGGCACACTCTTTGTCCATAACAATAATAGCAGACTACAGCAATATGCCTGGGTCTTTGGTAGTGTAGAGAAAAAATGAAAGGCGTATTCATCTAGGTTCTCCAGAGAAACATAACCAATACGAGGTATATATATTTATAAATGATTGGCTTACATGGTTGTGGAGGCTGAAAAGTGCCACAGTCTCCAATTGGCAAGCTGGAGACCCAGGAGAGATGATGGTGGGAGCTCCAGTCCGAGCCTGGGTTGGAGTCCAAAGGCAGGAGGAGACCAACGTTCCAGCTTAATAGTCAGGCAGAGAGAATGAATTCTCCCTTCCCCTGCCTTTTTGTTCTATTCAGGCCTCCAACAGATTCACTGAGGCCTCCCGCACTAGGGAAGACAATCCGCATTACTCAGTCTATGGATTCAAATGTTAATCTCATCCAGAAACATCCTCAGAGACACCCAGAATAATGTTTGACCAATTATCTGGGCACCCTGTGGCCTATTCAAATTGACATATAAAATTAACTGTCACAGAAGGGCATCATATCATGTCACTGCGAGTGGGGCTCTTCAGTTTATTACTCTGCCAAGAAATGTGCCAGTTTCTTGACAGGAAACACTCCTTTTGTTTTTAACCTCCTGACACCTTGTCCATTATGTGACCATAGAACCAGACTCCCTGGTTCCCAGGAAATAGACTCTTCTTCAGTTCCAGTACTTTCCATTCAAATAGCCTCCTCCTCCTGATTCAGATAGCTGCCTCTGGACACCACTCACCACTCACCAGGATCCCTGGCACTCAGCCACCCACACACTGGATCCCTCAAACCATGGTGCAGAATGTCAGCTAGCTTCTCTCCAAAGCTCTGCCATGTCCTCACTGACCCTCCTTTATAACTCAGTGTGTTTTATTCTCAATATACTACATCTGTGACTTCCTTTCCCCCTGTATCCTTCTTCTTATAATCCTTAGTAAATAACTACTGATAATATTTATTAAGAATGTGCCTGGTGCTAAGTCTGGTGCTTTCCATATTTTATCTTATTTCATATTTAAAAAATTCTATTCCGTATGTATCAAAACCCCAGTTTACAGAGGAAGAAACTGGGGTTTTCAGAAGATAAGTACCTTACCTACATGGCTATTAAGGGCAGAGCTTGGATTTAAATCTAACACTGTTTTTGCCCCCAAATTCCTGACTCTTAATCATGAAATCATATTGCCTTACAGAAAAATTGTTTACATAATAAACAGTCACTTAGATAATATTTCTCAATGAGTAAAATTGCCATTGGGAAAAAATATATAAATATTTGTTCATTAACTTCCATATAAGGATCCATCTTTAAGTTTTAGCTCAGGACCATGTTTGTCTTTGCCAATGAACTTGTATCTTCCTTCACCAAAATGAAACTCTTAAGCTTGGATTTCCCCAGGTGGCTTGGAGTGAAATTTAGTCCTTAATTGCAGCAGCCATTTTTAGCTTACTTGAAATAATGTTCTTCCCTTTCTTGAACATGACTTAATTTATCTATATGGATGGTTCAATTGCACATGTTTTCTTTCCTACTAGATATTGAGCATTTTGGGTGCAGAGACTGAAGGAATTGAATATGTACCTAATTTTGTAAGCTGCTTTTTCCAGAAGCAAATTATGTTGATATGTCAAAAAGGATTCAGTTATGACCAGTTTTCTCTGCAAAGGACTTAACATTTATTCTGTGACTGAACTGGGGCGTGGCTTAGATATGTTCTTTTGAGTATGAACTTGTTACTACAGCTATAAAAATTTGTGGGGTGGATCTAAAGCCCAGACAAGCAGGTAAAAGGTGATAATGGAAAGATATTTACAAAATGCTTGGAATCTAGAGTGATAAGTGGTGAAATGGGAAGGAATACTTTCAGTGCCAGGACTGATCTGAGCGGGGATCCCTGCAGATAGGGAAATTAGATTAGATCAGTACAGTGTCTTACCATGTTTGCAAAGGACTTAAATGATGGTTAAAGTAACAGTTGATGAGGCTGCTCGGGTCCTGGAGCCAGTGCACACAGGAAGCATTAGCCAGCATTGACTTCTCATTCTCTGGACCATGGGAATCAAATCTTCGCTCAGATGATCACAGCACATGCCCCCAAATCAGGATTGGCCTTAGGAAAAGGGAGAGTGGCCCTAACTCATACTTTTGATAATTGCTTTTAAACCTGTTTAGTCTGAAATTTAACTTGGAGAAAAGAGGAGATGGTAATCGAAGTGTTCTTCCAGAGAAAGATTCTTGTTTTTTATTTACGTGTAAGGATAGATTTGGCTTAGGAGAAGGAAATCTGAATTGTAATTAGCTGAAGACGTATGCCTTATAATTGGCAAATGTGTGTGCACTTTGTAATGAGCATCCTGCCATTCGTGATCAGCCTGTGGATGTATGTTTTGTTAGCTGTGAAGAGTTAGGGTGTTTTGGAGGTGCCATGTGTCTGTTTTACTTTTTGGGCTCCAGAACATTTGTGAGAGTTGTTCCAGTTGTTATGATGAATGAAAAGTACCTTTGATAGAAATAGAGAAATCAGAAAGTGTGGCTCATATTTTAGGAAGATAATTAATTCATTTTTAGACATCTTGATTTGAAATGAGAGTTTGACATCCCGATGGAAATGTCTGGGCTCAGCTGAGGCTGCTTGGCTGAAACAGCACTTAGGAGGCTTGTGTTCCAGACCAGATTCTTTCACTCACTGGATTTGCGCTCTTGGTCAAGCCCTGGAACTTTTAGGAGTCTCCTTGATTGATCTCTAAGTCAGCAGCTCTCAGCCCAAATAAGGACATGCTGGTGTCTGCTCTAGACTGGGGGAATATAGTGTCCTGTTGGCCTGTCACTCAGTATTGTCCCAGGGAGAAGAAGACAGGGACCCCCACTCCCTGGTGCCTGCCAGTTCCAGCATCCCATGAGCAGGGACAAATGCCATTGTGTGGATTTTTCTGAGTCGGGTTTGAGACTCAGCAAGGTTTGGGTGTCTTGAACATTCATCCTCAGAGAATGGCCTTCTGTTTCTGTCTTCCTGTAATTTACACCTTGTTATTCAGCAGTTCCCAGAGGGGCTGCTTAGGCCACTCCATCTTATCTTACAGACACAAACCTTAGTGCTGAAAGGGACTCTGCAGATGACTTATGTGGATAATGATAGCTGTGTGGGAAGAGAGCTAGGGGTCTTTTCTCTCCCACAGAGCCCTTGGCAGGGAGGCCCTCAGCCTCTGCTTAAATGTCTCCAGTCATGGGAAGTATAGCCCTTCCAGTGCTGTCCAGTTCACCTTCTGGAGCTCTGTTAAGAAGGCGTTCTTTACCCATGCCCTGTGATTGACTCCCTGTACTTCCTACCTATTCCCTACATCTGATCAGCAGTTCAACAGTCCTCTTAGCCCTCTTTCCAGATGGGGAAGCAGAACCTGACATGCTCAATGGCTTGCTCATAACAAAGAGACGTGCTCTTTGCACTATAGAGAGGCCCGTCTTTCTAACTGCCTTCCTTTTTGTCCTCTGTGCCTGCCCTTTCATTCTCCTACCATATCCTTTCTGTCCCCTTTCCCTTAACCAGGAGGTCCTGGGCTGCCTTGCATCATGGGAACTGCTGAGGCTCAATGGTGGTCATCTGGGCAGAGGAGCTTTGCCTGGAGGGTTTGTTAGTCTAGTGTAAGGGTATGCTTTAATTTACCGGGAGAGTGCTGGAAGCTGCTTAGATCTGGGACACCTTGAGGTATCATCACAGTTACAGCAGGGCAAGTGTGAGTGGGGTCTCAGGTGTGCGCTCACAAACCACTCGTGCATCCTAGTCAGGTGTGGGGCTGCTTCTCAGAGGTACAGACTTGTGCATATTTACTTAGAGGCTAGCGTTCCCTACTTGCTTTGAGTGCTATGTGAATAGAACACCTGCTTTACCTGGGAAGAGTGAAATGCTAGGATATCTGCAGCGTCACAGCCAAGATGTCCAGCCCCTGGGCAGCCTGACATTTCTGGGGTGTGCCGTCCTTTCTTATGAGAACTGAGAAAGAGTTTAACAGGTCAAAGAGAGGAGCGGAGAGTACGCTTATTTGCATGGAGAGACAGCTTGATGATGACGTGGTGTCCCACAATCTGCAAGGGCAACATGCTCAAATTTATAATTAAATGGGCAAAATGAAGTAAGAGCAAGTGAAGGAAGGATAGAATTTGAGATCATTTGAGAATTTTTCAGATCACGGGTACCCTGGAATTTTATGACTTTCTTGCTAGAAATGTTACTATTTAAAAGATAACACCGGCCATCCGAAAAACAGGGTGGTTCTTTAAGGAAGGAAAGGAGGAATGAATGATGATATCTTTCTTTCCTCCCCTCCCTTCTCTTGTGAACAGGGAGAAGATGCCTTTCCACCATGTGACCGCCGGCTTGTTGTACAAGGGGAATTACCTCAACCGATCTCTCTCTGCTGGCAGTGACAGTGAGCAGCTTGCTAATATCTCTGTGGAGGAACTTGATGGTAAGGAGCCAGCCCTATCTGGGAGTTTAGCCACCCAAGGGAGACATTTGTGGCTGTTGTGCACCTAAGGTGAAAATACCAGGCTCTGGCCACCAGTTGTGGCCAAGTCTAACTGTAGTGCGACGAGAAAGAGTTCACAGATAAATTCTGCCTCAATGACTTCTTTGTGTGGGATGGACCTTGCAGCCTGAAAAACCTACAGTGGATATTTTGGTGTCCTTGGATACTAACGGGAGGGGGATAGCCTTCAATACCCCAAATGTATTTTTCAGTTTATGGAACCTATCACCGGTGGTGGTGATGTGTTTCCATATTGCCATTTGCGATGGAGTGCAGCTGTGGGGGAGGATCAAATCCTACTAATGGCTATCCCTTGACTTGTGGCCATGGTGCTTTGAATCTTGCCCAGATCAGAATCATCTGGAAGCTGTGTTGAGCAGGGAATGGACAGCCATTATTTTTACTGCTTCTGTTCCTTTGTAACACAGTTCAGTGCTGGGTGTTCAGGGCAGGGTTAGGAATGGGAAGAAACCTGAGAATACAATGACTAAGTTGGTCTTGGGACAGTGTACTATTGTATCCCCATTGGTCAACCAACCCCAGATAAAATAAATTAAAGGGAGGAAGGAGGAATTTTTTTCTAGGATAGAGAATTAGGTTAATTCAGCCAGATGTTTGCCTAGGTGCACATCTGCTGAGGCCAAACCAGAACTGATTTTCCCTATATTTCTTATAACACATTTTAAAACATGAAGTCTAAATTTACTTTCTAAAATAGAGAAGTCAAAATTACCTCAGATGGCCCACATCTTTGCTTTTAATTGTAATGGTCCAAACAAGTGTGCTTTCTTTGCGTACATTTTTCATAGGTGGAAGGTGGAAGGTGGGAAGATTCAACTCTTGTCCAGGGAAGGCAAACTGGCTTCACAATGGGCAGGAGGTGAGGGAATTGAAGGATAGGGCCATCTGATAGCTTTTCCTGCCCTTGACCATTTTGTTCCTGTGTTCATTTAAAGGCTTGCTTATTTGCGTGATTGAACAGTGAAGTGGCAGAGGCTGGTGGCTGGGTCCAGAAGACAGGCTGGGGGTGTCAGATGAAGTGGGAATGATGTAGGCAAAGCCAGGCTCCCTGGGATCAGCAGCTGCTTGCTGTGGTCTGGACAGAGACTGGTGGCAGAGAGGTGAGTAGGACCCTTGGATTCCCTGGCCTTCAATTGGCCAGAGAACATTTGGACACAGGACACAGAAGCAGGCAAGAAAGTCCTGACTGCCTCTGAGTGACCCCATCTGATGACCACAAAGAAGACTGAGGCTTGGCTGGTATTATTGGCAGGTGAGGTGAGGCTCAGGCTTTCCCACACCCCAGGTGTCCACTCGCACTGGAGATTAGGGTGGGTTGTGCATTGATTTGGTGGGTGTCTGTGTAGGTATCCTCCTGGGTTTATCAGTTAGCAGGAGCCTCCTGAGTGGCAACCTACTGAGAGAGGCTGTGAGAACTAGCAGCTCTTCAAGAGGCTAAGATTACAAACCAAATGAAGTTTGAAAATCATCTGTGGCCTTCCCATATCTTGCTTTCCATTTACTTTCTTCCTCCCTCCCAACTTTGCCATGAATAATCAAGAGAGGATTTCTCTAAGACTTCTCAGAGCAATGGCTTTTTCTCTGTTAAATCTGGGTCACCTCTAGGGCTTTTCAAGAGGACCACTGGCTAGATTTCAGCCCTTCCCACCTCAGGCACCTGGCGGAAACATCCTGCACATTCTTGGGCAAACATCAGAGTTCATGAGCTGTTTCACTCAGGTCCAGGCAGCAACGGAACCTTTTCAGCAGGTGAGATGATCAGGGAGTGACTCTAACAGCCCTCAAGCCCAGGTGGGCAGGCTCAGAAGTGAAGCCCTGAGTAAAATGAAGTTGGAATTTAAGGCCTGAGGCTCACTGGTGAAGACCTGTGTTTGTCCTTCAGAAGGGTACTCTGGGCTCTTGGCCTGGAAAGGAGCCATTTATTTTCTGATGGAAGATTCCTTTTACTTTATTTTTTGCCAAGGTGACCCCTGAGTTATGACTGCTCATGCTTTCCTACGAACATCATGGGGCTCTGGGCAGGGCTGTGCAGATGTGTGCTGAGTTTAGAGCAGGCAGGCAGGGTCTGAAAACCAGCTGGCCTGAATCAGTTCAGATGACTGCACGTTGGTTGTCTGGGAAGCCAAGGTTTCCGAGGTTTTGCCTGTTTGCTATTCTCTTTGGGCTGTCTCATGTCAAGCCGAGTCCTTAAGTCCTGCTGCTCAAGGCCACTCATTTCCCCTCAGTGGTCCCATGGTGCTGCACAGGGAGTTAATGTGTTGGACACTGAAGCATCTTTTGTGGTCTAGCTACCTCAGATGCTGATGTTACTTGGGTACTGACTGTCCTCACTCGCTGCTCCCCCTTCCTCACCCTGCAGCCTCCTCCACCTGGGTAGTGTGTACCACCAGGAATGGGATATTCCTTTTCTTCAATGTAAAGGTCAACGGTTCCCTGTCTATGGGTGGGTCCCCTCTGAGAACAGGAGTGGCAAGAGTTTCTCTCCATGCAGGTTGTCCCCAGCTGCTATTCACTCCCGGAAGTTTCTGTTTTTTCTCTTTACACAAAGATCAGGAGGGAATAATGCAAAGCTGCATTAAGTTATTCAGATTGGATTTGGAAATCACCCAAAAAACAAACTTAGCTATGACAAATTGGTTGAGACGTTCATTCATTCATTCATTTATTCATTCCTGTGCATTCATTTATTACAAGAATTTTTACCCAAGTGCTTTCTGGGTAGAGGAGAAAATCAAATAAGTATAATATTCATTGCCTGTCGCCAAGAGTTTGTAATCTACCCAGGGAGTTTATATACAAAGTTAATTAGCAGTATCTTGTACTTTTACACTGTGTCATGTGAAATTTTTTTAGACATACAAATTATAATTTTAAAAAAAGTTTTCACAATGCTATTTATTGCATAATTTTTGATGCCATCTTAATCTAAAACAGTATTCACTTGTATCTGAAGTTCATTCATTTTCATAAATACATAGTGTTCCACTGTATATAAATATACCTCAATTTCTATACCCATTCTATTCAGGATGGATATTTGGATTTCCAGTTTGGGGCTATTAAGATTTACTTCAGCCATCTCCCTTCTGCTCCCCTCTTGGCTTCCTTATAGGAGTTGTGAAATGTCTGGGTATAAGCATACCATATTATTTTTGCCAATAACAATGGTAAAAGATTGCTGTCTTGGGCCTTTATCTGAGCTTAGGTTAGTTTGTTCTCACATCTTTGATGGTTATTTTTGTTCTTCAGGAGTACCTCTCATTTTAAAGCTAGATTTCATTTGTTTTTTTTTTTTTTTTACGTTACACGCTCTTTTCACATAATTTCTCTCTTTTTGAACTTTTGTATTTTGCGTTCCTTCTTGAGTGCGTCTTCCACATCACCGATTTAGTTGTCTGCAGTCATTAAATTTTTTTTTTAAATTATTGCTTTAAGAGCCTGTTTTCATTATGGATGAAATTTTCCTTGAAGCCTGATTTTATTTCAGTAGCTCCCCCTCCTTTTTTTAAAATTTAACTTTTTAGACAAAATATAATACAGAAAAGTATTAGTGTACAGCCAATTATTATTGAACATGAACACTCATGCAAGGACTATCCAGGTTAAGGAATGACCAGCACCCTAATGTCCCCTGGAAAGCCTTCTCAGTTCCTCTTCCTCAGAGACAGCCATTGCCCTGACTTACTGTCTTGTTTAATTGTGTTTTTGTTTTCCTTTCATCTCAGTGGGGTCATGCCATATAAATTCTTTGTGTCCAGTCTATTTTCATCAACATTATAGTTGTGAGACTCAACCATGATTTTGAGGGTAGCTGAAGTTCATTCATTTTCATTAATATATAACATTCCATCATATATAGCTACACCTCAGTTTATCCGTTCTATTCTCAGTGGATATCTGGGTTGTTTCCAGTTTGTATCATTAGGATATAATCTAAACCATCCCCCTTTTGTTATTGTAGTTTTAGGACATGTACTCCTCGTGGCTCCCTTTTCCTCTTTTACTGGGGCCATATTGCTTTATTCTCTCCCAATTCTGTCTTACTGAGAATAACTTGGGTGCATTTATGCACACATCTCTTCTGTTTCTTGTCATATAAATAAATAAATAATAAATAAAAGCCTTTTTATCCAAGTCTCACAGCTAGTGTTACCTGTATTTTCATTAGAACATTTTTTATATGGTTCCTTTTACTTTACTTTGTTCTACTTTGTGATTCACCAGTATCTGTGAGCAAACAAGGTTTGTTGTCTTTAGGCTTTTTTGTTCTATTTTCACTTTATCTCAGACCTTGGTTGATTTTCACCTGATTAGCCCCAGACTAGAGACTCTAGAAGACATTCATCTAGTCCACAGCTGCTGGACAGAAGAGGGATCTTGATAACTCATACTGTTGGGGTCACTCCCTATGCCACAGAATTACGTAACTCCTTTGTTCTTCCTCTCTCCTGCTCTCCTTCCTGTTCTCAAACTGATATCCAGCATTCAGTGACCCCAGGTACATTCTGGTAATCATCTCTTCCTCACAGGTAATCCAAGATGGGACATGCTAATCCCTGGCTCTAGCTTCTCTCAGAAGTGTGTTCCCTAAAGGAGTTTAGGAAAGGGTGCTGCTGAGGTGGGATCAGGTGGGAACAGATCCCCATGGAAAACAGTTGCTATGAAATAGGGAGTGGCTGCTTGATTTACTGGTCAGTATAGCCTCTGGGTCCCTGGCAAGAGCAAACAGTGGTGGTGAGTCCAAATCTTCCTTTTGTGTGTGCCCCTGTAGCTCCTAGGATGGGGGGAAGTTGTATTTCTCCAGTTAGTGTTGCAATTAGCTATTAACATTGCAATTGTCCTCAGGCTCTGAGTGTGTTTGCAAACTCCAAAGATCCAAAGCCATACAGATTCCTTTTATTCTCCAAAATTGTCCCTCGTCTGGAATTTTCCCAGGAAATTATATCACATCATCCCCGATCAGCCACAGTGGTAGTTTGGGAGTCATCCTTGATTCCTCTTTTCTTCTTACTTCCTACATATAATTGGCAAAGTCCTGCATATCGGCTAGTATTCCTTCTTCTTTGACCACATTGCTATTGTCTTGGTCAGGTCCCCACCTCCTAGAGAACTGCAGTCACCAGGAGTTGATCTCCTTGAACCTCATCCATGATATCACACCTGATTAGGTTATCCCTCTGCTGATAACTCTTTTTTCTTGTCATACAAATAGATACACACACACACATATTTAATATTCTTTTAATCTTTAAAATTTTTTTTCAAGTCCACAGAGGTTTGGAAGCACAGTAAATATCTACATATTCTCCATTTAAGCGTTGACATCGCAGCGTCTGCTTTCTCCCTTCCTCTCCACACACACATCCACATACACGCACGATGATCATGATTTTAGTTCCAGAATTTTTAATTTGGTTCTTTTTTACAGTTTCCATTTTTCTGATGAAATACTCTGTTTACTCATTGAAACAGTATTTTAAAAAAATTCTTTGGACATATTTTCCCGTATTTATAATAGCCTTTAAAAGTCTTTATGTTCCAAATCCAACATCGAGGCTCTAGGCCATCTTGGGGCTGGTTTCTATTGTCTTTTTTAAGATTATGGTCAAATTATTTATTTATTTTGCATGCCTACTAATATTTACCTATACACCAAACATTGAGAATATTATGTTATAGAGGCTCTAAATTTGTTATCTTTCTCTGAAGAGGGCTGATTTTTTTTCTCTGATACGTAGTTCAATTACTAGCTGACCACCTTAACCGTGTGTAGGTTTAATGTTATCATTTGTTAGGGCAGATCTGTGGAAATCCCAAGGTGGTTCCCAAGCCAATCAAATTTGGTAGGAACTCAGACTTCAGACTCAGTCTTCCTTGTGGATCCGGTCAGGTTTGTTTCAGGTTTGGTTAGGGTGGGTCTAAAGTGTAGTGTGTTCCTTACTCTTAGGATGTGATCTTTATAGTGTCTCAGCTAGATGCCTGGGTACAAATGAATTTTTTCAGACATCTCTTAGGGCTGTTTAAATTCTAGTATTGGTTTCTTTTCTTCTCAAACTCATAGCAGCTGCTTCCTGGTAATTCTGGTTTAGTATCAAATGCACATGTGTAGTCTAGCCTTTAGCTAAGTTCATAGGGAGCCCACACACAGGCTGCTGGGCCCCTTCTCTGGATAGTTTTCTTTTCTCTGCTGCCTTCTCCCACAGATTCTAACCCCTTCAGCTACCCTAAAGTATAATCTGTCATTGGGATATTACCCCCAGGCAGAGAGCCAGGGTGAGCATGGGGCTTGCCCTGTGAATTTCCCTTTTCTCTGCAATTACAGTCTCATACTGCCTGCTGTCTAGTTCCTGAAAACAGTTGCTTTATATATTTTGTCCAGTTTTATGGTTGTACAGCTTCTGTCAGAAAAACTCTGTTTACCTGAGAAACACTTATTCATTTTTTTTAAGTCATCACTATCTTGTCATCGTCGTCATCATCATTGTCATCATAGCTGCAGTTATTAAGTGTTCACTGTGTGCTAGGAACTGTTTGACGTGCATTATATGAATTAACTCATTTAATCCTTTTAATAATCTTATGCAATTATTATTATTAACCCCATTTTTGCAAATGTGGAAAATGGAGATGTTAAAACACCTAGTCCAAAGTGGCGTAAATAGCATGTGTTGGAACTGGGATGCAAACTGCCACCTGTCTTCCTAGCTTATGCCTTTGAATTTTTATGCTCCAAATTCTCCTCCTTGCTAGATAACACCATTTGTGCCTTCCCTGCACCCTCATGTCACTATCATATATATCACTGCCACCACTGTGACACATGGGTGAGAACTTGGCTGATTAATCAAACTTTCAGTGGGTGGAGAGATATTTTTAAAGCTCTGTGTGAGTCCAGCATGCTTCTCACTGAGAGCAGAGCCCCAGGAAGGGCTGGTGATGGGCATGAGTTTATGCTAGAAGAGGGCTAGCTCCTGTGCCATGCATTCTGAAGAGTTCCTTCTCACCCCATCCATTTAGTCCATCATATATTTTCTTGTAAAAAAGATTCTTCCCCGCCTCCTTTTTTCTTTTCTCTACTTTTGCTGGCTGATTTAAAAATCTCAGAGGCACATAGCTATTTGCCTTTTTTTGAGACGCTTCCTTCTACAGGCTTTTCAAGAGGGGTTTATAAGAGGCAGAAACATTGATGTCACAAGAAGAGAAGCTCACAACTCTTATCTGAGAAGGCTGATGGCTCAAAGTTCAGTCCTCCAGAAGAGGCAGGAAAACATACATAATGAACCACATCATCTGATGAGGGTAGGAGTACCAGATATACAGCTTTGTGCCCAGGCTGGGAATTAGCCTCACAAGCTGGGTCTTTTATCTATGTGGGCACCTTCCTCCTGGAGGCTTGACCTGCCTTTGAGACTTGAGAGGGAAGTCTTTTTATGGAGAGTTATGAAACTTTATTAGCAGAGCCACAAAGGGATTTCTCTGATGGTAGCTGCTTCCAAGGGCTCACTCCTTAAAGGGACATTTGTTCAAGTTTTCTTGTAGTTTTCTGCATCTTGTTCTGAAAATGTATTTTGATAGCTATGGCCAAGAAGGAAATATTTCCTTGCCACTATATGGTACCTATTTCCAAAAGTGATAGAGATATCGTGATAAAAGAGAAAACATGAACTACAAAGATTGTCAGAATAGAAATAGAAAACAAAAATTCACATATAAAGAGGAGGAAAAATATCATAGCCTCTAAAACTAATATATGTGATGAGCATTAAATTTAGCTCCAAACTTCCAATTGGTTGAGGCAAGATGGTAACATGAATTACGTTATTCCAATGACAGCCTTAAAATATATTGGAAGAACAGTCTTTTCATCTATATTTTAAATAGGCACCCTTGGCCCATAATAAAAATACCTACTGTACAAGTATTGTTATTTTAGAAATGCTGGTGGCTTTCAACTTTTTCTCACCCTGAAATTTCTCGGGAACTTTTAAAAACCTAGTTCCACTAGTAATAGTGGCTTATGATAGTGGTGACTGTCAATGGAGGGCAAGGTGCTAATCTTAGACTCTCCAGATGCAGAGAGACAAGGGCAGATTGCAGTTTAGAAAGCCTTCCCATCAGATGATTCTAAATATCTCCTGTAGAACATGTTTCTCTGGTTCCTACTCCTAAGAGCCCAGCTTGAGATAGTAGGCAGAAGTTTAAGAACCTGCATCATAAAATGACCTTGACTTGGGATATCTGAGGAATAGTAGTTACCAACCATTCATTTTTATCATGTTTGAAATTGTTCTTGCTGAACCTTCCACTTTCAACAGAAATGCATCCTAATAGATCTACCAAGGTAATTAAGCCCAATAGTTCTTCTCCAGATAATTAAATAAATTAACCTGTTGAGTGGAATTTTCAGCATTATCCATCTGGTTGCTAAAGAGAGTTTGCCAAAACTCATTATTTTGGTGTTGGCTTCATTGATATTGAGCTGTTTCTCCTGGTGGTAATTGGCCAACAGCAGGTCCAAATGTTTCCTGGTACTACTCATGGGTATAATGTTAGCAATATGTTCTAGCAGGGATGATTCACTGGTCTTTCCTTTTCTCAGTGGCATCCAGGGCATCTCATCTAAACACGTCCCCAAATCATTAAAAATCAGGTTATGAGGTAGGAATCAACCATTTGACATAGTTTTTTCTCTATCAAGATAGTTATCTCTACTTTCTCTTAATTTTCAAGTCAGAAGAACTCTAAATTTACATTGAGACTTGTATTGCTATATTGCTGTGTACAGATTACTCCAAATGTCTTGGTTTAAAATGAACAAAAAAATTTTTATCTCACAATTTCTGTGGATCAGGAATTCAAGAGTGGTGTAGATGGCTGGTCTGGCCTAATGTCTTTCAAAAGATTGCAGTCAAGATATTTATTGGGACTGCAAGTATCTGAAGGCTTGACTGGGGCTGGGGAATACAATTCCAAGCTCACTCACATGGCTGTTGGCTGAGGGCCTCAGTTCCTCCCATGAAGGCCTCTCTGTAGGACTGCTTGAGTAACTTCATAACTCGGAATTTGGCTTTTCCTAGAATGAATGATCATTTTATGTCCTTGTCTCAGATGTCACATATTGTCACTTCTGCATGTATGTGTTAAAAGTGAGTCACTAAACACAGCCTATACTTATCTTAAGTGGAATTATGCTACATCTTTCGAAGGGAGGAATATCAAAGAAGTTGCAGGTAAATTTTGAAAGCACCAAAGACAATGCAAATTAGCTTAGAGATGGGACCTAGTTATTAAATTGAAAGCTAATGAAATGTTATAAAAAGTTCTAAAATCAAACTTAGTGATTTCTTTATGTGGGGAAGAAGAGAGGACCAATGGCTATTGGTACAAAACTAAGAATTCAAGCCTACTTGATTTTTTCTCATTTATATTTTATTTATTTAATTTAGGTAATACTTGTTAATAACTATGTAAATTTCAGGTATCAACTTATAAGGCAATGTCTGTGTACTTATTGTGTGTGCACCACTCAAAGCCTAGCCTTCTTGTGTTACCAAATATTTGATCACCTTTACCTTGTTCATCTTCCTCACAAAATCTACCCAATCTTGGTGGAGTAGGGTCTCTGGAGTCCCTAAGATCTTGGTTCCTATCCCAGTTGTACTACTTAGCAGCTGCTACAGAGATGGTTAGCTCTTCCCCAATATAATTTTTCCTTAGTAGCAAACATTTTAGCTAGATAAATGGGTGCCGGAATAAAGACTACATTTCCTAATCTCCTTAAGAGCTAGATATGGCCATATTAATAATTCTGGATATAAGCAGAAGTAACATTGAGTGACTTTAGTGCCCTTTGCTGCTTCTTTTTTCTATCCTCCTTTTTATTACTGGATGGGAATGTCATTATATGACGTTATGAAGACAAAGAATTTCACCTTTGGAAGACACTAGTGAGTTGGAAGGAGCCTGGGTGCCTGAGAATAGTGAAACAGAAACTAACTTATATATAGAATATATATGTATATATACACACATACATATATACACTGTATTTCTAATTTATCTGTTGAAATGGAAAAGGAAGAGGTTCAACAGGGCAAGGGGTACAGCCAGCAGGGAAGACTGGATGGCAGAGATTTGAGAGGCCTTCAAGAGCACATTAGCATTTGATGAATTTGTCCCATCTTTGATAGCGGGGCCCATATACATCATGTTTATCCCTGTGAGCAGAGTGAAGGCATAGTAATGCAGTGACTGTTCAGAAATACTTGGTGAATAAATGAACTTCAGGTACTCTGATAAGAGGAATTTGTCCCAAAATGAGCAAATTGTTCCTGATTGTTCATTCACTGACAAGAGTGGAATTGGAATGAGCAGTGAATCATGGTTGATGATGCATGGCATTTAGAGTCAGATGACCTACTTCAATGTTCCATGAGATTTGTCTTTCTCACCTGTAGAAGGTGGATAATAGTATATACTTTACAGGGATAATATGAGGGAATATATGCAGAGGGAATATATTGTGTATTTGGCATGTAGTAAGTGCTCAATAAATAATAACAGTACTAGTAATAGTAATTGTCACCATTATTGTTATGACAATGATGATGATGCTGATGAGAATGACAACTATAATGACAACACACACCAGACAAGGGATAATCACTCCTACCTTGGGGCAAGCTGGCTCTTTAGAGGAAAAAGCAAAACACTATGCATTTGTCCTGTCAGGACAGGCACACTTCAGAATGTGAATGCCCCTAATTGGAAAGACCTATTAATGTGGAAGTATCTGGAGAATTCATCATGATTCTCTATCTCATTACACCCATAAGGACAACTTTCCTGACTCCTTTAACCCAACGTCAGGACTTCATCTTTCAAAAACTCTGTCCTTATTTATATGGAAATCAGTGTCTAAATGGCCAAAGAAAGGAGAGGAAAAGGGACCCAATGACACTGGCTTCTACACCTTGGATTATCCTGAGAAATAGAACCAGGATCCTACAAGATCTGGGCTTGTACATGGGAAACATCTGTGGATGGCTGGAAATTCAGGCCTTCCAGGTCCTCACTGTGATGCTCCTAAGGTTCAGGGGTGAACATGCCCACAAGTCTCCTTTAAAAAAAAATGATATATTCTACATATTTATTTAATGGGTTGGAAGAAAGACGATGATGTTCCAGAAATGGGCAGGCTGAAATCATGGCCAGATGATCAGAACTCACATCCCCTCAGAAAAGGAACACTGTTAGCTCTTTGAGTTTAATATATTGGAGGAAAGATTTTCATTCCCTCCTCTCTGAAGTGAGAAGTTGTGTTGGAATTGTGATGGTTTTGGAAATGGAAAAGCCCAGCCATCAGAGTGTCTTGGTGTAGCTTCTGTGCAAAGTACCATCCATGTTTCCTGTTGTTCCTTTTCCCAGTATCTTTTTGCTAATGGTTACTCTAACCATATTCAGTTAAAATTCAAGGTCATTTTTATTTTAATATTTCTTCTAAACTCTAAACATCAACTCCAGTGTTAATGGTTTGTTTGTTACACTAAAGTTCTATGGCGATAAGAGAAAAGTGTCTTTCTCTGCCTCCCATAAAGCTGCTAAAATAAATGGCCCCAGAACCTAAAGTAATGCTGGCCTAGGGGGTGTGTCACCATTTGCATGCTCAGGTGTAGGAATAGTTGTTAGGCTGGTACCAGTTGGCTGTGCTTTTCTGGTTAATGTTCTGCTGGTATCCAGTAAAATGAGCCTCAGGATATGTAGCTCACCTCAACCATCTAGGTAGTGATCTAGCATCTCTGTCTTGAAGAATTGTAGGAAGGATGGGTCCTAAAATTCTTGGTCTAGTGCCACCAAGCAATTTTTAGGAGACTTTAGAAGCTCAGTCTCTCTGCCATATGGTGCTTAGGTAGAGGAAGTGGGGAAGGAGAGTTGTGGGGACAAACCTGAGAACTGTGTTTCCAACACTTCACAGTGCCACTCCTCAGGCAACCAAGTGCAATTTCGTAGCCAGTACCTATTGGGGCTGGAAAAATTCTGAGATTTTCAGGTAGACAATTGATCATGAATTTATGCTTCTCTCTCTTTTTAAAATTTTTGTATTTTTGTTTTTTTCAATTATAGTTGATGTACAAGATTATATTGGTTTCAGGTGTCATTATAGCAACATAGTGATTAGACATTTATGTAACTTACAAAATGATTACTCCAAGAAATCCAGTACTCATTTGACACCATACATAGCTATTACAACACATGATGACTATATTCCCCAATGCTATACTCAACATCCCCAAGACTATTTTGTAACTACAAATTTGTACCTTTTAACCACCCCCCCATTCACCTATCCTCCATCCTCCAATCCAGAAACCATAAAAATGCTCTCAATGAGCTTTTTATCTGTTGTTTGTTTGTCTTCTTCTCTAGATTTCATATGTAAGTGAAATTATGTGACATGTGTCTTTCTTTGACTTAATCCACTCAATACGATACCCTCTAGGATATCCGGATCATCCGTGTTGTTGCAGATGGTAAGATTTCATTCTTTTTTTTTTATGGCTGAATGATATTCCATTGTATATATGTACCACCTATTTTTTATCTACTTATCTATTGATAGATACTCAGGTTTCCTCCAGATCTTGACTATTGTATATAATGCTGCAATGTACATGTCCCTTCTAAGCAGTGTTGTGGTTTCATCAGATAAATATCCAAAAGTAGGATTATTAGGTCCTTCTTTGTCTCTTTTTATAGGCTTTGTTTTGAAGTCTATTTTGTCTGGATTAGTATTGCTACCCTAGCTTTGATCTTCAGCAAGTCTCTTGTAGGCAGTATATGTAAAGGTTTTGTTTTCTATTCAGCCACCCTCTGTCTTTTGATTGGAGCATCTAGTCCATTTATATTTAAAGTATTTGTTGATAGATTTGTAGTTATTGCAATTTTATTATTTATATTTTTTATCTTTTTCTTTTTTAATTTTTATTTTTCAATTAGAATTGACACTCAATATTATTTCATATTAGTTTCAGATGTGCAGCATGTTGGTTAGGTAATTATATGATTTATGAAGTAATCTCCCTGATTAGTCTAATACCCATCTGGCACTATACATAGTTACTACAACATTATTCATTATATTCTCTGTGTTGTAGTTTATATCCTTGTGACTATTCTGTAACTACCAATTTATACTTCTTAATCTTTTCACCCTTTTCACCCAGTCCTCCAATCCCCCCTGTATCTGGCAATTACCAGTTTGTTCTCTGTTTCTATGAGTTTGTTTTTGCTTTGTTTGTTCATTGTTTTTGTTCCTTACATTCCACACATGAGTGAAATTATATGGTATTTGTCTTTCTCTGATTTATTTAACTTAGCATAATATCCTCTAGGTTCAAAGATTTCATTTTTTTATGACTGAGCAATATTCCACTGTGTATATGTACCATAAGTTTTTTATCCAATCATCTATTGATGGGCACATAGGTTGCTTCCATATCTTGGCTATTATAGACAGTGCTGCAGTGAACATAGAGGTCCATATATCTTTTCAAATCGATGTTTTGATTATCTTTGGGTAAATGCCCAGAAGTTCAATTGCTGGGTCAAAGGTTTATCCATTTTTAATTTTTTGAAGAACCTCCGTACTGTTTTCCATAGTGGCTGTACCAATTTGCAATTCCACCAACACTGTATGAGGGTTCCCTTTCTCCACATCCTCACCAACACTTGTTTTTTTATTTATTGGTAATAGCCATTTTGAGAGGTGTGAGATGATATATCATTGTGGTTTTAATTTGCATTTCTCTGATGTTGAGCTTCTTTTTATAAGTCTATTGCCCCTTTGGCCTAGATATATCATTGGCAGACATCTTCTCCCATTCAGTAGGCTGTCTTTTCATTTTGTTGATGGTTTTCTTTCATGTGTGAAAACTTTTTAGTTTGATGTGGTCTCATTTCTATTTTTTTGTTTGTTTCCCTTGCCTGAGAAGATATATCAGAAAAAAAAAATATTACTAAGAGCATTGTCAGAGAGTTTACTGCCTATGTTTTCATCTAGGAGTTTTATGGTTTCAGGTCTTACAATTAGGTCTTTAATCCATTATTAGTTGATTCTTGTATATGGTATAAGAAAGTGGTCCAGTTTTATATTTTTGTGTGCATATATCAAGTTTTCAAAACAATTCATTGAAGAGACTGACTTTACCCCATTGTATACCCTCACCTCCTTTATCATAGATTAAATGACTATATAGGTATGGATTTATTTCTGGGCTCTCTATTCTGTTCCATTGATTTATATATGTCTGTTTTTAGGCCAGTACCATGATGTTTTGGTTACTATAGCCTTCTAGTATAGTTTGCAATTAGGTAGTATGATAACTCCAACTTTGTTCTTTGAGTAGCATGGCCATTTTAATGATGTAAATTCTTCTTATCCATGAGCATAGTATATGCTTCCATTAATTCTCATCTTTAATTTCTTCAATGACTTATAATTTTTCAACTACAGTTCTTTTACCTACTTGGTTAAATTTATTCCTAAGACAAGGATGCCTACTTTCACCACTTCTCTTCAACATTATATGGAAAGTCTTAGCCACAGCAATAAGACAAGATAGAGAAATAAAAAGTATCCAAATTAGAAAAGAAGTAAAACTCTCATTTGCTGATGACATGATACCATACATAGAGAACATTAAAGATCCCATCAAATAACTGTTAGAACTGATCAGCGAATTCAGTAAAGTAGTAGGATACAAACTAAATATTCAGAAATCAGTGGCATTTTTATACACCAATGATGAACTTTTGGAAAGAGAAATTAAGAAAACAATCTTATTTACAATTGCATTGAAAACAATAAAATACCTGGGAATCAAATTAACCACTGTGGTAAAAGATCTGTTCTCAAAAATTATAAGTCATTGAATAAGATACAAATAAATGGAAGCATACACTGTACTCATGGGAAGGAAGAATCAACATCATAAAATGGCAATACTAGCCAAAGCAATCTATAGATTCAGTGCAATCGCTATCAAAATGCCCATGGCATTTTTTCAGAGAGCTAGAACAAATAATTCTAAAATATATATGGAAGCATAAAAGACCCCGATTAGCCACAGCAATCTTGATAAAGAAGAACAATTTTGGAAGTATCACACTACCTAACATCAAACTACGCTGCAAGGCTACAGTAATCAAAATAACATGGTACTGGCATAAAAACAGATACATTGATCAATGGAATAGAATAGAGAGCCTAGAAATAAATCCACAGCTATATGCTCACTGAATATATGACAAAAGAGGCAAGAATATACAATTGGGTAAAGACAGTCTTTTTAATAAATGGTGCTGGGAAAATTGGACAGATACACATCAAACTGGACTGCCTTCTTACACTATATAGAAGAATAGACTCAAAATGGATTAAAGACCTAAATGTAAGACCCCAAACCATAGGCAGTAAACTCTCTGATATTGCTAACAATGATTTCTTTCATATGTATCTCCTTTGGCAAGGGAAAAAAAGAGAAAAAATAAACAAGAGAGACTACATCAAACTAAAAAGTTTTTGTACAGCAAAGGAAATAACCAACAAAACAAAAAGATAACCAACTGATTGGGAGAAGATATTCACTTATGATACATGCTTGGGCCCTTTAAGAGGAACACCTTGGACACCTGCAACCCTCTGTCTCACTGAGCCACAATCTCTGTTGGTTTTTACAGCCAGAAATTATGGGAATTTTTTCCCCCAGCACTGATGATTCAGGCTCGGGAGCCCAATGTGGGACTGGGACCCCTTGCTCCTCTAGGGGGGACCCCCACAGCTAAAATATCCCTTTCAATTTTTAACTTCCACACATGGGTGTGGGATCTTCCTGTTTTGAGTTTCCACCCCTCCTACAAGTCTCAATGTGTCTTCTTCTGTATGTCCTTATTTATAGGACTTCTGTTCAGCTAATGCAGCATTCTCAATGATGGTGGTTTTGCAGTTTAGTTGTAATTTTGATGTGGTCATGAGAGGAAGCCAGTACAGCCTTTACCTATTCTGCCATTTTCTACGCTACTGTCTTTAAGTACCCTTCAGAGGGACCATATGTTTTTGGAGAAAATGCCTTGAGGTTTTTGCTAAATTCTCTTGCCAGATATTGAGAACTCTGAATATGCAAATGAAGAAATGCATGATGTCAAATTTTGAATCCCCAGTAACTGAGGTTAGTTAACCTGGAGGACAGGCTTCTAAAGAGCTATGAAGTTTCTAAAAGCCGAGGCAAAGAATGTGTCGTCAGGGACTTTGACTCTGATGTCTGTCTTTTTCCTGGAGTTTCTAAATATTTTTGTGTTTATGAGTAGTGCTTTTTTTTTCTGGGGTGGAGATATACAACTTTTGTCATTCTTAAAGGGGTTCAAGGAAAGGGTAATAGCCATTGCTAATCCACACCTTGTGAACTGGGTCTTTCTTATACTCATCACTACATAAAATTTTTGTTTTGTTTAGCTTTCTATGGGATGATTGGACTAGATATATTGGTGCATACTAGTTAGGTCCTATTTGTCTTTACAAAGACTGCATTCATTAGGATGTGGAGAATGGATTTAAATGGAGTGGGACTAGAGGCTCAGGTACCACCAGGAGCTCATTCTCAGTCAGGGAGAAATGATGTGAGTCTAACCTTGGCAAGTGGCCTAAACCGGCAGAGAAATAGACTTGGGAAGTTAAAAATGTAGACACTTGGCCTCATTTATGTTACCTAATGTAATACTTACATTCACTCTGGGAGGCATTGTTGTCCTCATTACACAGGTGAGGAAAATTAGTATGAAAGTGATGATGTTAGTTGTCCAAAGTAAAACAACTAATAATTGATGGACTGAGATTCATGGTCAGCTTTCTCTGACACTAAAGTCCATGCCATTCATTAATTGCCATATGATACCATCTCCACCGTAGCAGGTCTTGATGTGTGGATGTAGGCTGGGTAAGGAGAAAGAGGAGTCAGATGCACAGCCACCTAACTAGTTAGGTGCAGGTGGTGCCAGTCACAGAGACCAGGGACACAGGAGTTTGAACAAGGAAGGAAGAAGATGATGAGAACCAAAGGTCATCCTAATGGCTAGTGGGGCCTTGGATATTGAATTTTGTGACTCATAGTATTTAGCCAGGTGATACAATTTTGGAATCTTCATTATACTGAAGTGATGTCTAAAAGAAAGAGGACCAAGGACCCAGCCCCGAGGCTCCGACAGCATTCCTTCCCTTTGATCTCACATGGTCACTGATCGTGGGAGTTCAGGAGGCACCACTTCTCCAGCTAAGTGTCTTTATATCTTTTAACTCTGCTTTATGTACTATGTGTAGTCCCCTCATATTCTTCATATTCTCAAAAGCCATAATCCTCCTTTAGAAGGAAGAACTCTGCATTAAAAAAATAGGTCACGTATTTGTTCTAATCTAATTTGTTTTGTTGATTGATAGGACCTCTCTGTTTCAAACTGTTAGTTTAAGTCAGAAAATTGTGTAAACTCATTAGCTGTGTTAGATTTTTAAAGTTCACTCTGGCTCTCGGCCATGCAAACCTCTTTTTTTTATAGTATCATAAAAATATACTGTAGTTTTCTGTGCTAAATAGACCTACAAAGAGGCTGTTAATTCAAAGGTTGCCTGCCTATAATTAGGACTGCCCCAGGCAATCACTAAGCTAAGGATAAAGAGCTGGACTTCTTGCCTGCAGTGGTGAATTCTGGGGATTCTGGAGTTAGAGTGAATATGGTTCAAATCCTGGATCTTTTCTTTTCATCTCTGTACCCTAGGGTAGGTTTAAAATACCCACACATCTCAGTGTTCTCATCTATAAAATGGGGTATTATAGTACCCACCTCATAGGAAAAGCATGTAGCATGGTACATGGCACATGGCAGAGTGCTACGTAGGGGCTATGTGTTCGTATTACTGCTTAGCAGGCCGGGGGAAGGGGTAAGAGTAGAGGGAGACACTGATTTTTTTTTCCTCTCCTGTCTGGCTGATTAAAAAGGAGTTGATTGAACTAAACTGAAAAGTGTGAAACATCCATTTCATTTTCAAGTGAAGAACAAAATTAAGTCTTATTTGTGAATGTGGAGGTTGGTCATTTATCTTTTTTAGTTGTGTGTGTGTGTGGGGGGCAGGGTGCAGAGCCTTCTGCGTAGAAGCTGTGGAGCTCCTCAGACCACAGGTGTCCTCCATCCCTGAAATGCCATTATGGTTGTTTGAACTTATAATTCAACAACATTCTGCTGATATTTTGGGGCTGGGCATATGGGGATGTCAGGGGGGAGGGACCCACATTTACTGAATACTTACTTTGTGCCAAGTACGTATAATAGGCTATTTCATTGTCATTCTCCTCTTCCTCCTCCTCCTGCTCCATCATCACTGTTATCACCCCATAGAGTTGCTGCCCTCCCTTATTCTGCTCTCGTTTTCACCTTCCCTGTTTTTGAACTTCATAAACATGTTGGTTTTTCTGCAGGAGAAAAGTTGCATGGATAGGAGTACTGGAGAGGAGGGTGTTTAAAGGTTTAAAGGCCTAGTGCGTATTTCATTATCTTCTAGGTATGACCAGGGCCAGGTTTTCCAGTGATTTAAGGCAAGAATTATTCAAGATGGAATGTCTTTCTTAAAGTATGAGGGCAATGAAGCCTACCATGTAATATGGCACTAATGATATCCCTGTAAGTTGTTAAATCTTGAAATTTACCCATCTGTTTAGTGTATCTCTCTTTAAAGGATATTTATTTAAGTGAGATAAGACATCAAGGTTGATGCTAATGGCTTCAGGTTGACTTGTGGCACATATCACCACTGTGAGCTCAGGACAGACACTGCCCCCCTGAGCCCCGCCCCCCCCCAAAAGAAACCCATAGAAGGGAAGTATTTTCCTCTGTGCCTTTGATGATAGTTTTTGATTATAATATGTCTTTCGTTCTAATGCATTTCCCACTCATGGCAAAACACATTTGTCTCCATAGAGAAAGTGACTCAGTGTGTGTGTGTGTATTTCAGCTGGCTACAGGTCATTTGGGAGGCTGATGAGTGGGGATGGCAGACAATAGACCCAGGATAGGGAACTCATACATCATGTTGTACCTTCATGGCCTTAATAAATTACCAGGCAGAGACAAATCAAGTATACTCTCACAACCATCTTTGCATTCTTTCCAAATCTGATCTAGTCCTGAGCAAATTCTAAGGAAAAGACCCATAAAATAAGGGTATTTGTAGAGAAGGCAGCTATAAAATTGTCACTTGCCAGGCCAAGGAAACCCAATAAGAAACACCTCATAGTGAGATTCTGCAGTGCATTGGACAAGAAAGACAGCATATTATTGAGGAAGCTAAGAAGCTTCCTGTGTATTCTGGGCATGGGTTACTCTAGTTTGCTGTTGGGTAGTGGTGCACAGTGGGCAGAGCCTCAAAGAGGAGCAGAAACTGAGCCTCAGTTTGTCAGTAAAATAGGGATCATTATCTTGGAGTCACAGCTTGCATCACAGCATAAAATTATATGAACTAAGGTACCAGTTACATAGAACTAATACATACATGAGAAATAGTATCTAAAGTAGTTAATTACATTTTAATAAATAGATAAAATGTTGTATTCATTCTGCAAGTATTCATTGCATCCTGCAATATACAAACACTGTGTCCAGATGCTGAAAGTCAAATGATCCATCAGACATGGATCCTGCTATTAAGGGCCCACCCAGAAAACTAATTCCAGGTAGAGAAGGGTGGATGAGATGTGACTTTCAGCATAGGGGACCTCTGGCCTTCAAGCTCTGTAGAGCCCAGTGACCTTCTCCGAACTTTGTTTTCACAACTTGCAAAAACAATGAGACAGTAATGTTGACCTCAGAGTTATTTTTTTTAATATCAAAGGCATAATAGCATTCATTTATTTCTTCATGCATTCAGCAAATATTTATTGAATATCTGTAATATTTCAAATACTGATACAGCAGTGAACAAAGCAGTAGAATTCCCTGCCTTCATGGAACTTCTGCTCCTGTGGCAGGAAACAAAGTATATTATATGTTGATGAATTATAAAAGAAACAGCAAAAGAGGGTTTAGAGGTATTGGGTTGGAGGATGCTATGGTATTAATCTAGATGACATATTATGGTGGCCAGAAACCAGAGTGGTGGCTGTGGAGGTGGGGAGAAGTGGTCAGATTCTGGAGCTATTTTGAAGGTGGATTGATCAAGATTTGCTGGTGGGGCAGGTATGGAATATAGGAGAAAGAGAAGAGTCAGGGATGACCTCAAGATTTTTTCCTGATCAACTAAGAAAATGGAGAAGAGATTCATTGTGGGGATAGTGGAGGGTCAGAGGTAGGCAACATAGGAGTTCAGTATTGGATTTGTTAACTCTGAGATGCTTATTAGTTATCCAGGTGGAGACTCTGAATAGGCCATTGGATAACCATGACTGGAGATCAGGGAAGGACTGGGGCTTATATAGGCAAAATGTCTTGTGTGGTGTGTGGCAAAGGTATGTGGCTGAATAAATTGTAAATTCATATTAATTTTTAAACTTAAACTTCTTATTGTGAGATAATTGAGAGTTACATGCAATTGTAAGAAATAAAATAGGAATGTCCCCTCTACCCTTTACCTAGTTTCCCCCAGTGGTAACATCTTATAAACCTATAGACATTATCAGAACCAGGATATTGACACTGATACAGTCCACATACAGAAAATCTTCATCACCACAATTAATCCTGTTAATTCAATCCATTAAACACCAAAAAAAAAAAAAGACTTGAAATAAACTATAGGATTTCAGAGGAAGAAGCAATAATGTCCTGGAGTGGTGATGGTGTGATTGGTCAGAGAAGGCTTCTAGTAGAGGGAGGCACTTGAGCTAGGCCTTAAATGATGGGATACATTAAGACCTATGACAGAAAGGTCAGACTGCAAAATTCCAAGGATAAGGAAGTGTGCTGTTTGCTAGGCCTTGGAGGGTGTTTGGCTTCACTAATGTGGAGGGTGAGAGGTGGGCACAACAGAAAGCAGGATTGAAAAATTGATTAGGCATGTGGTGGGGCCAAGGAGGCCAGGCCAAGATAGAGGACTCTAGTGGGCAGGCAATCAGAGGAGTTAAGCTTGGAAGTGATGTAGGCCAAGCTCCAGGAGTGTTGGTCTTGTCCCTATGACTGAGTGTGCTGGAGCAGGGGCAACTTTGAGGGGACCAACAAGGGCTTAAGGGAAGTAAGGCCCTTGTCATCAGAGAGGAAGGAAAGGACACCCTCTGGCTGACCCCATTTGATGTGTGAGTGGTTGACAGTGCAGGTTCAGGAGGCCTACTGTGTCCTCTGCAGCACTCTCATTTAGTTCTCATGACTGCTCTAGGAGGCCCCTGCTGTGATGTTTCTCATTCGCAGCTGGGAACATGAAGGCACAGAAGAGGTTAAGTAACTGCCTCAAGGTCATACAGCTAATGATGTGAAGCCAGTCACAGATCCAGGCTGACTCCTGAGCCCTCAGTTTTAACCTCTAAAATAGTTCAGCCTCTCATAATCATTGTATTTAGATTATATGATCATTTTTAGGGGAGGAATCAATGAATAAGGGAGAAGAAAACAGATAAACTTTTTAGTTTAGTTAAGTTTAGAGTGTCTGAGATAGAGTGGAAAAGAGCTGGAGGGTGATAGGAAGGCTGTAGGGAGTTGTGGAAAAAAGTCTATGTAAGCTAAAGGAAAGATCTTAGCAGGATCAGCAAGGTGTATTCATGGAAGATTTATTTTATTGTTGAAGATCTTGTGGTTGGATCTGATGGCTATCGGAAGGAAAAATGTACCTTCTAGACTAGTACTTTCTCTGCCAGTAATAAAGCATGTAACCTTGGGCAAGGTTCTTGACTTCTTTGAGCTCTAAATTCTTGATCTGGCAAAGGAGGTAGAAGTGCTTGGGTGGCCTTACCACAGTGCTGGGATGTGGTTTTTTCATGGGATGTGCATGGGCATGTGTTTGGTGCTTTGCACAGGAAGATGGTACCCCTGCAGTTTGCAGCTGGTTTTGCGAGGATGGAGAGTTTATTGGATTTTCAGCAGCAGGGACCCTAAACCAGGCAGCGGTTGTTCAGACTTCTATTCCCACAAAGGAGGAGACACTAGGCTGAGTGAAGATGCTAGATCGGGTCAATTGGAACTAAAGAATTTCTAGTTGCTTTTGAACATAAGTCATGAGGTATTTCAATATTTCTTTAATGAAGGAATCTATGATCCACCAATGCTTATGTGAGTTTTCATTTTTTTGCCTAGCTTTTTCTTCTTGATTTAAAAATTTAGGTTTTGGCTTTCTATTATATCTTGGAACATCTCAAAACTTAAAAAATTCTTTTGAAAAGAATGTTTTCCCTTGACAGCAAAAATGTCATCTATTCTAGACTATCCTGATTCTCAAAATGTGATTGTGATTATATTTTTGAAAAGAAAATTCAGATAGAAATTTAATGGATACTGTAGTAGGCTGAGTAATGTCCTCCCACTACATGTCCATGTTCTAATTCTTGGCACTTGTGAACAGGTTACTTTACATGCGAAAAAGTACATTGCAGATGTGATTGCATTAGGGATCTTGAGATGAGATTATCCTGGATTATATGGGTGGAAGCAATGTAATCATAAGGATCCTTATTAGAGGGAGACATGAGGGTCAGAGTTAGTAATAATGTGAGGATGGAAGCGAGAGAGAAGGAATGGAAGGTGCTATGCCACTGGCTTTGAAAATGGGGAAAAGGGCCACAAACCAAGGAATGCAGGTGGCCTCTAGATGCTAGCAAAGGAGAAAAAAGATTCTGCCCTAGAGGTTTCAGAAGGAATTCATCCCTCTCTACACCTTGACTTTAGGTCTTCTGACCTCCAGATCTATGAGAATAACTTTGTGTTTTCCTTAAGCCCACTAGTTTGTGGTAATTGTATAGCAGCAATAGGAAACTGATACAGGTATCTACTGATGCACTAAATGCTACATCTGTAAAAGAGACATGATAATCATAATTTGTCTTTTATAAGAAAATGGTCAGTTGAAACCCCTGCAAGCTCCAGATTCCTGATTCTTGCTTGTATGTTCATAAAACACCATGTAGCCTCAGCCCTGATGGTCTGCATTGGGGTGAGGAAGTGGAAGAACATGGTCATGGGGAGTACACTGGGCTGTCTATGGTCATATAGACTATTTTGGTGACAATGGAAAGGGGGAATCAGATAGTCCTGGACAGAACAATAAGGAGGCTAAAGGATTACATACTTATTCTCTGTCTTTTTTTTTTTTCTTGTCACTTTCAGGCATTTAATATCTTTTTTTTTTCATTACTATCATATCAAAACATGCTCTCAGAAGAGACTATGATAATAGTAATGTACAACTTGTAAGAATTCATGCATTTCATATGCATGGAATTGCAGACTCACTGGCTTTTAGCCTGGGAGATGATGTTGAGAGCACCAAGGCTGACTTGTCTATGTTCATTGTGGGCAGCACTCACTAAGGACATGACTCTGCCATGCCACACAGTTCATTAGTTGTCCCCAGATCCCAAGTCTTCACACTCGGAGTCAGTTCAGAGAGGTTTCCAGGACCTCACCCCTCTCAATGGGGTCAGCATTTTAAGACCAGTTCCTAAGTGTGAAATGAGAACTTATGTCTTCTGCCAAAGATAGGGACTTCAGTATATCTGAGAGGGGAGGGAAGCTTCTATGATCCAGAGGTCCCTTTGTATAAGGAATTGCATACTTTATTCCAAGACCAAACAAGAGTGGACCCTTAATAAGATATCTGGAATTACTTTTGTCAGATAACAGGAAACCATGGTTAGGGGAAGGGGAGGGACTTGTGGGGAGGAAAGACATGAGGAGAATTTAGGTACATCTTATGTCTGAGTGGTATTTTATAGTGACAATTTTTCAATTAAAAAATGTGGAGGTGGCATAATGATATGAACATTGCTACAAGGACTGGGAGACTGTGGGCAGCTGCATTTTTTTTTTTTTTAGTTCATTGCTGGCGAAACAGGAAAAATACGTAGAGATAGTGATTTGCAGAATGCTTGTGCACGCTTTTTGTTGAGGGAAGAATTGAGCTTTTGAGTTTTGTGAGGTGCTGACATAGCAAAGACCTAGGTTGTGGATTGGTGTAGACCTGGATGAGGATCCTGGATTTGCCTCTTGTTGACTGTGCAATGTCTGGCAAATTACTGCGGCTTTCCAGGCTCGGTTTACTCAACTTCAAAATGGGTTGAGTAGGGTTGTGGGAGATAGCCTGTGCCCAGTAACTGGTGGCCATGATGATGATTGTGCCTTCCATGATTGACTGGGCTGTCTGACAGGGAATGCAGGACTGGAACAGATTGGAGTTGTGAAGAAAACAGCCACCATAGATCTCTGGAGAGAATTGATTTGTCTGTCTCACCTCATTTGAGCACTTTCCTCCAAGACAACTTGTGGCAGATCTGTTTTGGGATGGGGAGAGGTGATGAGGAAGAACTATGTCATGTTTTATTTCTCTTGTGTGAGAAGCAGGAGGCTGCCATTGTTCTACCCCATGACAATGATAAAGCAATAGGGAGTTGGAGTTGGAGTGAAAGGCAGAGTCAGATGGTTTAGTGTAATTTAATTAATTGGGATTTGAGTTTTCTCTCTCTTCAAAGTAAGTGCTAGTTTATACAAGTTATTGCTAGATAAATATGATTTCTCTGGGCAGCCCTTTCTGCCCATTCTTTATCTACTGGGATCATACCCCGCCCTCATCTCTTTCAATTGCCACCTCTTCTATAAAACCTCTAAAATCTTTCCCCGAGCTATACGGAATTCATTCTCTGTGCTCTGACTTGGCTCATTTCTCACTTATATCACAATAACAGATTGTAGAGCTGTTTTTTAAATTCTTTTTTATGTCTTAGTTTCTCTACTAGATTATATCCTAGAGGGCAGGAACACATTTTTTATTTTGAATCCCTTGTAGTGTTTACATTGTAGAGACTTGTTGACTTGCTTTAAATTGAAATAATTGAAATTGATTTCTAGAATTCTGAAATAATCACATTTTGAGGGATCTTTATCTTATTATTATTATTATTTTTTAGAATCCAGTAAAGATTTATTGCGTATCTACTACATGTTAAGCTCTGGGAATACAGTGATGAAAACTCAAGGTCTCTATCACTAAAACTAGAGATTTCTTTAAAAATGTAACTTAGGTTTTATTTTGGAGTTCCATAAAGGTTCCGATCATCTCTTGCACCTTGTATGTCTCTATTCCTGAGCATGGAAATTTAACCATCAGAATAGCTTGGTTCAGTTTAAGAAGACAGCGAATTCAAGATAGACTCTTCTCTTCAATAGCTTCCATGTAGGTCATTGTATAGTACATGGAGATGGAGTAATGGGCAGTAACAATGACCTTGGGTCAGTGAATAAGGTTTAAAGAGAAGGAATAGAAGTATGTAGTATATTTCTGTTTAAAGTTATTAAATACAAATTGTCTGTGGATCTTGGTTAGGTAGGAAACATACTTACATGGAATGAGTTCTTTCCCATGTATCAGCCAGGACCCACAGCTCCATGGCCCCCTGTGCTATCCACATACAGGACCTCCATTGATCAGTCCAGCACTCTACAGGCTCAGAGGGGTCAGGGCCCTTGTTCAAGGTCACTCACTCAGCTGGGAGAACCACAGAGCCCAATGGTGGGTTGGGGGATTTTGTGTTCTTCCTCCCTTCCTGTGACTCTAGGGCTGCTCCTCTGAGTCTCCACACTGCATCTCCCCTGTGCCTTCCAGCTCCCCTGGTGCAGCTGAATCTGTTTGGAAGATGATGAGTGCTGAAGAAATAGCAATTTAAAAAACAAATGGGCATCAATTGGGAGTAGGAAAATATCAAGTTTTTTTCTCTTTATCTAGATTATTGGTTAGGTTCAGACAGTTGAATAAAATTGGGTTTTGGAAATATCTATGGATTTCATATGTCCTTGCTAAACTTTGTATCATTTTCCTGGTAATAATGGAGAAATAGTTAGTTTTTAAATTTCAAATGTATTTGTCCAATATTTCTAGAAATCTCTGACTATATTATCATTTAATTTTTTGAATTGTTTATGAATAAGTGAAACCTGATATTTCCAAATTCACCACTAGAGTGGAGTTTATTTTCAACAGTGTGTAAAAAATTATGAATTTGTCCCTCTTATTCTGAAGGGTTAAAAATACATTTAAGACTTTGAACGCAAACATATAATTACCACATGATCCAGCATTCCACTTCTGGGTATAAACCCAAAAGAACTGAAAGCAGAGACTCAAATGGATGTTTGTACATCCATGTTCATGGCAGCATTTTTCACAATAGACAAAAGGTGGAAACAACTCAAATGTCCATCAACAGAAGAATAGGTAAACAAAATGTGGTATATCATTCAGCCTTAAAAAGAAAGAGAGTTCTGAAACATGCTACAACATGGATAAATCTTGAAGATATACTAAATGAAATAAGCCACTCATAAAAGCACAAATACTGTACGTGTACTTCTACCCTTTTGGCTCTCTGAGCAGCACCATAGTGGTCAGCAAGAACAAGAGCCTTATGAAAGGTAGCATAAAGGAGCCAAGAAGAAAGTGACTGGCCATTTTCTAAGAAATATTGGTAAGATGTGAAAACAGCAGTTATGTTCAATATAAGAAATATTGGAAAAACACTAGTCACAAGAACTCAAGGAACCAAAATCACATCGATGGTCTTAAGGGTTGTGTTTTTGAAGTACGCCTAGCTGATCTTCAGAATGATGAAATTGCATTTAGAAAATTCAAGCTGATTACTGAGGATATTCAGGGAAAAAAACTACCTGACTAATTTCCATGGCATGGATCTTACCGTGACAAAATGTGCTGCATGGTCAAAAAATGGCAGACCATGATTGAAGCTCATGTTGATGTTAAGACTACTGATGGTTATTTGCTTCATCTATCCTGTGTTGGTTTTTACTAAAGAACATAACAATTAGATTTGGCAGATCTCTTATGCTCAACATCAACAGGTCTGCCAAGTCTGGAAGAAGATGATGGAAAGGTATACAAATGACTTGCAAGAAGTGGTCAGTAAATTGATTCCAGATAGCCTTGGAAATGACCTAGAAAAGGCTTGTAAATCTGTTTATCTGCTCTATGATGTATTTGTGAGAAAAGTAAAAATGCTGAAGAAGCCCAAGTTTTTACTGGGAAAACTCTTGAGCTACCTGGGGGAAGATAGGTGCTAAAGTTGAACAAGCTGATGGATATGAAGCACCAGTCCAAGAATCTGTTTAAAATTCAGACTTTTCAACATGACAAAGAAAACCTATTCACAATGTGATTTTTTTCAAGCACAAAAACGGTACGATTCTACTTACATGTTACCTAGAGTCATCAAACTCATAGAGACAGAAGTAGATGATGGTCACCAGGGGCTGAGGGGAGGGAAAATGGGATGTTATTATTTAATGGGTATTGAGTTTCAGTTTGAGATAATAAAAGAGCCCTGGAGATGGATGGTGGTGATGGTTGCACAACAATGTGAATGTACTTCATGCCACTAAAACTGTACACTTAAAAATGGTTAAAATGGAGAACTGGGAAAAATGGCATAGATGATAAGAAGCTTCATTCATCCCCTCTTGTGGCTAAATCAAAGTCGAGATGGAAATAAGGAGCAAAAGGAAGCAGAGATAAACAGAAGCTCTACAGCTAGGGAGAGAAATAAGAAATTAACCTGCAACAGTAGAAGGTAGGAGGGGGCAAAGACACAAGGCTGCCTGGTCCAGAGTGGCTGAGTGGGACAAAGGCTATGGCAGCTGCAGCTGCACAGGCCTCTTAAAGGGGCCGTGCCCACAACTGGACTTTCACGGTGATGGACCTGCTTGCTCGCAACCAACCTCGGATTCTTGCTTGGTTTCTTGAGGCAACCATAGCACAGCATCTGTGGATTGCTTGCTGAATCTTAACAGGTGATCCCAGGGCAGGCCATAGGTTGGGGCTAAACATAGCCTATAGCTGAGACCCCTCTTAGGACTGTGCTGCTGGACACCTACTACACAAAGCCATGCTAATAAGTTCAGAGACTTAGGATTTTTGATTAGTACATAGAAACAGACACAGAAAGGCAGCCAAAATGGGAAATCAAAGAAGCAGAAACCACAACAGAGAACAGAACAGAGATCCAGGAATAATGGAGTCAAGCAATCTCACAGATGCAGAGTTCAAAACACTGGTCATAAAGATACTCAATGAACTTAGGGGAAGTGTAGATGAACTCAGTGAGAACCTTAATGAAGAGGTAAAAAATACAAAAATGGAAATGTAAATTATAAAAGGGAACCAGTCATAAATGAAGAATACATTATCCGAGATGAAGAGTATATTAGAGGATTACAACACTGATAAAGAGGAAGGGGAAGCCAAGGACACCCAATCAGAACATCAAGAAAAAAGAAGCCAGAATATAATAATAATTTAAAGGAGCCTATGGGACATAATTAAAGGTAATAACACCTTTAATTGGGGGAGAACAAGATGTTGAACATGTATTTGAAGAAATAATGATGGGAAACTTGCCTAACTTGATGAAATAAATAGACATACAACCCCAGGAAACTCAGAGTCCCCCAAAAATGAACCAAAGAGGCCCACACCAAGATACATCCTAATTAAAATGCCAAAGGTTAAATACAAAGAGAGACTCTTAAAAGCATCAAGAGAAAAGCAATTAGTTACCTACAAGGGAGCTCCTGTAAGTCTGGCAGCTGATTTCTCAAAAGAAACTTTGCAGGGCAAAAGGGCTTGGCGCAAATAATTCACAGTGTTGAAAACCCAGGATCTACAACCAAGAATACTTTATTCAGCAAAACTTTCATTTAGAGTCAAAGGGCAGATAAAGAGTTTTCCAGACAAAAATTAGTTAAAAGAATTAACCTAAACCAAGCCAGTATTATAGGAATTGTTGGAGGGACTTCTTTAAGAAGAAAAAAACATATGCCAAAAACATGAATAAAGAATGGTAGTAACTACTTTTGTATCAACAAGTACCTCAAATGGAAAAGAATTAAGTGCTCCAACCAAAAGATATGAAAGCTGAATGGATAAGAAAACAAGACTCCTACATAGCTGCCTACAAGAGATTCACTTCAGATTAAAAGATACAGATAGACTAAAAGGAAGGGGATGAAAAAAGATATTGCCTTGATGGACCTAGAGAGTATTACACTGAATGAAGTAAGTCAGAGAAAGACAAATATCACATGATTTTGCATACATGTGGAATCTAAAGAACAAAATAAATAACAACAAAAATGGAAACAAATTTATAGATACAGAGAATATTTTGAGGGCTACTAGACAGGAGGGAGGGTTGGGGGGATGGTGAAAAATGGAAAAGGGATTAAGAAGTACAATGGAAAGATACAAATAAGTCACGGAGATATAACGTGTAGCATAAGGAAAATAGTCAACAATGTTGTAAAAAATATGTAAGGGGGAAGAGAGGTATTTGATTTAGTTGGGTGACCACTTCTTGAATTGTATAGATCTCTAATTACTATGCTTTTGACTAAAACTAATATATTGTATGCCAACTATAATTGAAAAAAAACTTACTGAATTGTACAATATGAAAAAATTATAATTATCTTCAAATAGTTAAAATAGTTAAACAAAAAGGGAAAATATTTTAATTCATGAATTTTTATCATGCTGGCCCATGCTTTTCAGGTAGTATAGGCCTTTAATTATGGAGAAAAACATGGCTGAGTCACAGTCTCTGTCATTTTACATGTGAAAGTTTGTTGTGCTAGATATATTGGAATCTCCCTTGTTTATGTATGTGAGAGAAAAAAGAATGGTGTTCTTACCTTCTTTGACTTTTTAAAATTATTAAAAACAGAACGAACCAAAAGTACCAAAAAACTGCAATGGACATGTCTAAAAAAATGTTGCAACCACTTTTCATGGGTCCATGCCAGCTACAAATTTGGTGCCCAGTAACTGCCTGTCAAATGAGTGTTTGCAATACATAATGGAAGGCTGACTATAAAGTAATATAAGTGATCCTTGAGCAAACCCACTTAAACTAAAATATTCTAATCAGCAAATGTTAACTGAGAATCTACTGTGTGCCAGAGAGTGTAGTTAATGCTAGGTCTGAGTTGAAGGGGTTAAAGAATAGTCTAACTCCATTTCAGTCTATTGAGAGAGGCAGCTGTAGACAATACATGGTAATAGATTATGAAGCTTGGTTCTTTCAGTATAAAGATGTATGGTAAGGCCAGAGGAGAGGCTTGTGGGAGCACTCAGGGAAGGTCTAGAGGGTCTAATGACTAAGTTGAGTTTTAAAGGACTAGGTGTTTGTCCAGTGTAAAAGGGTAAAAGGAAGGGACATCCCAAGCAGAGGGAATGGAAGGGACAAAGGTTTGGAGGCAAAAGGTACTCCATGTGCATAGCTCATTCTGAAGCATAGTTCAGTACAGTGGGAGTGAAGGACCCCACAAATTTGTCATTCTTACTCCAAGGAAGCTGCCCTTGTTGTACAAATGACTCGATCTTCTTTTTTGGGGAGCTGACTACAAGCCGTTGGACATCTTCAGGAATATATTCACTGGTGACAAATCTCTTTGGAGAGCAAGTATAGTTTTAGCATTGGCTAATGGCTGTTTAGAGTCAAATCATTCGAACTAGCTGACTGATCAAGCTGGCAATACTGCCTGTGTGATTATGCAGCAACCAGGTAGATTAGTGTTCCTTGGACACTGGCTTTGAAGGACATTTTGAAGAAGGTTTCTCCAAGTGTTTTGAGCAATGATGAGCAGTAATGGATCTTGCGAGGCTTCCCTAAGTGACCCGCACTTACTGAAGAGTCTGTTGAAACCATCAGTCTCATGTCATTAGTTAGAACTTTAGAGAAGTGCACTCTCCAAGACTGTTCAGTTACATGTGCAACAAAATGAGCTGATTGTAAGAGTGTCACTTGTATTTAAACTTGAAATTTGATTTCAGTGCTCTGGTACGACTCAGGCAGAGCTCATACTCAGAAGAGAAACCACCAAATCCTGTCATCCTTGACTTAAATTTACATAACCTACATCCTCTAGTCTGCAATTTCCAAAGCTAGCCTACTTTTGGTAAGAGAGGCACTTTGAGGGTTATTCTGTTGGTTTTAATGCAGAGGGTGGTAGTGTTCTAAGCTGTACACGCTGGCTGCCCCTAATCCTGCTTGTGTAGAGGGCACATTTGGGAACTTGCTAGCAGAGGTTGGGCATGCTGAATCATCACACAAGCCACATTTTTGGTTTTTCAGTAGAATTCAGTTGGCCTGCTGAGCCAACTGACCTAAAAGCCCACTTATGTTGGGGATTTAGAAAATTAACACCTTAGGAAAAAAATGATGCTTGGAGACTTAAGAACGATTTTGCTGCTTTTGTATAAAATATAACGGTGTACTAAATTTTTTTGGTATGTTGATATTACTGCTGTGTAGGTTACTACATGTAGTATATAACAAAATACAAGAATATTCTCCCTGCACTTGGAGTGTGCTCAGGAGCTGAGGCAGCAAAGCATACCAGAGTATTCTAATGGGAAGCCCCAGGAGGCACTTTAGAAATCATGCTTTGCCCCACCTGACCTGACAGATAAGGAAGTGAAGGCACAGGCTGGTGTAGACCCACACTTGATTGCTAACTGTAAGTGTGGGTCAGGAGTCTGTGTTTCCTCACTCTTGCTCCATAACTTTGTCCAGTTTGGTGATGGTGGGGTGTCTGACTGTGGTGAGTTTCTGTCTCATCACAATCTGTTTTACTATTACACCCTTTATACCCAGAATTCCTATGGAATAGATGGGAGCAGCTCATGCTCCTTGTTACTCATTCTCATAGAAATTTGTTTCTCTCAGTGGAGCAGGCTCTAGTTGAAATTAAAAAGGCAAAGAAAAAAAGTTGAAACATTGAAAATCAATTTTAATGTGTCCCGATAACTAGTAAATTCTTCCTGAGCAACAATTTTAATGTTTCCCTAGGCCATCAGACACACATCCCAAGCAACCAGCTCTCACCTGGAGTTGGTGAGCCCACCTGTCTTTCACAGGGCTTCCTTCCTTTTTGTGGGTAATTTCCTTTAAAAAATTCTGGAAGCTACCTATGTTCTCAGATTGCTTCAAATGCTAGATATGTACATATATTATCCTAGCAAAAATCTTTTCCTTTATACATTTGTTGCAATACTCATCAGGGAGGGCCCTAACAGTAGAGGTGATTCCATTTTTTTTTTTTTGCAGTAGCATTTCTTTAGCTCTCCTTGTAGAATGGTTCCCATTCCCCAGGTGTCTGCAATCTCACCTTTCTTATAGATTTCCACGTGAGTGGCCAAAGCAACTCTGGTTTGTGAAGGGTCTAGAGGAGTGTCCCTCTTCTTTTTTCTTTGTTTAAGGCAAACAAATGGTGAAATTCTAGGATTTTTCAGCTAAGGTTCTGATGTCTGTTGAGTGAAGCAAGCCACCCATGAATCAGTCCCAAGCACCAGACAAAGCCCGCCTCAAATGCCTGGCTGCTTACAGGAGGTTCTTCAGCCTGTTCTGTGTGCTGGTTCCTATGATCTCAGTTCCTACCTCTGCCCCTCCCCTGGTATGCTGCTCTCACTAGTCCTCTGTTCAGGAGCAGGTTCAGGCTACCTCTCTGGCCCCATCTACTCCCCTTTGTCTCCTTTATTCAGAATAAAGAGCCACAGCTCCAGCTCCTGGACAGGGCAGCAGGATTTAGACTAGCAGATGTTTGTAAAATGTTCATGAGACTGCATTTTATGATACCTCAAATCTATTTGATATTGTCTCATCAGCATAATAAGAAATCCCCAACTAGCTGAACTTCATCTCCTTTGTACATCAACTAAATTGTGCAGAATCCTATTCAGAATCCTAAGTCCTGGCCTTAATCAGGACGCTATCCACCCTGGATGCTTGCAGGTAGTGCGACTACAGGTGTGTGAGAATGGGGCAGAGGGTGGACAAGATTTAAAAGGAGAGGTGATTATAACTTGACCTTCCAAGATTGTATGGCTGAGTGGGGAAATAAGGCAGATATTTTACTGACATATTTAATATCATGAGACAGCAGGATGAAAGATGTGGTGGAGTTAGAGGGAACTGGAGAGCTTCCCCACATGTTTAGAAGCATGCCATTCCAAACACTTTTGGAGTCTACTCAATGAAGGCTGCTTAGCATCCTTCTGCATAGCACAGTGTGTGGGGCTTTTTTCTGGTGGGCCTGTGAAAGGTTTCATTTGCAAGTCTATCTGTGCTGCTGTTAAGTAATTTTTACACCACAGAGATAATTATTTAGGAGTTGCTTCCAAAATGAATTTCTGTAAAGCAAACTCTTAAAAATGTACTAAGGGAACTCAGTATTTAAAGGAATTCTATAAGGCACGGCCACACTCTAATTTGTTTTATAAGTTTTATTCTATTGTGTTTCTTTTTTTTTTTATTGTGTTTCTTTAAAACAAGTTTTATCTAATACTTTGGGAAACTCTGACATATTCTCTTACATTCCTTTCCACGCATCACTGAGTTCTCATTGGACATCTACTGAAATTCAGGATCCGAGGTGCATGCAGGTTTAAAGTAGAGATAACCTCTGTCCTTGAGAAATTGGGAAGATGAGACAAGCAGACTTTAAGTAACAATGGAAACAACAGTTTAGGATTTATGACAAGGTCACCATGATGGATTGGGCTCAGATATGTTAGACCTTGGGGAAGATACAGGGCTAGCTGGAGGCACCTAGGTACGGTCTCATCTTGGCTGAGCTGTCCAGGAAGTTTCTTTTCTTCTCTTGTTGCTATCCAAAGCAGAGCTCCCAGCTTTTCCTTGCTCTCTTTAAGGCTATAACAGCCTCTCTCTACTTTCAGTGAAAGATTGAGGCTGTCCAAGGTAAGCTCTTCTGAACTTTACTTTTTTCCTGCAAATATTGCTGTTTCCATTTTTATTGTATGTTCCCTCTCTTCATTACCATCTCTTAAAGGAAATGTCCCTTCTCCTTGGTAACATCATGTCCTTTAGTCTCCTCAAATCCTTAATTTCCTCCTGCCAATCATAATATGTCATTCACCCTCCTGCTCGTCCCCAAGCATGCTGGTGTGTCCAGGAGCCCTTGGCTGTAAGAAATACTTTTCTTCCACTCCATTCTCTGACCAAAGCTACAATTGAATACTTCTCCATCCCATTTCCACGTTGCTTCCTAAGAATATGTCCTTTTTTCTTCACTCTCCTACACCAGCTCTCCTTTTGCATCTGACTCCTGTCATTACCATGGTGTTGAATTAGCCCCTGGAAGGTCACAGGTGATCTTCTTGAAACCCTCTTTTTTTTTGGCTTGGACTAAGTCTTCTGTCTTGCTTCTTCTTTTTCTTTTGACACCTATATGTTCCCATTACCCAAAATATCTCCTCCATACTTTTCCCTGCTGTGCCAGGTTTTCTTTCGCGACCTCAGTCACTTTTGACTTTCACGTATGCACTCAAGTGTCACAGAATGGTATCCTCAGCCCCAATTGCACTCCTAACATAGTTAAAATGGCCATATTACCCAAAACAATATATATACAGAATTTATGCAATCCCCAAAGCTCCCGGGGTTTTGACTCAAGTTGTAAACTCTTTAATGCCTCCACTGAGCTTATGTGTGTCCCCACCTGCTCTCAGCACCCTGCCCCTCCTGCTGCAGCCAACTCTCCCAACCCCTACAGATAGTATCTGCGCTTCCATGAACCACATTTATTGTCCTCTTTGACTTTTTTCCTTGGGCCTCAATCTTCAGGTAATTGCCAGTACATGCTTGGTTTATCCACTCACTATCCTAACACACATCAACTCTTCCACATGCCCTTTCCTACTGGGCCAGCTCATCACCAGTTCGCTGTCCTGCTCCACAAGAACAGTGCCCTGCCTGGACACTCGTCCCCATCCCTCCTGCTATTCCAGTTCATCTTAGACACTGCCAAAAACTTAACCTCACAAAAATGTGGCTCCAGTTAATCACTCTTCCCCGTATACCTACTCTGCAGTCAGGCTTTTGGCAACACGGTACCTATATTAGTTTTGTATTGCTGCTGTAACCTATTACCACAAATTTAGGAGCTTGAATAATCCAAAATTATCATCTTATAGTTCTCAAGGGTCAGAAGCTCAAAAAGTTTTAAGTAGGCTAAAATCAAGGTATCAGGAGGTATGTTTTCCTTCTGGAGATGCTGGGAGAGAATCTGTTTTTTTGCCCTTTCCAGTTTCTGGAGCTGTCTGTATTCTGTGGTTCATGGTCCCTTCTTTAAATCCATCAGCATAGCAATTTTCAGCCTTCTCTCTCTCTCTGACTCTCCTACCTCCCTCGTCCATCTTTAAGGAACCTTTGTGATTACACTGGGTCCACTCAGATAATCCAGGACGATATCCACATCTCCTGATTCCTACTTTAAGTCCTTTGGTGTGTAAGATAACAAATTCCCAGTTTCTGCGGATTGAGATATGAACATCTTTGGGGGAGCCATTTTTTTTTTTGCCTATTACAGCCCCCAAGCTTTTTTTTCCACACTATTTCTTTTCCTCAATTGTATCTTTTGTGGTGGACAAATAATAACAACAGCCACAATCATAAAACAATCAAAATCACAACCAACACTTGTGGCGTACTTGCTCTGGTGCTAAGCACTTTGCATGCATAACTTCATTTAAACCTCACAAGTATTGTATAACATCAGTTATTGTCTTATGTTACAGGTGAGGAAACTGAGGCCCAGAGAGGTAATCTGCCCAAGGCTATGTATGGTGGGGTTTTTAAAAATAGTTTGATGTATAATTTACATACTGTAAAACTCATCTATTTAAAGTGTACAATTCAATTATTTGTCATATATTTATTGAGTTGTGCCTATAACACCACTATCCAGTTTAAGAACTTATCCATCACCCCAAAAAGATCCCTAGAGGAGCTCTCAGTCCAGTGGAAAGCCAGACATTTCAACAAGTTATTATTAAATAATGTGCTAAGTTCAGGAATAGTTGCCTACATGTATTATAAAGCACAGAGGGTGGAAATGTAGTGGGAGGGAAAGCTTTCTAGTCCCTAGAAACACTCTTGGCCTCATTGGCTAATCTAATTAGATGAGAAAAACAGCCCCTGGGACCATGGACATCTCACTGATGTGAGTCTAACCCTAATGAGGCTGCTGCATTGACAAAAGTTCTCACAACAAAGGAAGGAAAAGTTGTGCTACTAGCGCTCACTGCAGGATGCAGTGTTTTAAAGCCTACTCTGAACTGTTCTGGTTTGCTGTGAACCTGGAATCTGACGCTGGAAGGGCTCAGCAGAAATGAGACCAGGGGTCATAGAGTGCAAAGCTCCTTGGGAGAGGGCCTGAGTGGATCCTAGGACACACCAAAGACCTTCAACCTGGGCCCCCGGTGTAACCTAGGGGAAGCTGCCTCAGTGTTTTGGTGCCCCGAGTCTCATCTTCATAATGGTACAAGACACTTTCTGCCCTCTCCTGTTTTTATGGACAATGAGGTTGGTGATGATAACTTTCATCCTGTCCGTGTGAGCCTTGAAAACACAGGTGGTAGAGTTTGACCTTGGATGACATGTCTGAGGGGGAATCCTAATAATGCAGAAGGTTGAAGCTAGGTCACCTAGTATCGCTGTCTCCCTCCTGACCCGTCCTTGCAGTTTTATAGGTACAGAAACTCAGGCTCAAAGGGGAAAGTGAAAGGACATGTAGATGTTCTAGACTCTGTTCTAGGTGCTTCTGTGCCTTATGTCATAATGAGGTAGGTTATGTTCTTATTTTGCTTATGAGAAATCGTGGCTCAGAGAAGCTCTGCTTTGTGAACAGTTTCTCACTGCTATTTCTTTCCCTCTACCCTTTGCCTAACAGAAAATGTGCACCGTTTAAACAGTATGCCTTAGACATTGTGGGTGCTTGCTAAGAGTTCAGAAGCAGCTGAGTTGGATTTTCTAGCAAAGAGCACAAGGAAGTGGGGGACACACAAGATGGTGTGACATTTTATGCTCTTTCAGTGTAAATTCTACAAAATCATCAAAGTAGCACTGAGGGCTTGGTTTAAAAATAGAATACATGCTGAATTATCTGCCTTCAGATCCTGAGCTATATGATCTTCCTATCTAGCTGCTGGTCTTTGTCGCAGGAAACCGAAAATGACCCCTTACACAGTCTGCTCCTTATGAAGATCGATAAACACAGCTGAAATCTCCTACTCATTTATTTCAAAATTGTCCTTTTGAGGTATCGTTTCCTACCCCATTCCCAGTGATTGGAAATGGGCACTTAGGCTAAAGTCAGTTTGAGGAAGAACAGGGGCAGCAGGCAGGAGGAAGCAGGGACGTGAGGCAGGTGGCCTCTGCTTGAGGTTTGTCCTACTGCCCAGTGAAGGACACTTCCTGAGATAATAAGGAGGCATTAGAGTCTGAGATCATTGGGTGGGGGCCTGCACAGTACCACAGAGGGTCTGTGAAAGTCCAATTTCAAGGAAAGTGCTGAGAATATCCTGCTCTTTTGAAGCAGCAGAACTGAGTCTGCTGTCAATGCACTGAGTTTTATTTCTAGGCATGCATAGCAACAGCGGGAGAAACCAGTTGTTTCCTTCCCCACCATAATGTCTATCAAAAGAGTCCCTTATTTTCATATCCCTTGTAAGGGGATGGAGTGTTTCTCGTTTTTCGGTGTACAGACAACGTTTTCTGCATTCTCCTCCTCTGGGCTTTTGGAAATCATACACTGGCTTTAGTCCTCTTGGTAGTCTAACGGTGTGCCCAGCTCCAGCTTCAATTTCAGATCAAGTTCAGCTCTGCTCTTGCTGGAGGATGGGATCATCGCTTCTCCACTCTGCCTGATTACAACCTGCCAATTATATGGCAGCCAGGAAGCCCACCATTGTCATTCTGTATTGCTGCCTCTATCCCAGTTCTGACTGCTTTATTGGGAGCCCATAGCTCACCCCAGGCAGCAGGCCACCTGTCCCCTCTTCACAATGTGGTATAAAAAAGGTCCTACAAGGTGGGTGAGAAATTAGCACTGGCTCTTCCAAACCAGACACTCACGTGGTGAGATTCTTAATGGCGGGTAGCCCAGGATTATTAGGAACTGGGATGAGTTTCTGATACGTGGGCCTGGCCACGTGCCCCAGATTTTGATGCAGCTCTCTGATGAAGTGCTAGCATGGAATTGGCATAAAGCCCATGCATAGGCCACCAACCAACCAACTGAACAAAAATCCTCTGTGACTAATTTTGTTTTGCACCTTGGCAGTGAGAAGCATTGTTGTTCAGAAAAGCCTGTGGTTTTTGGTGGTAGGTACTATGGTTTCTCCCCTGTAGTGGATCTGGGATGGGTGGGGCTTTAGTGAGAGTGCTGGGATCAACCTTAGCTGGGGCTACCTTTGTCTTGGCTGGCCTGAGTATGTCACCAGCTTTGCTTTCCAATCTATGTCCATCTGACTTTCAGGTCGTAGACATGCCTCTGAGTTAGAACTTTGGTCTTTGTTCGTTTCTCCACTGGCATCTAGTGGGGATTAGAGAGACACTGTCTCAGAGGCAGCAGACAGATGCCATTTTAACCTAGAGCAAACTTCCACTGATCGAGTGCCTAGTACATGCCTGGCACCCCTGCCTCACCTAAGCTTCCAGGAAGGACGCAGAGGGTACATGAGAAGGTACAGAGATCGGACTGAACTAAGGCCCTTCTTGCCCTCTGAGGCCTTATTATCTAGTGGAGGAGACTCAGGGCAACTGGAAGATGGAAAGTGTGTATGCTTCTGTCTGAGGAGGCCAGAGGGAGCTTTGCCCATGACAATTCTCAGCCTTTTTTATATAAAGCCATATACAAAAGAAGCACAAAAATTACTATTTTATTTCAGTACTTGATAATAATAAATCTCTTCAATGGAACCATTCTATTATTTTTTCTTTTTAATCAAACAATAGCAACTCTGTTACCCAAAGTGTTTCCTGGTCTGCTGCTGAAGCTATCAGGAATCACAGCACTAAATTCAGTGCCTGACTATAATGTAAAAATTAATCAGTCGCTGGTGTCCAGTGGCAACTCTTTTTCTGCCCCTTTTATCCTTTTCCTTCCCATTCTTATTTTTAATTGTTTATACTTTTTTTGTGTGTTTAATTTTTCAGAGAAATCAATTGTTTTTAATTTTGGGGAAGAATGTAAGGGTAGAATAGAAATCCTAAATAAATAAGATTTATTGGCCAGTTCAGTGTTCTACATCCTCATGTTCCTTCCTCTATTCATTTCCTCATTGAATATTTTGCTCCAGGTTACATAATTCATCTTACAATCAGAAAATAAACTCCCTATCTTGGTTAGCTGTACTGACCGTAGCCCGGAGCAGGAGACATGAAGTTGATTTGGATCAGGTTCTGCCTAGTCAGGCAGGCATGGGTTAATGATAGGCCTGAATGGAGAACATTCCCCAGGAAAATACCAGCTGATGGAGCAATGCCTTCACCTTCATTTGTTTAGTCCTTCCCTATTGTCAGCCATTCAGCTGTATTTCTGGTTTTCCCTGATGATAAGTAATACTGTGATGAACTACAATAGGAGAAATCTTTGCCTGTATTTGTGATTTTTTTAAAAAAAATCCAGACTTGTACAAGTGATAACACCAGACTAGTGTGTATAAATGTTTAGGATTCTTATTATGTACTGCCAAATTGCTTCCTTGAAAGGTCATCACAATTTCTACTCCCACCAACCATGTGAATTTCCATTTCAGCACACTTTCAACATTGTGTTTAATGTTTTATGATTTTTTTGTAAAAATTTGGTAGTTTTAAATAATATTGTATTTTTGTTTTAGTTTGATTTTTTATGCGGAGTTAGTCAAAGTATGTTCTTGCTTTCTTTGATCTTTATACTATTCTGGTTTAGAAGGTAGCTCTTGCCCATTCCAGGATTTTGTTTCTCATACTGATCCTATTGACAATTCAGCCATGGAGATTTCTTCCATTCACATAAGATGTTCTCTTACATGTAGTTTCCTATTCTGTGTGTGTGTGTGTGTGTGTGTGTGTGTGTGTGTTGTGCGCGTGTGTGCATGTATGTGTGTATTTGTGTGTGTGCATGTGTGTATTTGTGTCTCTTCAAGGATTTTAATAGAAAGTTGGGTTGCATGTTGACTCAGAAGTTCAATTGACTCTTCAATGAAGGACATTTAACTCAATTATGGATGGCTGCATGACTACCGCTAGAGAGAAAGTTTTCATATCCTGTGCTGATAGTTAGATCTTAGAGTGACTAAAAGTAATTAAGATGTAAAATAACCGAGAGCTTATTTAATGAGTGCATATTTGTTAAAAGTGCATGTCCTTAGACTTAGAGTCAAGGTGGAAAAATCCAGGTGGGTGTATTTTTTCCATTTCAGTTGGGTGCTGCCTGTGGCATCTATAATTTTCTACATCTGTTTGCTCTTAGAACAGCAAATTCTGCATCTCCCTCTCCCCATGACTTTTACCTTCAGATTGGAACAGATTAGGTGAATTTAGTAATAAATGGAAGTTTATTACTAAATGAAAGTAATAATGAATGGGTGATGAGGCACTCTCTCCCTACAGAGGAAAATGAAATGGTGGACACAGTGCCTGTTACAGACTGAATGTTTGTGTCCCTCCAGAATTTATATGTTGTAGCCCTAAACCCAAATATAATAGTATTAGAAAGTGCGGCCTCTGGGAGGTGATTAGGTTTAGACGAGGTCACAAGGGTGAGGTCCCCATGATGGGATTAGTGCCTTTAAAAGAAATGGAGGAAACATTAGAGTTTTCTTTCTCTACTATGTGAAGACACGGTGAGAAGGCAGCTTATCTGCAAGCCAAAAAGAGAGCCCTCACTAGGAACTGAATCTGCTGGCACCTTGACCTTGGACTTTCAGTCTCCACATCTGTGAGAAATAATGTCTGCTGTTTAAGCCACCCAGTCTATGGTATTCTGTTATAGCAGCTGGAGCAGACTAAGCAGTAATTGTTTGGTAATGTCACATCCACTGATGTTTCTAAGAAGGACTTAAGTGCACACCACCTACTCTTCCCAGTTCTTCTTTTCACTTCTTTGAAGGACAATTGTGTTTATTTAAACCTTGTGCACTAAAACAAAATGATGTTATTTTTTGGACACTTTTTCATTGAAACTATTGTTCTCTACATGGCCAGAGTGGAGAGTCCCACCAATTCTTACCACAGAACAGAAAACCAACAAACCACAACAACAGACTGCTGTGCTGAACACTTCACCACTATTTCAGGACTCTGGCTTGGGCTTAGAGATGCCTGTCACATCTCTTTTTCTTTCTCCAGACCTTCTTGCTGTCAACCTCTGAACTTTTATGTGGCTTTCTGGCCAGTTCTCTCACTTGGCACTACTTAGTGTCTTCATTTTTGATTCTGTTTTTTAGTCTCCCACACTTTGCTCTTTGAAGTGCACTGGTTGCCATAGAAGTGGTGATGTCAGGCCAGGGAGAGAGCTTTATTGGCATGGACAAGTGCTTTATAGAGTTGTTTTCTATAACAACGTTTGGGGTTGGTGTTAGTCATACTGCGGGTGGCAGGAGGCCCAGTCCCAGACCTGCCGCCACCTGAGGATCCTAAGTTCTGCTGTTCACTGGGGCACTCTGCTCTCCTGTCCTGGAGAGCTGGCTGTGCAGCACTTGTTCTCCTGGAACACTCTCGTCCATTCAGCCACATCCTACAGTGGAGTGGACACAGCCTTTGGGAGCTCGGAGTGGGGATGGGCCTGCATTTTCATCAGTGGGGAAGCAACACCCCCAAAGGCATTTACTGCCATCCCTCTGAGTGATTTCTGGCATTCTCACTATCTTCTTTAACATCTTGTCATATTCACACATTGCTTCAAAAATGCTGAAATTGTGCCTCTTTTGGAGAAAGGGCTTGGGGGGAGGAACCACTCAACTAAACTGTCCCATGCCTTATTATGGGATCAGAAGAGCACCTAGCTCAACTTCTGTGCTCACTGTCTACCAGAAAGAGGATATCCCCACCCTAGGTTATTTCAGACCTCAGGAGCAAGAAGAGACGAGGCAGAAAGGAAGTGATACGAAGGTTACAACCACTAACTCCAGCCTTTCTTTCTTGGGGGCACCACTTCCCCAGGGTCTAGGCTCTTTCCACTTGAGATGTGCTCTGTGACAGGCAGAATAATGCCTAAACATATGCACATCCTAATCCCCAGAATCTGTGACTATATTATACAGGGCAATGGGGAATTAAGATTGCAGCTAGAATTAAGGTTCTAGTCAACTGATCTCAAGACAAAGAAATTATCTGCGTAGCTCCAATATAATCAAAGGATTATATTTTGGGATTATATATGGGTATTTATCCAAAAAAAGCCAAAACAATAATTTGTAAAGATCTACACACTCCAATATTCATAGCAACACAATTTACAATAGCCAAGATATGGAAGCAACCTAAATGCCTATCAACAGACAATTGGATAAAGAAACTATGGTTTATATATACAATGGAATATTACTCAGCCATTAAAAAATTGAAATCCTACCATTTATAATGACATGGGTGGACCTAGAGGTTATTATGCTGAGTGAAATAAGTCAGACACAGATGAATACCATATGATTTCACTTATATGTGAAATCTAAGGAACAATAAGAACATACTAATCAAAAAGAGACTCACAAATATCCTGGACAATTTGGTGATGGACAGAGAGAAGGAGTGTTGGGGGGCTGGGAGAATGGGGTTAAGGGTTAAAGAAGTACAAATTAGTAGTTGATAGTTGGTCACAGGGAAGGGGAACATGGCAGAGGGAATGCAATTAACATTAATGTGATGGTTAGATGGAGGTCCAGGGGAAGGAGAAATTGGGGAGATTGTTTCATGGACTCTATAGATATCTAACCAATGTACTGTATACTTGAAACTAATTTAAATAAATAAATTAAAGAAAGGATTAGAAGTGAAAGAAGAATCAGGATCAATGTGATACTGAACAGAGAAAGGCTCAACCAACTGTTGCTGGCTTTAAAGATAGAAGGGGGGCTAAAGCCAAGGAATGCAGACCTAGACTCCAGCAGGTGGGAAAGACAAAGAAACAAACTATCTCTTAGAGTTTTCAGAAGGAACTCAGCCCTGCCAGCACCTTGATTTTAGGTCAGACTTCTGACCTCCAGAACTATGAGATAGTAAATTGTTTCTATTGTTTAAAGCTACCAAGTTTGTAGCAATTTATTACAGCAGCCATAGGAAACTACTACATACTTATAGGCCCATTCAAAAGATTTGGCCCTTCTCTAAAAGACTCTGCAGTCCCTTATACTTTGTTCCCATGGACACTACCTCCTTGGGGTTCATGAACTCCAGGACATAAGTGATAATAGGATCAATTGCAGCTTTAAGTTTGGGATACACATAGAAAGGGGGCATCTCAGTGACTTTTAAGGTAACCACATGTGGGTATTTCTGGAAGGAGATGCTGAGGTGAAGTGTGCAAGATTTACGTGAGAGGAGGGAGATAATGGCTGTGAAACAAGAGGTCGGAAGCAGGACTGGACAGGGGAACCTCAGATTGTGATGAAGATCTGACAAAGCCTTCCAGACCTATGTGCAATTCTGTAGCGAATATTGCCCGTGAAGGGGTCCCAGACTGTGTAGTTATGACCAGGATCAAATCCCATTGGCTAAGTTTGCCTAGGGAGAAAGACACCATGGAGTAGCAGTGGCAGATTTGTTCTTGAAGGGAGACTGTGGTGAATTTACAGCTGCCACATGAAGGCAGTAAGTACTTTTGGAGTTGTCTCTTGGTTTTAGGTTTTGAAGTTTTATGGGAAAACAGTGATTCATGTTGGGGCTTTCTGAGTTGCTGTACCCCTTCCTTGCCACATTCTCCTTTCCCTTCACTCTTGATTCCCTGAGAATTCTGTGTTCCAATAGTGTTAGCCCTTAAGCTTTTTAAAAAATTTTTCAACAGCTTTACTGAAGTATAATTTATATACTATAAAATTTATAGCACTGCACAACTAAAACCAAAACTCAATTTTAGTACAATTCTATCACCCTAAAAACAGCCCTTGGGCCATTTACAGTCATTCCTTTCCATTTCCAGTCCTGAGGAATCACTAATATGCTTTATGCTGTTCTAGATTTGCCTTTAGCGGCCCATAAACTTTTGCCTTAGTCTTTTTGTTGTTGTTGTTGTTGTTGCTTAAGGACTCCAAATTAAGAAACAAAGCTAATGATCTAGAAAATTACCTCATATCAAAGGATGGCCACTTGGCCTCCTTTGACTCTGAGGTAAGAGTGATCATCCTGGGCAACTTGATAAGAGTGGAGAATGAGGATATATTAACAGAGTTTAGTTATTTTTAATTAGGACATGAGTTGCGTTAATAATGAGCATAAAAAGGCATGCTGGAACTTGTTTTAGTGCTAGAAAGGTATCTGTTGAAACAGCCCCATTTTCTGATCAGAAATTTATCATCTGATTACATCCTTTGTGAAATGAAGGTTTGTGAAGTAGCAACAAGGAGAGCACTGAAGATGATTAGGTTTTCTCCTATGGTCCTGCCAGGTTTTTAAAACTTTTTTTGGCCCCCAATGAAAATTTCTTCAAAGATATTCTCCATGCTCATAGTGATCCACAAACAGTTTTGTATTAAGGTGTTTTGCACCATAACTATTTATAGGTTAACGTACTTCTCTATTTAGAAATATATTCATATTGTTAGATCTTCAATGTCTTAACCTAATGTATGACTGGAAATGAGGAAAATATTTTGGAATGATATAGTGGGGAATGGCGTACTTCTCAACAAGCCATTCGGACTCCCTAAGTCACTTTTGTATTGGGCAGGTTCAGCCTCTTTATGGTAATTAAGAAAAAGCACATGGTTCTGAAATATAAAACAATTAGATGTCTGGGAAACATAAAAAAGGTTATTTGTCAAGCACCTGTTATGAGTCAGGTCTTGAATTATATAGAAAGCGATTTATGATGCCTTTAATGTGGGCCAGAATATGTGCCAAGTGTTTGCTCTCATTATCTTCTTCAATCCTCTTAACAACACTGTCATATTTCCATTTCAGAGATGTGGAAACTGGCCCAGCTTGGGTGGCAGAATATTTATTCAAACCCAGGCCTGAACCCATTACAACCCATCTTCCAGCAACTTAGATGAATAAGATGGTGCTCAGGGACTCACATTTTATAAGTGTGGAACAGAAAATAAACAAGCACATCTAATGAAGTTTTATAATAATATCTAGCATTTATTGAACATTTATGATGTGACAGGCATTGTTTTTCTTGCTTTAGGTCTGTTACCTAATTTAATTCTTGAAGAGACCTATTGAGTCATTTCTATTATTATTATTTTACTGATGGGGACACTGAGATTCCAGGAGATTAAGTCAACTTACTCAATCAGGAGACGGGAGACACTATTCCACATGGTTTCCCAGCTGATAAAATAGAATGGAGCTCCGCAGGGCACAGACGATGCTGGTCAGCACTGCCCTAGAGAGTCAGGAGGAGGTGTCTGTAGCCAAGCTGCAAAAGATTAGTAGGTGTTTGTTTACCCAGCAAATAAGGAAGGGAAACTAAGGGAAGGGCGTTTTAGGCAGAAGGCAGAGCTTCAGCAAAAACAAAGGTTTGTGAAATAGCATAATGGATTTGGGAAACTGTACAAGGCTCTCCTCATCTGGATAATTGATAGGAAGAAAAAAAGGTTCAAAGACTGAGATCTGGAGATGTGGGAAAGGAGCAGGTCAGGGACAGCCTACAGGGAGCCTCAGTTAATTTTGTTGACCACGGAGAGCCTTTGGGAATATTTAATTAGAGGTATAACAATCAAATTTTCATTTTAGAATTATTACCCTGATGGTGCAAAATATCTTAACATAAAATAATTTAATCTTAACATTCCGTAAGACTCCCAGGGGATAGAACACGTACGAGAGTGGTCTTATTGGAGTACATGTGGGGGAGACTAGAAAAAAATGGAACTGCCAGCATGCACAGGGGGCCTTCTCTAAGAACCCCTGTCCTCATGGTAGGGAGTGGGGGATGGTTGGGCCAAAAAGGGAAGAGAGAAGAGAGCATGAACAAACTTCTTGTCACTACAGTTGTATTTCTCAGTACCACAAAGGGAGATAGTGTGCTGTGTGGGCTGAGAAGGGGTCCCCCTGATGCAGGATGTGACAAATCACACCCCAACCCAAGAGGTGGGTCAAGCCCTACACCAGGAGAGAAGGTCCTTAGCTTTGCACAGGAAAGAATTCAAGAGTGAGCCAGAGTTAAGAGTAAAGGAAAGTTTATTAGAGAAGTAATAACACTCCACAGACAGAGATGTGGTCTCCTCTCCAAGTCAGAGAATGAGACCTTGAGCATCTAAAGAGCTGAGTTTATAAATGTTTTCTTAGTTTCTATGAAAAATTACTGATTATAGGGAGTAAAGAATGGAATGAATGGTTGGGTTTATCTTTAAATTGTGCAAGGTACACCTTAAAGTCTGTGTTTTTCCTGTTTTCCTTTCATAGGATGGGTAAATAGTTGTTAGTTATTAGTAATCTCTGCAGGAATCATCCTTTGTTCTGTAGGTTCCTGTGGTCTGGTGGAATGGCTGATCAACCAGGTTCCCAGTCTAATGACAAGTAGCAGGCTCTGAAATCCACTTGGTTTAATATTTAGTCAATCTGTGTAGTTCTTGTGCTATATTACCCCCGCAAGGTATATGGAAGGTATGAGTGTCTTCAGAAATAAGAGCCTCAGCTGGATACTGCTATAATACTTTCTTTGGACTTTGTTTTTAATTTTTATTATTTGGAATTTTATATTGAAGTATCCCACATGCACAGAAAAGTTCATAGAGCATAATGTGCAACTCAGAAAACTGTCTCAAAGTGGGGAGACCAGCACCTAGTTCAAGGAACAGAACATGAATCTTGAAAATATGAAGTGAAATGAGAGAATCCAGATACAGAAGGCCACATAATGTATGATGCCATTTACATGAAATGTCCAGAATAGACAAATCTGTAAAGACAGAAGGCAGATTAGTCTTTGCATAGGGCTTGGGGGTTGTGGGTTATCATGAAAAAGAATGGAGTTCCTTTTTGAGGTGGTGGAAATGTTTTAAAGTTGACTTCAATGATGACTGTTTATATACATATTTGTGAAAATGCTAAAAACCATTAGTGTGTGGAAAGAAAGAAGGAAAAAGCAAAGAAGGGAGGAAGGGAACATGATCAGAATCTTGAAACCCTTCTGGCGATGTCTCCCCAGCCTTCCCTGAGGATAGTCGTTACCCTCACTTCTAACATTGTGAATTTTCTTCTCCTGCCTTTGCACTTTATGTAAAAGGAACCAAATGGTCTTTGTGTCTGACTTCTATAGTTGAACATTATGTTTATGAGATTTGTCCATAGTATGCATGCCCTTTGGCTTTTTAAAGAATAGCTTCTCCCCGCCCCCCGCCCCATTACAAATTAATATACATCCATCAAAAAAAAATCCCAGAAAAATAAAGAAAGCATAAAGAAGAAATAAAGATCGCCAAGCATCCCACCATTTAAATATAGCCACTGTTAACATATTGGTGTATTTTTCTATTCTTTTTACTCTGCATATTAACTTTTACACTGTTTTTGGTAGGAGGTATATCCCTACGTTTTTCAAAACTCCTTTCTTGAAACTGTAGTCTTCCCTGGACATGTTTAAGTGGTTGGTTGTTTTAGTCACATTTAGTATTTTTAATATATTCCAACCTATTTAGAGTTATAACAAAATAATACAAGTCAAATACATTAAAAAACAAATTTATTCAAAACTACCAATGTGAAAACGTGTAGTTTGGTTAATTTGTGGTTTTATAAGCTTAAGAATACTTTCTCGTATATACCCTGTTTAACTGAAGAATATCATAAGAACAGGTGACAAGAAGGGTTACCATTTGAAACTACCTATCTGTGGGAATCAGGTTTTTCCTTAATACTAAAAAGCTAAATTAAAATAAGTGAATGTCCAAGATTGTCACTAAACAGAAACTTTCATTCATACTCCTCAATTTAAGATTTGTTTTTATTAAAACAGCCTCAATATTTTTTTGGTTGATATTATAAGGAGCAAGTGTTATAATCTGAATTAAAAATATGTTGATAATAATAAAATACAGCTTTTGTTACTTTTATATGTTGGAAAAATACACAAAAATTTGTTAAAAAGACTTGCAGCTAAAATCTTTGAAAACCAATAGTACATATAAATTTTCATGGAGTTTTTGTTTTAAAATCTGCTTTTTTGAGCTTAAATGTAGTATATATTCATTGTAAAATATGAAAAATGAAGAAAAATAAGAAGAGAAAAATAAAAAATAAAAATTACCCAGAGTTCTGCCTAATATACATAACTATTATTCACTCACAACATTAATTATCTGTCTGCTATTTACACAAGCTGTTCTAGATTTTGGAGTTATAATGGTGAAAAGATGAGAAGGTCCCTGCTCTTACAGGCCTATGTTTTTGACAGACATATAAATATATTATATATGTATATACATATATATATATATATATAACAAATAAACAGTAACAAATTTAAGTTAAATTTGTCAAATTCTATAAAAAAAAAGCTGATGAGATAGGAATGACATAGGAGGAGGGCAATTGCAATGGTCAGGGGAGGAATATTTAAAGTGAAACCTGAAAAACAGGAGGTTGTCTGCCATTGTAGTATCCTAAGGCTAAGCGTTACTTTCAACTCAGAACTTGAAGGTGGGAATAAGTTTGTGCTCAACTAAGACAGAAGGCCAGGATGGCTAGAGTATTGTGAGTTGGGGAGAGAGTAGAGGAGAGAAAACTAGAGAGAGACCAGATCATGTAAGTCCTTGTTTGTCATGGTATTAAAATTCAGTTCTTACCAATTTGGGAGTAGTTCTCTAGAGTCTTCTACATTTGGGCACATTTTAGTATTGATATTTTATCATATATATTGATATTAGATAGAAATAGTATAGGAAGTATTTCAAAAGGTTTTCAATACACAATGATAAAAGAGAGGCTTAATAACACATAATATCTGTATTTGGGTAGATTACTAGTCTTTAGTTATTATAGAAATATCAAGGCCTACGTCATTCAACATGATTCCAGGTGCCCAGGTGAAAAAAAATATCATCAAGGGATACATCTATTCTCTCTCAAGGCTGAATCAGCCAGACTAACAAAACTCATATGGGACATATAAACAAATCTGCAACATGAAAGAAAATAAATATATCTTCAAGAAGTAAAGAAAGGGCATATTTTTAAAAAGATTTGTCTTTAAAACAAATTTGATTCAATATCTGTTTTAGTTGTAAGGTAACTTAAGAAACCGTAGACTGTAGACAACATAGATTCTAGTCAAGATGGTGGAGTTAGGTAAATGCTGTGCTTGCCTCCTCTCACAATCACATCAAAATTACAACTAAACTATAGAACAACCATCATTGAAAATCACCTGAAATCTAGCTGAATGAAAGTCCTACAACTAAGAACACATAGAAGAAGCCACATTGAGACTGGTTGGAGGGGTAGAGACACTAAATGGGCTGGCCACACACTTGTGTGTGATGATTAAAAAGCACTAGATTCAGAACTCATCAGACCACCAATTACCTCACAAACTATACACCCAAAAGGCTGACTGGTCATGCATTAGAGCCTTGCAAAAGTGAATGCTGCTCCATCAGATGAGCTTCTGCATAATAGCTTCTCCACTGTAGTCATGGCCAGTCTTCACAACCACTAAGTCTGAGGGGCAGTCCCTCCCACTGACATGCAAACAGAAACCCAGGCTCAACTACAACAGGAAGGCACACACAACCCATACAAGGGACAGATCTGGAGCAACTGGCTCAGGTGACCAGGGAGAATGCCCCACTGTGCCCCGCAGGATACCTACTACATAAGGCCATTCTACTAAGCCAAAGACACATACCAGCCCTACCTAATACATAGAAGCAAACACAGGGACACAGCCAAAATGAGGGAATAAAGGAAATGTCCCAAATGAAATAACAGAACAAAACTATAGAAAAAGAACCAAAAAAAAAAAATGGGGACAAGCAATCTACAAGATGCAGATTTTAAAACACTGTCTATAAGAATGCTCAGTGATCTCAGTGTGAACTTCAACAAAGAAATAGGAAACATAAAAGTGGAGATAGAAAACTAAAAGGAACCAGTCAGAAATGAAGAATACAATAACTGAAATGAAGAATACATTAGAGGAAATCCATAGTAGATTAGATGAAGCAGAGGATTAAATTAGCCATTTGGAAGAGAATGTAGCAGAAAACACCCAGTCAGAACAGCAACAGTAAAAAAGAATCCAAAAAAAAAAAAATTAGGATAGTTTAAGGGACCTCTGGGACAACAAGTGTACCAACATTTGCATCATAAAGATACCAGAAGGAGAAGAGAAAGAACAAGAAACTGAAAATTTATTTGAAGAAATAATGATGGAAAACTTTCCTAGCCTGGTAAAGGAAATAGACATACAAGCTCAGGAAGTACAGAGAGTCCCACATAAAATGAACCCAAAGAGGCCCACCCCAAGACACATAATTAATATGCCAAAGGTTAAAGATATAGAGAGAATCTTAAAAGCAGCAGAGGGAAGCAGTTAATTACCTACAAGGGAGCTCCCATTGGGCTGTCAGTTGATATCTCAACAGAAACTTTGCAGGCCATAAGGGATTGACATGAAACATTCAAGGTGATGAAAAGCAAGGACGTACAACCAGTATTTCTCTACCCAGAAAAGCTATCATTTTGAATCAAAGGACAGATAGTGAGATTTCTAGACAAGAAAAAGCTAGAGTTCATCCCCACCAATCCAGTATTACAGGAAATGTTGGCGAGACTGTTTGTAAAGAAGAAAACAGAAAAAAAAATTATATATGAATAATAAAATGGCAATATCTACATATCTATCAACAATTACATTGAATGTAAATGAATTAGGTGATTTAGTCAAAAGGTAGGGTGGCTGAATGGGTAAGCAAACATGACTATTACCTATGTTGCCTATAAGAGACTCACTTCAGATAGAAAAGCCATACACAGACTAAAAGTAAAGGGATGGAAAAAGATATTTCATGAAAATGGAAACAAATAAACAAACAAAACTAGAGTAGCAGTACTTATACCTGACAAAATAGACTTTAAAACAAAGCCTATAACAAGAGACAAAGAAGGACCCAGTAACGACACTTCTGGGTATTTATCCAAAGAAAGCCAAAACACTACTTTGAAGGGACATGTGCATCCATATGTTCATTGCAGTGTTATTTAAAACAGCCAAGATATGGAGGCAACTTGAGTGTCCATCAAGGGATAAATGGATAAAGAAGAGGTGGTCCATGTGTACAATAGACTATTACTCAGTGATAAAAAAGAAAAGGAAAGAAAAGAAAAGAAAACAAAAGAAAAGAAAGAAAAGAAAAGAAAAGAAAAGAAAAGAAAAGAAAAGAAAAGAAAAGAAAAGAAAAGAAAAGAAGTCTCCTACCTATAACAGCATGGATGGACCTAGAGGGTATTGTACTGAGTGGAGTAAGTCAGAGAAAGATAAATGCCATATGATTTCACTTACATATTGGAATCTAAAGAACAAAATAAATGAACAAACAAAACAGCACAATCTGATAGATACAGAGAACATTTTAATGGTTGCTGAATGGGAAGGGATTTGAGGGTGTAGGTTAAAAAGAAGAAAGGATTAAGAAGTATAAATTGGTAGTTACAAAATAGTCATGGGGATGTAAAATATAGCATAATGAACATATTCAATAATATCGTAATAACTTTGTATGGTATTGACGGGTGCTAGATTCATTGATGTGATCACTTTGCAAGTTATATACATGTCTAATCACTATGTTGTATGTCTGAAATTAATATAATATTGTATACCAACACTAACTGAAAAATAAAAAAATATTTAAAAAATCGAAAGATAAAGCAGAAAAGAAGAATTAAATATGAAGTGCTAAATAACAGAGAATGTTTAGCGATGGCGATGTGGGTCTAATACATCTAAATTTGGATTTGGGAGAGCCTTTCCAATTATCACTCAAAGTCAAAAATTATAAAGGAGAAATTTGGTAGATTTGATATTATAAATTTAAAGCATTAAAAAATCAAAACATTATAAACAAATGTTTTTAGTATCTAATGCTAATGACAAACTGAGGTAAAATAGTTCCAACATATAATATAAATGTTTATCCCAAATACATAGTGGTTTTTTTTTTTGGCAACAATTAAGAAAATACTCCTAATAAAAACTAGGCAAAGAACATGAATAAGTTTTGCATAAAGAAAAAAAATCAAAATGATCAATAGGCCTTCAGAAAATATGGTCAGCTTTATTGCTAAGAGAAATGTAAAATAGGACAACAAAATGTCAGTTTCATCTACTATCTTAGCAGAATTGTGGGGGAAAATGTAAATACCTTGTTTTGGGGAAGTTGTATGAAAATAGGAATTTTCATTCTTTGTTGGTGGGATTATAAGATTGTACAACTTTTTGATGTCAAATTAGACAATAAATACACAAGTTAAAAAATGTGAATTGTCTCTGGACCTAACAATTTCATTTCTAAGAATTTTATCTTAAAAATAATTGTATAAGTTAAAAAAAGATACATATTGAAGGACGCTCATTCCACACTGTAGCAAAGAACTGGACAAAGAACAACCTAAATATATACTGTTGACCATGTTGCAGGGAGTGTTCTAAAGCCTTTACATGAATTAATTCACTTAATTCACACCTCTCTGAATTAAGTAATGTTATAACCTCTGTTACGCTTATGGGAAAACAGGCACAGATTGTTTAATTAATTTGCCTAATATTGCAGGGGTAATAAATGGTGAAATAGGGATTCACTCTCAGATAATTTTGCTTCTAAACCTAAATTTTAGTTACCTCATGGCATAGTATAATGTATAATGTGTAATATAATTCCTATAATGTCCAAAATAAATGTTCCAGTGATCAAGGAATGATTGAGTCTACTGTGAGTCAGTTATTCATGAGATACAATGCTGTACAGCCATCAAAATAATATTTTTTTGATGTGTGTTTAAAAATCATATGATACATTGTAAACCAAAAATGACAAACTGTATAGCTTAAGTAAATTAATATGAATAACAGTACTCTTAAAAGAGGATACATATGGAAAATGCTGCATGAACAATATGAAATTTAGCAATGTTTCTGTTTGGACATTGGGATTGTGGGTGCTTTCCCCCCATGGTATTTTTCTGTATTTTCAGCATTGCTCCTGCATTGCTTCTGCATTTAGAAATGTTATTAAGTAACAAAGGAACAGACATCAGACTGCAAGGTGCTGTGTGATCAAAACACCCTTTAAGCTCATGTTGCTCTGTTTTGGGGAAGGAGCAATGAAGCTGTTTGTATTAATTCTTATATAGTGTGCAGCAGTATAAATAATTTAACCTTTGCTGATTAGAACAACACAGAGAAGTGCCTGCTATTGTTTGAAGTGGTTATAAAACTTAGTGTGATCTCTAGGGTGCAAGATGCGACCCTGGTCCTAGGAATTAAGTAATAGTTAAAGGAGAAGGGGAGAAGCTTAGAAAGTATCATAGAATGCTTGGTCCAGGGCCCCCAGAAAATATCCCAACCATCTTTAACCCATGTAGATGCTAGAGTTTGGGAAAACCCACAATTCCTAACAAAAACTGGGCAAAGAACATGAATTGTATGTTCTTTGTCTGTATTTGAACAGTATGTATTTAGCTTGCTCTTTGTCTAAATTCTTTGCTACAGTGTGGAATGAGTATTCTTCTATATATCTATGTGTATCAATAACATGATCAATTCATTTTTTGTTTTTGGCATGAATTTAAAGTGATTTTTTTTGAAGGGCCATTAATCTGGTATATATTTTCAAAGCAAGAATAGCCAAGGATGTTGTATTCACACTGCACAACTGTGTTTTCAAAACCGTGGGTTACGCCTTGGGCCTATAATATTTTCCTTTTAGGTGATGTTACAGTGTTTTATAGAACTTTTGATTGCAGAGCAGCTAGGGTTAGTCTGATTTTTGTTCTATTCTAAATATATTTTTCCCAGACCTTTTAATGTTTTTAATTTTTCTGATATTTTAATAAATATTTTGCCAGGATATATCCATGGGAGGATCTCTTTTTTCATAGGATGTGATTTTTCTCAAGGTCAAGAAAAAATGTTTTCTATTACTTTTTCATTAGTTTGTTCTATTCTTCTGAAAAAAATGAATTATCTTTATATTAGAGTTTTAAATTTGGTTTTTACATATCTATCATTCCCATTAATTTCTTTATCCTTTTCCTCTACATTCTTGGAGAATTTCTCAAGTATATTTTTTAACATCACTGATTTGATTTTGGGCAGTATCTATCTTGCCTCACCTCCATGTAGATATTTAAATGCATTTTGACGTCTTATAATTCTTGTGTTACTCATATCCCTTTTCATCTCTTCCTTTTTTCTTTTCTCTCAGGCTGTTCTTTTGCTATAGATTTTGCTCCTATTTCATGAAACTCATGTGTCTTTGAATTCTTTGGAGGCATGTTCTTTCCCTGAGACTCTACGGTATGGTTTTGAAATAGTTTCACATATGCCCCTGTCAATCTTTACTCTTTATTTCAAAGCAAGATCTGTCCAGATGTAGTTCTTACCAAGAGACGGGTATATGGGCTGTTCTTGGCTGCACCTTCTGTCTGTTTGGTGATGGGTGGTCAGCTGTCCTACAGTTCAGTGTGATTGTATGATGCTCCAAATTTAGGTCTCAGGTCTTAGTTATCTTTTACCTAATAATACAGCTACTGCTTTGATGTGATGACATCTTGTCATTTCCCCCACTGGTTCCCTCCTATTTTAAACCAACAAAACGCTTAAAAAAACCCCATCATCACCAGGTTGGTATTTGCTTTGTCCTTGTGTGTCTTCCTTTACCCATGGTGACTATACCTTTGGGGAGGTAGCAGCATGGTATGTTGATAAAGAGCCCATATCTTTGATGTTAGATCTCAATTCAAGTCTCAGGTCCACCTCTACTACCTCCATTTATCCTGGGTGAGTTACATAGCTTCTCTGAGCCTGTTTGTTCACATGTACCATAGGATTCAAAGCATTTTTTTTTGTGGTCATTAAATGAGATAATATGAGATACACTTTGTAAAGTGCTTGAAACCTGAGTGCTTACTATGGCCACACTCTATTCTGAGTATTTCACATATTATAAAATATGAGGTAGACATCATTATTTCCAATTCACAGATAGGAGTGAGGCCTTGAGAGGCCCTGGTTGCCCAGCTAGTAGTTGATGTTGGCAGGATTCACCATAAGCAGTCTGACTCCAGAATCTGGGCTCTTCACCATTATGTCCCTATTTATACTACCTCAAAAATATGCCATTGTCACTGCTACTCTATCACTCTCTACATTTCATATTCATTTGGCTCTTTTTGAGTTGATTTATCTGAACATTAGACTGCATGAAGAAAGGCAATGAGATATAGAGGAGAGGAGAAAGGGGGGGGAATTGGGGTACAAAGTACCCTCTTTGCCCTAATGTTCATTTCTTGGATGGCCAGTTTTCTCTTATGTGAAGACTGAGGGGTAGTAAGTAGAGGTCCACTGAAGCATCCTGCTGACCTTCCCAGGGGGCTTTGTTTCATGAGCAGAGTCAGACCTGGCTTGTTTTGTCAAACCAGCCTTATAATTTGGGATGGGGTGGAAGATTACACCTAGACTTGGGATGTCGTTTGACCATTGGCTTTATTTTTGAGGGTGAGCTGAGCTACTATCTTTTGGGGTTTGGGCCTTCTGTGGGAAGCTGGAGGAGTGAGCGTTAGATGCTACCAATTAAGCCTCTTCTTTTTTATTCTTCAGATGTTTCTGTAAAGATCCTACCATAGGGTGACTTTAAGAGTACAGATGTCATCATAGGGATTAGTGAGGGCTTGATTTACCTGGACTGCCTTCTCTGGTTGCAGCGTCTCTTAGACTATCCCTGGTGATAAATATGTCCTCTACATCAATAAAAGCAAACATGAGGTCATAGGATACCTATCTGCCTTTCTGTTTTGACTGTACGTGTGTGTCGTATGACAAATTTGGTGCCTGGGGACCCTTCTACTCTTGTCTGGCACAATTTTGATGTTGAATTTTTTTTGAGCTTCCTTGTTCTTTTTAAAGTTGGTGCCGTGCTATAAATGTAGCAGTTGGTGGAAGGCAGAATTGGTGGGAGTGGGTTATTTTAAGGGGAGGGGTGTGTAGCAGTGAGAGATGAATGAGGAAAGGGTGGGAAGGGTGGAGGAGAATGGTTTCTATCTATAATATATTTGGAAATCCTGTTCTGTAGGCTTTGATGTCAGGACAAAGTGATCCTTGCTTGAAAAATTGCACATAATTTTAGAAAAAAAGCCTGGTATGGTTTGATAACAGTGAAGTTTTTATCTAATATCAGGTAATAAATAAAGCAAGGTACCTGCGATCCTTTGCCAAATTTAAATGTCAAATTGATTATGTAAAAAGCAGAGGAAGCCAAGTCTTTCACAAGGAGGTTTATATCTTTTTATGGCTATTCATTGTACTGAAGTAAAAAGCCTTCCAAATATTGAAATATCTGATTACAAATGGCTGAGTTCTTCCTGGTCTTTTAAATTACCGAGATGTATTCCTCTTTTAACTTTTAAGTGTGTTGCTTGTATTATTGAGAAGGCCATTGCTATTTTTAAAACAATTTAAGAAGAGATTGGAATTTTCTTTTTGGGAAGTCATTAAATAGTAAAATATATTTACTATATCAAGGGAGCATTAAGCACCTCCTCTTTAAAGAGGAGTGAACCTTCTTTTCTAAAGTTCCCAAGTTTTTAACAAAACCTGAAAATATATTAGATCACAAAGAAAATGTACTAAATCCCTCAATACAGAAACTTGTGCCATATGTAGCACAAGTCTGAAGAAGCAAAACTACCATTTGAAAATGAAAACCCAACAGAAAGAAATCAAATATAGAAAAACAGATTAGACAATAAAAAATGAGGTGAGTCCAACTGACTCATGGCCAAAGTTCACTCTAAAGTTACACAGATTAAATATTTTAATTATTATAGAAAACAATTCATTCAACTGAAGAATTTTAAAAGATTATTCTCCCCTGCAGAAAATGAAAAGGAAAATCTTTAGTGTACCTACCAAGACTATAAACAAAGCTAAGTGGTCAACAGTTGGATTTGGGAGCTATTCTGCTTGGATTCAAATCTTGACTTTCACTCCCTGCTAACTGTGTGCCATCGGGCAAATGACTGGGACTGTCTAAACCCCAGTTTCTCCCCTCAAAATAGGGATAAAAGTATCTAACTCATGGGGACTAAAGGAGAAAATGCAGGTAAGGTACCTAGCATAGTGAAACATCATATAGTAAGTGTTTAATATATGTTAACTTATTTACCCCCCTATTTCTTACTGCCTAGGTGGGTGGAAATATACTATCAGTAGGGTCTATCTCTCAGTGCCTCTCTGATCCTTTACTTTTTTCTCATTAGTGAATCATATTTTGTTTTAGTATGATTTTTTTGGTAATATATTTATTGAGATGTAATTCACATACCATACAACTCACCCATTTGAAGTATACAATTCAACAGCTTTTAGTGTATTCATTTAGTTGTGTGTCCATCATGATCAGTTTTAGAACATTTATATCACCCATAAAGAAACCATGTACAATCTCAGCCTTTACTCCTGCGCCCCTCTCCTCATTGCCACTGCCCCTCGCCCAGCTAATCTACTTTCTGTCTCTATGGATTTGCCTATTACATTTTATAGGAATGGAATCATTACTGTATGTGGTCCTTTATGATTGGCATCTTTCACTAAGCCTAATGTTTTTAAGATTCATCCATGTTGTAGCATGCATTGGTACTTTCTTTTTATAGTTGAATTATGTGAATATATCATGTGATAGACTAAATATAACATCTTACAACTTATAATGACTTTATTTTATTGTTCACATTTCTTCACTGATGGAAATATTTACTCACCAAACACTTATTTAGAGGCTAAAATGTTAGGTGCTATGTTAGCCACCAAGAATGGGGCGATGAATAAAATATTGTTTTTGATTTCAGAATATTTACTTGCCAGCAGCAGAATTATGGGTCTAAGCATGTGCCTATGTTTAAATAATGAAAGCCCATACCTAGTTCACTGATATGGAGAAGGCAGTGATCATTCTACCTGGGAGGGCCATGAAGGAAGGAACACATGTTCAAAAGAAGAGTTTGTGTTTATGTTCTCTGTTGTGACAGACAGTCCAGGCAGTGGTGGCAGTATGAGCTGATGAATGAAGGCACCTAACAAATTGCCACATTGGATAACAAGATCTATAAAATGGTATGACTTGGTTAAAATTGTGAGTTGCAATAGGGTGAATGGAAGGAATATATTGGGACAGAAGGACAGGGGCCAGAATACGAACTGCCTTGTTACATTAGACCGTGGAGTTGACTTTAACCTAAACCATGTAGGGTCACAGTAGCAAGGGAGAATTGTGGAGGATGGAATAGGGGAAGCAGCAGAAGGCACAAGATCAATTAGGAGGACCCCTTTTTGCCAAACCTCCTCCACTTGGGAGAGTATTGATCTTGTTTAATAACTCTCACTCTCCTCTTCCAATCAGTCATCAAGTCCTATCAGTTCTCCTTTTTTTTCAGTAATTGGACCCTGCTTACTATCCCCACTGTTATTGCTCCACTTTGGTATTATATCTTAGCAGATCTTAATCCTTCCAGTGTGCCCCTGCTCTTTTATATTGCCACCAGAGTTTATTTATCGTGATTTGATCATATCATTTTCCTTCTTAAAAACCCCCATAGCCCCTTATTGTCTGCAATATAAAACCCAAATTCTAGGCATGGCATGCGAGGGCCTTATGGTGAGAGAATAATGCTGTCTTCCCCCACAGATTTCACATCCTAATCTCCAAACCTATGAATATGTTACCTTATGATGAAACCACAAGACTCCTTATAAGAGGGATGTGGGAAGGGTCAGAAAGAAAGGAAAATGTAGATGGTGTCAGCACCAAGATCAGAGGTCAAAAGGAAAAACAGATGCTACACTGTTGGCTTTAAAAGATGGAGGAAGGGGCCGCAAGCTAAGGAATATGGGTGGACTCTAGAAGCTTGCAAAAAAGCAGGGAAACATTCTCCAGTAGGCTTTCTGGAGAGAGTACCACCCCACCAGCAACGTTGATTTCAGCCTAGTGAAACCCATTTTAGATTCCTGACCTCCAGAACTGCAAAAAAAAAAAAAAGTCTGTGTTGTTTTAAGCCACTGAGTTTTGTGGTAATTTGTTACAGCAGCAACAGAAGACTAACACAATCTTAAACATACTTTACCAGCCTCTTCGCCATCTTCTGCCCACGTCCTCTAGACTCCACCCTTTTTTCTATTCTTCTCTCGCTGATCTTTAGCCTCCTCCTAAATTGCCATGTGCTCTCTATTGGTTTTTCAGGACTCAAAGACTTTGATGACAACACCAATTTCTCCAGGCTGTTAATCACATTATTGTTGTCGTCATAGCTTGTTTGTATACCTTTATTAAATTCTTATTTATGAAGAATTGTAATTATTTATTTATGTGTCTGCCTCTCACACTAGACCATGATTTCCAAAAGCATAGCTGTTTTTCACACCTGGTTTCTACTCTACAAGTTACTTCAAGTTCTTTGTTTAATGAATTTGCAAAGATAGAACAAAATCAGAAACAAGAATGTGTATATAACAATATCTGTGAAGCATAGTTAAACTGTATGAGGACATGCAGTTGAATGCTAATTGGGTTTAATCTTTAAATAATGGAGCACATTTTTTTAACTGAAAAAAAATTAATTTATAGAAGTAGGATACTTGACTAGGGCAGAGTAATAAGGGCTGAATAAGGGTTTATAAAATTCATCAAAATGCTGCCCTTTCCATGAAACATCTGACAGAGTAATAATGAATTCTTTCAAATTTTCAAGATGTAGATGGCTCTATATTTAAAAGCCCTTCTGAAACATGGACAAATTTTACTAAATCTATCCTATCTAGGGAAATACGATCTTGAATCCAAACCTCATTAAAAGTATTTTAGAACAAACAAAACAAACAAGGTTTTGTTCTTTAATTAACCAGCATTTTGAAAACTGGGGTTGTTCAGAATACTTTTTGGGGAAAATGTAAATAAATGTTCTGGATAAGTTCCATAGTCAAATAAGTTTGGGAAATGCAGCACTTTCTCCATGGTATGTGTTGGCCTGTGAAAGCCTCTGAGTGTTTCATGCAGTCAAGACCTGCTAGTATTGTTTTAAACCACCATTTCAAGCTGGAAAATAAGGCCTTTTAAAATCTTTGCACATTTAATAATGTCTTGCTTAACATTTTAGAAATGCTGATATGGGCACAAAGTCCAGAAGAATTTACTAGTTGACAGAATTTGGCTATATGCATCAGAGTATCATATGCCAGGATGGGGAGGCTTGTTGTAGGAATGTAAAACTAGTTAATAAAGTAATTCATTAACATAGTACATTTATTACTAGTTAAGAAAGAGAAGAAAAATACGTTCAATATATATTGAAATGATCTAATAAATCTATACTTTTTCCAAATAAAGCTTTATAATTCTAATATAATAAAATCCTATTTGAAACCAGAGAACAAATGTTTAGCTGATAAAGAAACAAAATAATTTTCCATAAAGCTAGGAGTGAAGCAAACATGTCCATTATCTTTATAATATTATGAAATTGTTTTGAAGTCATACACACAGCAGAAACAATATATTACTTGACTCTTTGACATCAATTCCAGTGGCTGGAACACTGATAAACATGCTAATTTCTGTGATGATAATCCATGATGATTCTCACCCATGACTATAGTCACACCATTTCTGAAGCTAATTTATGTTTTTAACCTGAACATTTTGGGGAGGGTCAAAATTTGTTATTTTTAGCCCTGATATATAACAGCATTTAAGGACCACTCATTTATTTTCCTGATTCCTTTAGTAGTCTCTCTTTTGATTTATTTATTTATTTTTCTATGGCAGAATCTATAGTCCTGAAGCACAGAGAGTCTCTGTGGGAAGAACGCTTAGTTGCCTCTCAAAACCAGGATGGTGAAACGTTATCTGTATGTGGTGGGGGCGAAGATGAAAGGATTTGGAGAAGTGGGTGCTTTCTACTACTGCAGGCCCCAGCTCCTAAATCAAGTACCACAGTTTTTGGCCATTCTGGTACCTGGTCCCGAGGCACTACTGTTTGGTGTCACAAGTCAGCACCTGGGAAGGTGGAATAGAGACAGACACACATGGCTTTGGGCTTTCTGAGCTATATTACAGTTCTACTCTAATAAAATATTACAGGGTAAATTTTTGAAAATGTGAAATCATTATTCTCATATACATATAAAATGCAATGTGTTAAAGAGTTTATTTAAGTCATCATTTGGAGAGCCAGTGGGATGATACAGCTTGTACCAAGGAAAAATTGAAGAACCACACGTATATAAGGCAAATAGGAATTTGAAGTGGATCTGCAAATGGATGCAAATGGGTCCATCCTCTGGGCCATGACTGCATTTCACTGAACACTACTAATTTGCATCTTTTATGGACAAGAATCACTTGCATTATTATTAGCTTTTCAGCAGGTTCTATATTGTATATATAGATCAAGTTGTGAAAGTCTGTGAGAACCTGCAAAAGTGTGTTAGACAAGATACCAGGAATCCTGTCCATGCATTTCAAAGTCTCACAATTTTCCCCCAAAAAGCATAATAATGATAAACAACAGCAATGACAATAAACAATAATAATATGATTTTGTAACTCCTAATTGACTGATTAAACACATTCTTTTACCAAATTTCGTTGGTCTCAAATTAGTTCTACTTTCATCTTCTTTTGGACACTCCCACTTGCTCTGTATCACTTTTAGCCACTGGTTCTCTAATTTGTTTGCTTATGACTTCCGTTCTTGCTGCTTCTTGCATATTCAGGGATTGTAGTAGATTTTGCCTAGTCTCTCCATTTTCTACTCGTGTCTTTTCTTTTGCTGCTATAACGTTACCGCTAATTTGATGATTTAAAATAATATAAATTTATTATCTCTAGCTTAGAAATAAAGTCTAAAAAGACTGTATTTCTGCTGGAGGCTCTACTGGAGATTCAGCTTCTAGAGATGCCCGCATTCCTCTGCTCATGGCCTGCATCTCTGCTTCCTGTCATCACATCTCCTTCTCTGACTCTACTGTCTTCCTCTTAGTAAGGATTCTTGTGATTACATTAGACATACCAGATAATTCAAGAGGATTCCACCAATCAAGATCCTTAATCATACCTACAAGTCCCTTTTGCTACTTAAGGTGACATATTCATAGGATAGGGACATCTTTGGAGGGCCACTGTTCTGCTACCACAAACCTCATTTGTTGGCCTCGATAGGGTTAATTCTGTGTCCTGCTCTGCTCATCTTGGGGCCTTTCCAGGAAAGTTTCTCAACAATCCTGAAAAATCTCTGACTTTCTTCCCCTGCTCCTTTGTCATAAGTTTACCTCTGTTTTTACTTTTTCTTTTTTCGTAAGGAAGTCTTTAGCATTTCCAGCAAATGTTACTTCTTTTTTGAGTATATTTTACCAAAGAGAGAACTCTGTGCTCAGACTCTGGTTGTGATGGCTGACCCAAAGAAAGGGTCTTTAGGCCTATTGTTCACAGGCTACAAATTCCTCACACCAATTAAGAGATGGTTTGTGTGTTTTCTTCTGACTGCTCTATGTTATGTACCTGTAGAATTCTCAGATATATTCTCAGGTTCCTTTGGGAAGCTCTGAGATACATTGGAATTTTTAATACAAAACGGAATAGAGGGTAGGAAGCAGTGGGGAAAGAACTAGAAAATCATCCATTATTTTTATAACAAATGCTGTGTGTTTATCTCTCCAGAATTGTCAGAGGATGCATATAATAAGCAATAGTAATCATAGCCAAAGGTTACTGAGTACTTACTATGTGCAGAACCCTGTTAAGCACTTTATATATTAATTACTTAATATGGAGGTTACTAATTATTATCGTATTTTACAGATGAGGAAACTGAGACATAGAGACAGTAAAGAATTGCTGGAGGTTATACATATAGTAAGGGCAGTGCCAGGATTTAAGGCCAGGGCCCAAAGACTGTGTCTTCAGTGATTACATGACATGTAAGATTATGACCTAGACATGTCTCTGTTTGGGAAAGAAATGGTTTTCTGCGTGAGGTTGTGCTCCATGATTAAACCAATGAGGAGAGATTATCATGTGCTGGGATTAATCAAGGATGGGAAATGGGCACTAATGTATTGAAGATTTTAGAAAAGTTTTGGAGAAAGTGGGAAGCCCCCTGCTGGTTGAGCAAATTAAATTATCTTTAAGTGAACCCAAATCATAATGTCAGTTTTTAATGATCATTTCCCTGCTCCTTTGCAGATTTGTGAAAGACTTTATAGGAAAAAAATTGTCAGCTTTTTCCTGCTTGAGGGGACTCTGGTTGCTAGGCAACCTGTATCTCAAATTTGAGAATCTTCTTTGACTCTATGGATGGTCTCCTGGCATACTGGACATTCATAATTTACTATGAATGGAACATTAAAATTTAAAAATAGAGAGACTGTATATATTAGCTGCAATATATGTATTTTCAAAATGGAAATCTAGATGAGTTTATTTCTCTTTGCAACTTGCCTATTTGCAAATATACTCAATATTAATTCTTAATTTGCACTCTGATTTGGCTAGTTAGTAAATGGACTTGCATTTCAACTACTTCCTGTTTACACTCAGAGATCTCAGACTCATCCTCTGTTCTCTTTCTCTATGATTTCTCTCATTTCCTCAGACACCAAAACCTGTAAATTTTACCTTTGAAAATATTGATTCAGTTTCTGCCTCTTTTTCTCTACCTGCAAATTCAAGGATGCTTTTATTCTTCATAATTTTTCAATCTGGATTATAGTAAGCTTCTAACTCAACTTTTTCTTACTTTATTTGCATTTTTACTCATCTTTTCCCTTTCCCTCCCTTTCTCCCTTGAATTGTCCTCTTAAAACATAGACCTGACCATATTACTCTTGCTTAACAACCTTCATGGTTCCCTACAGCTTGATAATAATGTTTAGACTCTTTGTCATAGCATTCAATGCTATGCCATAGAATCTCACCCAAACTTTCTCTGCTACTTTGCAAACACATTCTGTCTTCTATCTACACAAAACCTGGGGCTGATGTCCATACAACTATCACATTTCTATGCCTTTGCCAAAGCTGATATCCTTGCCTAGAATGCCCTTTCCTTTTTTTTTTTTTAAATCAACATTGGTTTTCATTTATTCAAAGCCCAACTCATAATTACCTCCTCACTGAGATTTTTTAAAAATCATATGCTTATCTATATTATTAAATCACTGTGAGAACATATCAAATTGTATTACATTCATCTGATGACACAGTTCTCTTCCTAGACTAGTATTTTTTAGACCATGACACAGTTCATAAATGATACATATGTATGGGACACATTGCCATCCACTCCCTGGTACTCTGCATAGTGGGATGAACTGAGACTGGCAGCATTGCAGGGTGAACCTTGAAGTGTTCTCATTTTTTAAAAAAATCAAGTCATTTGCAAATATCACTACTCTTATTTAAGAAATGGTTTACAACCAACTTCCCACTGATCCTGAAGCACTGATGTGCAGCAATGGTGTGTTCACAGACAGCAACTCTAATCTACCGGGCTCTTGAGAAGAGGAACCATGCTTTATCCATCTTTGTAATCCAGCCACCTTTCATGGTGCCTGGTATAGAGTAGGGATCTCATAAATTCTTGTGATATCGATATATTGAATAAGCTGAATACTTCTGTTGTTATTGATCATTTTAATGTGAGAATAAGTTTAGCTTTAAGATAATTATAGATAAAAGTCATAGAACTCCTTATTAGGATCTAGGCAGTGTGTTAAGCCCAAAGACTAATGGGTCATCATAAGGACTAGGATCCACAAAAAGGGGCTCTGTTGCCCCAAATGGGGTAATGTAAGTATCAAAAGGAATAATAAATGCGATTGGTAGAAACACATTGGAAAAAAATATGTAAGTACTGATATTTATACATATATATTTTCAATATGTTTTCTACCTGTATATATTCATGTATTTAAATATATAAAATACGAATGTATAAATACATGCATACATATATATACATATATATATACATATATGTATATATATATGTATATATATGTATGTGTGTGTGTGTGAAATAATTTGAATCAAGCAAAGATCACCAATGGAAGGAACCAGTAGATGGAAGGTTTATAAGGAAATTTATAATGAGAATTTCAGGCCTTCATACCTGAACCTGTTAATTATCATTGAAATTGGGAGATTGAGATGTTGAGGTATTCTGATATGAAGCAACATGAAGCTCACAACACCAAATATCAAGTTGTGTTAACTAAATAACTGAATATGAATCTAATCAAACCTTTAGAGCCAACTTCAATTTGCAGGAAATCTAAGGGACAGAGGAAAAAGCTAAACGATATCACAAAAGCTTCCAGAATGTGGGTGTCTAGGAAAAACTTTTCCTTTACTCACACTACTACCATACTCATAACACTTTGACACCAGAAGTGTCGGTTTATTCCACATCGACCAATTCTTCAACACCACCTTGGTGACCTACGATTCAATTCAGTTTTGACACTATCTACCTGGAAATACCATCAGATGTCACAAGTTAAGGTTTCAGTCCCACAAGACTGCTCCCACTTCAGATATCAATAACAAGTTCAAAGTTGTTCTTGGTACCTCTGACGGACTGGCTATAAATTAGGGTTCCTATGATCCCCTTCTTGGGTTCAATTTGCTAGAACAGTTCACAGAACTGGGGGAAACACCTTTACCAGGTTTTTATATAATAACACATTTGATAAGGATATAGGCAAATATCCAGATGAAGAGATACACAGGGTGAGGTCTGGAAGGGTCCTGCTCTCAGGACCTGTGCAGTTGGGGTATGCCACCCTTCTGGCAGGAGGATGCGTTTACCCACCCAGAAGTTTTCTGAACCCTATAGTTTTAGTATTTTTATGGAGTCTTAATCATGTAGGGATGATTAATTTCTAGTCCCTCACCTTCCTTTGGAGAACAGGGGTGGCAGGGTCAGTGAATGTTCCTAGCTTCTAATCATGGCTTGGTCTTGTGACCAGCCCCCATCCAGCAGAGTTGCTTCATTAGAACAAAATTTGCTCCTATCACCTAGAAAATTTCAAGAGATTTAGGAGCTCGGTGTCAGGAACCAGAGTCAAAGACCGAATATTAACAGGAACTGGGTTAAGAGACAAAACTCTCTCTCTCTCTCATTCTCTCTCTCTCTCTCTCTCTTCTCTCTCTCTCTCTCTCTCTCTCTCTCTCATCTATCTAAAATGTATTTCTTTATTTTCACAGTGGGTCTGTCTATAGGACAGGTGACTTCATTTCTGTGATAATTTAATGGCTTGAAAAAGAGTGAGAGGCAGGGAAGAGAATGGTTGATTCTAGATGAAGACAGGTAATATGTATGCCTTTTGTTTTGTTTGTACCTCTATTCAGTCATGTAAAATGACCTTGGGAGACAATCAGGGAAATGGGATTATGAATGGATATTAGATCATACTGAGGAATAATTGTGAAATTTGTTAGTGTGATAACAGTATATGGTTATGTAAGAAAGTGTTTATGTTTTTATAGATGTGCACTGAAGTGTGTGGTGGTGAAATGACATGATGCCTGAGATGTGCTTTAAAATATTTCAGCAATAAAGGGGGAAAAAGAACAGATGAAGCAAATGTGGCAAAGTCTTGAAAATTGTGGAATCCATATTATGTTTGTGAGGATTCATTTTATTATCTTTGTAATTTTGAGCATGTTTGAAAGTATATATGCGTATGCAACTATACTTTTATATGTACACAAAGGTTTGTATACATGAATATAATATTTATTTTCTACTTCAATTTTAGTTTTTATGGTGATAAATTAAATTATCCACAAATGTACAATGAGACAAGTCTCTGTTAGAGAAAACTTGCCATTTTTGGTTGATGGAGGCTAGAGTCTACATTAGAGTGATAGCACTTGCATTAACCTGTTTGGTTTTCTGAGGCATATATGGTCACCAGGGCCAACCATCACTGAGTCAGAGTAGGGACATTCAAGAAAATTGTATGTCCTTTAAAAAAGAACTTCTAATCTTAGGTGTATTAGTCTTCATACAAATGATATTAATTACCCATGAAATTTATTTAGTCTTCATAGCTGTGCTGGTTAGACATAGAATATTTTTCTCTTTACTTTTGAATGCATTTGAAAGTCATAATGAATTTATTTTTTAAAGAATCTCTAATTCAGATCAATTTTCATTCTAATAATCCAATTAAAGTCTGAGTTCAACTAAGAACTTACTTAGATTTGAGAAAATATCTAGATTTTACTCTGTTAATTTTAGTCTAAAAAAATCACCAGTTTTCACTTAGAATCTTGTTTGCTGCAAACCACATATCGTTTTGGAGTCAGTATTAAACCACAATGCCTCAAACGTGGAAAAGCTTGTACTTCAGATTTTATCAAACAATTATAAAATTTTGGTATTACATAAAAGATAAAAGCATTTCAGAGTTTATTGTTTATTGTTTAAAAAATTTTCCCCCAAACTTTATTGTCATATAATAGACAATTGTTCATATTTACATTGTATAATTCAAGGAGTTTTTTCAATTATAGTTGGCATACAATAATATTACCAATTTCAGTTGTACGACCTAGTATTCAGAGATCCACATAACTTGCAAAGCAGTCACCCCACTAAATCTAGCACACCTCTCCTCCTTAGATATTAATTGCTTTATTAATCGTCTTTCCCATGCTGCACTCTACATATCCATGTCTATTCTGCAACTATACATTTGTACTTCTTAATCCCTTTGCCTTTTCTTCCCAGCCCCCAGCCTCTCTCCCATCTGGTGGCCCTCAAAATATTCACTCCTATCTATGAGTTTATTACTACTTTTGTTGTTTGTTTATTTGTTTTTTAGATTCCATATGTACATGAAATAATGAGATATTTGTCTTTCTCTATCCTTCCCATTTCATTCAATGCAAAAGCCTTTAGATCCTAATATCTTTTTCCAATATCTTTTTCCATCTTCTTCCTTTTAGTCTGTGTGCCTTTTAATCTGAAGTGAGTTTCTTATAGGCAACATATGTAAGGGTCTTGTTACTTATCCATTTAGTCACTCATCTTTTGGTTGGAGCACTTAATTCTTTTCCATTTGAAGTACTTATTGATAGGAATGTAGTTATTACCATTTTTTAATTCATGTTTTTGATACATGTTCTTTCTTCTTAAAGAAGTTCCTCCAACATTTCCTGTAATGCTGGCTTGGTGTCAATAAATACCTTTAGCTTATTTTTTGTCTGGGAAGCTCTTTATCTGCCCTTCAACTCTAAATGATAGCTTTGCTGGATAAATTATTGGTTGTAGATCCTGGGTTTTCATCATATTAAATATTTCGTGCCAAGCCCTTCTATACTGTATGGTTTCTTTTGAGAAATCAACTGTCAGTCTTATAGGTTACTTTCTTATAGGTAACTAACTGCTTTTCTCTTGTTGCTTTTAAGATTCTTTCTTTGTATTTAACCTTTGGCATTTTAATTTTGATGTGTCTTGGTGTAGGCCTCTTTGGGTTCCTCTTTCTTGGGACTCTCTGAGCTTCCTTGGGTTGTATGTTCTATTTCCTTCACAAGGTTAGGGAAATTTTCCATCATTATTTCTTCAAATAGCTCTTCAACTTCTTGTTTTCCTTCAGGTACTCCTATGATATGAATATTTTTACATTTAATAGTGTCCATTGGCTCCTTAAATTATTATTGTAGCCTTGGCTTCTTTTTCTTGCCATTTTGATGGAGTGTCCTCATCTTCCTCATCCTCTGTATTGGGGTTTGATCCTCTTCTTTATCCACCTTCTTTTTTCCGTCTAATATACTCCTCATCTCAAATAATGTGTTTTTCACTTCTGACTGCTTCCCTTTTATAATTTCCATTTCCATTTTTATGTTTTTTATCTCTTTGTTAAGGTTCTCACTGAGTTCATCTACTCTTCCTCTAAGTTCATTGAGCATTTTATAAACCATTGTTTTGAACTCTGCATCTGTGAGATAGCTTGACTCCATTATATCTGGATATCTGTTCTGTTCTCTCATATGGTTTCTGCTTCTTTGTCTTCCCATTTCGGCTGCCTTTCTGTGTCTGTTTCTTATGTACTAAGTAAGAAAAGCTCCTAAGTCTCCCATCTTATTAGCTCAGCTTTGTGTAGTAGGTGTCTGGTGGCAAAGTTCTGAGAGAGGTTTAGCTCAGGGCAAGTTTAGTCCCTACCTATGCCCTCCAGGGCCATCTGTTAAGATTCAGAAAGCAATTCACAGATGCTGTGCTTATAGTTGCCTCAAAAGGCCACAACAAAAACCAAGTCAAGCTGCCTCCAGTGTGAATCTAGGTAACTAACTCAGCAGGGAGCACCTGATTCACTGAGGATACACCTTTTTGTGGGCTTGCATGGAGCCGTGAGTTGGGGAAGGCAGAGTTTCAGGGAACTCTCTGGCAGAGCAACCTCTATTATCCAATTTGATGATGTCTGTGGTGGCACTGTGGTGGTGCTGTGTCTGCATGCTGGGAGAGGAGAAGGCTCAACAGAGGAACAATGGATGCCACTGGCACTTCTGCCTGGGAGAGAGCCTCGCCTCTAGCCCTTGCTCCAACAACTCAGTGTCCCCCTGTAAATTCCTGGTGCTCCCTGAGCAGCAGAAACCAGCACTGGTGCTCAGAGAGAGCAGGTCTAACACCATGAAAGTTCATTCGCTGACACGTCCTCTGTTTGCTGCAGAGCCTCTGTCCCCTCAGCTGCTCAGGACTAGGCAGCCTGGCATTCTTGCCCTGTCCTACCTTCTCCCATTGCTGGGTGATTTCTTAGTTCTCTCCCTAGTTGTATAGCTGTTCATCTAGATCTCAGGTGATTTTCCTTGCTGTTTGCTCCTTGTTTCCTTCACAACTTTGATTTGGAACAGAGCCTCTGTCATCTACACCATTTTTTTTTTCTTGGAACCATTTATTTTTTTAAAAAGTCTAAATTTGACTAATTGAAATAAACATCTATGAAATGCTTAAAATATGAATCATGGGGAAAACAAAATGAGATTATGTCAAGGAAACCTATTTTCAAATTAGTGATCTCAGTGATTACATGTTGGATATTACTCAGTGTGATCTCTTGCACAGAAATTAAGTACAGCTTTATGGAGGTCATACTTCCCATTGCACCTTCTTTTTCAGAGTTTCTCTTTAATATAGAGCTAAAATAATTCTCAGTGCTGACTGGGGCCTGACTTGGATTTTCTGGAAAGGGGTCTTCCCTCCTGTGTCTGACTCTAGCTTTGTTTCATCAAAGGTTCATATTTCTTTACCCAGGACATGCTAGACATTATTCTCCCTCTGAATAGCTTATGGATTTTTCCATTGCACTTTTAGGATGTTATTATGGTAAAGCTAAATGCAAACACACTTCTGTCTTTTCCTTTTTGAATTGGGCCAATGAAATCAATGAATTCAAATACCGAGATCAAGCTACTGACCAATGAGCTGCTACTTTCCCTCTCTGAATGAGAGCAATTGGTGGGAAAAACAAATGATTGGATTGGGATCAATTTCTTTTTTTGCCCTTGCTCAGCACCTGGTTAAGGTGCTAATGGTCACTGACTTGTTCACAAAGGAGAGAGCTAGAGCTGGATAAGAAAGAGCAAATAGCTTGCCACCTTGTCGGCTGGAGTCCCTGGGGAATGACTTCCTCCTACAATAAGGTAAAATCTCCAGAAATGTCCCATTTAAATATAAAGTTTTGGTTAGAGGATATGAATGCCAAACTTCTCAAGCATAATCAGAAATTAACAACAGAAACCTGAAGTGTTTATCAGTGTAACAATGACCTATTGGCCAGGCTTGCATGAGAGTTGTATGACAGCCTGGGAGGTCTTATTTCTGATGGATCTCCTATGAGTATCCTCCTCCTTAAGCCAGGTTAATCACTTGAAATAACAATGATTGACATGAAGAGAGTGTCCTGGTACATCGGAGGGCTCACGTAGTATCATTGAGTCAGTGAATGGATGAATGGATGAATGAATGAAGCTCTTGTAGTTTTGTCATAATGCCTTAAGGATTACATATAACACATGCCTCCATGCACTGTTTCAAAGGTATGAGTTAGATGTCACAGCATTATTCACGGTAGCCAGGACATGGAAGCAACTGTAGTGTCCTATGATAGATGATTGGGTGAAGAAGCTGTGGTACATATATACAATGGAATATGACTCAGCCATAAGAAGAGATGAATGCTACCATTTGTGGCAACATGGATGGACCTCAAAATATCATTCTAAGTGAAATAAGCCAGACAGAAAAAGTTGTAAACCATATGGTATCACTTATATGTGGGATATAAACCTGAAAGCAACAAATGAGCAGGACAAACAAGAGACACTCATGCGCATGGACAATAGACTAGTAGTTACCAGAGAGTCAGGAGAGAGAGGGGAGGTGGGAGGTAGATGGGGTAAAAGAGGTCAAATATATGGTGACAGAAAGAACTGTAATGATGGGAGGTGAGCACAATGCATATATATATACCTTACTGTTAAATTGTACACCTGAAACTTACTGGATTTCGTTAACCAATGTCACCATAAAAAAATAATAATGAATTTTAAAATGGTAATTTTAGCCATCTCTTTGGGATTAATGGGATATAATTGTTTTTTATTTTCATTTCCTATATAGTTAATGATATGCATCTTTTCATGTGTTTATTGACTATTTGTATTTTTCATTTGTGAAGCTTCTGTCCAAATATTTTATTAGGTTTGTTATTATTTAGTTATGAGTTCTTTATGAATCTGAGATATAGGTCCTTTGTCTGTTATACATGTTGCAGATATTTTTTTTCAGTTTACACCTTGCCTTTTCACTTTCTCAACAATGGCTTTCAAAGAGCAAATGGTTTTATTTTTATTTTATTTAATAATTTTTTAAATTATAGTCAGCATAATATATTATTTTAGTTTTCAGAAGTATAACATAATGATTAGATATTACAACTTAAAAAGTGATTACCCTGATAAATCTAGTACTCATTTAACACCATACATATTTATTATAACATCATTGACTATATTCCTTATGCTAGACTTTAATCCCATAGCTATTTTGTAACTACCAATTTGTACTTCTTAACCCCCTGTGCTAACCCACTTCCCATCTGTATCCCTGAAAATTTCTCTGTACCTATGAGTTTATTTCTGTATTTTTGGTTTGTTTATTTTCTTCTATAGATTCCACATGTATTGTGAAATCATACGACATTTGTCTTTATCTGACTTACTTCACTCAGCATAATATCCTGTATGCCCATCATGAAATATCTTTTTCCATCCTTTTGCTTTCAGTCTGTTGTGTACTTTTAATCTGAAGTGAATCTCTTGTAGGCAGCCTATGTAAGGTCTTGTTTTCTTATCCATTCAGCTATCCTATTTTTGATTGGAGCGTTTGATTATTTTTATTTAAAGTATTTATTGAGATATATGTACTTGTGTCATTCTTTATTCATATTTTTGATACATTTTTTTTTTTCTTCCTAAAGAAGTCCCGCCAACATTTCCTGTAATACTAATTCGTGGCGATGAACTCCTTTACCTTTTCTTGTCTGGGAAGCTCTTTATCTGTCCTTTCGAATCTAAGGGATAACTTTGCTGGATAGTGTAACTTGGTTGTCGTCTGGGTTTTCATCATTTGAATATTTTGTGTCAGTCTCTTTCTGGTCTGAAAAATTTCCTTCTGGTAGCCTATGATGTAAATGTTGTTATGCTTGATCTTGTCCAGGGCTCCTTAAACTATATTCATTTTTTTTTGGATTCCTTTTTTTCGTGCTGTTGTGATTGGGTGTCCTCTGTGACTCCATCTTCTATATTGGTAAATCAATCTTGTGCTTTATCCACTCTGTTGATTCCCTGTAATATACTCTTCACCTCAGATATCGATTCTTCATTTGTAACTGATTCCCTTTTTAAGTTTTCCATATTCATTTTTTATGTTTTCTATTTATTTGTTAAAGTTCTCACTGAGTTTATCTTACTTTTTCTCTAAGTTTATTGAGCATCTGCATAACCCATATTTAGAACTCTGATCTGAATAGATTATCTGTTTTCATTTTGTTAAGTTCTTTTTCTGGAGCTTTGTTCTGTTCTTTTGTGGGACATACTTCTTTGTCTCCCCATTTTGGCTGCCAGCTGCCTCCTGTGTCTGTTTCTGTGTATTAGGTAGGGCTCCTAATTCTCCTGGTCTTAGTAAAGTAGCTTTATGTAGTAGGTGTGCTGTAGCACAGTCCTGTGGAGGGGTCCATCTGCAGGCCAAGTTCAGTCAAAGCCTGTATACTTCCAAGGCCACCTGGTAAGAGTCACTGGGCAATCTGCAGATGACTGGCATTTGTGCTGAGCTTATACTTGTCTCAAGAGTACAAGTCAGAAACTGAGGCTGGTTGCTCCTAATATAGGGCTTGGGGCTGCTCAGCAAGAGGTAGAGGTTACTCCTAGGCTAGATGCTGCTTCTTTGGATTTTGTAAGATTTAAAGAAAGTCCACAGCAAAAGCCAAGACAGGCCATTTGTATGGAATAAGCCACTAGAAATGGCCAAGTGGGCCCACAAGTTGGGAGAGCAGAGTCTAGGGAATCACCTGTATAGAGCGACCTGTAATTATCCAGGTGATTAGTGACTCAGATATCATGGCAACTGCCTTTTCATACTTAGGGGGTGGTGGACTCAACAAAGGAACAATGGATTTTTCTGTCTTGGAGAGAGTCACTGCTCCAGGCCTCACTCTGAAGCCCGACAATTGGATGTTTCCCTGTATATATCTGGTGTTATTTGAGCATCTTCCCCCAGCACTAGAGCTCATAGCAGGTGAGTTCTTTAGCAAGTAGGTCTGTACACAGGTCCTTTAAGAGAAAACATTCATGATTCCTACAGCTCTGGCCTCACTTAGCACAACCTCCACTGGTTTTCACAGTCAGCTATTGTGAGGATTTCTCTTCCTGGTACTGGAACCCTGGATTGGGAGCACGGTATGGAGCTGGGACCCTTCGCTCTCCAGGTGGGGGAGGGGATCTGCAGCCAAGGTAGCCTCCTGATTCTCAATCTCCACATGTGGTTGTGGTGGTTCTGTCCCAGGGTCGTTTTGTGTCTCACCCCACCTAGCTGTTTGAGATGACCTCTTATTTTTGACTCTAGACGTAGGGCTTCTGTTTGGCTAGACCTCAAGTGAGTCTGTGTGCTGGCTATCCTATAGTTTCATTATAATTTTGGTGTGGTCTGAAAGTAGAAGTACACAGCCTCTACCTCTATGCATCTTGACTGATCTCAAGTCTATCTTTTTGATTACTGTGGCTTTTAAAGTAAATCTTGAACTCAGATAGGATAAGTCTCCTAAGTTTTAATTACTCTAGCTTTTTCTAGATTTTTTAGCATTTTCATATTCATTTGGGAATCCAGATTATCAATTTCTGTACAAAAGCCTGATGGAATTTTGATAGGAATTTCATTCAATCTATATATCAATTTGGGAAATATTAACCTTTAACAATGTTGAGTATTCCAATCTGTAACGATGGTATATGTTCTATCTAGGTTTATGGTATACGTCTTTATCTAGGTTTTCTTTAAGACCGAAATAGTCTTTATATAGCATCTTTAATTTAGAGTTCTTGCATGTATTCTGGTTAGATTTATTCCTACGTGTTTACTTATTAATATTTTTAGTATTAGTATAAATGGAATTTTTTTTTTTATAATTTCACTTTCCATTTTTCCTGCTCCCATATAGAAATACCACTGTTTTTTAAAATATGAACTTTGTGTCCTATGACCTTGTTAAATTTACTTGGTAGTTTTAGATGTTGTTTTGTAGGAAACTTGAAATGATCTGTATAAAAAAGTCATATTACTTACAAAAAAAGGACAGTTTTATTTCTTTTCAGATCTTTTAAATTAAATTAAATTTAATTTAATTTTTGTTTGTTTTATTGAAATAGCTAATACCTATAGTCAAAGGTTAATAGAAGTGGTAAGAATAGGCATATTTGCTTTCCCCAAATTTTAGGAGGGAAAGACTTAAGTCTTTCACTATCAAGTGCAATATTGCTGTAGGTTTTATATTGAGAAATTACCCACTATTCCTAGTTTGCTTTAGGTTTTAACATAATTTTAAAATTTTGTCAAGTGCTTCTTCAGCATCTATTGAAATGATATATAGGTTTTCTACACTATTCTGTTCAGATGGTAAATTACCTTATTTTTTTAAAGTCAAACCAGACTTGAAAAGCTAAAAGCATTTTCCTAAGTCACGAACAAGACAAGGATGCCCACTTTCACCACTCCTCTTCAACATTGTATTGGAAGTCTTAGCCACAGCAATAAGATGAGAAAGAGAAATAAAAGGCATCCGAATTGGAAAGGAAGAAGTAAAACTTTGTTATGTGCGATGACATGATACTATATATAGAGAGAACTCTAAAGATTCCACCAAGAAACTGTTAGAACTGATCAATGAATTAAGTAAAGTATCAGGTTACAACATAAATATTCAGAAGTCAGTGGCATTTTTTATACACCAATGTTGAACTTTAAAAAGAGAAATTACAAAAACAATCCCACTTACAGTTGTGTCAAAAACTATAAAATACCTGGGAATCAAATTAACCAGAAGGTAGAAGACCTGTTTTCAGAAAGCCATGCGTTGATAAAAGAAATTGAAGAAAATACAAATAAATGGAAGCATGTACTGTGCTTGTGGGTAGAAAGAGTCAACATTGTTAAAATGGCCATACTACCCAAAGCAATCTATAGATTCAATGCAATTCCTTTCAAAATACCAATGGCATTTTCGAGAGCTAGAACAAATAACCCTAAAATTTACATAGAACCATAAAAGACCTGAAATAGCTATGATAATCTTGAGAAAGAAGAACGAAGTTGGAGGTATGACACTATCTGATATCAAAACTATACTACAAGGCTATCGTAGTGAAAACAGAATGGTACTAGCATAAAAACAGATACATTGATCAATGAAACAGAATAGAGAGCCCAGAAATAAATTCATGCCTATATGTTCACTTAATATATGACAAAGTAGATAAGAATTACAATTGGGTAAAGACAGTCTCTTCAATAATGGTGTTGGACAGATACATGCCAAAAAAAAAAAACCCAAAACTGGGCCATCTTCTAACACCATATACAAAATAGACTCAAAATGGATTAAGACTTAAATGTAAGACCCCAAACCAAAAAATTTTAGAAGAAAACATAGGCAGTAAACTTTCTGATATCTAACAGGAATTTCTTTTAGATATATCTCCTCAGGCAAGGGAAACAAAAGAAAAAATAAACAAATGGGACTACATCAAACTAAAAAGTTTTTGTACAGCAAAGAAACCATCAACAAAACAAAAAGACAACGACTATTGGGAGAAGATATTTGCTAATGATACATCTGATAAGAGGTTAATATCCAAAATATAGAAAGAACTCATACAATTCAACAACAACAAAACAAACAAACCAACTGAAAAATGGTCAGAAGACCTAAATAGATACTTCTCCAGAGAGGAAATACAGATGGCTAACAGACATATGAAAAGATGCTCAAGGTCGCTAATCATCAGAGAAATGCAAATTAAAACCACAATGAGATATCACCTCACACCTGTCAGAATGGCTATCATCAATAAATCAAAAGACAGCAAGTGTTGGTAAGGATGCAGAGAAAAGGGAATCCTTATACATTGTGGTGGGAATGCAAATTGGTACAGCCACTTTGGAAAACAGTATGGAGGTTTCTCAAAAAATTAAAAATGGATATTTCTTTTGATCCAGCACTTGCACTTCTGGGTTTATCCAAAGAAAACCAAAACGATAATTCATAAAGATCTATGCACTCCAATTTTCATGACAGCACAATTTATAATAGCTAAGATATGAAAGCAACCTAAATGCCCTCAACAGATGATTGGATAAAGAAATTATGGTTCATATATACAATGGATTTACTCAGCCATTAGAAAAAATTAAATTTATCATTTGGAATGGCATGGATAGACCTAGAGGTTATTATACTGAGTGAAATAAGTGAGACAGAGAAGATAAATAGAATATGATTTCACTTATATGTGGAATGTTAGGAACAAAAAGAATAAACTAATCAAAAACAGTCTCACAAATATAGTGGACAATTTGATGATGGACAGAGGGGAGGAGTGTTGGGTGCTGGGAGAATGGTGTGAAGGTTTAAAGAATTACAAATTAGTAGTTGATAGTTGGTCACGGGGATGGGAGCACAGCAGAAGGAATGCAGTTAGCATTAATATGATGGCTAAGTGGAGGGCCAGGGAGGGAGGGAGCAATTGGGGGGGAATCATTTTATGAACTATATAGATGTCTAACCAATGTACTATATTCTTGAAACTAATTTAAATAAATAAATTTATATATAAAATATAAATAAATGGCTGACAAAAAATTACAATTGATTATAAATAATATTTTTACAAGAAAAAAAGCTAAACCAACCTTAAATTCCCACCATAAGTCCTACTTAGTTATGATGTATTATCATTTTTATATAATTATGTACATCACTGGTTTAATTTGTTAAAATTGTGTTAAATATTTGTTGCTTAGTTCATTAGAGTCGTATTTCTTACAGTAGTTTTCCTTTCTTGTGATTGCTTTGCTTTTACTCCATTTTGTGCCTTAACACAAGTACCAGCGCTATGTGTGTCTGGCTGGTGGGCACCTTCTGGCTATGAGTGTCGGCCATCAGTGATTGCTCAGAAGAGATAAATGGTTGGCATGTGACTAAAAAAGGTACCAAAGTGTTTTCCTGGTAGACATCTCATGTATCTTAATGGAATCCTTTTTAAGCAAGGATGACTTATTTTTACTTAGGCAAGTCTTGGAAAATGAAGTGATAAGCAGCACATCTTTGAATGGTGACTGTTAAAAACAGCCTTTCCACAGATTCACTGACCTCTGCCTGGTCACAGGCTGGGTTATGTGGATCTGCCCCTTGTAGGTTGATGAGTCCGTGGCTGTGTTGGATAGTATGTAGGGCCAGCAGCAAGAGATACTGTTGGGATGTCTCCTGCTCTCATTCTGGTTCTGACTGTGCTACTTCATAGCTGTGTGATCTCCGACAAACTTCTTGATCTTTCTGGACTTCAATTTCTTTGTCTTTCAAATAAGATAATGATATATACCTGGTAACATTGTAAGAATATCTGCGTGTTTATAAATGGTAATCTTTATTACTATTTCAGTATTTAAACTCTCTGAACCTTAGTTTATCATATATAATAAATATAATAATATGTAAAGTGAGAATGATCCACTGTTATTTTGAAACTAAAATAAAGTAGCTGCCTAGTCCATAGTAGATCCTCAAAAAAATTCTTTCTCTCCTCTCCTTTCTTACGACTTTTCAGACTTGGTTGTGGCCTTGTTTTGCAGATCAACAAATTTGTACGAAGAACATGTTAAGCTAAATAATATACGTTTTCATATGTTTTAAAAATTAATTAATGTATTCATTCATTCATCCAGCCATTGTTACAATTCATCTCTAGATAAGTCACCATACATTTTAAGGATGCATTTTATAAGACTTTCAGTTATACAGCTCTATTTAATGGCTCTGAAATTGGATTTTCTCAGAAACAAGCTTGTCTTTGACTTGAGGTGACAAGTTTAAACTTGCTAATATCTAATCTTGCCTATTTGGAAACCCTGTCCAGAGTTCATCATTCTATCTAAAAGTTCCCATAGTTATGAGTTACCAGTATTTATTCTTAGCTCAATTATCCAGTTCATCTAAATCTATAGTAAAATATAGTATGTAATTCTTCTCTTTCTCTGAATAGATCAAAGAATCTGGTTATATCTAGAATTTTTAGTTGTTCCGAATCCTTGGTAAAAACATCGCAGTGACAGATAACTAAAATTTATCTGAGAATTCCTCAGAGACCTTGTCTTGGAGCTTAGATTTCTGGTCCTTTCTCATGCGTGATGTTTCTGTTCTCTGGGGGAATGACGGCACAATGCCACTCGACCTAACACATAGCCTAACAGTCCTGAGACTGTGACTGAGTTACTTAAATATGGTTGTGAACTTTTTCTACCCTTTTAAAGATTGTTTTGCAAGTGGTTGCAGCTCATCTTCATCTAGTCAGCTTAGAGTGGACCTCTTTGTGATAGAAGACTAAATGAGGATTGCCAAAGGAATATGAGAAGCTTTCTTAACTAGCTTCAGAGTCATTAAGACCATAAATATACAACAGAGTAGAACTAAATGGCAGCAGTAGATAAATTAGAGGGAGATTGAAGGTGTAAATAAGAGGCACATTGGGGCCTTAGAGAGCAATGAGAAATTTCAATTGTGGGGGGAGCATTTTACTCTTTCAGGTTTTTTTATTTGGTAAGGAAATGCAACGTAATGAGAGTTCTCTTCCTTCGTTCAATAATTATTTATTTTTTCTGCCACCACATGAAGTATGTGGTAATGTAGAGGAGAGGATGGTCAAGAAGACATAGATATCACTGTCTACATCTTTGCAGAACTTATAAAGGGACACAAAACATACCACTATGAAACTGGCAAGTTAAGGTACTATGGTAAATTGTATTGACAAGTTTATACAGTGAAAATATAATGAGACTGAACTAGATTGGGAAGGAGCCAGACTAGTTTTAGTCTAAAATCTGGTTTTGAAAATATATTGGAAGAGACAGATGGGCATAATGTCTATATTCATGCAAACATTATAAATAAAACATTTCTTGTAATCCTTGGAATTTTGTTTGGTGCATTTTAAAAGATCTATATTTTAAATCCCTGAGCTGTAGATTCACTAGAAAATGTAATTTCGCTACTGATGCTAAACATAAATACATATCTATGTAATTTTCTACAGCTCAAAATAACTTTTTTAATGTTTATTCAGTTTGCTTCACAAACATCAACTTTTGTGTCTTCACTCTGAAGATTGTTGACTTTATGATTGTTTATGTAAATATTATTCTCAGCCCCCTTTCCAATTTATGGTCTAAGTCACTCTTCACTTTCCGTTTTTCAAAATAAAAGGTCCTTGTGTTGAGAAAATGTCAACTAATTTAATGTTGAAGTCAAGATAGAACTAATTTTGCTTACTAAAATACTATCATTGTATCCCCCAATCAAATTAAAATGGTTTCTTGACATTAGCATAGATTGTATATATGTGACAACAAACCACATCTTACTTGGACAGTAATTCTTTTCTTAAGTATTAACATGTTGAGAGTGCTTAGGAAGTTATTAACACCATTGACAGAATCCTATCTTCTGTATCCTGCACTGATTATTTATGCCAAGTGTTTGGGGCTTTAGCTTCTTTGATACGACCATGATGTTTTCTAAATATTTCATGAATTCTTACAAATCTAGCTAAATTACTTAAGTCAGACTAAATAGGTTGGAATTAGAATGTAAGATTTCAAGTGGACCCTTTGGATAATTTTCTCCAATATTTGCCTTTAAAGGAAGAAAAAAACTATCTGAAGATATTAACTGATTCTCTAAATTCACAGAGCACATGAATAGTAGTATCAAAACTAGAATGCACATCTACTGATTTTCAGTCTAATACTTTTTCTCCATTACACAATTCCAGTAGCAGCCCAGCTACTTGTTTGACTCTGACATACTTACTTGGTTCTCTTTCTTGAATCATCATGGTACAAGAGTTCTCATCTGAATTAATAATGCAATGTGTATAAATCACTTAGAACTTAGTAAACTACAAATAATGTTAATGATTCTTACTTTTCTTCCTTCTTCTTTTATTATTAACTGATTTACTTTACTAATTTTATTCTAGAGACTGCCAAACAAGTAAACTTAGTTATATCTATAACCTTTAAAGAATACTTCTTTTATTTACAATTCATTTGTTACTCACTCTATTGCCCATCTTCCTGTTTGCTAGCACTCTTAGGTAGGAGAGATAATGTTGTTAGTTTTATCAGTTAGAAATGCATTTGACAACAAGTAACAGAAATCTTGATGAACAATATCTTAGTCAAAAATATAATTATTATTTACTTAAGAAATTTGAAAGTAGTTATAGCAGATGGAGCAACACATTGATGCCCTTTAGTTATCAGGCTTCTCCCAACTTTCTGTCCTATCACAAATAGCTATTGGCTTTAGAAAATTCTTTTTTACATTTTAACTTTTGATCAATTATAATTGATGTGCAAATTATACTGGTTTCAGGTGTACAAAACAGTGAATTAGACATTTATATAACTTGTGATGTGATCAATCAGATAAATCTAGTACCCATCTTACACTATACAGTTATTACAACACTACTGATTATATTCCTCATGCTATACTCTACATCTCAATGACTATTTTGAAACTACAAATTTGTACCTCTTAATTTCCTCTCCCTTCACTCATCTCACACCCACCAATTTGACAACATCAAAATGTTTTTTTTGTATCTATGAGCTTGTTTCTGTTGTTTGTTTTTCCTGCTCTCTAGATTCCACGTATGACATTTGTCTTTGTCTGACCTACTCCACTCAGCACAATACCCTCTAGGTCCATTCATATAGTTGCAGATGGCAAGATTTTATTCTTTTTTATGGCTGAGTAATATTCTATTGTATATATATACCACCTCTTCTTTATCTGTTCATCCATTGATTGATACCCAGGATGCCTCCATATCTTGGCTACTGAAATAATGCTGCAATGAACTTATAAATTCACATGTCCCTTCAAATAATGTTTTGAGATTCTTCAGATACATACCCAGATGTAGGATAAACTGGTGCTTCTTTGTCTCTGGGTCCTTCTATAGGATTTTGTTTTAAAGTTTATTTTGTCAGATATAAATATTGCTACTCTGGCTTTTGTTTGTTTATTTTCATTTTTCTGAAACCTCTTTTTTATTCTTTTACTTCTAGTCTGTGAATCTTTCGATCAGAAGTGAGTCTTCTTGTAGGCAGCCTATTTAAGGGTCTTCTTTTCTTATCCATTGAGCTATCCTCTCTTTTGATTGGAGTATTTAATCGCTTTAAATTTAAAGTAATTGTTTTTGGATATGAAGTTATTGACATTTTATTATTCATATATTTGATCTTTTTTTAATTCTTCTTCTTAAATAAGTCCCTTCAACATTTCCTGTAATACTGCCTTGGTGGGATGAACTCCTTTAGCTTTTTCTTGTCAGGAAAGCTCTTTATCTGTCCTTTGATTCTGAATGATAGCTTAGCTGGGTACAATAACTTTGGTTGTAGGTCCTTGCTTTTCATTACTTTGAATATTTCCTGTCAGTCCGTTCTGACCTGCAAGTTTCTGTTGAGAAGTCAGCTGACAGTCTTATGGGAGCTCCCTTGTAGGTAAGTAACTGCTTTTCTCTTGCTGCTTTTAAGATTCTCTCTTTGTCTTTAACTTTGGCATTTTAATAATGATGTGTCTTGTGTGTGCCTCTTGGGTTCATCTTGTTTGGAACTCTGCACTTCCTGGGGTTGTATAATTATTTCCTTCACCAGGTTGGGAAAGATTTCAGTCATTATTTCTTCAAATAGGTTTTCAATATCTTGCTCTCTCCCTTTTCCTTCTGATATTCCTATGATGCGAATGTTAGTACGCTTGATTTCCCAGAGATTCTTTAAACTATCTTCATTGTTTTGGATTCTTTTTTATTGCTGCTGTTCTGACTTTTCTGCTACCTCATCTTCTAAATCACTGATTTGATCTTTTAGTTCATCTAATCTACTGTTAATTCCTCCTCTTATTTTCATTTCACTTATTGCAGTCTTCATTTCTGACTGGTTCCATTTTATGTTTTCTACCTCCACTTTATGTGTTCTATTTCTTTGTTAAAGTTCTCACTGAATTCATCTACTCTTCCTCTAAGTTTATTGAACGTCCTTATAACCAGTGTTTTAAATTCTGAATCTGGTAGATTGCTTGTATTCATTTTGTTTTATTATTTTTCTGGAGCTTTCTTTTGTTCCTTCATTTGGGACATGTTTCTTTACTCCCTATTTTGGCTGCCTACTTGTTTTTGTTTCTATGTATTGGGTAGTAATGCTATGTCTCCTTTCATAGTAGAATGGCCTTTTGTAGTAGGTGTGCCATGGGTCCCAGTGGCATGGTCTTCCCTGATCACTTCAGCTGGCTGCTCCAGGTGTGTCCCTTGTATGGATTGTGTGTGCCCCTTCTGTTATAGTTGAGCCTTTGTTTCTGTTTGCACCTCAGTGGAAGGGATGGACCCTTAGGCTTATTGTTATGAGGACTGGCTGTGACCAGTGGGAGTTGTTGTGCAGGGACTGACTCTACAGAGCAGAATTTGCTCCATCAGGGCTCTGGTGCCTTTCCCATCTGCTCTTTGGGTGTGTCATCCTCAGATGTGACCCTGGGTGGTGCTCTGGCTCAGACCAAAGCTGCCACCAGGTGTGCAAGCCATTGCCTTCTTGGAGGGCCTCTGCTGCAGGCTAAGTTCAGTTTCATCCTTTATCCTTCCTGAGACCACTTGACATAAGCTACCAAGCAATCCAGAGATGGCTACCAGTCACACTGGGCTTGGAGGTGCCTTGAGAGGCCAACCCACAAACTGAGGCTGGCCACTGCTCGTGCTGGTCTTGGGGCTGCTCAGCAAGAGTATGGGCATGCTGAGACTAGATGCTGCTTGTATGGGTTTCATGAACCCTTGAGAGATTTTAGGAAATTCCTCAGTATATGGTAAAACTAGCCAATTGTTAATAAAAACCATTGAAAGTGTTTTGGGTCATCTTGTAAGCTGGATTGGATGGGGCCTCAGGGGATCACTAGGCAGGATGACCAGTATTAGTCAGGTTGATAGAGACTCAGATATGGCACTTCTCTAAGTCTATATGCTGGGATGGGGAGGCCTCAACAAAGGAACAAAACTCTCTGCCAACACTTCTGTCTGAGAGAGAGCCACCCTTCCAGCTGTCACCCCAATGCCAGACAACTCAGTTCCTCCCTGTGTTTCTCTGGTGCCTTTTGACCCACTGACCCAGCATTGGAATTCGGAGTGAGTGAATCCTTCATTGAGTAAGTCAGAGGGCCCCTTAAGAGGGAAGTCTGTGACTCCCTCAGCCCTTTTTCTCATTTAGCCACAATCTCTGCTGGATTTCACAGCCAGAAACTGTGAGGACCTTTCCTTCTAGCACTGGAACCCTGGGATAGGAAGCCCTGTGTGGGGCCAGGAACTCTCACTCTTCCAGGGGACCTTTGCAGCTGAGACATTTCTTTTGATTCTCAACTGTCACCACTCAGGTACGGGACCAGCCCGTTTCTCATCTCTGCCCCCCTTACCAGTCTCAAGGTGGCTGTTTCTTTGTGTCCCCAGTTGTAGGACCTCTGCTCAGCCAGACCTCAAGTGACTTTCAGTGATGGCCATTCTGCACTTTAGTTGTAATTTTGATATCGTCATGAGAGGAGGCAAGCACAGCATTTACCTACTTTGCCATCTTGACCAGAAGCTGCTAATGGCTTTTTGTTTTCATGTTTGATGCTTCATAGTCTCAAGATGGCTAGGTTTAGCCATCGCACAAGGATTTGAAGCAGCAAGAAAAAGACAAGGGTAAATGTCTACCTCATGAGACACTATTTGACAATAGAAGCTTCTCCTAATGCATTTACTGACCAAAACTGTAAGACATGGCTAGCCTTAATTGCAGTGAAGCTAAAAAAGTGCTTATTTAGCTTTCCAGTTTCTGAAGTAAGAACGGTAAAGGAGAAGGAGGTTAGGAATGGCTGCTAAGTCAGCCAGTTAAAAGGTTTGTCATAGACCATGATGGTGGCTTCTTGGTAGAAAGCACACCCTTTCTTCTTCACTGCATTTTCTCTAGTATACACACAAACTTCTATGTCAAGACAACCCTCAGTGTTGGAGGTGTTTGTTTGTTTGTTTTATTTCCAGGCAATTTTACGATGAGTAGTACAGGTAAAGATCTGACTTAGATGTCATTTAAAAAATCTGATAATTCTTATCAGTTCCTATAACTTTTTGCATTCTGTCATCCTTTTTAGAACTAAGTTTATGGCAGTTACCGTGAAGAAATGTGAAACATTATGTTTTGGTGGGTTGATAGCATGCTGAATCTTTTTTTTGATACCATGGTCTCTAATCTGATATCTCAGTAAAGCCACTCCTTTTTAAAGATTTTTTTTAAAGAAACAGTTAAATGCACATGTGTTCAGTGCACAATTGATGAGTTTTATTAATGATTTTTGATAAATATGTATGCCAATGTAAATTCATACATATGTGTACCCATGTAACATCCATTAGTTTCCTAAGACTGCTTTTTGTAACAAAGGGCTACAAACTGGGTGGCTTAAACAACAGAAATTTATTGTCTCAATTGTGGAGGCTGAAAGTCTGAAACCTAAAGGATGAATCCTTCTTTGCTTTTTTCTGGCTTCTTGTAATTTCCAAGGAATCTTTAGAATTCTTTAGCCTGCTGCTGCATAATTGCAGTCTCTAAATCTATCATCACATGTTCTTCTCCCTGTGTGTCTCTCTTTTCACATGGCCATCTTCTTATAATGATGTCAGATATTTTAGGGGCCACCCTACTCTGGTATGACCTCACCTTAACTAATTACATCTGTAGTGACCCTATTCCAAATATGGTCACATTCTGAGGTACTGGGAATTAAGACCAGCATATCTTTTGCAGGGCACATAATTCAACCCATAACTTTGTGTAACTATATTCATGAATGTAACTATGTTATGCCATGAGATATGTTATATTTTGGAACAGGGATCAACAAACCTTTTCTGTGAAGGACCAGATAGCAAATACATTAGGATTTAGGATTTGCGGGCTGCACTTTCTGTTGTATTTACTGAACTCTGCCTTTGTAGTGCAAAAGCAGCTATAAATGATATGTAAATAAGTGAACATAGTTCTGTTACAATAAAATTTTATTTACAGAAATGGCAGGTAGGATGGATTTAGCCAATGGGCCATAGTTGGCTGTTCCCTATGTTAAAACATTTTCATTACTCCAGAAAGCTACATCAGTCTCCCTTCTTGTTCAATCCTCACTTCCCATAGGCAAACACTGGAGCTTTCTATCACTATTGATTAGTTTTGCCTGTTTCTGAACCTCATATGAAGGGAATCATGCAGTTTGTCCTCTTTTGTATCTGTTTTCATTTATACTACATAATGTCTGGGAGATCCAAAATGTTATTATGTGTATCAAGATTATATTTTTTTCCCCCAAGCTTTATTGAAGTATAATTGACATATAAAATCATAATATATTTCAGGCGTATAACATGATGTTTTGGTATATGTATACATCGTGAAATGATTAACACAGTCAGGTTAATTAACATATTCACTACCTCACATAGTTGCCTTTTTTGGTGTATGAGAATTCTAAAGGTCTACTCTCAGCAAATTTTAAGTACATAATTCAATATTGCTAACTACAGTCATTGCACTGTACATTGGATCCTCAAAAGTTACTAATATTATAACTGAAAGTTTGTATCCTTTAACCAAAATCTCATTTCTCCCAACTCCTAGCCCCACCAACTACCTTTCTACTCTGTTTCTATGAGTTCCTTTTTTTTTTCTTTTTCAATTCCACATATAAATGGTACCACATAGTATTTGTCTTTATCTGCTTTATTTCACTTAGCATAATTCCCGCAAGTTCTATCCATATTGTTGCAAATGGCAGGATTTTCTTTTCTCTTATGGCTTCTTTATTCATATAGTCATTGATGGATACTTAGGTTGTTTCCATATCTTGGCTATGTAAATAATGCTGTAGTGAATGTAAATGTGCAGATAGCTCTTTGAGATTGTGATTTTATTTTCCTCAGATATACACCCAGAAGTGAGAATAATGGGTCATATGGTAGTTGTATTTCAATTTTTTGAGGACTCTTCATACTGTTTTCCATAATGGCTGCACCAATTTACATTCCCACTAACAAGGATATTCTTTTCTCCACATTCTTGCTAACATTTTTATCTGTTGTATTTTTGATAATAGACATTCTAACAAGTCTGGAGTGATCTTTCATTGTATTTTGATTTGCATTTCCTTGATGATTAGTGATGTTAAGCATCTTTTCATATATCTGTTGGACATTTGTATATTTTCTTTAGAAAAATGTCTTTGCCCATTCAAATTCTTTGCCCATTTTTTTTAATTGGACTATTTGTTATTTTTACTACTGAGTTATGAGTTCCTTATATATTTTGGATATTAACCACTTACCAAATTATGATTTGCAAATATTTTCTCAGCTTTGGTAGGTTGTCTTTTCATTTTGATGATTGTATGTTTTTCTGTGCAGAAGCATTTTAGTTGATGTAGTCCCACTTGTTTAATTTTGCTTTCGTTGCCTGTGCTTTGGGCATCGGGTCCAAAAAATCATCACTTAGGCTGATGTCTTGGAGCTTGCTACTTATGTTTTCTTTTAGGAGTTTTATGGTTTCAGGTTTTTCACTCAAGTCTAATCCATTTTAAGTTAATTTTTGTGTATGGTATATGATAGTAGTCCAATTTTATTCTCCTGTATGTGGCTGTCTAGTTCCTTTGGAATTTGAATAGGGATTGCATTGATTCTATAGATCAGTATGGACATTAAAACAAATGTTAATTCTTATAAACAATATTAATTCTTCCAACACATGAATATGGATTTTTTTTCCATTTACTGGTGTATTTTTTAATTTTGTTTTATCAATTTTTAAAGTTTTAAGTGTATAGACCTTTCATTTCCTTGGTTAAATTTATTCCTAACTATTTTCCTCTTTTTGAAGCTACTACAAATAGGGTTGTTTTCTTAGTTCCTTTTTTAAATAGTTTATTGTTAATGTATAGAAATGAAACTAATTTTTATATGTTGATTTGTATTCTATAATTTTACTGAAGCCATATACCAGTTATAACAGTGTATTGGTGAGTTTGTAGGGTTATCCATATATATGATCATGTCATCTGCAAACAGAGACAATTTTATTTCTTCCCTTCTGAATTGATGTCTTTTATTTCTTCTTGCTTTATAGCTCTGGCTAGAACTTTTAGTACTATGTTGAATAGAAGTGGTGAGAGTGGGCACCCTTGTCTTATTCATGATTTTAGAGGAAAAGTTTTCAGCTTTTCATCTTTAAGTATGTTGTTAGCTTTGGGCTTTTCATATGTGGCATTATTATGTTGAGGGATATTGTTTCTGTATCTAATGCATTGAGAGTTTTTTAATCATAAAAATATTTAATTTTGTCAAATGCTTTTTCTTCATCTATCAAAAAGATCATATGATTTTCATCTTTTATTCTGTTAATTTTATTGATTTGTATATGTTGAGCCATCTTTGCATGCTAGGGATAAAGTCCACTTGATCATGGTGTAGGTCCTTTTAGTGTATGGTTGAATTGAATTCGCTAATATTTTGTTGAAGATTTTTGCATCTGTGTTCATTAGAGATATTGGAGTATAATTTTTTATTCTTTTAGTGTCCTTGTCTGGTATCAGGGTAGTGTTGGCTTCATAAAATGAGTTGGCAAGTATTCCTTCCCCTTCAAGTTTTGTGGAAGAATTTGAGAAGGACAGATATTAATACTTCTTTAAATTTTGATAGAACTGACAAATAAAGTAAAGTAATCTGGTCCTGGACTTTTCTTTATTGGGAGGTTTTTGATTACTGATTCAATCTCCATACAAATTATTGGTTTGTTGAATTTTCTGTTTCTTTATGATTCAGTCTTAATCTATTTCTAGAAATTTATCTGTTTCTTCTAGGTTATCCTTTTTTTTGATGTATAATTGTTCATAGTAGTCTCTTATGATCGTTTGTATTTCTGTGATATCAATTATAATTTTTTTTTGTTTTCTGATTTTATTTATTTGAGTCTCTTCTCTGTTTTTCTTCATGTAGCTAAAGGTTTCTCAATATTGTTTATCTCCCCCCCCCAAAAAAAAACAACTATTAGTTTCATTGATCTTTTCTATTATCTTTCTAATCTCTATTTAATTTATTTCTGTTCTGATTTTTGTTATTTCCCTCCTTGTACTAATTTGGGATTTTGTTTGTTCTTATTTTAAATTTTTCATATCTTCTTTTTAGTTCATTGAGGTATAAAGTTAGATTATTTATTTGAGATCTTTTCTTTTAATGTAGGTGTCACTGAAAACTTTCTTCTTAGTATTGCTTTTCCTGTATCCTGTAAGTTTTGATATATTATGTTTCCAGTTTTGTTTATCTTTTGTTTATTTTTTGACTTTCATTTAAATTTCTTCTTTGACCCATTGATTGTTACGAAATATGTTCTTTCATTTACATATATTTATAAATTTTCAGTTTTTCTCCTATTATCAGTTTCTGGTTTCATTCCACTGTGGTCAGAAAAGATGTTTTTTATGATTTCACTCTTGTTAAATTTGTTAAAACTTGTTTTGTGGCCTAACATATGATCTATTCTGGAGAATGTTCTGTGTGTGCTGAGAAAAATGTGTATTCTGTTGTTGGATAGACTATTCTGTATATATCTGTTTGTTCAATTTTGGTGTAACGTGCAGTTTGAATCCAATGTTTCCTTACAGATTTTTTTATCCGTATGATCCATCCATTGTTTAAAGTGGGTTTTGAAGTCCTCTACTACTACTGTGATACTATCTTTTTCTCCCTTCAAATATGTTAATATCTGCTGTGTACATTTAGGTACCCTGAAATTGGGTGTATCTTTTTTCTTTTTAAATTATGAATAGTATTCCATTGCATGAATACTGAAAGTTGTTTATTCACTCTCCTCATATTAGACATATTGTATTCAATTTTTAGCTCTTATGAAGACTGTTTTAAACAGTTTTGTTCAAGTTTTTTTATTGTTGTTTGGTAGATATGTATTGTTGTTTCTTCAGGTTAAATACTCTGAGGTAGATTTGCTTCGTAGGTATATGGTTGATTTTATAGGCAACTATCAAATACTTCTCCCAAGTTGTATCATTTTACACTCTCACCTACTATTATGAGAGAACTAGTGGTTAGACATCTTCATCAGCATTTAGCGTTGTCTCCCTTTTAAATTTTAGCTAATTTAGTGAATGTGTACTGATATTCCATTGTGATTTTAATTTACATTACCATGATGGGTAATAATATTGAGTTGATTTTCTCTCATGTGCCATTGTGCATGCTCTCTCTATTTCTTTGTGTGTTTTTTCTTTCATCTCTTTTTCTTTCCTTCCTTTCTCCTTTCCTCCTTCCCTCCCTCCCTTGCTCCCCATTCCTTCCTTCCCTTCTGATTAATTCCTGAAAGAAGGATATTAAAATTTCTAGCAGTGATTGTGCATTTTTCTATTCCTTCCCTTAATGCTGTTTATTCTGCTTCATGTATTTTGAAACTCTGTTATTTAGATGCATATGCATTTATCTTGAGACTATTGTGTCTTCTTGATGAATTGATTCTTTTAGCATTATGAAATGTTCCCTTTTATCTCTATTAATACTTATTGCCATAAAATATTTTTTCTGATATTAATTTAACCACACCAGCTTTCTTTTTCTTTTACTTTGCTCTTATCTATATTTTTAAAATTAAAATACATATCTCGTAGATGCCATATAGTTGACTCTTTATTTACATAAAATGTAATTATTGTATAATTGGTTTTCTACCTTTTTGTTATTGCCTTCTATTTGCTCCATATATAATCTTTCCCCCTGTTTCTCCTTTTCTGCTTTCTTTTTAGGTTAATTAAACTTTTTTGGTATTTAATTTTAATTACTTTATTGTATATTTAGCTATACTGCTTTGATTTTTTTGTGTGTATATGGTTGCTCTAGAGATTATAATAGACATCCTTTATCACAGTTTACTTGGATTTAATATGATTTTATTTCATGTAAAATATTAGAAATTTGCAACACTATATATATACACGTGTGTGTGTGTGTGTGTGTGTGTGTGTGTGTGTGTGTGTGTGGAGAGAGAGAGAGAGAGAGAGAGAGAGAGAGAGAGAGAGAGAGAGAGATTCCATCTGGTATCATTTTTCTTCAGGGCTTCAGAAAACAAATTCTTATAGCTTTATTTTGTCTGTAAATGACTTTATTTTGCCTTAATTTTGAAAGACCATTTCATAGGACATAGAATTCTGGGTTGAAAGTCCCCCTGCCCCCCACCCCCGCCCACCGTTTTTTTCCTAAGTTCAAGAATGTTATTTCTTTTTCTCTTGGCCTCTATTTTTTTTTCAAGTGTTAAGTCAATGGTAAATTTTATTTCTGTTCCTCTGTATATAATGTGTCTTTTTCTCTGGCTTTGATGTGTCTAGATTGCTTTTTCTCTTTTCCTTCCTTCCTTCCTTCCTTCCTTCCTTCCTTCCTTCCTTCCTTCCTTCCTTCCTTCCTTCCTTTGTTCTTTTCTTCCTTTTTTTTTGCATTTATCCTGCTTAGAGCATTCTGCTCTTGGATCTGTAGGTTGATTTTTTTTCAAGAAACTTGTGAATTTTTTATTCATTATAAATTTAAATAGTTATTCTTTCCTGTTCTCTTTCTCCTTTCTCTTTTGGATTTCAATTACATGTATGTTAAGAATTCCCTATCTCACAGGTCTGATTCTCTGTCCATATTATTCTACATCTTTTTCTTTTTATTCTTCAGATTGGATGATTTCTGTTGGTCTATCTTCAGTTCAGTGATTCTATTGCCATGTCCAATCTTCTGTTAAGCCCACCCAATAAATTTTTAAATTATTGATATTGTGCTGGTCAGCTCTAGAATTCCTATTTGGTTTATTTAAGTAGTTTTTGTTTCTCTGTGGAGAATCATCATCTGTTCATTCATTAGGATATATTTTCCTTTAAGGTTTTAAACTTATTTATGATTTCAGTTTTAAAGTTCTTATTTGCCAGTTCCAACATCTGGGTTTTTTTCAATTGATTTTTTTTTTCCTTTGGCTGGGACATCATCTTTGTTTTGTTGCCATCTCTAATAAGTTTTTTTTTTTTTTTGGTATAACGGACATTGTGGATAATGTCTTATAGAGGCTCATTTCATTTCCCTTGAATCATATTTTTATTGTAGGCAGTTAAATTATTGGCTTATCACTTTGAACTTACAGAGATTTGCTTATGTGCCTTTTTATGGCAATTTTGTTTCAATTTTGTTCTTGGTCCTAGGATGAATTCTTTACTACTGGGATTTAGTCTTCACGTCAAGGGAATAACCATTTTAGGGTTTCAGTGGAACCAAGCTTTTCACCAATATCTTCCATTAGATAGTACTTGAACTCCAAACTCTCTCCCCACCACCTCTTTTGGAAGGTGTAACTGAAATCTCTGCTCAGCTTTCTCAGACTTCTAGCCTTTTTGATTTGTTGGGCTCATTAAACCTTCTCTGAGCCTAAGCAGTTCATAGGTAAGCCATGGATTTGAGAGGCTTTGTTCTCAGTAGCTCCTTTTCTTCTGGGATATTCTCCTTTTATTTTTGACTCTTTTGACAGTGTCAAACTTTGTATCTGACACCTAAAACCATTTAGACTTTGAGTTCTCCTTAAGTTATAGCTACTTCTTGACTTATACAGATTCTCTGAATTCTACCCTCAGAAGAAATGCTATATAAACACAGATATCTTTTTATGACTCTTGTATTTCCTGAGTCCAATCTCCTTTAATTTCTATCTGCTTTGGTCACGAGCCTATGACTTCAAATATTTGTTTTCTATATTCTGTTCAGAACTTATTATTGTTATCTGTGGGAGGGTTAGTTTGGAAAAGCTACTTTTACATTACTGGAACTAGTACTTCTTGTCATTATATAATATATTTAGCCTAAGGTACAAAATTGGCTTTCAAAATTCAAGGCAGTGAATTATGTGGCTCTTAGTGAACTTTGATTCCAAGCTGAAGGCAGAGAAAGTCTTTGGTAAAAAAGCTGTATTTTATGCTTTCTCTTCTTTAAGAACAGCTACCTTTGGTGTAAGTTTGTCTCTTTCTTATAAGACTGATGAAACCTTAGTTTTCATACCAACATCCAGAAAGTTTCCCACCGTTTCCATGTATACACACACACACACACACACACACACACACACATACACGTATGTGTGTGTATTTATATATATGTGTATACATATGTGTGTATATGTATATGTGTATATATAAAAATATAGTATGTGTGACATATATATACATATATATATATAACTATATACACCATCCTTATTATTTGGTGGATTCAAATCTAGGAGCTGAATCTGTATTGACTGTACTGACTGATACATATGTATAAATATATATAATTTATAATTATATAATTAAATTATAAATATAGAAATATATATTATAAATACATAAACTATATGTAAATTATATGATTTATAATATACTGTAACACTATACTAATACTATACTATATAAATATAGTGTTATAGTATATACTAAATATCATATATAGTATTAATACTACCATATATCTTACACTGTATATATACAGTACTATAATGCTATACTATATGTTATGCTATATATAATATACTATATATAACACATATGGTATATTATATAATCTATATTATACATAATATGTATTTAATGTAATTTATACTGTTATACTATACTATGTAATAGTAAAAATAATATATTTCATATCAAATATAATATAATATACTGTATATAATTATATACTATATATAATTACATAATTATATGTTATATACTACATACTTTGAATTGTATTGTATATAACATATATACATACATACACACGCAAACCTAGGAGCTGAACCTGTTTGCGTCCACCACAGTACAAGGATTGTGAACTTTTTAACTCAGAATAGTTAAGTCTTCTTTCCCTAGCAGTGTACCTCTCCATTCTGCCAATTCCACACTTTAGGGTCTGTTAACTGTAGCTAGCATTTCAAGTACAAAATTCTAGGTAATTGAAGGTATGTTTAGCTGTAGGAAGCCAAAACCAGATGCCATACAAGATGTATTTTTTCTTATATGGGAAATCTGGAGGCAGAGGTCACTAACTTGGGTTCTACTGATCCACAATACCATTCAGGTCTCTCTCCATACTTCTCCACCACCGCCTTATGTCATCCTTTCATTTTTATTTTGGCTTGTCACAAGAAGAATTGTTGAAACCTCTGGCATGATGACCTGTCTCTGTAGAGAGCAGGGAAAAAGGAAATGGAAAGTGACCAATTGTTTGTTCTTTTTATCAGAAAAGCAAAAGCTTCCCCTGAAGCCTCTTGCCATCATCTATTTAAGTTTCATTGACCACTACTGGGTTTTGTGGTTTCCCCTGCACAGAGTAGAGGCTGGGAAAGCAAATATCTTGTGGTTCTGTGGTGAAGGGGTTCAGAAGGAGGATGTGGGAAAGGCTATGGGGTTAGCCTAGAGTCAGTGCTAACCTAGTGTAGATGCTTTTTTCTTTTCCCACTCAGGGACTTGCTGTCAGCATCATGTCCCTCTCAGGCCTTGGGATCTCAGGCTGTAGGAAAGTGAGATGCATCCCCTTATTATAACAGTGCTTTGGATCCATGTAGTTACTCTATTGTTTATAGGGGTTGGAATGGATTCAAAATGGCAACTACTAAGCATTAGAGGCTAATCAAAGTGCTGTGTAAAAATAAAGTGCTCTTTAATGCTGGCAATTTTGACTGATGGCCCCGCTTCCCTGTGTGTATTAAAGCACTCCAGGGGAAGCTGATAATTTGATAGTGACGTCATTCCTTACTCAGTAGAAGAACCATGTTCTTGTGTTCTGCTGTCGTTGTATAATTCATAGTACAGATTGATGGGATGGCAGAATGCCAGTTGGATTTGTATGGGTTGGCTGCCCAGACCGGCCCATGCCTTACTGTCCATTCTCACCCAGACTTCACTTGGATATTCAGAGGAATTTCCAAATTGTTCATTTCTGCTCCTTTTCCTCTGTTCTCTGACACAGCACTATTGCAGTCCAACTGTTGAGCTGTTGAAGTCACAAACTTAGTGACATTTGTTTTTCTGCTGACAATTAATCAACCAAGCCCTGTTGTTTCTTCCTCCTAACTAATTTTTGCACCACTTATTTCTTTAAATTCTACTGCCAGCATCCGAGCATTCCACATTAAGTCAGTGAAGTTGGTTTTGGTCACAAGGAATAGAATATGCAAAAAGTAGTTTAATCTATAAGAGGCCTTTTGTTTGTTTGTTTGTTTGTTTGTTTTTAAATATCACAGAGTAAGAAGTAAGAGTTAGGACACTTCCAAGGCTAACTCAGTGAGTTATAAATGTCATCTAGACTCAGGTGCTGTCAAACTTTTTATCTCACTACTTTTCTTTTTACATTTTAGTTTTAGTTTCAAGTATACAGTACATTTGTTAGACATTTATAGTTTTAAAACAATCCCCTTAATTACTCTTTCTTTCATCTGGCTCTCAACCTAGGCAATACATTAATGCTAACTGCATTCCTATGCCATGCTCCTCATCCTTGTGACCATCTACCAACTATGAATTTGTACTTCTTTAATCCTTCACTCCATTTTCCCAGACCCTCAACCCACCTCCCTTCTGTCCATCGCCATACTGTCCTCTATATTTGTGAGTTTGTTTTTGATTAGTTCCTTCTTTTTGTTTCTTAGATTCCATGTATAAGTGAAATCATATGGTATTTACCTTTATCTGTCTGACTTATTTCACTCAGCATAATAACCTCTAGGTCCATCCTTGTCATTGCAAATGGTAGGATTTTATTTTTTTCTAATGGTTGAATAATATTCCATGAATCATAACTTCTTTATCCAATTGTCTGTTGATGGACACTTGGGTTGCTTCCATATCTTGGCTATTGTAAATTGTGCTGCCATGAATATTGGGGTGCATAGATCTTTACAAATGATCGTTTTGGTTTTCTTCGGACAAATATCCAGAAGTACAAGTGCTGGGTCAATAGGTATATTCATTTTTAATTTTTTGAGAAACTTCCAGACTGTTTTCCACAGTGTCTGTACCAATTTGCAATCCCGCTAATAATATATGAGGGTTCCCTTTTCTCCACATCCTCACCAACACTTGTTCTTTGATTTATTGATGATAGGCATTCTTACAGGTGTCAGGTGATAGTTCATTGTGGTTTTAATTTGCATTTCTCTGAAAATTAGTGACCCTCAGCATCTTTTCATATGTCTATTGGCCATCTGCATTTCCTTTTTGGAGAAGCATCTGTTCAGATCTGCCCATTTTTTAATTGGATTGTTTGTTTTTTTCTTGTTGATTCGTATGAATTCTTTATATATTTTGGATATTAACCTCTTATCAGATGTATCATTAGATGTATCATCAGATGTATCATGAATATCTTCTTCTAACCAGTCGATTGTCTGTTTCGCTGTACAAAACCTTTTTAGTTCGATGTAGTCCCATTTGTTTATGTTTTCTTTTGTTTCCCTTGCTCAAGGAGATACCTATGAAAAGAAATTACTGTTAGCAATGCCAAGAGATTACTGCGTATGTTTTCTTCTAGAAGTTTTATGGTTTCGAGTCTTACATTTAAGTCTTTAATACATTTTGAGTCTATTTTTGTTTATAGTGTAAGAAGATGGTCCAGCTGCTGCTGCTGCTGCTGCTGCTGCTGCTGCTGCTTCTTCTTCTTCTTCTTCTTCTTCTTCTTCTTCTTCTTCTTCTTCTCTTCTTCTTCTTCTTCTTCTTCTTCTTCTCTTCTTCTTTCTTCTTCTTCTTCTTCTTCTTCTTCTTCTTCTTCTTCTTGTTCTTCTTCTTTCTTCTTCACATGTATCTGTCTAATTTTCTCAACACCATTTATTGAAGGGACTGTCTTTACTCGATTGTATATTCTTACTGCCTTTGTCGTATATTAAGTAACATAATAGTGTTGGATTTATTTCTGAGCTCTCTATTCTGTTTCATTGATCATTGTATCTGTTTTTTGCCAGTACCATTCTGTTTTGATTACTGTAGCCTTGGATACAATTTGATATCAGGTAGTGTGATACCTCCAACTTAGGGTTATTTGTTCTAGCTCTCTGAAAAATGCCATTGGCATTTTGATAAGAATTGCATTGAATCTATAGATTGCTTTGGGTAATATGCCGATTGCTTTGGGTAGATTCTTTCTACCCATGAGCACGGTATATGCTTCCATTTATTTGTGTCTTCTTCAATTTTTTTCAATGATTTATATAATTTTGAGAACAGGTCTTTTACCCTTTTGATTAATTTGATTCCCAGGTATTTTTTTATTGTTATTTTTGGTTTTGATGCAATTGTAAATAGGATTGTTTTCATAATTTCTCTTTCATCATTGGTGTATAAAAATGCCACTGACTTCTGAATTCTTATTTTGTATCCTGCTACTTTACTGAATTCACTGATCATTCTAACATTTTTTGTTGTTATTGTTGGAATCTTTAGAGTTCTTTCTATATAATATCATGTCATTGGCAAATAACAAGAATTTTACTTCTTCCTTTCCAATTTGAATACCTTTTATTTATCTTTCTTGTCTTATTGATGTGGCTAAGACTTCCAGTACAATGTTCCTAACGCTTTTAGCCTTTCCCATTGGGTATGATGTTAGCTGTAGGTTTGTCATATAAGGCTTTATTATGTTGAGGTATGTTCCCTCTATTCCCACTTTGCTGAAAGTTTTTATCATAAATGGATGCTGGAATTTTTTGGATGCTTTTTCTGCATCTATTGATATGATCATATGGTTTTTATCTTTCAATTTGTTAATATCATATATCACATTAGTTGATTTGCAGATATTGTACCAACCTCCCAACCCGGGAACAAATCCAACTTCATCATGGTGTATAATATTTTTTAGGTATTGATGAATTCTTTGCTGATATTTTGTTGAGGATTTTTGCATCTTCTTAAGAGATATTGACCCAGCAAGGCTTTTGATTAAAACAGAAGGTAAGATAAAGAGCTTCCCAGACAGGGTAAAGCTTTACCTGTAATGAATTTTAAGGAATTCATTACCAATAAGCCAGTATTACAAGAAATGTTAATAGGACTTCTGTAAAAAGAGAAGGGTGAAAAAGAAAATAGAAAAACAAATGTGAATAATAATATGACAGTAACTATGTACAGATCAGTAATCAATTTAAATGTAAATGGGTTAAATGCTCCAATCAGAAGACATAGGGTAGCCAAATGGATAAGAAAGCAAGACCTATTCATTTGCTGTCTTTAAGAGATCTACTTCAGATCAAATTATACAGACTGAAAGTAAAGGGATGGAAAAAAATATTTCATGCAAATGGAAATTAAAAAAAGAAGCGGAGGTAGCAATACTTATATCAGATAAAATAGACTTTAAAACAAAGGCTATAATGAGACAAAGAAGGGCATTACATAATGATAAAAGGATTGATAAATCAGAGGACATAACCCTAGTAAACATATACCCACCCAACATAGGAGAACCTACATACCAAAACAATTATTGACTGACATAAAAGGAGAGATCAACTGTAATACACTCATAGTAGGAGACTTTAACACCCCATTGAGACCAATGGACAGATCTTCCAGGCAAAAAATCAGCAAAGAAACAATGAGGCTAAAAGACACACTACAGATGGATTCAATAGATATTTTCAGAGCATTTTACCCCAAAGCAGCAAAATATACATTCTTCTCAAGTGCACATGGAATATTTTCCATGATAGACCACATGTTAGGACAAAAAACAAATCTCAATAAATTTAAGAAGACTGAAATCATATCAACTATCTTCTTCACAATGGTGTGAAACTAGAAATCAACTACAAGAAAAAAATTGGAAAATACAAAACATGGAAGCTAAATAACATGCTACTAAACAGTGAATGTGTTATCAATGATATCAAGGAAAAAATCAAAGATATCTAGAGACATGAAAATGAAAACACAATGACTCAAAACCTATGGGACACAGTGAAAGCAGTCCTAAGAAAGAATTCATAGCAATATAGGCCTACCTCAAGAAACAAGAAAAAGCTCAAATAAAGAATCTAACTTTACATTTAAAAGAACTATAAAAAGAACAGCAAAGAAAGCCCAAAGTGAATAGAAGGAAAAATAAAGATCAAAGTGGAAATAAATGAAATAGAGTCTAGAAAAACAATACAAAAGATTAAGCTGGTTCTTTGAAAGGATAAACAAAATTGACAGACCCTTAACTATATTCATCAAGAAAAAGAGAGAGGACTCAAATAAATAAAATCAGAAATGAAAGCGGAGAAGTAACTAAGGACTCCACAGAAATACAAAGGATCATAAGAAAATATTACGAGCAATTATATGCCAACAAACTGGACAATCTGGAAGATATGGACACATTACCAGAAACATACAATCTCCCAAGAGTCAAGAAGAAACAGAAAATCTGAACCAACCTATTACCACCAAAAAATTCAAGAAAGAGGCTCCTTAATTTTTTTTTATGAGGCCCCTATTACTTTGATTCCAAAATTAGACAAAGACATTACAAAAAAAGAAAAAATTTTTGGGATGGGGGATGTAGAGGGAAGGAACGCTACTTGGGGAGGCATCTCTCACCTGCACTATGGCCAGAGCCTCCTAATTTGGGGTACTTGAGTATTTTTCATCAAGCTTTTTAGACTTTCCTTCACTAAAGGCAGTCAGAAATGTATACTGAGGGCACTGAGTGTTAGGGTATGGCGTTCTTGTGTGAAGTTCTATTTGGCTTAGACATTTCTCATGTTACTGGACAAGGTGACTGGTAGTAGGCCTTTCCATTTTTCCTTTCCTTTCTTTTTTATCTGCTGCCTTTCTTTGTAAGGTAAGCAGTTTGTCTGGTCCTTAGCTGTGATTTCATCTTTCTAGAAATTAAAAAACTTTTTATATTTTTATATTCCAGGCTTCTCTGAGCTAGCCTGATGCTGTACTATTCAAAAGATACTTCTGATACCATTCCTGGGGACACCTCATCATGGATCCAGTCCTGGCAACCTGGCATTCTACTGTCTAATTCACACAAAAAAAGTTGCTTTTGGCCACATCTACTTCACTGTGCTGGGCTGTGAATTGTTAGTGGTTCAGACTACCTGGGAAACCTAAAGGGTTCATCTCAGGAAAGCTGGACATGATGGAATTTGATGCTAGTCACCAAAGCCTGGGTTAGCAAGGACCAGCTCCCAGCCTGACACTGCAATGAGTGCTATACAGCAGCAGCAGCTGCTGAGTTGACTATGATGGGAACCACAGGCCCAGGGTACTGCAGAGACCCCTCTATTCTAAGAGAGCCTATTGTCTTGACAACTTTCTGGAAATTTAACCCTGGCAGCAGACAGACAATTCCTGACTAAGATCCAACTACCCCACACCTACACCAGAGGTTCTCCAAGGGCAGAACATGACAGGGCCTTTACTGTTGGAGCAGTAAATATATTTCTGGTGGAGGATCCGCACTTAGGTATGGTGGCCCTGCAGTAATGTCACATTGGCAGATGGGACCACTGCAGTTCAGATGTATTAGAGGCAGATCCTTAAATATACTCTCGGAACAGAATTTGGGTCTCCAATCACTAATATCAGCCTTAACATTCACTGTTTGAGACTGATTCATAAAGAGGGCCTCGGGAGCCTGATGTAAGCACTGAGTTTTTATCCTGCTCTAGTGAGTGTCTTGATTTATACTCAGCTATGAAGGGACATAGCTTTAGGCACTGAGAAAACAGCTGTGTATTTGGGTTTATTTTTCTAAGTGGCCAGGGACAAACAATGCCTTATTTGGAGTTGTTTATTCTATCTATACCTCTCTCCCATGGAGTAACCTTAGATAACCTCCCCAGCTTGGAAAGACTAGAATCAGCTTATGCACACCCTAGGGGAATTTGTCCATAGCCTGAGGAAAGCTTCTATCACCTTCAGAACCCTCAGAAAAACTGGCAAAGACTCCAATCCTGTCCTGGGCCCTCTCCCTTGGCTGGTAGCCAGCAGTTGAGTCCCAAGGACCAGGATTTTACTGGAGACCTCTGATTTCCATCAGGGCATCTTGTGCTTTCCTTGGCAGTACCTCAGATTTCCATTTCTGGGAACATAATCATGGGTTTCTCAGGGTTGTCCCTGTGGCTGGGCCGCTGAACTTCTGCATCTCGTGGTTCCTGAGAGTTTCCTGACAGGTAAATAGATTGTCTCAAATGCTGTCATTAGCCATTAGATGTTGATGGGACATTGGATGAATGGAAGTGTCTCTGGAAGGTTGTCTCTCATTTGTTGCTCTCTTGGGCTATGTAAGGTCCAGCTTCTTGAAGACTGTGTGTCTGTGGAGCCCCCATAAGAAATCATACATCTACAGAAGTAGGTGACAGATGTGATGGTGAATGCCTTGAAGACACAGCCATCTAGCATAAACAGAATGTCTTGTTTTCCTTCACAGGAAACACTGGGCTTCCCCTATGGGAGGCAGAGAGACAGATGAATTCCCATCACAGCTTTGAGTTTGGAAAGAATGTGTATCTCCTGGAAGAATGTAGGTGCAGGTACCTGGTTGGTCTTTCAATCACGTTTGGAATGTTCTCTTGATGGTCTGTAACACATGTATGAGAACAAGAAGTAGGAATGGGAATGGCATGAGACAGGGGAATATACATGTGTAAGGCAAACTGATGGCAGAATCCCAAATGTGAGGTATAGGTTTATCAGAGGTCAAATTGCGTCTCTTCATAAAGATTTGTTGCCCTGACTCCCCGGTACCTCGGAATGTAACCTTATTTGGAGACAAGGTCATTATGGAGGTGATCAAGTTAACCTTTTCTCGTTTAGGAAAAAAGTGCATCTCACTGCCAGTGTTAATTTAACATCACACATAGGAATGCTACGTTTTCTAGGATTTGACATTTTTGGTGATTGAGAATTACTATATTTTATAAATGTAAATACCACTACTAAAAATAGAATGATGTCATTTGTTTCCAAAGACTATCATATACTAGAGCAATGCAATAATAATAATAAAAGTGAGCAAGATATTTTGTGGAAAACTGAGGGATAATATGCAAGTTATTTCGGGGTAAACACTGCAGCTACAAGCACAGCCAACGAGTATTCTCAGAGCAAGTGGGAAATGGGTTCAAATGAGGTTATTTAGGTGGGCCCTAAACCAGTATGAGTGGTGTCTTTCTATAAAGGAGGAATTTAGACACAGAGCTCAAACAGGGAGAACACCAAGTGAAGATGAAGGCAGAGATCTACAAGCCAAGCAACACCAAAGATGGTCAGTACACCATCAGGCTGGGGGAGAGGCAGGGGACAGATTCTCTCCTACAGGATTCAGAAAGAACCTACCCTGCCCACACCTTGACTTTAGACTTCTGCTCTCCAGAACTGTGAGACAATAAACTTATGTTGTTTAAGCTACCCAGGCTGTGGTTTTGTTACAACAGACCTAGCAAACGGATACAGGGTCTTATAGGCAGTGATGAACTTGTGAGAATCCAACCAGGAAGATGCCAAGGACTGGAAGGCAATGTGGGATAAGGATGATAGGAGAGTCTGCTCAATAGATAGTATCTAATGATTTTATCATTAGGAGTGCCAACTGCACAGTGTAGAAAATGATGATATCATGGGCATCGTCTCCATTGTCATTGTCATTGTCACAGCTATTTATTGAGTACCTAGTGTATGCTCAACACATGTACTTTACGTGTTTTATAGCATTAGTCCTTACAACATGTAGGGTCAATGTTAGAATTATTCTCCTTTTACAAATGAATAATCTGAGGCATAGAGAAGGAAGTAACTTGCCCAAGAACTGATAGGTGGAGAGGGCTGAATGAAGCCACTCTCAGCCCCATTCACTATGCTCCAGTCCATATATGTTCTCTCTGTTCCTTCAGTCTGAAGCTTACCCTCAGGATCTTTGCATCAGCTGCTCCCCTGCCTGAGTAACTTTCCCACTATATTTTCCCATGGAAAGCTCTTTTTACTATTCAGGTCCCAGCCCTGAGCCTCCATCTTCAGTGAGAACCTCTGGCTCTCCCAGTAATCTCAACACACTGTGTATTTTATTTATTTATTTTTACTATCTAAAATTTCCTTCTCTTTTACTTGTGAGTCATCTATCTTAACCCCACAGAACATAAGTTATATAAGAACAGGAACCTTGCCTGGCTTCTTTAACTCTCTGTCCCAGAAACTGGATCCTTCTGAAAACAGACAGTGTTCAATACCTCGGTTCCCTTACTTAATTATTCAAATAATTTGGGCCTTCTCAACCTAATCGGAGCTTGGGCTCTCTCTTGCACATGCAGCAGACTCATAAAGATCTGCTAAACAAAGTCATCTATTATGTTTCCTTCTAATACTTTCATGGTGCCAAGGAACTGGAGGAAGCTTTAACACTGGATTCCCACTCCTCTGCCCCTCCCATGTGTCTGTAGGTAGAAAAGAGAGGCAGGGAAGTTGACTTTCCCAGTGGATGATTGTTGACACCCTTGCCAGGACGCAGAGAGGCTGTAGCCAGTGACTGTGGCCTTGGGCCAGTCAAATAGTGCAGTACAAGGTCAGTCGCAGTCCATGGGGACAGAGTCTGCCATGGACCACATTGGAGATAGGTGTCCTCTACCATCCCTTGTAGGGAAATGCAGAATGGTGCTACTTGCCTCTTCTCAGTTGGAGACCAGCTTCCAGAGAGCTTCAGGGTACGGCCCTAGTGCAATGGGATGGGCAGCCATGCCCAGCTGTGACACACTCTCTCCTTCCTCTCAGTTGTTGAGGTAGCTAAGACTGTGTGGAGAGAAGCAGAGCCACATTCTTGACTATCCAATGAGCTCCAATGGTTGCCACTTGGGACATTCAATGCAGTTTCTGGGACCCTGCCAGTCGCACCCTACTAAGCTTGTGCAGGGCCAACTCATACAACTCAGGATCCACCCAGTATTACCTTGGTTCATTCATTTATCCTGCCATTCAAGAGTCATTTATTGAGCACCGCTGGATGGGGGAGACAGATGATAGACCAGTAGCTATAAAAGCAGTGGTTAGAGACATAATTTCACTGAGACATGTGTCATGGACTAAAGTACCATTTGGCGGGTGATTGACATTTGCTGCTCTCAGCCCCACACTGATCACATTCCATCTGCAGGATCCAGGGTCCAGTCCTGAGGGGGTTTTGTCCATTGTCCACTGTCCTTTGACAACTGGGTGGGAGAAATGCACTTACCAGGGTTTCCTGTGAGAGGATCTCCCAGTATTTCTGCATATGCCAAAAGTGATTGGGCAGTTCCAGCAGGAGATAGAGATAAGGAAGGCTATGGCCCAGGGCATTTCTGAGCTCCCTTCTTTATCGCTCCTCCTCGCTGGTGGGATATTCCACAGGATTCCAGAGGAGGCAGTGAGCTCTTCTCTCCCTTCTTAAGGAGAGCTTAGTAGGAAACCTGACTTTGGCTGTAAATCTTAAAGGATAGATAGAAAAATGTCATTTGCAGAGACAAAAGAAAGAGGGTATTTTGAGTAGCAAAACAGCCTATAGTGTTGAAAGGGAAGGTCTGTTCTTAATCCTGTGAAAAGCTGGTGCCCTTTGTGTGGTTGAGATGGGGTTTGTGGGTGCTGAAGGTGGGCATGGCCGCATTTGGAAAGAGCCTGACAGAACAAAGAGGGGATCTGCCCCTGCCCCTGCCCCATGGCAGTAGCATTGAACAGCAGACCCATAAGTGCTTGCTGAATTAGTGAGTGAGTGGGAGCCAGAGAGCAATTTGATGCTGAAGCAAACCTTGGTTAGATGTGGTGTTTTGGGCCCACAACTCTGCATGATGGAGGTATAGCCATCAAAAGGGGGAAGGGTCAAGGTGAATTTTTGAAGTTGAACTGTAGATGATTACACTGAAACTTTTGGAATGTGTTCAATAGAAGGAGTAGAATGACTAAATGTTTTTGTGAAAAGGGTTTTTTTTTTTTTCATACAATGTGTGAACAGTCTTGCTTCACCACTCCAGAGTTAAAACAAATGTCGCAATTTGTTTTTCCATTGAGAGAACCTCATTTTCCATTTGAGAGATACACCCAAAGAAAGCGTAATGAGAGGGAGAGCACAGACCAGGAGGTGAGCCTGCCTGCAGTTCATTTATGTGCTATTTTATTAGACATAGTGTCATGGACTAATTTTCATGTTGAAATAGCTTTTCTCCCCCCAAATAAATTGCTTTTTATGTTGTTGAGTGGGATGGCAGCCTCCCTCTTTGAAGATTAGCTCACTCAGTTCTCAGCTTGTGCTAAAATAAGCACCTTGTAAACCCATCTAGTGGCAGAGTCTGGGACTGGTTTGCTCCTTATGGCTTAATTGATTCATCTGAGCTGGGAAATAAAGAGTTTCCAGAGGAATCGGGTGTAACAACAGATGCCTCAAGTTTTGTGAAAGGTTTCCATTCTGAGACTTCAGATGATCTCAGAAAAATGGACCCCATAATAAAGAGCGGTTGTAGCCAAGTCTTCAGTTCATTAATAGCTTTGGTTATTTAAAAATAACATTTGGGTCTTATAAAAATTTAGACACATGGACACATTTGTAAATAAAGGAAAGTATAAGGACCATTACCAACTGCCCGCAGTCATTTGAAATATCACCATTCTATGGTAATTCACCTTTACATTATTGCATTTCCTTCCTCTCCTTTCCCACCCCAGCAATGTGTTTTTACAGTTAAAATCATATTGCTTATATATTTTTATTCTTATTTTTAAAGAAAATAGATTTTCTCATGTCATTTAGTAAATGTAATTTTTAGTTGTGCATAATATTCTACCACACAGATGTAATTAAATTGACAAAGTCTTTTTTGTTTGTACTATTTTATTTTAAATAATTTCAAATACAGAGGAAAATTAAAGAATAGTACAATGAACTCCTCCATATCCTTCACCCAGATACCTTGATTTTGACATTGCCCACATTTGCTTTATCATTCTTTCTCCCAAATATCTACATTTTTCCCCTAAACCTTTGCAGAGTAAGCAGAGACATGATGTTTCACTATTTGTGAATACTCTGCATGTTTTCCACACTTGCCTGCATAACCACAACATAATCATCAGAATCAGGAAGCAGGGTACAATACCACCACCTAATCCACAGTCTCCATTCAGATTCTCCCAATGACTCCGATACTGCCCATTATAGCTAAATCATCCAATCCAGGATCCTATTTAGCATTTATCTGTGAAAATTTTTCGTTTCCTCCAATCACAAAAGGTTCCTTAGGTGTGTGTGTGTGTGTGTGTGTGTGTGTGTGTGTGTGTGTGTGTGTGTGTGTGTGTGTGTGTGTGTGTTTCTTTTTTCTTTCTTTTTTTTTAACTTTCACCACCTGGACAATTTTGAAAGTTATAGGCTAGTTATTTTGTAACATGCTTCTTTTGTTGGATGTTGGGTTTGTCTGATGTTTCTTCATGGTTAGATATAAGTTATAAAGCTCTGGTAGAAATACCACAGAAGTGATGATGGTGTGTCCTTCTCATGACATAATGATGACTCATCCCATTATTGGTGATATTAACTTTGATCACGAATTAAAATAGAGTCTACCATCCTTCTCACTATAAAGCAACTCTTCTTTCATAATTAATAAGTAGTTTATGGGGAAATACTTTGAAACTGTATGAATATCCAATCCTTATCAAACTTTCACTTACTAGTTTTTGTGTCCACTAGTGAACCTTGCCTACATCAATTATTATGGTGGTTATGAAATGACAGTTTTTCTAAGTCTGTCATTTGTTTTACATTTGTTGGCATTATGCTATAAGCAAGAGCTTTTTCTTTTCTTCATTTACTCATTCATTCATTCATTCATTCAGTATTGACTCATCAATTCCCATTTATTCAATAGATTATAACCTCTTTCTCTCATTGTTTATTTTGACATCAGCAGTAATCTCTTCAGGCTGATTCCTGGGTCTTTTTGGTATAATCTCTTCATTAAATATGATGATCACACAACACGGAATCTTAGAAATTTATTTTGACACTTGACAATAAATTATGAACATTTTCCCTACCATTAAGAGTCTACAACATTATTTTTAGTAATTGTATAGTATTCATTGAATGTACTTAATGCTTCTTCAGCTTTCCTAGTGGCCAAAATGGTCTGGGAGAGGCCTCCCTCATGTTTGAAGTTCCTCATTTCATTTGCCAGAGATACAGAATGTTATCAAAAATAATTGACATACAAAGCAGGAGCGAGTCGATTGTAGTTGAATATTTTTTTCCTGGTGCCCAACTTGGAAGTGACTGTGCAGCTATTAGAGAGAGGCACTGTCTATAGAGGATACAAGAATACTCATTGTGGGAATTCCTTTCATATAAAAAATTGTCAGCAACCTAAATATCAATCAACTGGAGATGGAATATTATATACTAACTAAACTAGTTATATGAATCATTATATACACATTTATACATATATATATGTATATGTCCATTATATATACAAACACACACATATATGTGAAGGCATATATATTCAGAATAAAGATGGAAAAACTTTAGGGCAACAATAAGTACTGAAATAATGATGTGGTCACTGTTGGGATGGGAGGAGAGGAAAAAAATAGAGAAGTGATCTATAAGAAGCTTCAAACTATTGTTTGTAACTTGTATTTCCATAAAGCCATTTTAAAAGAACTGAATAAATATGGTATAGTGTATAGGTGTGATAAGGCTGAGTTAGGTAAACACATTTATTATATTTTTCTGTTTTCTAGACTCTTATGGTCATGATATTTTATGATAAGAAATAAAGATTTTTAAAAAAATATGAATGGGAACGATAAATACCAAATTAAAGATAGTGATTATATCTGGGGAGTGAGAGAAATGGGATCAGGGAGAGACATATAAGGAGCTTATTTTGTATTTGTGATGTCTAATTTCCTTTTATTTTTCTAAAAAAAACAAGAATGGCAAAATGTTAAGTTTGATATAGCTTGGTTGTGTATTTACCATGATTCATTTATATCATTCTCTAGGCTTTTCCGCATTTACAAAAAGATGTACTATAGAAGTGAGAGAATCACTAAGATTGGAAGGCGGTAATGGAATTCATAGCATGTATGTCGTATTAACACTGGAAAACAGAGCATGAGGAAAGGCTTAACTGCTGATGTCTTTGGGGAGGTGCAAACCAAGGGCAGTAAAAAGGGGAAAGAAAGAGGGAGGGAATGATAAAGAGCAAGAGCAAATGATGCAATGCTAGGTTGGCCACTGTTTCATGAGGTCTAAGATATGCAGGACGTCTCCATATAGGCTACAGGAAACACTGTTTGGAGACAGTCCATTGGAAGGAAGAACTGAGAGGGAATTTATTTCCTCTCCTTTCTTCTTTTTCTGGTTGGTCAAAATTGAATTTTCAGGAAGGTAATGGCAGACTGCATACACAGTGTGGTGCTCCATCCACGTTTAGAAACTATAGGGTAGCGAGAGACCAGGCAATGGCCTCAGGCCTTGGGGTTGAGTGCCCCTAAAGGAGTCTAATTTGAGTCACCATGCTGGCAACAGCTACAGCAAAGGAAATGGCCAAGAGTATGGGAGACGGATAAAGTGGAGAGAATCTGGAGTCTCAATAAGTAATGGAATTCATAGCATGTGAGTCTGATAGAAATGGAATAGGATACCTCTTTTGTCTAAAACAAGAGAGGAAATGGGAATGAGTTTTGCAGTAGGTAAGTTTACAGGGGAGAAGAGGTGAAAAATTAAAGCCATTCTAGACTGATAACTTTTTTTTTTTTTGAAGGGCACTTAGTGGACGTTATTCACTGAGAGTGTGCAGATGGATTTGGGAAGTAGGATTGAGAGTTAGTAGAGAATCATGAAGATCTTGAATAATAACCATGGGGAAAGGTTGTGTTCGGCTGCAGAAGTGGAGAGGCTGCTTGCGATGTAGAGGACAGACTGAACAGGAAACTAGTAAGGGAGTTGGAAAGAGCAGTAAAATTGAATTAGACTCCACAGAACTTGTCTAGTTGGGTTAATTAGGAAAGGAAGACTGTGGAGGGCTGATAGTCTGTAGAAATGCTGAGGAGTGGTGGTCACAGAAGGTCAAAGATCAGCCAATGGGAGTGACAGTTGGAAAAATATGAGATCATGGTATGAGAGTGGAATTTTAGAGCTTAAGATTTTAGAGCAATGTTGAGTGAGGGCAAGAACCAGAATCTGGGGGTTTCTTGAGTTGAATGAAGATAAAAGATGTTAGAGAAGCTATGGTTAAAGATGTTAAAGTCACTTAGAATTGTAGCAGCAGTCTGGGAGTGGAGAAAGATTATTGTTCTGACATATGGTCAAAATTTAAAGGCATGAAGAACAATAAGTAAATTTAGCTCAGCTCTGCACTGGAGGACTAATGCAAATGATTAGGAACTGTTTTCGTGCTGAGTCACCAAGGGAGGCCAATTAACAAATGGGGTCAGCCATTTTATCCTTGACACTAAACTGAATCATCACCATATAATCTTCAATCCAATTACCATCTATCTTTAAAGATCTTATGCATTTTCCCACTGAAAAATCAGTCTTCTTCCATGACCCCTCTCTCCCCCTGCGGTTTTCTTAAGTTGTGGGTATTATGGCACTTTTCGCATACAGCTATAATTGCCTGTTTCTGTTTCTGTCACTCTTTCCACCTGCCCTATCATGAGAACTTTAAGAGCAGAGCCAGATCTAGTCCAGCATCATGTCCTTACCATGGCCTGGTCTTTGATAACCTGTGGGTGCTCAGTGTGCTGGAAGGAAGAAGGCTGTGGCAGTGTCAGGCAATGAGGAGTCTGTGGGTCACTTTCTGTTTGATAGTTGAGAGAAGCTCTTTGATTAAGTTATTTTCTGCTTTCTTTTCCCCTTTCAAATATAACTTTTTCTCTGCCCCCAACTCCAAATTAATTAAGAGGTATATATTTCTTGTAGAATATTTGTAAAATATTAATATTCACCCATAATTCTACCCTTTAGCAATAACCACTACTAATGATTTAGTGTATATTTTTACAATCATACATTTTATTTATTTAATAGATAATACATTAATGGTACAAACATAAAAAGGTAGAATAGTATATATAGTAGTCCCTGTTACTTGTGATTGTGCTTTCCCTAGTTTCAGTTACCTGTGGTCAACTGTGGTTTGAAAACATTGAATGGAAAATTCCAGAAAACAACACAATTCCTAAATTTTAAATTATGCACTGTTCTTAGTAGTGTGACAAAATCTCACACTGTCCTGCTCCATCCTGCCCAGGATGTGAATCATCCCTTTGTCCAGCATCTCCACACTGTAGATACTTCCTGCCCATTAGGCACTTACTACCCATCTTGGTTATTAGATAACCTATCCCAATATCTTAGTGCTTGTGTTCAAGTAACTTATATAGTAGCCTAATTCTACATCACAATGCCTGTGTCACTCACCTCAGTTCATCTCATCACGTAGGCATTGTGTCATCTCACATCATCACAACAAGGAGGGCAAGTACAGTGCAATTAGATGTTCTGAGAAAGAGATCACATTCACAGAACTTTTATTATAGCACATTATTATAATTCCATTTTATTATTCGTTATTGTTGTTAATCTCTTACTGTTCTGTGTTGTGCAGGTTTCGAGGAGCTCAGGTAAGTGATATGAGGCAACTGTGACATCGCTCTTTATTCCAGCAAGTGCACAGCCTGCCTAGCAGGGTGGTGACACCTTTTATATAGTGGCACACTGCCAGATTACAGAAACCCACACATGTATACCCGGCACATGGTTACATAAGGGGAGAATGCTGAGTCCTTCCGCTTGAAAGTTAGCTGCTAAGCATGTCAGGAAGGAGCCTGACTACAGCCATCTTTCTTTCTCCGCACACTCCACCCCTTCAGGGTTCCTCCATTACACCTATATAGGCTTGGCAAGTGATAGCTGCAGGAGGGCAGAACTCTGTACCCACAGGCCACAACAACAGCACAGGGAACAACAACATGCCACTAGGAGGCAGGCTCCACCTCTTAGGAGAGCTAAGACCTAGGGCCAGATGGATGTTAGGCTTGCCCACCACTGCTGCAGAGGATCCCCAGTGAGCTGCTGGACTTGCTGTATTTCTTGGGAGAGACCTGCCAAGGCTTGTGAGATGTGATGGTGGTCCGTGATATAGATACAACATTTAGTGTGGAGAATGGCATAAATGCCACCTTAGGTGGCAGCTAAGATATACAAAGCCATACGATTTTGCAATATTATTTTTCTAATTGGATCTACTTCATCAGTTACTAGACCAAAGACTTTATGAGTATAATTCAACACTTGAGCAGTATGTTCTGCCAAAGCTGTCACTTGCATTTCAACTACCACATCACCTGCTGTAGGCAGGAAGATAGCTAAGGGGCAATATGACCATGGAGTCCATTTAGTACATACATGTTGCGAATAATACACATCCCAATATGTGGGGCACTGTGGGAGTGCCTGCCACACAGTTGCTGGCAAATATGGGCATCCCCAAGTACAGTGGCTTTCCAATTTGAGGGATTATAGGGCCATTCATGGGCCCCACATGCTCATAAGCTTCCTGGAGGCAGAATCATGGGTAGGTGCCAGCATACTTTTGTCCTGTCCACTAATGTGTGGTGGATGAGATACTAGTTGTGTTTTGGCATAGGGGACATGGCACCCACCCTAATAGTTGGGACCCTGTGTTTCTTTCAATACAATGGGGCACATCCCCAGTCACCTCCCCTCTTTCACTAGTCAGCCATGACCATTCATCATGCATCATATACTGAGTATCCCAGTAAGGGTTTGTTCAGTCCATGCCACATTCCTCTTTGTGTATCCACTCGAGTATGGATGACAGTCCAACACAGGCAAGTCTTTTCTATCAGGCAAAATACATGTTAGTGTCTTATCTTGTGATAAGATTGTTGCTGCTTGGGGGGAGGGCTGGCCATTGGTACCATACCCGTTCCCTTGTGCCATTGATCCCACCATGTCCACATAACATAATATGGAAAAACTAATGATAGGCCACAGTGACAACACAAAAGTTCCCCTCAGGGTGGTACATTCTTCATTCGTTTTCTGTGGGATATCTCACAGTTATTTGTGGTGGCCAGTCAGCTGTTGCCCAAGGAATGACCTGTAAATTTACCTCTAGCCCCTTGCCTCCTGGAGCTATTAGGCCTACCCACTGGCAGTGCGGAGCCTTTATATTCCATGGCCAAGTCCTTTGCACTCTTTCTCCCCTTTTCAGACAAGTAGGGGCAGGTAGGAGTATGTTACCATTGAGTCCATGACCAGGTTACAGCAGTTTCAGTGGTAGTCACCTGTAATTGTATTGGGGTCGTGGCCCTATGTAATAGCAGCTCTACCAGGGAGGGACTTCCAGCTCGACGTTGCTCATTCAGGCCCCACAATATGTCCCACAGGTGGGATACCCAACTTTACAGTCCCGGGGGATTGACAGTTACTCACAGGCGCTGTTTCAACAGCCTGTTATACCTCTCAATCATGCCCACTGCCTGGGGATTATACGGAGCATGCCATTTCCATTGAATGTCCATTTGCTTGACCCATGTTCGGACCTCACACCAGTAAAATGAGTCCCTTGGCCACTTTCTACTACTAATAGCCTACCGTAAAAGCTGCCCAAACGTTTGAGAGCTTGGATAGTATGTTTTTGGTCTGTGGCTGCACAGGGATATGCAAACAATAGCCCAGTGGCCATGTCTACTGCCATAAGGGCATATGACGCCCCTTTAAGCTTTTAGAAGAGGTCCTGTGTAATCTATCTGCCATGTGCCCCTGCCCCTTGGTACTTGCACATGCTCCCGCTTCATGCGGTGAGGATGCAGCATATCCTGTCTGCACGCTGGACACTTGGCAGAGGCGTCTGTGACATCTTCCCACTGCAAGGGAAGGTTCCATTGTTGCTTCACTCTCCAGTTTTGGCACCCGCATGCTGTAATCATCTGTGGAGCCAGTGTGCCACATCAGTGGCAGGAGCCTTTTCTAGCCATCACACACATGAGAGTACATCTGCCTTGTCATTTCCTGGAGTCACCAAGGAAACATGATCCATAACATGATACAGTTACATCCTTTTCTTGTCCTGTTTCCCATAGGTCTTCTCACATGGCTTTTCCCCATAAGGGCCTGTGGCCCACTAGTCGGTTTTGCCATTTCCATGTATGCAACCATAATGTTAAATCTTTGAACACTGTCCAACTGTCAATACAAATAGTCTATGGGCCATATTCATAGGATATAACCATCATACAACCACAGTTCATTCAGCCCTCTGGAAGCTTTGACCCATACCTGTATCATACCAAATATGATTGGTAGCTCGTTAAACTCCTATAGCTACCCACTTGGCTCCCTGTCCCCTACTGGATCCATCGATGTACCATGCATCAGTGGATATGGGTGGCTTCTCTTCTTTGTAGGGGGACACTTCTAATCTGTAGGAACTGTAACATCCAGTATATTGTCAGTGGTAAACTAAATTGGGCCTAAAACCGTCTGTAATTCCATGGCAGAGGACTAGTGGCTATGGTACTCCATTATTCCAGATAGGCACCCCATTTCATCAGGGTAGGGGTTTGGGCCACCCCTCTTTCAGGGGCCTGTATCCATGTGCACAACCAACCTTGTATAGGGTAAGTGGTGTGCTCCTACACTTTGACCATGCCAGTCACTGCCTCAGTGGCCTGCAAAGCTGAATATATGGCTGCTAATTGCTTCTCTGTTAGGGAGTACTGGCTCTCTGTGCCTTTCCATAGTTGGGACCAAACCCCCCCGGGGTTCTAGTATGTTTTGAACATTGCCATAGGCCCCAGCCATATCCTTTTGCTGTTACAATGCACATCCAATTCAAAGAGTTTACCTGGATCTGTTACTTGTAGGGCTTGGGCTTGTTGTACCACCTGATTGAAGGTGGTAAAGACTTTCTTTACTGTTTCATCTTAGTCTCAAGTAGCTCCCTTCTTGATCAGACCACATAATGGCCATGCCAGCTGTGTTAAGTGGGGCACAAACACTCTTCAGTACCCCAAAAGGCCCACATAACTCTGCAATTCCTTAACTGTAGTGGGTCTTCAGTATGCTTGTATCCTATCAATTATAACATCAGGGATAACTTTCATCTTACTCAACCAGACAACACTTGAGAATTTGACAAATAAGCCAGGTCATTGAACCTTGGCTGCATTTACCACCAGCTACATGTTTTCAGGTGCTGCAACAGCGCTGGCACCACCTGTTCTAGATCTGTAAGGGAAGCAGAGGTTAACATGATATCATCAATATAATGAAACGATTCACAGTTGCCAGGCAGGTCCAAGTTGTCAGATCCTGGGCCACCAACCCATGGCAAATGGTTAGGTTATGTAGGTAGCCTTGGGGTAATACTGCAAAAGTCCATTGTCTTCCTTCCCATGTGAAGGCAAATTGGTCTTGAATTTTAGGAGCTATCTATGGAGAAAAAAAGCATTAGCCAAATCAAGAAATAGTGTTACAGTCCCAGCCTTATTGTCAGTTGATCCATTAGATCATGGCTGGATGGAACTGCTGCATGCAGTGGCGAAGTCACTTTATTCAATTCCTGATAGTCCACAGTCATCTTCCACAAGCCACTAGTCTTCTTCACTGGTCACACAGGGGTATTATATGGACTATGAGTAGAGCACACAATCTGAGCTTTCTCCAATTCCAAAACTGTAGCCCTGATTTCATCATGTCTACCAGGCAAGCGATATTGCTTAACATTGACAATGCGCCTTGGTTCTGGAACATTCTGTGGCCGGTGACGAGAATGTCCCCACACTATAGTCTTCACCACCCAGACTCACAGATGGAATTCACCTGCAGAGATCTGCAGATTGAGCCCTTGCAACACATCCACCCCTAGGATATACTTAAGCACCGGAGAAACGTACACTTTGTACAAACGTGGAGGCAAACCTATTCCAAGAGGCAAAGTCACAGCTTTGGTCTCAATAGCCTTACCCCCATAGCCATCAAAATAGGCAGCTGGCCCAGAAAATCTTTCTGGATTTCCATAGATAAGACTGCAGTGTGTCCTGACATCCACCAGTGCTAGGACTCTTTGCACATTGCATGGAGGACCAGTGGACGGCAAATTTCACGTGCAGCATCTGGTCCCTGCCTCTTCCCTCCAAACAGACGCTTTGGCCTTCTTCCTAATCGTATAGGGTCAATAGAGCATCCAGGGGTTTCAAAAAGTCCTTCAAGACCACAGGCCCAACTCTTTTGGTGGGAGTTTTCTGCCCACACTGAATTGCTGTATAGGTTTCAATTGCTGCCACAATTCTAATAACACTGCATTAGTCCAGTGGTCTATCTTGTCCTGATCGACTCCTGTTGCTGGCAAATCAGTCCACATTTGCATTCTGGTAACCCGGACAGGACCCTGCCCAGGGCCTTTCTTTTTTCTTGTTGGCCCTCACAAGTCTGGGTGTTACTGCACAGACACTTTTTCCCCTGCCTCACAGCGTCTCCCCACTACATCCCCCAGAGCAACCACTGCTGTAGTCACTTCACGTGTATGTCTCCCCACATTAGGAGCCAAGACAGCAACCAATGAGCCAAAAGCAGTGGACGGGATGGTCCTTAACACTAGGTTCTGCATGCCAGTAGTAAACCATTCATCATCTGGTCCCCGTGTATTCAAATTAAACACAGTCTGTTGCATGCCCAGTTCATGAATAATCTGCACTAGAACAGCATATATTTGCCACTTACTCACATGGTCTGGGAGTTCTCTGGCTTCATTCCAAACTGTCTGCACAGCAGCAGTAAGCCATTCAATTAGGTTATGGCTCCCCTGCCCTTGAGCCAAGTGGCAACTGTTCTGTAGACATTGCCATAATGAGGGCTGAATGATTATGGATGCCAGTTTCTCCATCTTGTCAGGGTAGTATGAGATACTGTTGGTCCCCTTGTCCCAAAGGTGCAGCAACCAGGCCGACAGTGGTTCACCAGGTTGCTGCCAACACTGATTCCCCAAATCCTGCAATTCCACGGGTGTATACGGGGTATATGTGGTGAGTTCTGTTACCGTGGGGCCATCAGCTTGTACCCCACCCAGACCCAGAGGTTGTTCCTGCTTGACTTTTTGGTGTATTATGGGCCCTACTTGCAGATAGACTTCTGGGGCATCTTTCCTACCTCTGAGGGTGGCTCAGAGGGTGGACCTTTTTGGAGCTCAGCTTCCAGTTGTTGGACCCTTGCATCCAAGGCATCTGCCTTTTGCTGAAGCTTCTATACTTGTGTGGCCTTTGTTAGAATTCATTCATATTCTGTTTTAAAACCATTAAAAGCATGCAGCCCACTTGGCTGGCCATGGCTCTGCTTTTTCCAGCAGCTACTCCTCCTTAGTATTACCCGGGACCCGCCAATTGCCTCCCATGGCTTAGGTGGAGTCCAAATCATCAATACAGCTGTCATGGGATACCATGAGCTCTGTGGGGCCACATGTCCCTCCTGTCTTCGGGTGGGGCAGATGGCTCCTTTACCTTGGAATTCTGCTGACTACGCCTAGTGTGTTGCTGCAGATTCAAGGTGCTGAGGAAAGGGGTATGAGGCTCAGGCAGTTGGAAGAAAATGTGGGAAACCTTAGGTAACAGTGATATAGCTCTTTATTCCAGCAAGGGCACAGTCCACCTCGCAGGATGGTGGCACCTTTTATACACAGGTTAAACAATAGTGGGACACTGCCAAATAATGGAGCCCGCACATGCGTATCAGGCACATGGTTACATGAGGGGAGAAGCAGAGTCACTTCTGCTCAGAAGGTAGCTGCTAAGGGTGTTGAGAGGGATCTTGACTACAGCCGTCTTTCTCTCTCTTCACATGTGCCTACTTTATAAATTTAACTTAATTATAGAGGCATATATGTACAGGAAAAAAAACATAAGGTATCCAGGATTCAGCATCCACTGAGGGTCTTGGAACATATTCCTCACGTAAAAGGGGATGGCTATGCAGTGAGTGTCCCTTTGTTTCTTCCTCTCCTCCCCAACTTAGTTCCTTTCCCCAAGGGAATCATGGTTATCTTTTTCTTATATAGTCATCCAGAAAAGATAATTCTATACATTTACAAACAAGTTTTTATGGTCTATTTTTCTTCTGTTTACACACATAGTAGCATTTGATACACATCTTTCTGCACCTTGCTTTTTTCATTTAACTATACGTCTTGCAGGTCATTCCACATTAGGACATGAAGAACTTTCTTATTCTTTTTCCAGCTGGATACTCTTCCATTGTTTCGTTATATTATAATTTATTTAACCAATTTTTTGTTAATGGGCATTTTAGTTGGTTATTTTCTTTTTAATGTTTTACTACAGAATATTCAAATGTAATAAATACCCATGGGCCTGTCACTTACCTTTAACTTGTGACTAAACTTATTTTATCTATACCTCATCTGCCAGCCTTCCTCTTCCCTCTATTATTGTAAAGCAAATCCCAAGCATTATATCATTTCACCAGTAATTATATTAGTACAGAATTGAAAAGTGACTTTAAAAATAATACCAATATTATACTTAACAATTAATAATAATTTCTTAATATAATTAAATCTGACCTTTTAAAAAATGTGTGAGCAATGCTGCAACACAGTGCCTGGCTCATACTTCATTCCACATGTGTGTGAGTATACCAGTAGTATACATTTCTAGAGGTAGAATTATTGAGTTAAAGTAGGCATTTGTAATAGAATAGAGATTTCCAAATTGCACTTCAAAGAGATTATACTAATTTACACTTCTGCCATTAAAGTATTTCGTGGGGACCGCTTCCTCACATTTATTGATTGTCGTGCTCTTACAGTGAGGGTGTTAATTAACTTCATGAGGATGATCTTACAGATCTGCCTGCACAGGTGAAAATATTTATACAAATATTATTTTAATTTGCATTTATCTTACGTGAGTTGGGTGGTTGAACATTGTTTTATGCATTTATTAATTTGCAATTCATGTCCTGGGAACTGTCTGCTCATATTCTTTGACCATTTTTCTTTTGGTTTATTGGTCTTTTTCTTATTGATATACAGGAACTTTACAAATATGGAAAATTAACTCCATTTGTAATATAAGTTGAAAATATTTATACTTTGTTTTTAATTTTTGACTTGGCTTACCATGTTTTTTGCCATGAAAAAGTTTAAAATTTTACTTAGAATTAATCAGATTTTATTTTCTAACTTTTGGTGTTTGTTCCCTACTAAGTACAGACTTAAATGCTCTGAGAGTATATAAAAAAATTTCCTTGTTTTCTTTCTCAACAATTAGGAATTCACTTTATATATTTATCTTTGTTTCTTCTGAAATATATTTTTTATAAAGTTTGGAATATACAGTAATTTTATTCTTAACATTTTCTAGATATCTATGTAGTATCGAACCTATCTTTTTCCATTTTCGAAATGCCACTTTTGTCATATACTAAGTTTCTGTACATATTCAGACAAATTTCTGATTTTGACTATTTCAACTGAATGACTTATCATTTATATAGCTATTCACCTATTATCAGTGGTTTCCCATTTTTATTATAAAAAATCAGGCTGTGATAAGTATCTTTGTAAACAAATCTTTATATACAACTCTCATCATTTTGGAATAAATTCCAGAAATGGAATTTCTACATCTAAAAATATGCTAATCTAAATAAAAAGTATTTTTATTATGGAAATTGTTAAACACACTAAAATTCAGAGGGGATAGTGTGAACCCTTGAGTAGTCATTATCCAGACCCAATGATCCTTAACATTTTACTGATCATATTTCTTCTATCATCCCTGCCCCTAGTATCTTTTCCTGGCATATTTTAAAACAAAGCCCAGACATTATATCATTTCATCCATAATCACATCAGTATAGCTCTCTAACTTACATCAGCTTATTTTTCTATTATGATTATCTCAAAAATGTCCATCTAATCAGGACTCAAACAAGGTATATATTTTTAAGGGTTTTTTTTTGATATTTACATCTTGATTGCTCCGCCGAGTATGCCTGTTTACACTCTCACCAGCAGTGTGCAGAGTTGCTTTTAGCCTAAGTCCTTGACAGTCCAAGCATATCATCAAACAGGCCTTGCTGATCTTCTAGTTGGTTGTTGCAGTCAAAAGCCTTCCTGACTCTCATCCCTTTCTCATATTCCATATGCCATCTTTCAGGACATCCTGCTGGCTCTACTATCAAATCAATCCAGAATCAGACCACTTCTGCCTCCTCTATTGCTATTATCCTCTCTCACTTGGACAACTGTAGGAGTCTCTTTTTGTGTCTTTTTCATTGTTCTTTTGGGGCATTTAGTAAACCTTTTTTTACATATCAAAAATTATTCCGTCTGCTATATGTCAATTTATCTTCATCTTGTTTTTTTCCAAGTTGTTTATTTGTTTTGTTTTTTTTCTTATTTCTGATGTATCAATCTGCCTTCAATTCTTTAGAAAGAACTCTTCTTTTATTGTCTAATTATTACTCTTTTAATTCCTTCTACTTTTTAATTTCTCAGAAATTCGGGCATATGGTATGATGTACAGTTATAATGTAATATTTCCCAAAGTCTCAACTGATTATTTTAGCCCCATTATTTAGTAATCCTTTTTTATTCCATGGGTTGAAATGTGGCTTTTATCACACACTGTTCACTTCCATGATCTGCAAATTCACATGAACATGTGTGACCCCTTGGATTCCTCCTCAACTCCCACCCAGGTTGCCTTCTCTTTAGGAGAAATCTGGAATGGTTTGTGTGGTATGCGTGTACGTGTGTGTGTGTGTGTGTGTGTGTGCACGCACACGTGCGTGAATGTGTGTACTTGTGACACATGATTAAGTTTCTGGGTAGACTTCCTAAAACAATTTCCCCCTTTTCTGAGCTGCCCTTTTAATATTGGAGGGCTGGGGTGGGATCAGTCGGTGCTTCAGCTGATTTTGGTTTTATTTCTTAAGCTGAAGAAAGTGTTAGGCTTTGAAAATAGTCTTTTCAAAGGTACAGACTTATTTTGATAGAGAACCAGCATGCTAAAACAAAATGAAAGACTTGGTGATTTTAAGCAAATAAATCAATAATGGGATATTTATGCAGCCTGCAGTGGAGAACAATTTATTTCATGTCCAGGCTCTTTATCAATTATCAGGTAGCAAAGTGGCAGGGAGCAGATGGGAGGACTATGCAGGAATTTGGTAAGCTAAAGGAGGAGTCACCCTGTAGGCTCCCCCTTAGTGCCTTTTCCATTGCACACTTTCCAGGGGGACTGGGGCTTACAGTGTCTTAAATGTGACCTGGCTGGTTTTCTATACTCAGCAACTCCAGGAGTGATTCTATTTGCAAGGCCATTAGAAATAAAATTTGGGCCATGTTTACGTGTGCCCTTCCATATGAGAAAAAGAAGGGCGGGTTTGATAAGAGTTACAATTGAAGAATTACACAACAGATGGAAAATTCTTTTCTGGATTAGAGCCAATTCCTTCAACTCCCACCATTTGTCATTTTGCCCTGAGTCTCAGTGCCATGAATTATTTGGAGGATGACTTTATGAGAATTTTTTTTTCACAGGCTGAACTCCCCAAGCAAAGTTTTCTGTTTGCCACAGGCAGCTAGAAGTTTTTTGGGCCCTGTTTTAGGCACCAGAGCTGCCTTGGCATAAGATACTATAAAATGGATCAATTAGGAGTACAGAAGTCAAGCTGAACATGTGTGACCACCACAGTCCTCTTGTTTCATTGGGGTCAGTCTGTAAAACTGGTAAATACCTGTGGCTGGTGAAATCTGCCTGTTCTGCCCCACCCCCACCTCCCTGATCTGTGGCTGAGGTTATTACAGATGGGGCAGAGGGTAGGGATAGACAGTGGCTTTGGGCTGGAGGTGCAGCTGGGAGGTTTTAGACCTGCAAATACTAAATCTATCACTCAGCAGGTGTTGTCTTAAGACAGGTAGGCCTGTGGGTGTTACAAAAACAAGAACCTTTTTCTATTCTTCTAGAATGTACCATCCTTCTGGGACTCAAGAAAGTTGTTAAGTAGATGGAGGTATGGAGGCAGGTAGCATGTGCTGCTCTAATGGCAGTGCCTAAGAGCTAATTGTGCAATGCAGAGGTAGGAAACAAGATAGTCTCACTAGAAGAGGAGTGATGGGGAAAGGCATTGATTCAGGAAGACAGACAGATGCCTGGGGTATCCTCGGACAAACTCTGGAGGCTGCTGGGGAGAGTCCAAAGTAGTAACCAGAAGGGGAGAAAGGTGTGTACCGAAGAGTAACAATGCTCTAGAGGGTGCTCTGGCGAAGCCAAGACATGGCCAAGGTTGGACTTCTCAGAGTGTGGGTTCTGTGTACCTTTGTGGGTAGTAAGATGATTTAGCTTAGTGCAGTGTGCATAAAAAAAATAAAGAGGAAAAGAAGGATTAAGTATCAGAGTGTGTCACATATGGAAAGGGTGTACACTGTTTCAGGAAGTGCGTGTCTAAAGAGGTAGAGTATGAATTTTAGGAGTGTAGACTCGGGCTGGAAGGTCTAAGGTCAAATCACTGCCCTGACACTTAAAACCACATGGCCTTGGGTGATGGTGATGACAGAACCTACCTCATGGGTTGTTGTAAGGAGTAGATGAACACAAAGAATGCTTAGAGCAGTGCCTGGTATGCAGTAAGCACACAGTAGATGCTAGCTATTACATAGTAATTGGAAGCAGAAGAAATTGCTGATATTGATCATTTTTTCAACCTATACAAAAGCAATTTTATATGGTTCAACCTAATATGCACCCTCTGATGTGTACTATAACTACATTATGCATCTGTCATGATGTGTAATGCTTTTCTCACTGTGGACTGGAATAAAAAGGCTATGTGCTATCCTTGTTTTCCCTGGCAAGGAAATGGATATGAGGCATCGATTTTATGACCAACTATGATACACTCACAGGGCTTTTGCTCTGCAGGGGTCCACGATGAGCTCTTTTGCTGTCTATGTCTGGCCTTCTTGCACGTGTCATTTAAGGCTGGGCTGGGTGCAGGGATTCCTGGAGGTAGGTCTCCCTTCCTTAGTGGAAGGTCACACAGGAAGGCCCGAGTTTGTTCCATCAGTGACGCCAGGCCTTCTTTCTGGCTCTTCTTGAGTCCTGTGAGCTGGGCTATCCTGAGTCTTCTCCCTTAGCATGGACTGATAGAATCAAAATAAAGCCATATTGCCTTCAAAAATAATTTTTTCCTCATTAAAAAACAAAAACAAAAGGAGCCACGTATGTTTTTTTTGGATTTAGTTTTTTGCCTTCTGTTATAAAGTTCTTTTCTGTTTCAAACCTAGAAGAATTTCTAGAGGTCAGGGAAAAACATGGTTTCTGGAATTATACTCTTCCAGGGCCAGAGAGAGAATCTGAGTTCTTGCTACCAAGCTGCCCCTCATAGTCCCTTCTCACTGTGGGTTCAGTGTGGCTATTATACCTGGTCTCCTGGGACCTGGCCCCCACTTCTTAGAATGGTGCCTGACACACAATAGGTGCCTAAGAAATATTTGTTAGGTTGAGTTTAATTAAGTAATCCAAAGAAGAACTTAGCTTCTTGAGAGGATTCCTAAGACCCCAGGGAAGGGGAGAGGGTGTGAGCCAGGCCTAAGAGGCCCCCTCCCTCCCTCCATTTAGTATGCCTTTGGTTTATTTCTGGAACTTGGATCTTGTTCCTCTGGACTAAATTCACAAAATGGTTCTCTTTTATCAGATGTCGATTATTCTGATTTCAGCTTAGGATCGGTGACTTAATGAAAAATTAATTGTATTGATTATTACCATGTTGTTTACAGAAAAATTCCACTCAATTTGCTGCTTGCAGATACATCCAATATTGCTTTCTGTGCCAAATGATATGATGCCTATTTTCTGCCTTGGGCTATGTGCTTTGTTTTCCCTGAGAAGGTGCTTATTGCCATTTGAAAAATAGCTTTTATTGTGGAGAAATGCTAGGTGTATCTGCATGTTGCTGTCCAATCTACCATACCCTGGGAGATGGTCCATCTCCTCTTAGAGAAACTACCCAGAGACCTGCCTTGGAGGCAGTTCCAGCCTATTGTCAGGAGAGTGGGTCTCTCCCCACTCACCCCTCCTGCTCCCATGTCAGGGGAGCCCCCTTTCCCTCCCCAAGTATCAGCTCCATCTTAGTCATGTGTAGGCATTTCCTGGGTACCTCTTTCTGGTCAGGTCCCATGCTGAATGTGAATCCATTCTGGGTCCTGTGATCACCCTGAAGGTCTTTTTCAGGCATCCTCTGAATTGTCTACCTTTCCTCAAAGCCTCTCTTTGTAATTAGTTGGCTTTTGAACTTCAAGAACTAAAGCCTAAGTGATAACTGGTTGAAAGGCATACCTTATGGAGATTGGATGTCTGTGTATAAAAAATTATGTGAAATGGAGAATGATGGTAATTGATAACTGCCTTTCTGGAGGGTGTGATATTATGGTATAATAAGAAAAATATATTGATCTTCTTCCCTGGTTCTTGGCATAGAACTTCTAAAATTCTTGGAACCTCTAGAGTAATGCTTGCCTTTGTATGCTAATGAGAAGACTGGTGACTGGGCTTCCTAGATGACTTCAGGATGTGGGCTGGGTGCCAGGAAGACCAAGGAATGATTAGAGGCTTGGAGCTTTTAGGCCCATCCCCCAACCTCCAGGGGCTGGAGATTTAGTTCATTCACCAATGGATAATGATTTAACCAGTCATGCTTAAGTAATGGAACCTGCATAAAAACCCTAATTGACAGGGTTTGGAGAGCTTCTAGGCTGGTGAATGCATTGAGGTTCTGGGAGGGTGGTGTGCCCAGAAAGGGTATGGAAGCTCCACACCCCACCCCCATACCTAACCATATACATTCTTTTTCCATTTGGATGTTCCTTTACAATAAACTGGTAAATATACGTAAAGAGCTTTCCTGAATTCTGTGAGCTGTTGTAGCAATTTATCACATCTGAGGAGTTGTGGGAATCCCTGACTTTATAGCCAGTTGGTCAGAAGTACAGGTGGCTTAGACCTGTGAAGGGAGAACAGTTTTATAGGACTAAACACTTAGGATCTGCCCTTACTATGAGTAGTTAGTATCAGAAGTAGATCAAATCACTGAACATGTAATTGGTATCCAGAGAGTTGGAAAATTAATTGGAGTGGGAAAAAACTTACACATTAGGTCCAGAACCCAAGACAAAGAGAAATGCCCCTTGCTAGATGTCCTCCTTCTCTTTGTTCACTGTCACCATGACTTTTTGTACAGAGACCCCTCCAGCCATTCTCACGCTCAAACATATTCCAGCCTAATTTAATAGGTTTTCTTTCAGTTCTGCCAGGAGCATGCAGTTCATCACAGGGTTCTCCTGGCCTGTTCTTTTACTGTTCGGGAATTTTTCCATTAGCTTTAACTGACCTGGCATGCTAAGATCAATTCACTTTAAACTGTTGAGTTATAAAATTTGGAGACAGATAGACTCTCTTCTAGCTCCTAAACCCTTAGAAATGCCCCTAGCTTTCTGACTGCCTCATGCTCCCCTATTTTAGGAAAGAAATTATTTTTCATGACTTAGGATACTTAATTTTTATCTGTATAATTTCATTACCTAATAAGTTCCTGCTTTTCTTTATGAATGTTAGCTAGGGGTGGAATTGGCTTTACTTTTTAATTTGGCATTTAGACCATGAGGTAATGAAAAGTCAGGAGCTTGGGGACACCTAAGATACACAGTATGAACATTGCATCACTGACCCACCAGCTTTAATCACTAGGCCTTTGAAACGTTTTCCAACACTGCCTCTTGCTTGCTCCCAGGTTAAGTGACTCATGGTAAGCCTGGAGCCAGGAGCTTACAGGAGTCCTGGTCAAGCCTGGATTCAAACCTAAGTCACAAATGCAGTTATGCTTTCAGGGAGGGATGGTCATTATTGCTAGCCTTGTCCTCTGTAGTCATCTTCCAACTGGGCTCTCCATTCCAACCAAGGGTCCAGAGACCCTGAATGCAGCCCCTGCCTTCCCTTATCCATGACATGCTTCTGCTGGAATCCCTCTCTGTTGTATTGATTCTAATTTTTAGCCTCCTTCTAGGTTCTCTTTTCTCACTTTCTCCCTGTATATTTCCCAGTGTTTTCTATTTCACCTTCTCTAACTCCTGTGCATTTGCCTCTTTTTCTGAGGTAGATTTTAATTCCTCTAAGTCTCCTAAAATTTTTCATGAAACAAAAGTCACTTTAAACAAGCAAAAAAATATATATATACAGGAAGTGCCCCCAGTGTTAGGCCCATCTGATGTGGCTCTTCTGTGTCCTGCTCTAGCATTCATTACAATCTGAGCCTGGAAGGAGCCCAATAAATTTGTTGAAATGGATGCAGTCACACCTCAAACAGCAAATAACTTAAGAATGAGGATTCTTTAACCCTTTAAAAGTATACCAAAAAAAAAAAAGTTAGCACCTCATCCATATGGCCTGTCCCTAGTCAGCTTTATTAAATGTGGTAACATTTCTGAGTTCCTGTTGTGTCTTACTCCTTCAAACTCATCTCTGTCCCCCTTGTTGTCTGAGCTCTAACCTCTGTGTTCCATAATTACTGGAACCAATTAGTTGTTTTTGTGGACTGATTGATGATAATTAAATTGGAACAAATTCATACTAAAACCCACTGAGACTGATCCAGTGCTTCATATGCAGTTATGGTCACTCTATTCCCATTTTCTCCAAATGCTAGCTGCATATTTCCAAATGCTCACCAGACTGACAAACAGAATCTTTTAGGTCCTTGAACTCTATGTGGCCAAAAGACTACTTTCCTTCCCTTCCTGAAAACCTGTGCTTCCTCCTGAATTCTCTCTCAGGTCATCTCCTTGCTACTCACCTTATCAGGCAAACTAGAAACCCCAGCATCATTTCAGATTCTTCTTCCCCCAAATCCTGCACACCTGCACCCTCCCTGAGCATTGACTGCTTCTCCAAAAAGTCTCCTGGACCTTCCTTCAAACTCCAGGTTTCTTAGCTCCAGGGTCCTCATCTCCCTTTGACTCTGATCAGCCATCAGGTGACAACCCTGCTTCTCATCTCTTGTCGTTCTTGTCTTAGCTACCCTGATGCCAGAGCCCGCAGTTTAAAAGTTATTCCGATTTTTTTCTTTTCTTTCTTTTAATTTAAAACCAGTGAGGGCTCCCTGTGGCCTACAGCGTGGTTCATAAACTTAAACTTTAAAGGCCAGAGTATAAATACTCTAGGCTTGTGGACCAAACCATTTCTGCCATAATTTCATGATTTTATTTGCATAGTACAAAAGCAGTAGGGAATGGATAACAGATAGACAATATTTAAATAAATGTGGTTGTATTCCAATAAAACTTTATTTACAAACAAAGATGGTGGACCAGATTTGGCCACAGCCATCATTTGCCAACCCTTGGCCTGTAGGGTAAAGTTCAGATGGCTATTAAGGCTCTTTGCAATCTTGTTCTAGTATACTTCTCCACCCTCATCTCTTGAGGTTTTTAAACTCACTGTGCTGGCAGTGTGTTAGACATGCCTATCTTGGCACATTCTCTCAACTTTCCTCCTTTCCCATCTCTTCATGGCCTTAAGAGTCAAAAGATGCAAAGGTGGCCCTTTCACAGAGTTGTCTCTCTGTCATGACATTCGTTCCCTGGAGGGACTGCCATGGGATTTTGTGCAAACTTGATTATTGCTCTTGTAATTCTCTGTTATGAATATCTAGTTACCTCTGTCTTTCCAACTAGAACATGAGCTTCTCACAGTGTAGAAAGTTTATTTTGCCACCTATCTATTCTGGCACAGCACAATAATAAGTAACAGAAACTCTTCATTGAATGAGGGCTATATTAATCATCTGTAAATATTCATTTGTTGTCTTTCATAGAAAAGGTTGAAACCCTTCTAAAACTCTTTTGGCATTGGCTCAGTTCCTGTCCTATTATTTCTTCTGAAAAATGATCTCCAAATTTGTATCTTATATTTCCTGATGCATTTGTGTTGATATCAAGTATTTAACACCCACCTTGCCTAGCCTTGCTGAGATGCGCGTCTATGTTAGGTTTGCAATTTTTCAATGAATTCATCTTGTTCATTAATGGAGCCATCACTTTTTATGGTCAAAGCCTACAGTCTTCCTAAAGATTCATTTCTGTGAAGAATAAACAGATTTCACATGTAATGGGGATTGAGATGAGAAAAATTATTGTTCTTCATTACCAATCTGAGTTCGCAAATTAGCATTATGAATTTCAGCTAAGCCTTCAAAGCTAGAACATTAGTCAGTGAATATTGACTTTGACTGGGGTCTGGATTTCACCTGGTGCACCTCTGTTGGCTGTGAGTTTGTTTTGTATGGTTGGTATGCCTTTACTGTTGTTATTGTCCAATTGGTTGTGTCCCTAGGAGGCATTATGGAACCAAGTCTTGGCTCTCAGAGGGCGCTGGGTCAGGCTATAGGTGGTACCAATAGTGGCATGAAAATAGACTTGCTGGCATAATGAGAAGTAAATCTCTTGGGCTCTGGAGCAGGACCATGTCTAGCCTAGGTCTTACTTGGCTCCAGAGCATCAGAGTAACTCAGGGAGGAGAAGCACAGGTCCCTATTGGAATGCAGACTTTGGTTCTAGGAGAGTCCATGCATGAAGAGTAGATTTCTTTTTTTCAAAAGACATGCCTTATCATGTTTCCTTTCGTACTCTGTACAGTGATTGCTGGACGGGCTCTGATCACTGTCATAGATGCCTATTCTGGGCCCACAATGGCATCTTTGGTAGAATTACCATGCTGATGCCTAATGTGCCTGTACTGTGTGAGACAGAATCGAATTAAAGACTAAAAGCACAACACACTTATGTAACTCTGAAGCAAAAGGGACGTTAGCTCAGAGAGAAGATGAACGCCAGTGAAAGGCACACCACATTACTGGGTTGTTCCTGAAAACTCGATCTGTGGTTCTCACTTCCCAAGGATATGGAAAGTCGCCAGAGCCCCTTCGTGCTACAAGGAGGCTGCCTGCAGCTGGAGGCAGAGGGATCTGGCCTGCTCTCATGTCTCTGCTGGTTTTATGGGCATATTTCTCACACCCTGTTCTGCTATTAAAAATAAAATGAGGCGCACATCACATGTCTCGGACTGCAAGACCCATTTCCTTCTAATAAGCTTCTCGTTTGCCTGGGCTTTCCCTACCCTAACTCTCCAGAGGCTCCCATTATGGATTTATAATTTTGTGAATTTTTTGTTTTTTTGACTCCATTTTGAAATAAAATGGAGTTAGTGAGCTTTATCCTGGGAGCCAGGAACAGATATTCTATGCAAACAGAGAAGGATGGCTTTGTACCAGTTACATGGGGGCCACAGAAAACAGAACCCAGAGCTGATATGTGCCTGCCTGTCCTGTTCTGGGTCAGGGTCAGCCCAGTTACATACTGCAGATGGGGCCAACTGTAGGGGTTCGAGACCTCAAAGGAGCATGTCCCATCACTGCAGGGCAATGCTGGGGTAATCCCTATCTGCAGTCTGCCTCACCAAATCTAGCAGTCTCAGGATGAGGCAACTCTTGGAGTAGCCAAAGCAACTGGGTGAGGTTCAGCAGGCACACATGCAAAAGCCTTCATTTCCAGGCCAAGTTCTCAAACAACCCCAACCAGGCCCCTCTGGGATGTCCAGTGAAAGGATACAGGCTCGTTTGTCGGTAAAATCTAAGACATGTGGGGATCACAGGAATGAGGCAGGGTCCTGTCAACAGAAGGGGGAAACCCTGTCAGAGTGATAGCAAAAGCCCAGAGAGTGTACACCTGAGTCAGAAGGATGGGAAGTGGAGATGGTGCCTTGGGAAAAGAGTGGTCCAGAGAGTATGTGGCAGGGCTCAGTCTGTAGCTGGCCCTCCAGCTGGCCTGGGCATCTTCTCTGACCCCAGGTGGGGCCTCTGCCATCATCTAACATTTTCTACTATTGCACATATGCGCTAGCTTCAGGTAAACTCCTGATATAGAGGCTGGAAGGAGATCTGACCCAATCTATTCTTTAGATGGGGAAATGGAGGCTGGAGGAGAAGCCTGCCCTAGGTCGAAGGGCAGAGCAGGACTGGCTTCTTCATGGGCTGACTCCTACCCAGGAGACCCAGTCTCTATTTCTTCCTGCCCTTAGTGCCTGTAGATCTGGTCTCAGGTGATGCCATGGTCTTTGTTCCAGTGTCCTTGGTATTCTGTGTCCTGCCTTCAAGTTGAGCATCAGTTCTAAGCTCTTTTCAGGTCACTTGGGACCCGGTAGGAAAACATATGGCTGCTTTAGGTATTCTTGGGCACTTGTTGTTGATGAGAAAACCTAAAAATGCAGACAAATCCCTCGATTCAAAATTTATATTGGACTAAAATTTTTTTTCTATATTATCAGTGGAAAAAAGAGGAGTCTTTGAACAGCAGATTAATAGGGTATGAAAAAGAACACAAGCTTCCTGTTCTCTTAAATGCTTTAACAATGTCCACAGATCCACAGAAAGGAGGGGACTGGAAGGACCTTAGGGATCCTCATAGCTAACCAGTTCATTTTACACATGAACCAACTGAGGCTTCAGGATTTGGCCATAGACTTAATTAGCTAATACACTTGGCGAGGAGCCTAGGGTCCTGGCTCACAGACTGGTATTCTCTCTGTTGGAGCCTACATTTATTCACAGAAAGCATTTAGTGCACTGAATTTGTATCGATAATGAAATTGCTACCAATATATGATCTCTATTATTTATTCAGACCCACCATCCATTGAACAGCTGTCTGTCTAGCTCCTACTTCTGAGTGTGGGTGGGAACAAACAAAGATGAATAAAGTATAAGAGCTTACAGCTCAGAAGGGAAGCCATGGTTTCCACACCAGTTATCTTATTTCTAGATGGGTCATGTTAGATGTCATGTGAAAGGAATGAATGACTGTCACCAGAAAAGGAGATAACTTTGGCTATTGTGAGCAAAGATGTTTTTGTGAGGTCCAAAGTCACTTAGTAGACCTTGAAGGACTGATTTGATTTGGGCAGGCAAAGAGAAAAGAAGGGTGTTTCAAGTGAAAGAATTGAATGGGATAGCACAGTTGTCTGAAAAACAGCCCCCAAATCTATCAGGTCCTCATCTCTGGAACCTATGAATGTTATGATGGAAAAGGGTTTTTGCAGATGTAATAAGTTAAGGATCTTGAGATGGGGAGATTATCATGGATTATCTGGGTCCTTAAATGCAAACACAAGTGTCCTTATAAGAGAGAGGCAGAGGGAGATCACAGACAGAAGAGAACGCGTATGACCACAGAGGCAAAGAATGGAGTGATAAGGCCACAAGCCAAGGAGTGTTGGCAGCCACCGGCAAGCTGGAAGACACAGGAACAAATTCTCCTCTAGAGCCTCCAATGTCCCTGTTCACACTTTGACTTTGGTCCCATGACACTGAGTTCAGACTTCTGGACTCCAGACTGTAAGAGAAAACATTTCTGTTGTTATAACCCACAAGTTTATGGTAGTTTGTTACAGCAACCATAGGAAATAAATACAAATAGAAAAGGGATAAGCCTGTTTGGGAAAGGATGTGATTCAAAGTATTTGATGGGGATATAGTCAGATATTTAGAGAAGCAGTAAGTAAATGGATTAGGGCCAAGTGTCTTGTATTCATACAAGTTTTTAAATGTGGATCTTGCCTTCCTGACTGGAGTATAGACCTCTGGAGAAGAACCACAATATCCAGTGGATGATGATTTCTTTGCAGTGCTAACTGTGCCCCTCAGGTACTGATAGCCAGTACTTGTTGAATGGCTTGATGAATGTTGGCAGCTGCCATACCTGGGCTTGCACCAGGTTTATTGATGAAAAATTAAAACTGACCAAGTCTAGTGCTCAGATAAAATTGAGGAACCTCTCATATTTAGACTGTGACCTCAAATTCACTATGTCATGCCTTGAAGGGGTGTGATGTGTTAGGAAATGCTCAACCAACCCAGAACTGACAGGCCCCAGGGCTCTGGGGGAGGGATTCTGGGTGGAATGCAGAGCAAATCTGGCTGGGGTAAGAGGTTGGGAAATCGCCTGCTGAGTGAAATGGCCTTATTGATAGCAGAGTCAAATTCTCTGCCAGCCCCAGAGAATGTGATTTAAGATGCCTTTTGGGCATTTATGACACTCTTATCGACCTGAGGTTGTTTATAATCATAAAACAACTGTAAATTAGAGGAATGAAATAAAAACAGCAGGGTACTTATCTCCTATCCTGCTATAAGGTTGAAAAAGCTTCCTGTAGCAACAGGGAGTTGAAATGTAAGTCAGTACAGGAATCGCATTCTCCTTTCCTCCTAATGGCTATAGTTCGGAGGTAGCTTTCTTCTTCCCAGGAAACCTGGTACTCATCCTTGATTGGACAGTATCCTTGGTTAACATGATTCTCTGCCAGGACCACTGTCGAATTGTGTGCCTACTACAGAGTTTTAGGGTACTCAGGGCTATTTACCTCCTCCTTTTAAAGCTCTTTTTCTTTCCTTTCCCCCACCTTATCACCCCTTTTCTCTTTCACTTTCTTTTGTCTCATTTCTTTTTTCTTTTCTTTTGTTCCTCTTTTTGGCTACTCTTTTATTGAATTAAAAGGTTTTGACATATCACTATTTGTAAAGCAGTTAGGAGTTTTTAGAAGACAATCACCATTGACTTCAATGCAATAGACCAAGCCATGTGACCATTGGATTTTTTTTTTTTTTTTTGCTTTATTTTTGTAGAAATCCGAGAGGCCTTCCGAGTTCTGGACCGAGATGGGAATGGCTTCATCTCTAAGCAAGAGCTGGGAATGGCTATGCGCTCTTTGGGGTACATGCCGAGTGAAGTGGAGTTGGCCATCATCATGCAGCGCCTGGACATGGACGGTGAGACTCAGGCCAACAGCATCTCCCCTGAGATGAGCCCCAACTCATCAGTGAGACTTTCAGTTTAGAGACCGTTGGAGTCCAAAGACTTGGGTTCATGTCTTGGTTAACATTTGAGGAGTAGAAACTTGGACTAGATCAGGGTTTTTCAAACAATGTTCTGTACAGCTCTAGGGGTCTGCAGAGGTGGTTCAGGGGCCACTAGAGTGAGGGAAGCCTGGCTGGCAGACAGTGAGAACAGTTTTTGTTGTTGGTGTGCGTGTATTTTTAAAACCAGCTTTATTGAGAGAGAATTCACACTCAATAAAATTCACCCATTTAACCTATACAATTTGATGGCTTCTAGTATATCACAGATCTGTGCAACCAATTCCATAATCAATTTTATAATATTTTCACCACTCCAAAAAGAAACCCTGTACCTCTAAGTCATCACCTCTCAAACCTCAATCACATCCCACCTAACTTGGCTCTAGGCAACCACTCATCTGCTTTCTATCTTTATGGATTTGTCTCTTCTGGACATTTCATACAAATGTGGCCCTTTGTGACTTGCTTCTTTCACTCAGCATAATGTTTGCAAGGTTCATATACATTGTAGCATATGTCAATACTTCACCTCTTTTATGGCCAAATCATATTCTATTATATGACTATAATAGCTTCTTTTTTCCCTGTTTTACATACTGGGTTTCTACATACAATCTCATTGGAAAAGAGTTTTGCTATGTTTAAAAACATCTGAAAAATGACTGCATTGGATAGTCTTTAAGGTTCTTTCCCACTCTAAAATCCTGAGTCTACTCCAAATTGGCTGTGACTCTCCCGACATTTAGATCTTGCTTTGGCTGAAGGACCAGGAAATAACCTTCTTATTTTGAGTTTTTAACACCCTCTCTGAAAAGCAGCTTGATTCCAGGCATGAGGGGTAGAGTGGTGGACTTTTGAGACTCTTGGTAGAACATGAAGTATAGACCAAGTGAAAAGAAACAGAGGAGGAGGGGCAGAAAGTCATTTTGGACCAAGGCTATTGCTGGGAGATGTTTGCTTGGCCTGCTGGCTAATTAGAAGAACAAGGCTCTCTCCTATTACCTTGTGGAACTTGTTGGAAGATTGACAGTAAAGGTGAACGTATGGTGAATGAACTCCAGCATCAATCGTCAAGTGCAGCTGTAGGCATTTATTTTCTGGTTCAGGATAAAGATATTGTATCAGGGAAGTTCAGTTGTGTGAACAGTCCCAGACTTGTCTTTACAGATTTACTTGATTGTGAATCATCCTGTATTTGCAGGCTTGATTTGACCTTTGTTTGTATTTTAGAAGTATTTCTGAAAATCTGGAACAAAGCACATGTTGTATAGCAAAATATCTTTCCCATTTACTCCCATCTTCATTTTAGAGATACACTTCCAGGAAAAAAAAAAGTGTTCTCTTTAAAATAATAAAAATCTTAATCTATGCCTCTGTTTATAGAACCAAAAGTTTTGTGCTTTGATTCTCCTCCCACAACTCTATACTAAAACCTAGTCAAATGGACTAAAAGCAAATGGAATTAGAAACATTTAATAAAAAATTAGCTGGGGCTGTTATGGGAGAGTTACTCCCAAGAGATTGAAGAGTCTTTATCAAAGTCCATCCTTTGTCTTTGTATATTCTCTCATTGGACTCCAGCTTATGGGAAATTTCCCCATTATTGAAAATCCTCTCTGATGCAATGAAGCCCTGGAGTCCCAAAAGATCATGTGTGATTGTCATTCAAGGAGCTCATTAGGACTCAGGCAAACTCTTCATATGGGATGCAGTTTAGACTTCAAATTTTACCGGTTTATTTGCAACTTATCATACTCAGCTCCCAATATTCGAAGGCAGAACTTACAAACAGATCTTGCAGAGAATTTTTATTAGTTCCTTTAACAAAAGCCCAAGTCATTAGCTATTTCACAGTAACCACTTCAGGTAAAAGCATATTTATTTAACATATTTATTTGCTTTCTAGTGCAGCTTCTTCGAAGTTTCATTGCCTGCAAAAGATTTAACACAGACCATACTAAAACAGTGCAGCATTGTTGGCAACAGAAATTGTTTACACCAGTGGTCTTCAGTCCTCAGGCCATGGACCGATACTGGCTGGTGGCCTGTTAGGAACCACACTGCATAGCAGGAAGTGAGCAGTGGGCAAGTGAGCAAAGCTCCCCAGTGTTAGCATCACCGCCTCAGCTCCACCTCAGATCATCAGGCATTAGATTCTCATAGGAGCACTGGTCCCTGGTGACAAAAAGGATGAGGACAGCTGGACTGCACAATTTGTACAATGCCTAAGTGTGTAAAGAGCTAAGTGAAAAATGCTTACTCTGAGGTTGAAATTTGCATCTAAGTGTTTTATAAATGATGCAGGTAAGGAAATTTCTGGGGTTCTGGGTTCTGGATATGAACAGATTAACTTTTTCAGTGTCTTTCTTTTAATGGGGTCTTTTGAGCTGTTCTATTAAAAAAATAGGTTCTAATTATACCCTTCCTTCCAAGCTTCTGTAACGAGGAATTCTCCACAGAGACTTGGCCCTACCTAATTAAGCTTCTCTTTGATATAAAACTTGTGGAATGGCAGAAATTTTTATTGGGATAATGCCAAAAAAAGGAGTGTTTGGGCTAAAACTTAGGATTCTTAGCTGTAAAATGACTTTGCCTCCTGACCCACAGACCCTGATCCCTAGTACCCAGGGGTGGCAGAAAAGGTGGTGCTACCTCCATCCATCCAAGCTGGCCATGATAGAGCAGTCTGGCCCACACACCAAACTTCTTTTTCCAGGGTCCCTGGTTTGCCTGACAGTGAGGTCATACCTTCAACAGGAGGGCTACCTAGAAATAGGCTGAGTGTGTCAGTTTTGTTCAGCCTAATTCAACACATGAGGCTTTTGTTAGCTTTTTCCTTGTGAGTGGGGTGCTTTGTTGGTCTTGCATGTAACAGTAATCTCCTTGGATTAGGGAGCTGGGCAGGGTTTCCTGGACAGAGCCTGCAAAAGCCAGACATTCTAGTCTATGTGTGGAGCTTGTTTTCCAGAGGACAGAATGGAAGACAGACAGTAAGGTCTGGGATTGCTGTCTTGGCCCATGGCCAATTTGCCTTCAGTGCTGGGATCAATTGTGTGCGTGTGTGTGTGTGCGCACGCGCGCATTGCATGGGCTGAAGTGAAATCCAAAACTTTTGCCCAATGCCTAGGGCTTTCTCTTTGGTCCATTATTGCAAAGGTTCTTTCTTGGAACTTTAATTCACTTCTATACTCCCTGGTGCTTACTGTTCCAACTTCTCTTTCATCTGCTTCTGCAACTAAAGTGACTTTTGCTCTAAAACCATTTCGGGACCAGGATTTACTCTTCTTGGATACATTTTGCCAGGATCTCTTCTTCAACTCAGGTTCTGGAAACCTGCAACCTTCTCAGTTAGACTCCTGGAGGCTTTTAAGCCCAGTGCCCCAAGACACTCCTTGTATATCAAGAATCAACTTCTCTCCAATCCGTCACAGTACTAGTTAAGTACCATCCTTGGAAGGATTGATAAAATAGTCACCCAAAATGTATCTCCAAAGCTTCAATCTTTTCTAGAAATGCCACATTTCAGCTTCTCCCCTCAACTTCCTTCATCATTCACTGGAGATACAAACTTGGTATCTTCAAGACCCAAGGGATATTTTTGATTGTTTTCTACAACCATTCCACTGTATGCCATCTGGAGTGAATTCAGCTACCTTTGCAAATATTTTCCTGAAACAATCAAACAGGAGATGTTTTCAGCAGGCCATGGCTCTTCATCCCTTCACTCACATTTCCTACTGCAATCCTCTCCTCATCTCAGCCACCTTTACCTCTCCAGCACTTAAAGAACAAAAGTCCCCTTGAAACAAATTCAGACCTTGCCCTCTTTATCCTTAATTTTCTTTCTGCTCATCAAAGATGCAAAACCTCATGAAATTCCAACAAATTTGGGGTTTTGAAATGAATTCTTATCTCTCAATAGGTTTATAGATTTTTTATTTTTATTTTTATTTTTGAGGTTCACTACTTCCTGGATAGTGGATTTGATTCAGTTTAGTTCAATTTAATAGGGGTTTATTTTGTGTCAATTCTGTGTGAACTGACTTATTTTAGTGGTTGGCAAGATTCACTTCTGATTCATTTTGAGGCAAACCACTGAGCTTCAAAGAACAAAATAACGGTCAGAGTCATGTGAAAAATTTAACAGGATCTCCATTGCCTGCGTTGCCTGCCTTCTCTCTCTCACTATCCATTCACTTCAAGTTTCAGTCCTTTGCTGATTAATCATATGAGTATGAAATTTCTGTTTTCATTTGTGATCTCCTAGAAGACAGGAAGGTATATGCTTAATTCTGAGTAACATTCAACTCTTCTTACCGTTCAAACATGTCAGCATATTGATTTGGATGTTCTGGAGTTGGTACGGTTCTAGTTTGTGACCTAGACTGCACACTTCTTTCCTGATATTAGGGAAGAAACTTGTCTACAAACTGCATGACGTGGAACCATCTGGATCTCTCCTTTTTACCAAGAAACAATTGAGGTGAAAGTAATTGGGGCGTTTTAGCCCCAGTTGGGTCCCAAACCCAACCATGTCAAAAACACCCAGAAAACATGTTTTTTAAAAAAATAGACCAATAGAATCAGAATGCCCAGGATGGGGCCCAAGAGCCTGCATCCTTTAATAAGCTTGTCAGGTTATAGACAGCAATGCGTGTATTGACATAACTAGGGCGCCTTAGGTTTAAAAAAAAAATCTAAAGCTAAGGATAAATCTTCAAGCCTATGAATATTTGTATGAACAAGAAGGTCTGAATAGGAGATAAGTGCCTAGAAAGTGAACAAGGAGTTTCCCTTTGGAAATTTGATGGAGGAAGTGGACAGTTTGTGGTCAGTCAGCTCTGCCTGAAAAGTACAGGTGGCTCCTGTACTCAAACATGTAGAGGCCTCAGTTTCTGCACTCCTCCTGTTGTGGCCAGGGACCTGCCAAATTGGCATCACTAGGAGCTTGCTTAAAATTCTGAATCTCAGGCCCATGCCAGAGCTACTGATTCAGAGTGCATTTTAACAAGAGTCTCAGATGATTTGTAAATACATTAAAGTTTGACAGGTGGTACTCTAGGAACATTTTTGAGAAACAGGAAGCAAATCCAATCATGTTTTCTCATTTGAGGACCTCTCTGGTAGAGTGCAGCTCCTCCCCAGTCTCCTGCCATTAACACAATGCCTGGAATCTGCAACTTTAAAAACTGAAAGTAATTCACAGAGCCAAAGTTCTGGTGAAGGTAAATTATAGGAAAATATCTCTCCAAATATTTGCATTTGTGAATAAGCATGATTAGCATCAAATTATGATGATTAAAAACATAATTCTGGAATTTCTGGTCAGGATGGAGGAATAGATGAATGCTGTGCTTGCCTCCTCTCACAGCCACATCAAAATTACAATGAAACTACAGAGTAGCTATCATTGGGAGTCACCTGAAGTTTAGCTGAATAGAAGTCCTACCACTGGAAGAAGAGGCCACCTTGAGACAGATAGGAGGGGTGAAGACAGAGTGGGTTGGTCCTGTACCGGCATGTGGCAGTGAGAATTGGGAAAAATTACACAGCTGCAGAGGTATCCCAGAGGGGCAGGGGATTCCAGCCCCACATCAAGCTCCCCAGCCCAGAGTTCCAGTGATGGGAAGAGAGATCCCCATAGCTTGTGACTGTGAAAACCAGCAGAGATTATGGCTGAATGAGACAGAGGGATAAGAGAGTCACAGACTTTCCTCTTGAAGGGCCTGTATGTGAACTTGCTCAGTGGTGGACACACTCTCTCTGAACTTTAACTCTGGGGCAGCAACTCGAAAGGCACCAGGGACAAGTAGGGGTTGGGGCGAGGGAAACTGAGTTGTATGGCTTTGGGGCAAGGGCTGGAGAGGAAGCTTTCTCCCAGAGTGAAGTGCTGGCATAATCCATTGTTCCTTTATTGAGCCTCCCCCTCTTGGCTTGTGGACACAGGTAGATCATATCTGAGTCTCCATTTAGTTAACACTGGTCACCCCACCCTGGTGATTCCCTGAGATCCCTCTCCTCCCAATGTGTGAGCCCACCTGAGCCATTTAGAGTGGATTTTCCATACAAACAGCCTGTCTAGGCTCATGCTGCTGAATTTCCTAAAATCTCTCAAGGGTTCATAAAACCTAAAATATCAGCATCTGTCCTTGACATGCCCTGTACCTCTTGCCAAGCATCCACAAGCCTAGCACTAGCAGAACCTGGCCTCAGTTAGTGGCTTGGCCTCTCGAGGCACCTCCAAGTCTAATGTGGCTGGTGATGATCTGTGGATTGCTCGGTGGCTCATGCCAAGTGGCACCAGGCAGGGCAGAGACTGAAGCTAAACTTGGCTGTCAGCAGGGCCCCTCCTAGGAGACTCCAGCATGTTTGCCCAGTGTCTGGTTTTAGTCTGAAACAGAGCATCACCTACAGTAACATCTGATGACGACACACCCAGGTGGCAGATGGGGCGGGCACCAGAGCCTTGCTGAAGCAAATCCTGCTCTGTAGGGTCAGCCCCTTCATAACAGTTCCTCCACTGGTCTCAGCAAGTCTTCACAACCAATCAGCCTGAGGGTTAATCCCTTCTACTGAGGTGCAAACAGCAACCAAGGCTCAAATATGACAGTGAGGCACACACAACCCATACAAGGGACACATCTGGAGCACCCAGCTCAGGTGAGCAGAGACGACTGTGCCACTGGGATCCACAGCAAACCTACTACATAAGACCATTCCTATAAGACTAGAAAAGACATGGCAGCCCTACCTAATAAATATAAACAGACACAAGTAGGCAGCTAAAATAGGAAAACAAAGAAATATATCCCATGTGAAAGAATAGAACAAAGCTCCAGAAAAATAAATAAACAAAAACAGAGACAAGCAATCTATCAGATACAGAGTTCAGAACACTTGTTATAAGGATGTTCAATGAACTCAGAGGAAGAATAGATGAACTCAATGAGGATTTTAACAATGAAATAGAAAAAAATAAAAGTGGAGATAAAAAAATAAAAAGGAACCAGTCAGAAATGAAGAATACAAAAACTGAGATATAGAACATCTTAGGAGGAATTAACAAGCTTAGATAAAGTGAAGGATTGAATCAATGATTTAGAAGATGAGGTAGCAGAAAACAGTCAGAACAGCAACAAGAAAAAAAAATCAAAAACAATGAAAATAGTTCAAGGGGCCTCTGGGACATCAAATGTACTAACATTTGCATTTTAGGGGTACCAAAAGGGGAAGAGACAGAAAGAGCAAGGAATTGAAAACCTGTTTGAGGAAATAATAATTGAAATCTTTTCTAACCTGTTGAAGGAAATAGACACACAATCCCAAGAAGCACAGAGTTCCAAACAAGATGAACCCAAAGAGGGCCATACCAAGACACATCATTATTAAAATGCCAAAGTTAAAGACAAGGAGAGAATCTTAAAAACAGCAAGAGAAAAAAAGTTAGTTACCTACAAGGGAGCACCCATAAGGCTGTCAGCTGACATCTCAACAGAAACCTTGCAGGCCAGAAGGAATGGACATGAACTATTCAAAGTGATGAAAAGCAAGGACTTAAAACCAATATTACTTTACCCAGCAAAGCTATCATTCATAATCTAAGGACAGATAAAAAGCTTCTCAGTCAAGAAAAAGCTAGAGGGATTCATCAGTACTAAGCTCGTATTACAGGAAATATTAGAGGAACTTCTTTAAGAAGAAAAAGAAAAAAGGAAAAAAAAATATGTATAATAACATGGTGATAACTACATATGGATTAAATGCTCCAATAAAAGATAGGGTGGCTGAATGGATAAGAAAATAAGACCCTTACATATGCTGCCTAAAAGAGACTTGCTTCAAATCGAAAGACACACACAGACTGAAAGTGAAGAGATGAAAAGAAAAGCTGGGGTGGCTATACTTATACCAGACAAAACAGACTTTAAAGCAAAGGCTTTAATGAGAGACAAAGCAGGACCCAGTTATCCTACTTCTGGGTATTTATCTGAAGAAACTCAAGTGTTACTTTGAAGTGACATGTGAATTCGTATGTTCATTGAAGTATTAATTACAGTAACCAAGATATGGAGGCTACCTGGGTGTCTATCAATGGATGAATGGATAAAGAAGAGGTGATGCATATATACAATGGAAATTACTCAGCCATAAAAAAGAATAAAATTTTGCCATCTGCAACAACATAGATGGACCCAGAGGGTATAGTGCTGACTGGAGTAAGTCAGACAGAAAAAGACAAATGTCATATGTGAAATCTAGAGAACAAGATAAACAAGAAAACAACAGAACAAGTTCATAGATGCAAAGAGCATCTTGATGGTTGTCAGATGGGGGGGCAGGAATAAGAAGTACAAATCGATAGTTACCAATAGTCATGAGGATGTAGATTATAGCACAGGGAATATAGTCAGTAGTGTTGTAATAACTATATATGGTGTCAAATGGGTACCGGATTTATTGGGATGATCACTTCAAAAGGTATATAAATGTCTGATCACTGTGTTGTACACCTGAAACTAATATAATATTGTATGTCAACTATAATTTAAAAAAATATATAAAAAATATATAGCAAAAAGCATATAATTCTTTGTTAGTGAATTATTGCTGAATGTACTTTGATCTTACTGTTGTAAGTCCTAACTGGCTAATGATAATGATAGCTTACACTTATGTAATATTCGCCATGCCTAGATAATAATATTGAGTAACATTAATACTAGCCAACACATTACAGAATCTTCACCATGAGCCAAGCACCATTCTAAGCACTGTATTTATTAACTTATTTTGTCCTAATAACAGCCATAAATACTATTAGGAGCTTCATTTTATAGATTAAAAAATGACATACAATGTTTTCAAGTAACTTGCCTGGATTATGCTACTAATAAGAATCATATGAATGTAAGATCTTAATCACGTATCATTCATATATATAATCATACATATATATCACTTAGAGTGGCAACAGAACGTTGAAATAGTGACCAAATAGAAAACACACATGCACATACAAACACACACAACACTCACACATCATACACACACACTCCAGAGTCATGATATTACCTAGCTATTTCAACCCTGTATGTAAGTGTTTTGGTTACTGATTACTGTTCCAAATAGTCTCCTGCTATCACCTTTGGCTGGATGAGGAACTCAAGCCACTTCCCAAGTTATCCTTGTATGAGCCAAGGCTGACCCTAGAGTGGAGTTTGTAAATTGAAGGAGGTGTCTTTGGGTTTCTCGTTGCTTTAGTGAGGGGAGAGTCCTTTAGGTCCTTTTAGTCTATGTAGTGGTGGTGGATGTTGTGACAAATCCACTCTAACAATTCCTATCTCCCTAAGCAATTCCTTCCTCTGCATTATGCTAGGAAAGGAATGTCATCTTACTCTTATTGACAGTTGGTCACAATGAATCCAAGTTTCAGCTAAAGAGCAAACTGAGCCACTTCCAGTTACTCAAGCCAGCATAATAAAAACAGAAATTTTGGTATTAGCACTCATTTCAAATAAACCATCCTCAGATAATATATTCTACCTCCCTTGTTTTAACTCCATAGAATCCATTGCTAAACCTATCCTCCAGTTCTCTCATATCACACTAGAAACTTTTCTTCTTGAGATGTGCCAATCTGATTCTAGTCTTGGATTTAGAGCCAGTGAAACATCATGGGAATGGATTTTGAAAATAGGCATCTCCTTTCAAGACAGCCACCTCAACTGTGTTTATTACAGGTATTCAGGGTCTCTGAGTTCTCCAAGCTGGTCTTATCAGACCTCAGGAAGACATCAGATAGGACATCAAGGTGATCTTAGCACTCGGTTTTCTAAATCCACCCAGAGATCCCCATCCCATGTCTTACATTCCACTCCTTTCCAGTCAGTGCCCTAAATTTCACATGGTACTTGATGAGTCTGTGGTTTCAATTTATATTATAATTTTACAGACTACACAATTAAATTTGGGGTCTTTTCTGAAGTTATGAGAAGTAAATGATTATTTTTGGGCCACCCTAGAAGCACTCTAGTTCTCTGTAAACTTGTATTTTCTTTCAAAGGCATTCAGAAACAGCCTTCTCACCCACAGTCCTTGCAGTCACCATTGCTACTATAAGGTCAAACACAGGAACTACATGAGTCTCCTGAAACCTTGCTTTCAATAATTATTTTATCTCAAGAAGCCACAGATGAGATTTAATTAATTATGATGCCAGTGCATAACATAGAGACCATTACCCAATTTTTCATTAACAGGAATGTCAGCATTTTATTTAAGATCACAGATAATCCAATCTTAGAATCCCACTTAAGAAGTTTGTTTCCTCTGGTACCACATATTGTATCATCATGAAAACAGAGATCATGCTGGATTTCTATAAGCAAGAGTACTCTATGAATGATAAGAACCTGTTAAAATCCTTCATATATAAGTCATTTTTTCCTCAGCCAAGGTTTACTAAAAGGAATATATGAGAATGCCCACCTCAGAGCACCTTGACCAATACTGAATATTATTGAACAGATCATTACTAAAATGATTGGTGAAAAGTGGGAACTTATTTTAACTCATAAATAAGATGATATATTTTTCACATGTTGATTTTGTTATCCATATTTTTTCTTTTGCAAGTTATCTTTTAAAAAATATCTGTTTCAGTAAGGGTAGGCTAAATTATGCTGCAGTAATGAACAATTCAATTATCAGCAGCTTAATGCCACAAAATAAAAGTTCTCACTCATGTGTATGTATATGAGCATGTGTGCATATATGTGTCTGTGTAATATAAATTTTATTCCTTAAAAAGAGAATTCCCTTCTTTTTAGGTAGCATTAAACATTAAACAATACATGGCTATCTATTAGGCTGGAAAGACAACTTAATTGAATTCCAAAGGACAAATATCACAGGCACATTTTTAATTATATGCAGTAAACCAGAACTAACAAAAGTTTGAATAAGAGTCTCACCCACTTAGAAACTTAAAAATTAAAAACCAAATACCTTTCAATTTAATGAAAAGATCCAAGAACTGATTCCTTGGGGGGAAAAAAAGCAATACATTGAAAAATATAGCATATTTAAGAATTGAAGAGCCTTATCACTAAAATAAACTAGAAATGAAAAAGATATGGGCAATTTTGAAAAAGAATACTTGATACAGTTTTGTGCAAATACAGTTGAACATCTACATTAAATGGGGATTTTTCTGGAAAAATATAAGTTATTGAAATTAATTCAAGCTGCAATAAGTAGTCTAAATCAGAAGTTGCATATTTGCAGCCTAACTGCCAAAAACAACTCTTAATCATGTTTTACTTGGCTCACACATAATTTAATAAAGCAGAGAATCTCATATTAAAAATCTTCATTTCTCTCTCCTCTTAAAATATTGGAGAATTGGACAAAACTAGATCTATATTTCACTACATCAGTTTGGTGGAGTTGAGTAGCCTCTCTAGGCAGGACAAACTGCCAGTCTCCACCATTCCTTATCGTCTTACACATACCTGCACTTTCTGATGGACCATCTTGGTCCCTGAGGACTTTGGAGTCTGTGACTCTGCCTAAATGGACTAGTGACTGATCACGGCATCTTCTACTGTTGTGGTAATTCGTCTTCATTTCCCATAGTTTTAATTGTAGAGTGTTTTGATGTTTGTTTTGCTTTCTTTTTTTTTTTTTCGTTCTGTTTTGCTTATTTGTTGTCATTTCTAGCAACTTCAGTAGATTACTTTAATTCCTCAATATTTAATAATTAAAGAAACTAGAATGAGAAATTTGCCACTGTGAAGAACTTAAAAATATCTCCCAAAGTTTGGTAGTTTTGTTTTCTTCACAATATTTTATCGTATTTTTTAATTCCTTCTGCTACTCTACAATTTTTCTAGAAAATTATTTTATAATTTCCAAGACACAAGGATTCTAATTTTCTAGTTTACATTAAAATTTTCTATTTTTGTTGCATATTGGAAAATAAATATGACCTGCTCCTGGGATTTTCTTTGTAAACAAGAATAAGATGAATTTTTAGGAAGGTATCGCCTGTATGGTATAAGGCTTTTATATATGCTTAGAAGTTATCATCATGTTACCTATATCCCCTCCACCTGTATTTTTGGTTATTTTATCCAAGGTAAATTACTTCAATGTATCGAAGTCTCCCATTGCTGTTATGCTGCTTCCTCAGTTTACTTCCAACCATTTTTATCTTAATTTTCAATGTTCTGTCTGCACTCATAGTGGATTTTACCCCTTTATCTGTGTGAATGTCTTTTAAATGCTTTTGAGTTATGTTTTTGCTTTCTGTTGATTTTTGACACATAACCTTTTTGCCTGTGTTTGCATAACTTTTGTTATGTGCAGTCATTTGAGTAACATTAAAAATTATTCTGCTTCTTCCAGAGGGATGGTGGACTGTACTCCACCCTTTCGGTATGGTTTTGTTAGGTGTGAAACTTTTACACTATATGTGTCGTTATGTTTTAATTTTTAGTTATCCTGAAAACTTTTTATTGGCAAATTTAATAAAAACTATTATTTATTTCAGAACTTTCAGTTGGGTCCTAATTCTGTCATTTTGTTTCATGCTGGTTTCCAAGTGTAGTTAATATGGAATTTGTCTTTTTTTATCTATGGTGAATTAAAAAAATATATTATCCTTTCAGTTGTTTGGAAGTTATTTATCTTACTATCAGTTTTTCTAGTAACGGCCAAAGTTTCTATGAACTTATCTCTAATTCCTAACATCAGTTATAAATGAATAATACTCTCTTTTATAGAAGATGAGAAATTAAGTGTTTCTCTCTTTTTCTTTTCTATTCTTTGCCAACTTCAATATAAGGTTGTTATAACCATAACTATCTCCTTCCTCCCACTTTTAAAAATGATTTTATTTTTAATTTTAAGGAATATTATCAGTTTTAAAGCCATATTTTGAAACACTTAGTTTGACTCTATCTTTTACTATATATTCGGTGCCTATACCTTGCCAATACTTAACTGATTTTCGGCTTCTATTTTAATTAATGTACATTTGTTCTGGCATAAACTTTTCAAAATTTCTTTTTTGCCAATAAGTTTACCTTAACTCTAAATCTTCTGAGTATTGTAAATCTGAGATATTTTTCTCTTAACACTCACATACAAATAACAACTTCATTTAGGTATACAATTTTTGGGTTACAGACTTTTGCTTTTAAAGTTCTATGATTTACTCCATGATGAAGAGGCTCATAACCAACCTACTGTTAATTCCTTGTGAATAACCTGTTTTTTAAAGAATCTACTCATTATCTGTGAAGTATGAACACATCACCAGTCTGTTTCCTTCTCTGTCGTCATTGTTAGTGGTGGTTGGTATTATGGTTGTCTCTCTTAGTAGGGTTCTTTGAGATATGGTTCATAATCTCAATTTTTAGAGTAGGTTTTCTTTTTCTAGAAAACATTTTTTGACCCTTTTTTTGTTTTTCACTTTTGCTCAATACTTTCTTTCTAGGCTTATGTGCAAGTTAGATCCTGAGCTGAGGTCTCCACATTTTCCCCAGTCTTTTTTCCATCTTGTTCTTTAGTCTTCTGCATTGTGTGCGCATGTGTGTGTGTATTTCTTTCTTTCCTACTTAGAAGTTTTCCAGTGAACAGTATACTGTTCATTTTCTCGTCTCTGTGTAATTTTTTCTTGTCACTTTTCTAATCTGGTTGATATGATATCTTATCAGTGTTGTTGAGGATGTAAAGTATATATTTTTCAAACATTCTTCAGTAAATCTTTTTTTTTTTTTTTAAAGCTCTGATTTTATTTGAGAGTGCAGGCCTAGGAGAGTAAGAATAAGGGGAAAACGGAAGTCAGGCAAGGGAAACTACAAAGCCATGAGGTCCTGTGCCTAATATGTCAAAATGAATCTGGAAAAGGCACAGCAGCTCAGTCAGCAGGTGGGTTTCTTCAGCATGTGGAGCTCCTTCTCTAGATAGTTTGCAAGGAAGATTCACACCTGGCTTCTTCCTGATTGCTGTTTTCTGCTGATGAGGTTTACACCTCCTCCTGTTTCCCAGCCCTCATGCGCAGGGGAACTTCTGGGTTACAGTACTCAAGTCTTAAAGTGGAGGGTGGGTGCAGACCAAGAAAGAGAAAAAAAAGGAAGCAGTTAAGTATTTCTGAGAAGACACACAAAGTTCATCTTCAGTAAATCTTATTGAGAGTCAGGCAGGTGCTGAGCTCTGAGACAACTGGTGGTGACTTTTGAACTTCAATACTCGTCCATAGATTACTTTTTTCTGAGTAGAGACAGATTCAGCTTGCCTAATGCAAGCAACAGGCTGCAACAGAGATGGATGCAAGACAGTGCCAGATCGCCTTCCAGTGCCAAAAAAAGAATGGGGAGATATGAGGGAATTATAAGCAGCAACCTAGAAAAATTGAAGAAGCTGAGTAGGTGTCCCTGATAGTCCCAGTATGTATGCAGTCTCTGTAAGAAAAAATGGCTCCCTGAAGTTTCTGCATCTGTAATATGTGAGGTTCCTCTTATTTTTCATTTCTGCTTTATTTCTTAAATTACCATTATTATTTTATAAATAACTTATTTTATAAATAAATAAATTTAATAAATTATTTATTTATTAAATAATTTATTTATAAAATAAATAAATAAATAATTTATAAAATAATAATGGTAATTTAAGACATTTTTTTCTTTCTGGTTTTAATGGAAAGGTCCCCAGTTTGAGTTTAAATTTCAAAAGGCATTGATTGCTGTTTGAGATGGATATTAGTCATGTTAAGGTAATATGTGGTTTACCTTTTTCTTTTTAAATCGATAATGCTGTTGAGTAACTTTTTGTCACATATCCAGATGATCTTATGGTTTTTATTATTTTACCTATTGATGATATGTATTTAACTGGATTTTCTAAAATTAAAAACTCCTATAGTTCCGAAATGATTCCTTTTTAGTTAAATGAGTTTCTCTCACAATACCCTGTTGTGTTTGACTTGCTGTTATTTTATTTTTTATTTAGGTTTTTGAATATATATCCATAAAAAATAATTGATCCATTGCTTTTTCTATTTGGCAAGTTTTTATATCAGATGCATGCACATTTAAAATAATTATATTTTCTTTATAAATTGATACTTTTATCATTATGAAATGTCTGATAACACTCTTGTCTTAAAGTCTTTCTGTATGATATAAATATACCCACACAAACTATATTGCTTAGTGTATGCATGGCTTACTTTTTCAACTGTTTTACTTTCAACTTGTTACTGTCTTTATATTTAAAGTCTGTTTATTATAAACTATAAGTAATTGGATCTCCCCTTTATCCAGTCAGCCATATAAAAAATTAGTGTCTATTTACAATTTATGTAATTATTTATAAGATTGGATTTAATTCCACCATATTAATATATGCTTTTTATTAGAACCATCTATTCTGTGTTTTTTCCCTTTCTCCTTTCCTGCCATCTTTTGGGTGAAATGAGAGTATGTGAGTAAATATTTTGTCCCTTTTACAGCTGTATTAGCTATATTGCTTTGTATAAGTATAGTTGGTGGTTACTGTAGAGATTATAATATATCTTTAACTTATATTTTTCTTCATGTAATCTTATTCTACTTCATAAACAATCTTATAATCTTACAACATATACAATTATGTTTTTGTATACTTTACTTTTCCATAGGCCGTATTTTATATATCACCATTTCACCTATTTTGGTGCTTTTAATTTCTTTTTGCATAACCAAGCTTTCATCTGGTTTCATTCCCTTTTAACCTAAGGCCTTCTTTCAGTGTTTCTTTTACTGAACTTCTACTGGAGGGGAATAATCTCAGCTTTTGACTGACAGAAAAATGTCTGTTTCAGTTTTTGAAATTTTTTATTGTCATAAAATATATAGAACATAAAATTTGCCATTTTAAGCACGTTTATATGTAAAACTCAGTGGCATTAAGTATATTCACAATGTTGTACATTCTTTACTACTATCTATTTCTAAAACTTTTCCATCATCCCAAACAAAAAATCTATAACCATTAAGCAATATTCATCATTACCTCATTACCCCAGCTACTGATAATTTCTAATCTACTGTCTCTATGAATTTGCCTACTCTAAATATTTCATATATGTGGAACCATACAATATTTTTCCTTTCGTTGTTGGCTTATTTGATTTAGCATAAAGTTTTCAAGGTTTATTCATGTTGTAGCAGTGGGCATACTTCATTCCTTTTTAATACTAATTAATACTTTGTTATTTGGATATAACATATTTTGTTCATCCATTCATCTACTGATGGGTTGTTTCTACTTTTTGGCTGTTATGAATAATTCTAATATGAGCATTGGCATAAAAGTATCTGTTTGAAAGAAATGTCTGTATTTTGTCTTCATTTTTGAAGGATATGTAAAAGATGGAAGGTTCTAGGTTACCAGGTTTTCTTTTGGTACTTTGAAAATATCATTTTATTATTTTCTGTCTACTATGGTTTCTGATAAGACATCCACAATTATTTTTAATGTTGCTACCTTTATTATCTAGTGTGTCTTCTCCATTGGCTGTTTTTAAGACTTTTCGCATGTTTTGGGAAGTTTGACTGTGCTATGCTGAGGTATGGTTTTCATTGCATGGACTATGCTTGATGTGTGTCAACTTCTTGAATTTATGGGCTGATTTCTGTCAAACTTCTTAGATGTATGGGTTGATTTCTTTCATTAATTTGGGTAAATCCATAGCGATTATATATTATGATATTTCTTTTTCACTACTCCTTATCTTTTCTTCTTCTGACATTCCAAATACACACTTGTTATACTATTTGATATTGTCCCAAAGATCTTCAATACTGTGTTCTGTTTTTTTTTCACTTCCCTTTTTTTGTGTTTTAATAAATACTTTTTATTGTTGATCCTTTTATTTTCTGTGTCCAGTCTGCTTTTAAGTCTATGTAATGAGTTCTTCATTTCTATGTCGTATTATTTTTATTTCTAGCATTTTCATTTTGGGGGGTATAATCCCCATGTCTCTGCTGAAATTCTTCATTTGTTCACATATTTTCTATCTTTACCAGATTCTTTAACACATTTATTGTAGTTATTTTAAAGTCTGATTATTAAAACACCTGGGTCATATCATAGGTCTGCCTCTGTTGAATTTTTTTTTCTGGACTATATGTCACAGTTTCTTTCTTTATCTCATAATTTTTATTGAATGCCAGATATTGTATGCAAAAAAAAAAAACCCTGTAAGACAGAAATAAGCAAATTTTACCCCCAGAGAATAGCAGGGCCCACCTTCTGCCAGGCACCAGTGTCATGATCTTAGTCAATCTAACCTGTGGTTGTACTAGACAGGGACTTTGTTATAGCTTTAGTTAGATTTGGTTCAAAGTGACCTCAAAGATTTTGAGCAAGGCGTCAGGACTTTCTACTCACCAGGGCCTGTGATCTGAGCACTGATGAGACCCTTAGATCTCTTTATGCTTCATGGCCGAGCTGCCAAGCTTTCTGAGGCATGCCAGCTTTTTAGTCACTGAGGAATTGACTTTGCTCTCCAGTTCCACCCTGATTATCTGTGTGTTCAGGAGCTCTTTCTCTATTCTGTCACCTGTTCCTGGTCCTTGGAGAGCAAATGCAAACAACCCATGAAGCCTGGCAGGCCTCAGTGGGATTTCTCCCAGCTCTCCTAACCTACCTCCAGCCTTCACCTTACTTAAAACCACAGTCAGTCAGTTAAGGTCCATGGGACAGAATATTGGGTGGGGATACAGTCCTCTGCTCCGGGCTCCTCGACATTCGAATCTGTCATAGTAGCCCACATGCAGCTGTTACAAGTTTATTAAAATTAGTCTGATTCCTCATTCACTCCACATTGACAATGAGTGAAAGTAGCTGTCAGCCTCTTCTCTCCTAGAAAGGTCTCATCACTTTCTGAAATTTAGTTCATTTAGATTTTTTTTTTTAATTCCTCAGCTCTCTGGTGAATTTAAAAAAAAAAAGAAACTATAATTTTGTGACTTGTCCACTTGTTTTCATTAGGTGAGGAAGATGATCTCTGTGACTTTCTACATTCCGACCATAAGTGAGGTTCCACTAGTTTCTTTTTGCTTACCTTTCACACCCCATGTTTTTTAGGAGTTTCTGAAAACATGAAGTAGATCCTTTCTAAATATTTCTTGTGGTTTCTCTAGCAAATTTTCCTTCGAGGGTATGCTGTTCCTGAAGATTGTTTTCTTCATAGCAAACTTTTTTTCATACACCCTACAGTTATAACACTAACACTGCTATACATTGGTCCTTGTATGAGAAACTAATGAGTAGGCCTAACCTGACCATTTGCCAAAAGCATTTGTATGTGGATTGCTTTTAGCCTACACTAATACTGTCTTAGATCTACCAAGCATGTCCTTTCTCTCATCCCCAGACTAGACAACACATCCAGAGTGCTTTGCTGGTTTGGGTGGGCGTCTTTCCTCTCTGCCCAAATCAGAGCAAACAGCACGCTTGATACTTTTCTGCTTCTGTGTATCTTCAGCTTGCCCTGTTCTGGTGAAAGCACTTCTTTACCCCTTTGCTGACATCTCTCCTGTGCCGTGTGCCCCAGGGCCCGGTACACCAGCAATTCTTCCTGTTACCTTACTTACACCCTCTACATTCTCAGAGTTAATAGCCAATTCACTAATTCCACAAAAATTTATTGAGCACCCTCTATGTGCCCCATACTGTTATAGGCACTTGGCACAGATCTGTGAGTGACACAAACCAATTGAAATCTTGCCTGTGTGAAGCTTACATCCTAGTGGGAAAATACTCATTTTACCTATCTTAACTCATTTAATCCTCACAATAACTTTATAAACTAGGTTCTTTTATTGTTCTCAGATTCCTGATGAGAAAATGAAAGCACAGAGAAATGAAGCAAATTGCCAAAATTATATGAATGATGGTTTCTGTGGGAAAAGAATTTATTTGCTGTGCAGGGGGTTTGTTTCCTTCCCAGTCATTGTGGTCATTGAAGTTTTCCTACCCAGAGCATCCTCCTCTGGGGCACATGCTTGCTTGACAGATCCTGGATCTGGGCTCCAGTTTTCATTTATCCTTAGTACATGTTGCTGTTGTTGTTGTCTGTTTATGGATTTTCAGGGTATTTTAATTGAGAATCAGGGGAGGGTAAGTCAGACACTGCTAGACTGCTGGGCAGCTTGAAAGTCTCTTAGGCCTTACTTATGACACAAACTACCCACATGGACCAAAATTTGGGCTTGCTGCTTATGATATAAATATTTGTTGTAGTTTCCTTAGGGACACAGAGTACAGGAAGCCTAGCCCATGTGTTCTGTTTAATTTCAGATCCCTTCTTAGGGTACCTGCAGATATAATCACTTTATGAGGCTATAAGCAAAAATAATCATTTCTCATGGTGACCTCTGAAAACAAATATTTAACCAAAATTTTACTAAATAGCTTTTCTACTATACATTCCTCACTCCCAGAAGCCTCGAAAGGGCAAGTACTTAGCACACTGGTAAGTGATGAATAGATTCTTCTCTCATTTACATACCTATTAATTAGCTAAGATTCACATGGCAAATGTACCTTCCAGACACAGACCTGTGGGCCCAGCACAGCTTCATTTTGGAAACTGTCTGAAAGCCTTATACTCCCAGTCCTTGATGGGTTAGGAGAATTTTAGGGTATGGAGGCCTTCTAATGGAGTTTCCAATGGTCTATAAGTGATAATTACCAATAGTCTATAAGTGGACATAGGAAGGATAACATTTTGCTAGAAAACTGTATGAAAAACTATGGCTTCGATTCCTGCTGGTCTGTCTCTGGGTGCAAGATAGTAAACATAAGCACAATGGGTGCACTCTTATATCACCAGTAATATCTCCCCACTAGAACACATGCCTACATCTCACACATGTGTGAGATCTGGTACACACACACACACACACACACACACACACACACACACACACCTACAGAACTTTTCCAGAGAAGGCAAGACTTCTTTTGGGGAAAAGAGCTTGAGATTGGCAGAGAGTAGGAAAGAAAGAGATAGGTCTAGAGACTCTTGGAGGTATTTTCTAAATGTTTCCTGTTTATGGCTGGTCCAGGATCCTGGCCCAATTCAGTGGCTTGGAAGCCTGTTTCTCACAATCTCGAAATAGTTCTAGCTCTGCAAATGAGAATTTTTGTAAGGAGAGCAAACAATATCCAAGGGGCAGCTGCCCAATGCTGTCTTCTTGGTAATCCTGGAGAAGTGGGTGGCAGCTGGACAGGAAACTCAGAACCAACATATTTTTGAAGTTTTGCATTTTGAAGTGAGGTCCTCAGCCACCTTAAGCTCTCCATCCCTGGAGGTTTTCTCTGAGCTGGATAATCTATTAGCCTAGAACAGAGTCCGGCATTTTATAGGTGCTTAAGATGTATCTATAGAATGAATAAAATAGGCTTTATTCATGCTGGGCTTTTCTTTCCTTTCTTCTTGACACCCCCACCCCTGTATGGCCATAAGTCCTGCCCTATGCTCCAGAGAAACCTCTGCCCTCTGATCATTGAGAACTTCTACCTCCTCATATTGGTTCTCTCAACTGAGCTTAGCTTCCTCCCATACCCACATTTCTATGTCTGTTGAAATCTCACCTCTGTTTGCTTGAAGCATTGGTGTTGACTCAGGGACTTCAGGTACATGGCAGGGAAACCCAGGACATAGGGCTGGATGAAGCTATCTGATGGAGGTGCAAACTCAACAGGTAGACTCTACCAATGTCTTAGGGAGTCTGAATGAATAGGTACAGAGACAGAGCTGGTCAGGGGCTGGGCCTGGGAAGGGTCACCCAAGAAAGTCAGGGACAATGTTATAAGCCAGTACAGTGCTATACTGGTTGGGGCACTAATTTCCCACCCAGTGTTTACTAAGCATTTTCTCCATAGTCATTGCCCTTCAAGGTGGGCTATGGATTGATAAGGCAGAGGCTCACCAGTAGATGGAAAATTATAATAAAATACTAAAACTCCAAAATTCTATAAAGATGAGGTAACTTTGCTTAGCTGAACTAAAGTGTGAAATGTTGGCATTGTGTGTTTGTTTACTTTCCACCCTGTCTTTATGTCCACTTATGATGGTTAATTTTATGTGTCAACTTGAATGGCCCACAGGACACCCAGATATTTGGTCAAACGTTATTTTCAGTGTGTCCATGATAGTGTTTTTTAGATGACATTAGCCTTTGAATCAGTAAACTCAGTAAAGCTGGTTGCCTTCCTCAATGTGAGTAGGCCTCAGCCAATCACTTTAAGGCCTGAATAGAACAAAAATGGCTGACCCTCCCACCAGTAATGGGAAACTCCTCTAGCCTGAGTGTTGAGCTGGAACATTGGTCTTCTGCTTTCGTACTTCAGCTGAAATATTGGCTCTTCTTGTGTCTTGTACCTGCTAACTTTCAGGTTCTTCTGGTTCTCAGGCCTTTGGCCATGGGAAACGACACCATCTGCTCTCCCAAGTCTCCAGCTGGCGACTACAGATCTTGGGGCTTCTCAGCTTCCATAATCTCATGAACCAATTCCATATATACATACATACACACACACACACACACACACACACACACACACACACACACACACACACACACATATATATATATACCCGGTTTCATCAGGGTCTTCCCACATACCCCTATATATATATGTGTGTGTGTGTATATATATATATATATACACACACATATATATGTATGTTTGTATATACACACATACATACATACATATACACACACACATATTCTAATAACCACCTTATTCTCTTTCTCAGGTGAAACCTACTATATAGAAACTGAACATTGTTCTGGGGTTTCTGGAATTAGTTCTCTAATTTAATTAGATTTAAAACACTGATGATTACTTACAGCAATAAAGAGAGCTCTGTTAGTCCCTAGTGAGATCTGACAATAGAGATATGCAAAATATCAGCACTGGATACTCCGATATTCAACCACTTATAAGAAAGAAGGATCTAGGTGACCATTGCATAAAATTTTCAAACATTCTTGGTAAACTAATGAATGAATATGATATTGGCTGTTTGCTCCTAATGTTGCTGGACAAATTAGGGAAAGAAAAGGATGAGATCAAGGATGTAAATTCCCAGCTGAAGTGCCGCATAAATGATCTGAAAACTTCTATGTGTGCCCAGAAGGAGAGCCTTATTTCTTATAGCCACAGTACTGAGATTGATAGAAATCAAACTCAGAATCTAATCCTACAATTGACTGAATTACAATGCAAGTTGAGACTTCCAGCCTCGTAGAGTATCTGCTGTTAAAGTGAGGGCATTGATTGGGAAGGAATGGGATGTTGAAAGTTAGAATGGGGGTATGTGGGAAGACCCTGATGAAGCTGGGCTATTGAGCCCCAAAATTCTGAAGACTTCTTTGCTGACAGAAGAAGCCTCCCCTCTCCCAGTAGGAGCAGCTTCCCCACCTCTGAGAGGAGTAACCCTGCACTGTCTGTGAAAACAATGGCCTCCCCCGAGGCAGTTGTCATGGGAGACAATGTAGAGTCTCCTCAGGTACCACCTCTATCACCTAGTCAACTTGTAGCATCCAGACATTGGGTCAAACATTATTCTGGGTATATCTGTGAGGGTGCTTTTGGATGAGATTAACATTTGAATGGGTAGACTGAGTAAAGCTGATGGCCCTCCAGTGTGGAGGTCTGAATAGATAGAATGAGAAGGTTGACCCTCTCATAAGTAAGGGGGACCTCTTTCCGCCCGACTGTGTGTGCTGGAATGTCAGACTTTTTCTGCTTTGGTCTTGAACCCAGACATCACCCCTTTTTGGGTGATGAAGTCAACTATGCAGTTGACTCTCGTGGGTCTCTGGCTTGCCAACTGCAGATCTTGGGGCTTCTCAGCCTCCATAATTATGTGAGCCAATTCCTTATTACACACACACACACACACACACACACACACACACACACACACACACCCTATTGGTTCTGTTTCTCTGAAGAACCCTGACTAATACACTACTGTTACCTCTACCTGAAGTACTTTTCTTCCACATTTTCAGATGCTTTCTCCTCGGCAAAGCCTTCTCTAATACTGTCCTGCTTGGCTAGAATAATGTCTCCTTCCTTCAGTTTTTATAGCTTCTAATTGATATTGATAAGTATTTTACATCTGTTTATAGATCTTATCCCATGAGACTATAACCTTCTTCAGGTATGAGTTACTCCAATTTACATTTGGCTTCCCCTGGCTCCCAGTATAGTACCCTACTATATTCTTATAAAACATACTTGTTAATTATGGAATAAGGGAATGTCCGTGGACTTGACAAACAAGTTGTCAGGGAACCAAATCTGATGCCAGATTTCCCCTTAAATGGGCAATTGTGCTAATTTGTTCTGGCATAGAGAACGGGCCACACAAAGTCATTGAGGTGGGCCCTGAGCATCCTGCCCTTATATGGAGGGCCCTGCCTTGCCTCTGGGACCTAGCTCAGACTATATCTCCCTGCAAGTGGTTATGGTTGTGAGTCAAATTAGTTTTTTTTTTTTCTGAACCCATAACATGATTTTTATTTAATTTATTTTTTAAAAAATTTTTCATTTTTCAATTACAGTTAACATACAAAATTATATTAGTTTCAGGGATACAACATAGTGATTAGACATTTATATAATTTACAACTTGATCACCCCAATAAGTCTAGTACCCATCTGACACCATACATAGTTATCACAATATTATTGACAATATTCCTTGTGCTATAATTTACATACCAATGGCTATTTTGTAACTACTACTTTGTACTTCCTCCTTTAAACCCATTCCCTCCAACCTCTTTCCCATGTGGAAACCATCAAGATGTTCACTGTATCTATGAATTTGTTTTGTTTGTTCATTTATTTTGTTTTTTAGATTCCACATGTAAGTGAAATAATGTGTCATTCATCTTTCACTGTCTGACATATTTCACTTACTATAATACCTTCTAATTCCATCTATGTTGTTGGCAGATGGCAGGATTTCATTTTGTTAATGGTCGAGTAATATTCCATTATATATGTATACTGTATCCTCTTTATCCATTTATCTGTTGATGGACACTTAGGTTGTTTCTATATCTTGGCTATTGTAAATAATGTTGCAGTGAACATAGGGATGCATATATCTTTTCAAATTAGTGTTTTGAGTTTCTATGAATAGATACCCAGAAGCAAAATTACCGAGTCCTTCTTTGCATCTTGTTATATCCTTTGTTTTAAAGTCTACTTTCTCTGGTATAAGTATTGCTACCCCAGCTTTTTTGTTTGTTTCCATTTTCATGAAATATGTTTTTCCATATCTTTACTTTCAGACTATGTGTGTCTTTCTATCTGAAGTGAGTCTCTTATAGGCAGCATATATAAGGGATTTGTTTTCTCATATATTCATTCACCTTATGTCTTTTGATTGGAGCATTAAGTCCACTTTCCTTTAAAGAAATTATTGATAGATATGTAGTTATTACCATTTTGTAATTCATGTTTTTGATCTTTTCCCTTCTTCTTCTTAAAGAAATCCCATTAACATTTCTTGTAATGTTGGTTTGGTGTTGATGAACTTCTTTAGCTTTTTCTTGTCTGAAAAGCACTTTATCAGTCCTTTAATTCTAAATGGTAACCTTGTTGAGTAGAGTAATCTTGGTTGTAGGTCCTTGATTTTCATCACTCTGGATATTTTGTGCCAATCCCTTCTGGCTTGCAAGGTTTCTTTTGAGACATCAGCTGACAGTCTTATGGGAGCTCCCTTGTAGGTAGTTGCTTTTTTCTTGCTCCTGGGTAAAGAGAGGACTCAACAAAGGAATAAAGGATTCTTCCAACCCTTCTATATGAAAAAAAGCTGCCATTCCAGCCCTTGCCCTGAAGTCAGATTCCTCAGTTCCTCCCTGTAATTCCCTGGTGTCTTTTGAGTTGTTGCCCCAGTGCTGAAGCTCAAAGCAAGTGAGTCTGTCAGTAAGTCCATGCCTTTTAAGAGGAATACCTGGCATTCCAGCAGCCCTCTGCCCCCATCACAATATTCACTGGTTTTCACAGCCAGAAGTTATGGGAACTTTCTTCCGGGCTGGGGAGGCTGGCATGGAGCTGGAACACTCACTGCTCAGGGGGGATCTCCTCAGCTGAGATATCACTCCCTATTTTTAACCACTGTATGTGGGTGTGGGACCAGCCCATTCAGAATCTCTGCCCCTTTTACCAGCCTCAAAGTTTCTTCTTTTGTGTATCATTAGTTGTAGGATTTATATTCAGCTAGACTTCAGGTGATTTTCAGTGATGGTAGTTCTGTAGGTTAGTTGTAATTTCGATGTGGTTTGAGAGGAGATGAGCACAGCATTTACCTACTCTGCCATCTTGATCAGGAGAGCATAATTCTTGATAAGACCTCTCAGGTTCACCTTCTCAATTAACCAACCAAAGGCTGGTCTTGGCTATCTCATTCAGCAAGACTGAGGTTACAGCGGCAATTCTATGGGATGTTCACTATTTTTTTTACATTAATATTTTATTGAGATACAATTGACATATAACATTGTATTAGTTTTAGGTCTGCAACATAATGATGTGATATATGTACATATTGCAAAATGATCACCACAGTAATTTAACCACCAACACCATACATAGTTAAATTTTTTTGTTGTTGTAATGAGAACTTTTAAAGTTACTCTCTTAACAATATTCAAATATATAATAGAGGATTGTTAATTATAATCATCATGTGGTACATTACATTCTCAGGACTTATAACTGGAATTTGTACCTTTTGACCACCTTCGTGCATTCTACCCACACCTCACCTCTGGCAGTCATCAATCTGTTCTCTGTTTTTGTTTCTGTTTTTTTTTTTTTAGATTGCAAATGTAAGTGATATCATACAGTATTTGTCTTTGTATCACATTTACTTAGCATAATGCCCTCTTTGTTGTCATAAATGCCATAATTTCTATATATGTATGTGTGTGTGTGTGTGTGTGTGTGTGTGTGTGTGTGTGTGTAACATTTTCTTTAGTTATTTGGGATTATCAGCTTCTTTAGGGCAGGGACCGGGCATATTTAGTTTTTAACTGACCCACTGTACATAGTAGATACTCAAAAAATGTTTGTTGAAAGGACTAAATGCGATTCTAATCTGACCTCTTATTTTCGCAGAGAAATACTTATGATCCACTCCCAGGTTAATGTTTAACACCCACACTTGTTGTCTGGAATCTTAGGTTCTTGAAATTACAGTGAGCTAGAAAGAAAACGAGACTGATTGGAGGCTCTCTATCTAGTTCTGTTTTGACCTTCCAGGTCTTGAAATTGGAAGCATCTGTGTTTTATTTCGCAACCCTTTATGAAACGAATTTCCAATATGACTTAAGAAACTGAGCCATGAATGGGGGAGAGGCTGTACTAAAATATATGATAAAGTTTGGTCCTCTCAAAATGAAGATGTAAAGGCTAAGGGACGTTGAGATTAAAATTTACAATATTGTAATTGTAGACTGTTAACCCAGGCTTAACATCAAACTGAAATTGATGCTTTGGGGTTCCTTTGATCTTGAATGAAAGGTTTTAGATACAAAAAGGTAAGTTCTACTTCACAGGCACATAATAAGCTCAGGGAACTTTTACCCCCTGAAGAAGATAGAAGTGGGGGATATAAATGGATTCCAAAGTGGTATGAGCATATTCATGAATCTCAAATTGCTGTGCAGAGTATGTGGGAGATAGTAATGTTTAAGGTTGCTGTCTGGGAAGAGAACCTGGCTGAGCCCCAAAGGCCTCTTTGAGCAGCAGAATGCTAGGCCAGGTAGAGCCTCATGGGTCTGAGGCAGTCAGATAAATTGTCTGTCCCGGAACATACGTCACATACTCTGGCCTGACATTCTGAGGATGCAGTATTAAAATGATGATCTAGTACGCATTTGCACCTAACTTTTTGGAAGGGAAAATGTGAGAACATAATAATTATTTTACCTTTCTGATAGCATTTTACCTCCATCTGCCCTCTTCTTTTATATGTGGTGTCATTGACAGACCAAACTGGTCCTGACAGAGAGGTTGCTTGCTTTGTAGTGACGAAAGTTCTTCCTAAAGCAATTAGAAAATAGCAGGTGGAAGGGAGAATAAAATGGATCAGAGCCAGGGGGAGTTGCCTGGAGATTGTTAGCAGAAGAGATATGACACATACAGAGAATGCCAAGTGAAGAAAGAAGAGGAGAGTGGAGTAATATAGCCAAAAAAACAAAGAATGCAGACAAATACCAGAAGCTAGAAGAGGCAAGGAATGAATTCTCCCCTAGAGCCTCTGGAGAGAGCGCTCTTGGGTTTGATTCAATACTACTGATTGCAGAACTGTGAGAGAATAAGTTTTGTTGTTCTAAGGCACGAAATCTGTGATAACTTGTTATAGCAGCCACAAGAAGCTAATATAGGCTGTTCACTTATTATGGATACCACCCAGGCGAATATCCCATTAGAGTGGTCCTTGATGGATATTTGCCTCAACAGCCCCTCTTTGTACCTAGTACTTTCTATGGCAGCCCATTTTTTTCTGTAAGAGTACTCATGAACTTTCATGAATGAGGTCAGGGTGGTTTTGATGTAATTCAACACATAGGTCCTCAGATACTGTAATTCAACACATAGGTCCTCAGATACTCCTCAGTGTCACCTGACCTCCCCATGTACTTTGACATCTGTTGCTCTGGTTAAATAGTGAAATTGTTCTTAATTGGGAAGGATTTTCACTGTATAGTCACAAGTCACTTATTCCTGAGGACATGTTCTGAGAAATGTACCAACATGCAAACATCATAGACTGCACTTACACTCACCTAGATGGTACAGCCTACTACACACCTAGGCTATATTGTGTAGCCTATTGCTCCTAGGCAATGAATCCGTACAGAAGGAGACCCAGTCTCTGGGCTTGTAGACTGGTACTGGTCTGTGGCCTGTTAGGAACCGGGCCACACAGCAGGAGGTGAGTGGTAGGCAAGCGAGCGAAGCTTCATCTGTATTTTCAGCCACTCCCTAGTGCTGGCATCACCACCTCAGCTCTATCTCAGATCATCAGGTATTAGATTTTCATAGGAGCACCAATCCCTGGTACCCAAAACAGTTGGGGACCACTGCTGTACAGCATGTTACTATACTGAGTACTATAGGCAATTGTAACACAATGGTAAGTATTTATGTATCTAAACATATCTAAATATAAACAGTACAGTAAAAAATGATATAAAAGATGAAGTGTGTGTGTGTGTGCATGCTAGTGTGCACACCAGTGCCTTGGAGGGCATAGGAAGGGCTGTAGAGGGAAGTGCTGGAAAAGGGAGAGAAGGCATCAGGAGGATGATGGGAGGGAAGAAGAGAGGGAAAAAAGAGAAGGGGAGAAAAAGGAGAGCAGAGATTGAAAGAGATCCAGAGAGATAAAGCGTGAGAAAAGAAATAATAAAGAAAGAAAGAGGGAGATTGGGAGTGGGGAACAGAACTGGGAAGAGAGAGAAAGAAAATCAGAGGGATGAAAAATGAGTTTGTGTACATATGTGTGCACAGACATGCATGTGCAGGGGTGAGCTTGGGAGGGTGGCACATGACCATACTTGAAAACAGTTTTGAACTCTACTGCAGCTTAGGGTCAGTCTACTTTTTAGAGTGCTCAGTGTGTATTTTTCCCTCAGCTTGTCCACAATCATCATTACAATAACCATAATAATAAAAGTAGCATTGTTTGGCATTGGCATTATGGTTTAAACCTTCTTGGAGATTTTTATACCATGTGTGTGGTAGCTAAGTGAGTATTATTAGTCCAATAGAAAAATATGGAAAATGAGGCATAAATCAGAATGAATTGGTCCAAGCCATGATTATCACATGGGATCCTTTCAACTTCATCATGTTGCATACCAATGGGATCCAAAGTGTGTGTATGCAGTCAAGGGGGTGTGGAAAACAGCCATTAAGGTGTGGGAAGAAAACACTAGAACTTCCTTATCTCTATTTTTAGTCAAAATTAGGAAAAATTTTAATAGCTAATATTTGACAAGTAAATAGTATATGCATATAATTTATGAATAAATGAATGTCATGTATGTTTTAAAATTTTTTACTAATAGAAGTGTATGCTTTTACAAAAGTATATTAATTTTTGTTCTTCCCAGACATTGTTCTTTTTAACCCAAAATTGATGATTTGAGGTCTGATTTAGGATGTTATTCATGCATGAACATGTAGACACAAATTGGTTGGTGATAATGAGAATACTGAGTTTGTTTAGTTTAACTCATTGTTTAGTAGGAACCAGCAGGTATACAGTGCATACTGAAGCAGAGAGAGATGGAGGATTTTTTTTTTTTTTATAAAACTTAATGTATTCCGCAGTTTGTGAGGTGAGGTAGAATTATCTGACTTTCTTTGCCCTTGACCCCTGGTTTGTATATACAGATGAGGGAGGCAGCAGAAGGTGGTCTGTGCTTGGCCTCTGCTAGACCAGGGCCTATTCAGACAGTGTACTGCCATGGACATATGACAGAGGCAGGCTTTGAGTACATCACCAGGTAGCCCATGACAATTTCTCCTTAGCAAAGTGATTCATTGACTGATTCCCATACACATTTTTTTTCCTTGAGAGATAGATACCAGATACAATTTAAATTTTTTTCTTTGAAATATTGCTCTCTAGAGTGCTTTTGAGTCTTGGGAGAGCTATGGAAAAGGTGTGAGGGGCCCATTTTGGCTCTGTAGATGTCAGACTCACTTTGAGTTCCTGCTTCTATTTCCCCATCACCGACCAAAACATACAAGTAGCCTCTCTTTATATTTCAGACGAGAGAAGTATTTACCTCTTCAGCTCTTAACTGTTTTGTGTCTCATTTTCTCATCTGTAAAATGGAGGATATGAATAGTACCTACACCATAGGGTTGTTATGAGGATTAAGTGAATTGGTTGTTTAAATTCTTAGAATAGTGCATACCACATAAGAAGTGGTCAAAGGTGTAAGCTGATCTTATCATTGCTATTGTCAAGATGATTGATAAAGGTGTAGATCTATCACTGCCATGCATTCTAACTCTTTCCATCAGTAGGGAGCCCTCTTCTGGAACTGGTGCCTGGAGTTCTCTGAACTGGAGTCCTCAGATACTGAGACTACCTGTCCCTTTCTGCTGCTGGTGCAACACCCATAATGACCCTCAAGATTCCTTTAAAAGTTTCTATGTGTCATCAGGCCCGCAGGACAAATCTATGTCCTCAGAGCTGGGACATCTTGAAGATTGGTCCTTACTGACTTCTGGCACTTCCACTGGTCTTTGCAGAAGAAAAATTACACAGAATTCCATAATTTTAGCATTGTTTCTATTGAAGATTTGAATTCTTTTGAAATTCACAGAGTGATTGCTACCAAAGACAGATTAAGTCATGTATAATTGTATTGCATCAATAAGCAGAAAAGGACATTTGGTTCCTGAAAACATTTGCTTTTATTGAAAAAAAAAAAAATATCTACTGAAAAGTAGTGAAAATGGCTGCCCTAGACAGAGTGTATCCAGGTTTCACTAAAGCCTTGGGCCAGTGTACTTTTAGTGTGTAAAGTAAAGGACAAGATGGAAAAGTATGGGTTGGATGCTACTACAATTAGGTAGATTTATAACTGGATGAATAACTATGCTCAAGGGAAGGCTCCCAGTAATATGCCACAGGGCTTTGTCCCCAACTTTATTTTGTTTAAAAATTTTAGCTGCGATTTGCTGAAGCTAGGGCATGATGTAATTAGGATCCAAAAAGGTCTTGACAGGCTGGAACAATTAGGCTGAACTCAACAAGCTGATATTTAGCAGAAACAATTGTTAAGGTCTTTCACTTGTATCCAAACAATGAACTGTATAAGAATAAGAGGCAAAAAGCATGATAAGAGAGGGACAATTTTCAGCATAGGTGCAAAGGCTTGGCACTAAGTTTGACATGGATCCACAGGATGATGAAATTGTACTTCTAGGCTGAACTGTTAGAGGTATATCACAATGAGAAAGTAATTGCCTCCCTCTGTCCCTGCTGTTTAGACCACCGATGCCATATGAGACTCAGTTCTGGTCTCCTGACCTTAAGATCTTATAGAGCAGTGGTCCCCAAACTTTTTGGCACCAGGGACCAGTGTTCCTATGAGAATCTAATGCCTGATGATCTGAGGTAGAACTAAGGCAGTGATGCTAGCGCTAGGGAGCGGCTGCAAATGCATATGAAGCTTAGCTTGCTTGCCTGCCACTCACCTCCTGCTGTGCGGCCCAGTTCCTAACAGGCCTCAGACCGGTACCTGTCTGTGACCCAGTGATTGGGGACCCCTAAACATAAAGCACATGAGGAGGAGAGAACCAGAATACCAGCTGGACTTCAGATCATGTTCTCTCATGAATTATAGACAAGATTGGGAACGCTTGCTTTATAGAGAAGATTCCATGAGGACATGATAGTTTTCTTCATATATTTTAGGTTGCCACTTGATATTTGAAGGCTGTCATGCTAAAGATGGATTAAATAATTTCTAGTGGCTCAGAAATAGAACAAGGATCAATGGGTGGAAACCACTGCTGTGAAGACAGGGTCTGATGTAAAGTAAGGAGTGTCATTACTGCTAATACTTCCAGCAGTCCACAAATGATTGGAATGTAGTAGGAGTTTGCCCTAGAACTAGCAGCTAAGAGTTTAAACTGCTGGAAAAGATTTAAGGATATATTGTGTTGTTAATTTAAAGGTGGCTCATGTTTGTTTAGATTCCAAATGTGAGAAAAATCATTAAAATGTAATAGCCTGATGTGTGTTCATGCCCAAATATAGTGGCCCCAGAACCACCTAAAAGCAAGGCCATGATTTTTTTTTTCAAAAATGGATTAAGTATCACCTAAATACTTGAGCAAGTACTCACTTGACAGAGCAGAGTCTTGCACCATAGAGTGTGAAGGAGATGACCTTGAATTAGAAGATTTAATGCCAAGATTTACAAACACCTCTTTCTGTGTTAAAAAGGTATAGTTATTGCAAAATAAACAGTTTTCAATGGGATTACATCATCATAGCTTATCAAGATAAGCTGGCGACAAAGCCCTTACCCACCTAACTGGATGAGTTACCCAGTCTAAGAGAGTTGTTTAGAATTCTCCAACTGGAAAACAAAAGTACCTGCCAAAGTAGTTAGTTTTATGTTATGTTAATTGGCTTTGAGTTGTTTTCTCAGTGAAAGGTTCAAGTGCACTTTGATGGTTCATAAAATCTTCATATAAAATTTTTTTTATTTGATAGTAGTAAGAAGGCATGTGTCCAATTCACTTATAAAAGCTATGCAAAGTAGTTCAAATACACATTCAGGTGTACTGTCCAACTTAGACTTTTTAGCTGCCGTATGTGAAATGATATAACTTTATTAACTCTCATAACGTGTCTGGAAGTAGAATGAGTTCTCAGCTGATTAACTCAAAATGTCAGAATTTAAAGTTAGCAACACTGCAGTTCTCTTGGCTTCTCCTCATGGAGGCAGGACAGCTGCCGCATATCACATCTTCATAGGGCAACAGCTAAAGCAAGGTGCATCCTCTTTTAAGAGAAAGGAAAAGTTTTCTCAAAAGATTCCAAACTCCCTTCCAACTGTAACACATGTCATACCATTTTGAAAGATTATTACATAGTTTTACAGATGTTGAAGCCTGCCAATTCATGAAATCTGAGAATTATAGCCCTAGAAGATTTCATTTCTTTTGATTTTGATTTTTAAATAATTAATACGCAGTACAACTGACTTTTGGGGAGAATACAGGTCTATAAACTTTAGCGCACATGTAGATTCATGTAACCACTAATACGTTCAACATACAGAATAACGTGGTCATTCTCAAAACCTCCTTATGCTTTTCCTTGGTGTCTAAGTTATGAGAGTTCCTGGGTTCTAGTTTTATCTTATGCTTTTTTTTTCTTTTAATGTCTTTGACTGATTTTGGTATCAGTGTAATTTTAGCCTCACAAAATAAGCTAGGAAATGTTCCTTCCTCTTTTATTTTTTGGAAGAGATTGTGTAGAAGTGGTATTATTTCTTTTTTAAATGTTTGGTAGAATATGCCAATAAAGCCATCTGGGCCTCAAGATTTTTTTTTTTCAGAAAGTTTTTAATTATGAATGCAATTTATTCAATAGGACTATTCAGGTTACATCATTATATCTTTTGTTTCTGATGAGATTTGTGTTATTTTGAAGAATCAGTCCATTTACTATGTCATTCTTGCTGGAAGTTTATGTGTTATTTTTACGTACATTGAAATTCCATCAGACATGTTACAAATTTTGTTTTCAACTATCAAACATTTTTTAAAGAACAAAATGGAATAAGAATAGTGTATTATATTTACTCAGATATTTATCGTTCCTTCGTTCCTGATGTTCTTAGTTCCTTCCTGATATCTTTTCTTCATCTATGAGGAACTTCTTTTAAAGTTTATTTTAGAACAGGCCTCTGACAATGAATTTCTATGTTCTTCATCAGAAAATTTATTTTGCCTCTATTACTGAAGGATATTTTCACTGGATATAGACTTCTGAGTTGAGAGTTCCTTTTTCTTAGCACTTTAAATATGTAGTTCCTTTCCACATCTAGCCTAATGGTTCATGATGGGAAATCACAGTCATTTGATTCATTGCTTCCCTGTTGGTGATGCAACATTTTTCTGGCTGCTTTCTAGATTTTTTAATTTGTCTTTACTGACTGGTAAGTTTTAAAAATATATATTTTTTTTTTTTATTTACAGTTGACATACAATATTATATCAGTTTCAGGTATACAGCATAGCAATTAGACATTTATATAACTTACAAAGTGATCACCCCAATAAGTCTAGTACCCATCTGACACCGTACATAGTTATTACAATATTATTGACTTTATTCCCTATGCTATAATTTACATACCTATGGCTATTTTGTAACTACTAATTTGTACTTTTTAATCTCTTCCCCTGTTAAGCCCATGCCCTCCAACTTCTTTCCCATCTGGAAACCATCAAGATGTTTTCTATGAGTTTATTTCTGTTTTTTTTCTTCATTTATATTATTTTTTAGATTCCACATATAAGTGAAATAATACAGCATTTGTCTTTCTCTGTCTGACTTATTTTACTTACTATAATACCTCTATACATGTTGTTGCAGATGGCAAGATTTCATTTTTAATGGTTGCATAATATTCCATTATATATGCATACCATATCTTCTTTATCCATTCATCTATTGATGGACACTTAGGTTGTTTTTATATCTTGGCTATTGTAAATAATGCTACAATGAACATAGAGATGCAAATATCTTTTCAAATTAGCGTTTTGCGTTTCTACAGATAGAAGCCAGAAATGGAATTGCTGAGTCCTTCTTTGTCTCTTATTATAGTCTTTGTTCTAAAGGCTATTTTGTCTGGTATAAGTATTGCTACCCCAGCTTTTAAAGTTTGTTTGTTTCCATTTTCATGATATATGTTTTTCCATACCTTTGCTTTCAGTTTGTGTGTGTCTTTCTATCTGAAGTTAGTCTCTTGTAGTAAGCATATGTAAAGGGTTTCTTTTCTTATCCAGTCGCCCTTTTGATTGGGGCATTTAATCCACTTAACATTTAAAGTAATTATTGATAGATATGTAGTTATTGCCATTTTGGAATTCATATTTTTGATCTTTTTCCTTCTTAAAGAATTTCCATTAACATTTGTAATATTGGTTTGGTGATGAACTTCCTTAGCTTTTTCTTGTTTGAAAAGCACTTTATCTGTCTTTTAATTCTAAATGGTAGCCTTGCTGAGTAGCGTAATCTTGGTTGTAGGTCCTTGCTTTTCATCAATCTGGATATTTTGTGCCAATCCCTTCTGGCCTGCAAAGTTTCTTTTGAGACATCAGTTGACAGTCTTATGGGAGCTCCCTTGTAGGTAACTAACTTCTGTTCTCTTGCTGCTTTTAAGATTTTCTCTTTGTCTTTAACCTTTGGTATTTTAATGATGATGTGTGTTTGTGTGGGCCTCTTTGCATTTATCTTGTTTGGGACTTTCTGTGCTTCAAGGCCTTTTATGTCTATTTTCTTTACCAGGTCAGGGAGTTTTTAGTCATTATTTCTTCAAATAGGTTTTCAATTTCTTGCTCTCTCTCTTCTCCTTCTGGCACCCTATGATGCAAATGTTGTTACATTTGATATTATCCCAGAGACTCCTTAAACTATTTTCATGTTTTTTAATCCTTTTTCTTGTTGTTATTCTGATTAGGTGTTCTCTGCTACCTTATCTTAAAATCGCTGATTTGAGTCTCTGCTTCATCTAATATACTGTCGATTCCCTCTAATATATTCTTCATTTCGGTTATTATATTCTTTATTTCCGACGGTTCTTTTTTATGTTTTTTCCCTCTCCATTTTTATGTTTCTATTTCTTTGTTAAAGTGATCACTGAGTTCATCTACTCCTCCCCTAAGTTTATTGAACATCCTTAGAACCAGTGTTTTGAACTCTGCATGTGGTAGATTGCTTATTTCCATTTTGTTTAGCTCTTTTTCTGGAGTTTTGTTTTGTTTTTCATTTGGTACATGTTCCTTTGTCTTCTCATTTTGGCTGAACTCCCTGTGTTTGTTTATATGCATTAGGTAGAGCTGCTACATCTTTTGGCCTTGGTAGAGTGGCCTTATGTAGTAGGTGTCCTCTGGGACCCAGTGGCTCAGTGTCCCCAGTACCTGAGCCAGAGTTTCAGGTGTGTCCTTGGTGTGGGTTTTGTATACCCTCCTGCAGTTGTGCAAGGACTGATTCTACAGAACAGGATTTACTTTATCAGTATTTGCTTTAGCAGGGCTCTGATGCCTCCCAAGTCTGCCCTTTAGGTATGTCATTTGTGGAGGTGGTTGGGTAGTGTTCTGGTGTGGTCTGAAGCCGGCCAATAGGTATGATGCTTCAGGGGCCTCTTGGAAGGGCTCTGGTGTAGGCCAAGTTCAGCTACAAAATGATCTATAGATGGTTGCTACTTGTGTTGGGCTTGAAGCTGCCTGGGAGAGGCTAAGCTGTAAACTGAAGCCAGCTTCTGGGTAGTGCTGGGATTGAGGCTGCTTAGAAAGGGGTAGGAGGCACATGGAGACCAGATGCATCTCTTTTAGGGTTTGTGAACCTTTGAGAGGTTTTAGGAAAGTGCCTAGCATAAGCCAAGATAGGCTGTATGGAAAATCCACTAGAAGTGGCTTAGGTCAGCCTGAAAGTTGTGTGGGGTGTGAAAGTTGTCAGGGAATCACGAGGACAGAGCAAAGGGTATTAGCCAGGTTGATGGACACTCAGGTTGGCACCTGGGTGTGCAGGCTGGGTGCGGGGAGGTTTCAACAAGGGAACAATGCATTCTGCCAGCACTTCTGTCTGGGAAAAAGCTGTCTCTCTATTTCTCACTTGAAGCCAGATAATTCATTTCCTTCCTGTAAGTCCTTTATGCCTATTGAGCTGCTGCCCAGCAATGGAGCTAAGAGCTAAGAGTAAATGAGTCTATCAGTGAATAAGTCCATGCATGGGCCCTTTAAGAGGAATACCTGGGATTCCAGAAGCCCTTCATCTTACTCAGCCACAGTCTCCCTGGTTTTCATAGCCAGAAGTTATGGGTATTTCTCTTCCTGATACTAGATACTTGGGCTGGGGCACCTGGTATGGAGCCTGGATCTCTTGCTCTTCTTGGGGTACTTCTTCAGCTGAAATATTTGTCTTTATTTTTAATTGCCAAGGTGTGGGCATATGACCAGCTGTTCTGTATCTCCACCCCTTAACGAGTTTTGATGTGGTTTCTTCTGTGTATCTTTAGTTGCAGGACTTCTGTTTAGGTAGACTTCAGTGGGTACCCAATGATGGTTGTTTATAGTTTATTGTAATTTTGATATGGCTGTGGGAGGAGGTGAGCACCGTATTTATCTACTTCATTGTCTTGACTGGAAGTCTCATTGGCAATCTGATAATTACATCTGGGCATATTTCTTTAGTTTTATTCTGTTCAAATTTCATTGATTTTATCAAATCTGTTGATTTATTTCTATTAACAAATTTGGGAAGTTTTCTGTCATTTCTTTAAATATTTTTTCTTTCTCTGTAGCCTTTATCATCTCTTTTTGTTTTCTGATAGAAAGGACATTAATCACAAAAGGAGAAGAGACAGGCCCATAATTTATATTGCTCCATTTTCAAGTTTATTAATTCATTCTTCTATCATTTCTATTTCCTATACAGGTGTTTTGTTATTGCTGTTGATGGTGGGTTTTATTTTTTAGTTCTAAAATATTTATTAGGTTTTTATTTATATTATCTTCTTCTTGATGAAACTTTCTATTTTTCCATTCCTCTTAAGAGCACTTGCCCTTAATTGTTGAAGTATTTTTTAATGATTATGTTAAGCTTTTTTCAGATAATTTCAACACATGTGTCATTGGCATCAGTTGATTGTGTTTCTATCTATCTATCTATCTGTCTATCTATCTATCTATCTATGCCAGTTGAAACTTCTGATTCTTCTGATGCTGAGTAATTTGTATTCTACTCTGGACATTTTTAATGTATACTATGAGATTCTGGGCCTTATGAATCCTTTGAATAATGTTGGTCCTTTTATTTAAGAGGCAAATGTTGGGTTTAAACCACAAATTCTGACTAGCTTTCTTTGGGTTGTGGTTCCAAAGTTTTCAGTTTTCAAAACCTTCACAGTGCTATGCAGGCTGTACTGCTTGTGCTCCATCTACTGGCCATCCTTGGACCTGAGTAGTAGTCAGTCCTGTTTCCCAGGTCAATGTCCATGTCATGCTGTTTGGCATCAGTCTCATGCATGAGCAGCTTGTAGGTGAGCTCAGGATTCCATAAACAATATTATGGGGTAGCTTTGCCTAACTCTTCACTCTCCCTGATACTTTCCAGGATTTTTTCCCCCACAGCTGGAAATTTGGGGTTTTATTTGTTTAATTCCACTGCACACTTTCCATGGCTATGCCAGTTTCTTGGTCTAAACTATAAGAGAACAGAAAGAAGACAAAAGCATCAGCATTACTTTCCTCCTTAAGTGAATGGATCCTCTGATCAGAGGGGAAGGTTCTATTCCCACAGAACTTTTAGGTGGGTTGAGATTGAAGGGATGGAAAAATGAAAACACATGAAGTATTTCCCCCACTTGCTCTGAGTATTGGCAGACTCCTTTTGCACCCTGGAAGCCAGAATTAGAAAGCTTCCTGTAACTCTTGCTAACCACACCAATGCCCGTTCCAGGCTTCATACTGCATTGCATCTAGCCTGGGAGTACTAGAGGAAAAAAATATAGTAAACTCTTTGCTGATTTGGTGACACTTCAAAGTCAGATCTTCTTCCAAATTCTCCTGCTACTGTTTACAGCTCAGAATTTTCAAATAGCTGCTCCATGCATTGTTTAAGTTTCATAGCTTCATTCAACACAAGAGACAGAGTGCAATGTCGCTTCATCTGCCTATAACCAGAAACACTTGGAACATTTTCACAAAAGTTTTCTTCAGCCTAAGTGGTTAATTGAATGTTCTATCATAAAAGAGGTCAGTGTATCTGAGCTATGGAGAACCAGGGGTCTATAAAATACTATCACAGGACTCAACCAAAATAGATATATTAGCTGTCATGAGTCTTTCACTGTCAATAGACTATGAATATGTGGATCCATGATTGGCAACCCTTCTCAATTTAAAGAGCTAAGCTCTGAAATCTGTTATAATTCTTTTTTTTTTTGAAATATTGTGCTTATAATACGGTTTCAAAGTGAAATAATTTTCAAACAATTTCCCCTAACTTTAATTTAAAGTACTGATTTTCTTGATTTTCCTTTCAGGAATCTTCTGCCAAGGCAGGAATATTTAGGGAACTCCATAATTATGTGGAATGTCAGGATTTGGGGTCAATCTGTCCGTCTTTCTTTGGTACATGTCATTAAAGAAACCTTCATCCTTAATATTCTCATTTGAATGTTGCTCTTATACACTATTCTTGCAGTAGCAGCATTTTTGAGGAAGAGTTAGGGTTTGTGTTAGGAGGAAGTAATCCCTCTTGACCTAGAATTCTAGGTTAAGACTTCTAGATCTTGGAAAGAAAGAAACATGGAAAGACTATGAAGACCATAGATTGGATGACATTTCTAAGAGCAGTTTGTTCATTTTCCTCAATAAAGATTTTTAAAGAGACCATTTGAAAGAAATAAATTTTGCATGTTTCTCATATATCCTAGAATTTTTGAACTGTTCCACATATTTCTATAGTTTTAGTTTAAACATATAAATGAAATTGAATGTTCACAATCTAGGAAGCATAGTGGTTAAATTTTAGTCCAAATTAAAAACTATGAATCTTTAATGCAATGGAAACATTTCAAAATGATTATACTGCCCCCTGTTGACAGCCAAGTTTTAAAGCCATTCCTTACCAGGAGTTGTTTATGTTTGACCTTTGTTGAATCCATAATGTCAGAGCTTCTTTTGTACATTGCCATCTCTTTGTATTGCATCATCTGTCAGTGTGCCCAATGCTCATGATCCACATGGGGCAAAGGCATTTTCTTTTCCCACAGGAAATTTGGTGAAGTTATTTTTCTCCAACTATTTTCTTACCATCTTCCAAAGCCCTAGACCTTTGGCCTTCTGCCCAGTGTGTAGACACAGTGTTATGGAGATACCATGGGTGTCTCTAAAGATTCCAGGTGGTTTCAGTTTTCATCAGCCCCAGAACCAACACACAATATTTACTCCTACTTTGTACTCAAACAAGCTAATAATTTTGGAGGTAGAACAATTGAACTTATTATCCAGGGACTCATTGGGGTGAGATGTATAGTATACGTAGACATTTAATATGCTGTGGTATTTTCGTATATGATATTGCAATAAGGGCCCGGAAGAATAATTTTCTATGCAATTATAATTTTGAGTGAAATGATCGGGGTGGTGATTTTATAAGATGGTTTGGTGCCAAGTGACCTTTTACTTCTGTACAACTTGGAAAGCGTTGCTACATGTTCCACAGAGGAAGTTCTCAATATTCAACTGTATCTTGGTCCAGCAGAACCATTGCCCCTTAAGAATTATTTCATATGGACACTTAAAGCATTAAAAAATAGAAATAACTTACTGTTTTATTACAACCATATTATGTGCTTTTACAGAAACAATCAGACCTTTCGAAATTAAGGAACTGATTAAAAAACTATAGTTCTTTCTAAGGTGTTATATGACCAAGTATGTTATAAAGATTTTTAATAACATGAGAAATGTTCACATTAGAATGTCAGGTAGAAAGGACAGGAGAATATGATCTCAATTATTTTATTTATTTGCTGAGATGAACTCAAATGTTATTTCTGGGTAGTGGGTTGATTTTTAATTTCGTATTTAATTTTCTTTGTTCCTTCCTATTTCTTATTATTATAAATAATGCTACAATAAACATTATATGGAGATATTTTTCTAAATTTATGATTAATTACTTAAGATAGATTCCAGAAAAAGAATTACTGAAAAAAAGGAAAATAACATTAAAAATGAATTTTTTTATCTAAATGCATTGCAAATTAATATACACAAAGGCTGTGCCAAGGCCTGTTCCATCAGTGTGAATGAGAAAGTCCCAGAAAACTGTGCACAGTTTGTCTTCTCAACTTAAAAATAAAATCTTTGTATACTTGATATGTGGAAAATGCATACCGTTATTGCTTTAATTTGCATTTATTTTCATATTATTGAAGTTGAACATTTTCTGCTTTGTTAACAATCATTTTCTTTGTGAATTATCTGTTTACATGCTTTAGCATTTGTCTTTTAATCAATTCCATTGTATTTAAAGAGTATTATCCCTTTGTCAAATTCATTGCCATAGTTTTCCTAGTTTTTTGCTAAATATTTAATTTAGTTTCTGATATTTATAAAATGCAGAGTATGTTATCAAGTCTATGTATCTTTACTTTTCTGTTTTTTCTTTTATTGAATTTAACTTAAAAAAGTTTTTCCTTGTTTTACCTATCATCTTCTTATTTATATTTTTAGTGTTTTAGAATAAATGTGAAATGAGAAGCAAAATTGATTTTTTCTTTCCAGATTCTTAATCTATCTAACCAGTACCATTTGTCAAGTAAATTTATTTTATTTGTTTCTCCATTCTTAACATCAGTACTATTTAGTTTCATGATACATTTTATTATTAGATATAACATTATTGTTCTTATTATTTTTAAGCTTTTCTTGCCTACTCATTCTTTCAAATGACCTCAAGAGTCATTGGAAAAGCTTCAGAAAAGTTCTATAGAGATTTTTATTGGAATTGCATTAAACATTAAATCAATTTGGGGAGAATTAACATTTATACAATAATCTTTCCATCAAGAACCATATTACTTTGTCATATTCTTTAAAGCCTTTTTAAACAAATTACTAATGTTCTATAGATTTCTTCATATGGTCCTAAATCCAATTTTCAAGTTTATCCCTGATTATTTTGTCTCTTTTCTGTGATTTAAGTTGGACTTTCTCTTTAAATAGGATCATTTTTTTAATTTGTTTAATCATTACTGGTTAATCATTGCTGGCTTTGTGGCTAAAATCATGGACCCTGGACTCAGACTGCCTATATTTCCATCCCTACCCAGCCCAAAGCCTGACAAATGCAAATCAGACATAGCCTCCCCTGGTTTCTGCTTGATCATATAGACATGATATTAATTATAACACCCTACTTCATTAGTGTACTATGAGGAAAAAACGTGTTACTTCATGTAATTCTGAGCACAAATGCCGGTAGAATAGAAAATGCTCAATGAACGTTAGCTAGCTACCACGAATAACATTTCTACACCAGCTGCAATTTTGCTCATTCTTTGGAATTCCTGTTCTTCTCAGGTCAGGTCTCATGGATCTAGGCTCCGAATCTGTCAGCCTTTACCTTCCACTCCAGGCTGTTGCCTCAGCTCTCCACGCTTACATCCAATATTCAGTGTGTCCATGAATTTGGCATTGTTGGAAATCAAGCTTTTTAGTTTCTGAGAATCTTCTGTATGTTTTAATTCTACTCTGAGAGTTCATATTTCTTTCCTTTCAGTTTTCCTTTTCCTCTGAGTTCTGGTAAGGTTCTTCCTCCTCCAGTTGCAGTTCATGTGGGAGCCAAATGCTCTAAATGCTCAGTTTGCTCCCCCCACTCTTGTTGCTACATCGTGGAAATGAGCTGCCTTTTCTTTGTCTGCATATGCTTTTCTGTCTAACTCCACTACCAAGTCCTGGGCAGAACAAAGCCCCAGGTTAGTGGGAAGCCCCACAGTTTTGAGCAGAGAACAAGTGCCTGACCTCTGAGGCTATAGGAGGAAGCCCTTTTTGCCAAAGTTTCCCCAACCCAGAAGCAGGGAGACCCCAGTCCACAGAACAGATTTTCTCCAGGTACTGGGGAGTCAGTGGGTTCGTAACCACCCCAACCTGCTCATGTAAACAGATGAGGCAGGCCCCCTTTCTGCCAGCCACAGAGGGCAGACCTTCAGTCTCCCCCCCACTCCCACTGTAGAAGGGACTTGCCAGGAAGTTGGGGGAAGTACAACATAGGATACCTTGCTGCTACCTGTTCAGAAGTCCTTGGCTCTTCTGTTAAATTTTCTAGAGGGTTATTGCTTTCCACACAAGGAAACTATTGATTTTAAAATGTTTGTCTGTACCAAGCCACTGTTACTTGAATTCCCAGAATTACAGTTGTGTCATTTCCCCCTGAGGCAAAAGTAACCCTGCTTTAGAAATAGTGATCATCTTGTCTTCTGAATTCTGGTGAGCTTATTTCTCACCTCCATTTTACATCATAATATTGGCCAGCACATTGAGAACATATTGAATAAAAATGATAGCAAGAGTCCTGGGGTCTTGCTTATCTGCATGGGGATTCCTCCTTGTTGTCTTGCTATAGATCACTCTTAGTCTCTTAAGGAAGTATTATTCTTTTCCCAGATAAAGAAAGTCCTGAAGGACTATTACATTTTACTCGGCTTCTTTGCAATATCCATAGAAATCACTACTTTTAAAATTCTATCAAATGATTTATTTGCCATATCGATTGATTTTCTTAATATTAAATTGTACTCAAGTCCTGGAATAATCTGTACTTGGTTATGGTAGACTATGCTTTTAGTTTATGTTTAATTGAGATTTTCCAGTTCAGGCTTTAGGATTTTTGCGTGTAGCTGTAAGTGAGGTTCAATAGTTGTTTTCCTTTTGCATATTTTAGTATTAGAGTTATATTGACTTTTCTTCCTTTTTATCATCCTGGAACAGTTTATATAATGTGAGGAGTTTCCACATTTCTCAAAAATGAAAACTTAGAATGATTTTTTTTATTCGAGAAACTTCTCAGATATTTTTTAAAAATACTTTTCAGCTGAAATATTCATTACTTTTCTAACTTTTCTTCAGTATTGTTTTTCACTAAAACCATTAGTTTTACAAAATTTAAAAAAAGTATTAGCTTTAGTTATACAAAGTATTTTCATAATTTGTATTCTGTATTTGTTGCTACTCCTTTTCTCAGTTGAAATTTGGGTCTTCCTAGATCCTACATACAAGTAATTTACATATAAATAGTTTTTACAAAAAGTTTCACTCTTTTCTTTTGAATACAATGGTTACCATATTGTTTGTATATATCCCAATTAATTAATTCTACTCTTATCCCAATTTTATTATATCAGTACAACCAATTATTTTTGTCTAACTTTTTTCTGTTTTTCTTTAAATATTTTTCTTTCCTTCCCCCAATTTTTAAACAATAATGAGATTATTTTAATGTGTTGGATTTACCTCTGAAGACAGCTTTGATTAATACCTACATGTTTGAGATATATAATATTCTTAATGTCATTAAAAAATTATTTCAAGCTTGTGTTCTTCATTGATCAGGAGAGTGTTTGCAATTATGGAGAGGCTTAGAGATAATTGCTTAAGTGTTTACTATTAAGTTTAGTTTCTTTAGATATCAGTAGAAGAATGTGGCCTGCTAATTTCAGCTCTGGAGAATTCATTGATGTTCTCTCTGTAACTTTGGAATATAAACCTATATTTATAAATGTTGCATGAATATTTTGAGATGGATAGTTTTTACCACAGCATTCAATATATGGCCGATAATTTTAGTTGTTGCAATTATATTGCTTAAATTATTATCTTGGAGTACAATGTGGCTCCAATTCTAGTACCAATTACAGTGTTGTGGTTCTTTTCTTCACACCAAGCAGTTTCTCAACACCATGTGGTGTCCTGCAATTCAACTCAATTCTGACACTGTCTACTTGGAGATAGCATCAGGTTAAGGACATAGTCCCATAAGACTGCCCCACTGCAGATGCCAATTGCAAGTTCAGATTGTCTGTCACCCGGACTTCTGACTACCTGGCTATAGATTGGTGGTTCCTATGACCCTCACCTTGGGTTTAATTAATTTGCTAGAGCAGCTCACAGAACTCAGAAAACCATTTTACTTACTAGAATACCAATTTCTTATAAAAGAGTATAACTCAGGAACAGCTAGATGGAAGAGATGCATCTAGGATAAGAATAAGGTATGGGGAAGGGCATGGAGTTTCCCTGCTCTCTGGGCCTGCCACTCTCCTAAAATCCATGTGTTCACCAATCCAGAAGCAGTCTGGGTCTTGTCCTAAGGGTTTTTATGTAGACTTCATTACAAAGGCATTATTGATTAAATTATTGACCATTGATGATTGATCCAACCTCCAACCTCTCTTCCTCTTCCCTTCCTGGAGGTCAGGGGGGCGGGGTGGGACTGAAAGTTCTTACCCTCTAATCACAGGGTTTGCTCCTCTAGCAAATGGACAGGATCCTTAGGTGTATTCTAAAAATCACCTCATTAACATGATAGAAGACACCTTCACTGCTCTCATCACTAAGGAAATTCCAAGGTTTTAGGAGCTCTATGCCAAGAACTGGATGAAGACCAAATACATATTTCTTATTATAAATCACATTAGCACAATGGCTTAATGGAAAGAGAAAATATTATAGAGTCAGAATCAATCAGGGTTCAAATCTGGGGTTTGTTGCAATTAATGGCATAATCTTGTACAGGTGACTTAGTATCTGAGTCTCTTCTATGACTTAGTAAAATGGGGACATTGATCTCTACCTTTCATTTGCTGTGAGAATCAAATGAGGACCCTTAAGTAAAATACCTTAGCACTGCACTTGGCCTACAGTTTGTCACAATAATCCAAATATGATTCATTGTTGCCTACTTGATCAGTAATTGAGTAATAGTACATCAAAGTCATCTCTCTCAGCTTAGGAAAATGTATTGTGATTGTACCTTTGAGTATTCTTGGATATTTATGTATTTCTTCCTTGTGAAATTTGTGTCCAATTTCTGTCTTTCATGTCTATCAGCGTCTCCCACTATTTTATTTTTCTTTATTTCCCTGTCTTTATTTAGAATAAGTTTGGACTGCAGGTTATTTATATGAATGTATCTGCTGCTACCGCTACTTATTTCTGCAACTGCAATTGCTTTTCCCTCACATAATATGAGATTATATTTTTTCAAATAGCACTTGTGCTCCGCTACATAAAATTAATATATTAATACATTATCTTTAAATAACATACAGAAGAACATACTAAGTAGAAGTGTTAAGTAGAAAATCCATAATATGCAGATCTCGGCTTTTCCAATACACAATAACCTCTCTTTTTGGTACCCCACCCATCCCTGTTATATTCTTTATCATGTTATATTTAGGCACTATTCTACTAATACATTTTCAACCTTATAAGATACACCCTCCCCCCCCAAGAAATTAAAATGAAGAATACAAATAGATTTAACGGAACTTGTAATAATTTTTTATGGTATCACAGTGAACGTTCTTGAGCATCCTTGACTTGCTCCTACTTTGGAGACCACTGTCATAGACGATATCAAACATTCCTGCTTTTTATTTCTGCTGTACTTTCTGTTTTATAGCAGACACACTTGTGATTCCTTGTTGGTTTCTCTTTTTGACTGAACTCTGCTTTCCAGGAGGATGGTGCTGATGTCCTCCATGTTCACTGAAGCATCCCAGAGCTTAACGCAGTGAGTTTGGGTAAATATTTTTGACTTGAGTTAGAAGTTGCAGTTACGCCCATGGACTACAAGTAGACCTTGACTATGCTAGTGTACTGTCAGTGTCCTTGCATTTTCTCTTCACTGAAGCCAGGTCCCTTTCTTTTTACTCGTGTTTCAGATTCTTTTCTTCTTACCTTATCCTCAGATGTCTATACAAACTGTTGTTTGTAGAGGGCTGTTTTCATCTATCAATCAGAATACAATGAAGGTGTTCTGTAAGTTTTTTCTATTTCTAGTAGTGAATGATTTTTGGAAGTAAACTTTTTCTTTGAGTATTCAGGATAATGTTTCTCTTCTCTTTTGGGCTAATCCCTATTTGTTTTCCCTTAGTGTTCAATTCTTCACATGGAAAATCGGATCTCAGCATAGGCCAACTATCAGCCTGTGTAGGTGTTGCTGACCACCTTCTCTTCCCAATGGGGTTTCAGAATACTCTAGTCATGGGTTGAAATGTGCAGTACCTAGTGCAATATCTAGTATTATATAAAAGAATGCTGGTCAGAGTTTGATTGTTTTTGCTTTCACTCACCAATTCTCTAAATCTGAGGAGAATTTATGGTTAAGAATCATGATCAAGATGCAGTAATATAAAATAATGATGACAACCACCAACACTTATTGTACTCTGGGTCCATACCACTTCTACCTTGCGTAGAACACTCCACAGAAGAAACCGGAGTCTGCAGCTCCCCACTGGCTAGTGCTAGAACTTCTGCCCATGCGATGTGCTTGGGCCATGTCTACAAATAAGGGTTGAATGGGTGTCATCACCAGGAAAGAGAGGAAAGGAATAGCAAGAGAAGGGGACAAGATGCTAGATTTCAGTAACATGAGGACACACACTAAGGAACTGGTTGCCAGAGTTTCTAGATTTTGCAAAGTCTGAGTCTCCAAGCTTGGGGAGGATCATGTATGATGCTCATGCTTCTTCCTACCACTTCCTGGCAGGTATTGCAGTTCCCTTTCTGAAAGTTCAGCCTACAGAGACCACCAGTTTTATTTCTTCATCTGCTTGACTGGAGCTGTGGTTAGTAAATATGTTCCCAGATTTTTTTCCAAGTGATTGATAGCTTTCTTCAGCGTTTAAAAACTCCTAAGAGTTTTTGTGTTTTTCTGGTTTCATAGATTCTTTAACAGAAAGTTGAGTGAGGACACACTAGAAATTCTTCTTCATTCTTCTTAATCCTGAACTTAATTATTCTGCAATCATTGTATTCATCGTCTCAAAATTTATTTACTCTCTAATGTATTTTGGACTAGAACGTATAAGCCAAAACTTCTCTGGTAGTTATAAATGACCTTGCAACTGTTGGAGTAGAAGGTGAGTTTGATGCTGGTAAGATGCCTGGTCTGTCTTGTCTTGACGATTTCTCTTCCATGTGGCTTCCTGAGAGATATATGTACATAAGAGCAGGCAGAATGAGAAGTAAAGTGCCTTTTTATGTTCAGCCTTGTTCATGGCTCATATCCCCATGTAGAAAATAAGCAAGGAGTTAGTATAGCTGGGCTTACTCTGATGAGACCAGGACTAGATGAACCTATTGCATAGATAAGGAACACCACCATGATATGGACTTCAGCTGTGAAAGTGAACTCTGACTACATCCTGATAGCCAAGTTTTATTGGATTACCCCTTCTCTTTTTTGGAGGAGAGATGCGAGAGAGGGCAGTGGCAACACTAGGAGGTGCCACCAGTCTCCACCAGTCCCACCTTCACCCCACTACCCTTTGGTTTTCTTATTCTGCTTTGGTCAATTGTTAGCTCTCATTCAAAGGGAAAGTGTAAATAAAAGCATCTTTTCTATTTCTGTTGTTCTGTCTTACATCATATATTTAAAAACTTTGTGCTTAGTGTTTAGCTCTCAAGGGAAATGGGCTTCCCAGAGATACTAGTTTACTTAAAGCAAGTGCACTGCTCTGAGTTGCCTGGGCCTCCGTTTTGCTTTTAGTGACAGGGTGAGGATGAGGCATTCAGGAACTAAGAGAGCTGATGGATGTAAAATTCCAAGAACAGAAATAAAGGAGAAGAGACTGTGCTAGTTCTTTCATAACAATGGCCAAGCTGTGGTGCTGCACAGAGTTAAGCATCTCAGATATAGAAAGACCCTACCTGTGTCACCATTATCTGTAGACCTATATTAGGGACTCTGAACCATAAGAAGCCATACATCTGTTTCTGTTATAGGTCAAAATGTTGATTTCAATAAGTTTCTGTGGTCTTGGCTCAATAGCTCAAGAACTTAGAATGAGGGAGGAGATGCTGTTGGAAAGGAATTAACACAGGAGGCTATCCTTAGAAAGGCCTGTTTGCAATGTTAGTCCTTGGGTGGCATCTGGGAAACTAGAATTTGAAGGGTTTTCATCATTCCCAGAACTGATAAGAGTAGCTCACTCCACCTAAACTGTTTGCACAAAAAGTATGGTGTATGCTCTGCACATGCTTCCCTTCCAGATGTCTTGAATTTCACAGACTGTCTACATGACTAGCTCCCAATAACACCTTGGGCAATGAGACTCTAAGGAGCTTTCCTAGTAGATGGGATTGCACATATGTTGCCACTACTGGGGTATTAAGCATGTGCTGTTGACTCCACTGGGAGAGGATTCTGGAAACCTGTGCCTGTTTTTTTTTCTAGACTGTCCATGTGTCTTTCCTCTTTGGTGATTTTGCTCTATATTGTTCTACAATCATAAATTATAGTGAGAAGAAATATATGCTGTCCTGAGAGTCCTCTTAGTGAGCCATGGAACTTGGGAATAGGTCTTGAGAATTTCTCCAATACATATCACACCTGAAAAACTGCATTCCACTTTTAACAAAGCTGCTGCTTCTGAGCCCTTTCTGTGTAAAACTTTAGGTGCTGCTGTTAGGGCAAGGGCATAATATTGGCCACCACCAACCCCAGGTCCAGTAATCAGCTATACGATATATATTTTTTTCTCAGCCACCATTCTACTTAGCCCTTTGTAGTATTTAGCTATCTTCCCCTTATAGAAGGTCTGTCTTGATGTTCAGGACACCTCTCTGTCTTTCTTTGTTTTCCTCTCAGATTATTCATTACAAGGCCCTTCCCTTCCTGCCTCTTACATGGAGTATAATAGGATAACAAAATAGCACTCTTATGTTCTCAATTTTAGGCCAAAAGCACAGAAACAATACAATACATAAGTACTAAGTTTCCCAAGAGCCCATTGTTCTTCCCTACTTTATGAGTTAGACAGCTTGGGCTGCCATAACAAATATCACAGACTGAGTGCCTTAAACAACAGAAATTTATTTCTCTCAGTTCTGGGGACTGGAATTCAAGATCAAGATCCAAGCAGCACTGGTTTCCAGTGAGAGCCCTCTTCCTGGCCTGAAGATGCCGCTTTCTCTGTGTCCTCACGTGGCCTTTCTCTGTGCAAGCACTCCTGATACCTATTCTGACAAGGAATCAAAACTCCAGTTCAGGCTACTGAGCACATAACTCGAGACCTCCTTTAGGTGGAAACATCTTCCCTTCTTTGACTTGGACTTGACCCAAGCTAGTAACCTAGAATGAAGAAGAGGAATAGATCAATTTCTTCATGCTTTCCTAGGTTCACCTTCTTCCCCATTCTCCAGCTCTGGTTTCTGGTCACACCTGGGTTGGCACAGGCTTGGAAAGATACTACAGATTCACCTAGTGGGCTATGCCTCCACCCCCTAACAGATTAAGTCTCTATCTTATTACCTACTTTAACCTTAATTACCTCCTTAAAGGTTCTGTCTCCCAATACAGTCATATTTGGGGTTTCAGCTTAAATCTATGAATTTGGGGGAGAGGGAGACATGTCAGTACCTAACACTTTATAAGAGGTTAAAGTTGAAGCATTAGGCAAAATAATTTCATTGGAAAGGGCTGGTAGTGGGTTCTAAGTTTTTCTCTAACCTCCTTGCAGTGGGGAGGGTGTGTTTCTCATTCATTTTGAGCTAAAGATATTTCCAAAGAACAATAGTAAAGACTGACCTGTGTTTGCTGGAGTTTAAAGTATGTAGAGGCTGATGTTTGCATCACATGCAAAACATCTAAAGGCCTGCACTAGAGCTGGAGCTGGAGCTGCTGTCTGCTCTGGGTAGCCAAGTAGAGAAAGCCAGGGCTGCTTTGTAATGGGCTACCTTTCAGTGATAAATGGGGCAAAAGAGGAGCCAGTTTTGGGTTTGGGATCATCTAGAGGGTTAATGACATTCCAGTGGAAGGAGACATCACCAAAATCTGGGATGGGGGTAATAAGCAGCCAATGGGGTCAAAGGGTGGAGGTATAGCCTGCTTGCTGAATCAGTAGCATCCTTCTAAGCCTGTCCCAACCCAGGTATGACCAAAAACCAGAGCTGGAGAATGGGGAAGGAGGTGGACCTAGGAAAGCATAAAGAATCCTGATCTATTCCTCTTCCCCGTCCTGATTCAAGTTGAAGTCAAAGGAAGGAAGACGTTTCCCAAAGGAGGTCTTGAATTATGTGTTCAGTAGCCTGAACTGAATTTTTGACTCCTTCAGAGTCAATAGCAAAGCTACAGGATCAGCCCAGTGCTTCACCCAGAGCTGGGAGATTGCTTAAGACAGAGAAGCTTGAACAGGGAGTTGTGAGAAATTTGTTTCTGCTTGCACTCTGTGGAGTGTAGAGCATACAGGAAACCAGCAACACAGGCACTCCAAGGCCCTCCTTTGCCCTCCTTCCCTCCGTCTCCCACTGCTCTTGATGAGTTCATCCAGAGGGATACAAATGACTGAATTTATTTTTTAAATTAAATTAAAATAATTAAATGTTGATTAAAATAATTCTAAATTTTAAATTAATTTTAAAAATTAAATTATATATTTTGGAACAGGTAATACATGACATGGTTCAAAAATCAAAAAGTGTATATAGTGAGAAGACTCATTTCTGTACCCTACCTGCCCAGATTTACTCATGAATAAACCATTTATTATCATTAGGGTTTTTTTGTTGTTGTTGGGGTATACTTTCTAATATTTTATGAATATATTATTCAAGAAAATAAGTTTTTATATTCTCCCTGACCACTTCTTTTTATTTTTTGCTTATCTCTTTTTATTTTTATTTTTAATTAATTATTTTTTATGGTTGACGTTGTGTTAACAAAATCTGATAAGTTTCAGCTGTACATTTTAACAGTAAGACATATATGTATTTACATTGCATGTTTCACTTCTCATAGTTAGATTTGTTTCTGTCACCACATATTTGACCCTTTTACCCCATCTACCTCCCTTGCCCCCCTCGCCCCCACCCTCTGGTAACCACTAGTCTATATAGTCCATGTTTATGTTTGAGTTTCTGTTTGTTTGTCCTGTACATTTGTTGCTTTTAGGTTTATATTCTACATATAAGTGATATCATATGATTTTCAACTTTTTCTGTCTGGCTTATTTCGCTTAGCATATTATCTCAAGGTCCATCCACGTTGTCACAAATGTCAGTATTTCATATCTCTTATAGCTGAGTAATGTTCCATTGTATATATGTACCACAGCTTCTTTATCCGTTCTCTATCATAAGACACTTTGGTTGCCTCCATGTCCTGGACACTGTGAATAATGCTGCTATAAACATTGGTGTGCAAATATCTTTTTGAATATGTTTTTCAGATCTTTGGCCTGACCCCTCCTTAAACCAAATTGTGTAACATACTATAGCACAGCTATATACCTTGTTTTGTTTACCTGAGAATCCATCTTGAAGATCTTAGGGATCTTTCCCTAGGTCCTGAAGGGTTTTAGATCCACATTTTTAGCTCTTAGTCCCTCCCCTCATCCTCCCATTCTGCCAGCATGTTAAAGCCAGCATTTCCCAAATATGTGCTCTCCTGATTTCTCTTTTTTTCCTAATTAGCTCCCAGACTCAAACCTCAGGGTCACCATTGCCTCTTCCCTCTTCCTGCCCTTCCAGTCGGTTGCCAAGGCTTGTCAGTTCCCTGGATCCAGTCTTCACTCTCCCTCCTCCACCTGACCCTTCCTCTCCTATTGTTTAACCCAACACCACTTCCTGGGCCAGTTCTGCCCTCCCATCTAGCCTGTGAATTTGACTGGGCTGATCTTTGGTAATCAATGCTAATGCTCTCACTCTTAGACATGGATACTGGTTTTGGATCAAGGTCAAGCAGAGGCTTATCTTGTCCTCCTCTCTTCCACAGGAGCCCTCAATCCATCACGAAGTGAGGGAGGTCACTACTCCCAGCCATCCTTCATTCTTCCTGTGCCCCTCCACTGCTCACCTCATCTCCCCTTTCAGCTTGATAGAAACCTTCTTCTCCATAAAGGCTCACTGCCAAACCATTGAGAATTTCATAACTGGTGCTCTTGCTCTCATCTTTGTACTGCCTTAGTGCAATGCTTTTAGGTCAATCACAGCACCCACCTGACTCTGTCCTGAGTAACAGATTGCAGGCTTCTGGAGGGTAAGCCTATGCCTTATTCATCTCCTAGTTGCCCTATAGTACATGGTCCACTGACCTGCTCCTTTGCAAGTGTGTTTTTAGAATGTAGTTAATTGATTTGAATGGAGTCTCAGACATTTTTTTTTCTCCTAGCCTATGTCCTTGTTACCCTTCAGAGCCCATCCTTTTTTTTTTCTGTGAAAGTTTCAGCTGGTTGGTCTTAATGAATTTTGTATAATTCTGCCCTCCCACAGCTTCCTGCCCTAGTTCAAGTTCATTACTTTGACTTACATAGCAGTGGGAAGCAACAGGATACAGTCCTTAGCAGGTTAGCTTCCTGCACTTGCTGCTAAGTGGATCATGATATTGGGAGGCTTACGGAGGGAGAATGAAGCCTAATGATGCAGAACAGGGCAAATCCCCCGAGTGGGGACCAAACCCTATGCCCACTGAGAGAGGAGCCGTGGCTTCAGGCAGGAAAGAATTCAAGAGAAAGCCAGAATCAGAGGCAAAAGACAAGTTTATTAGACAAAGAATAACCCTTCATAGACTGAGTGTAGTCTCCTCTCAGAGTCAGAGAATGAGACTCTGAGTGTTTGAGGAATTGGATTTTTATCTGTTTTTAGTTTCTGTGAAAAATTACTGATTATAGGGAATAAAAAATAGAGTGAATGGTCGGGTTTATCTTTAGCACAAAATACAGCTTGGAGTCTTTGTTTTCCTGTTTTCCTTTCATGGTATGAGTAAGTGTTAAGGTACAGATAAGCAGTTGTTAGTAATCTCAGCAAGAATCTTCCTTTGTTCCTCATAGTTCAGCTGTATGGCTGATCAACCAGGTTTCTGTGTCTAGCAGCACGAAGCAGGCTTTGCATACAATCTGGTTTACTATTTAGTCAGTTTGTGTAGTTCTCATGCTTCTTCCCTGTATCTCTGGTAGGAGTGAATTCTATTCTTCCATTCTGTGATTACTTGCTTGTTCAAGATTGGTAAACAATTTAATCAAATGAAGTTTTTTGCATTCAAAACCTACCACATTCTAGGAAAGGTGGCAGGCCGAGAAGATCCCCAACCTTGTCTTTGGGAGCATGTCATCATGCCAGGCTTGGACAGGCCTCTTTCATTAGCCCAATTTTTTTAGGTAGAAAAGGTTTCAGATGCCTGGAGGGTTGTAGTGAAAGAACTGAGTCCACTGAGAATTGACTATATACAAGAGGAATTACTGAGACCCCCCCACACACACACACACATTTTACACATGTAAAAGATAAACTTGGAGATCAAATAAATGGCTTTCAGGCAATTGTCTTTTGCACTAAGGCCCAGCCCCTGATGGCCATCTCTCCCAATTTCCCACTAAATTCTTTCTTAAATGCCCACATAGCAAAACATGTTCTACTTTCAAACTTTGAAAAGAGATATGAACCTATGCTAGGACTTATGCTGGGGTTCTGATGCAGGCGGATGTAGGGTGCAATGTGGAAGTCAATATCAGGGTTCCAGGCTGAGTCCCTGTGCTGGCATATACTAGCTGTGTAGTCTTGTTCTAGTTACTTTTAACCTCTTCTTGCCTAAGTTTTCTTATGAGTAAAATGGAAGGTAAAAACATGTTCATAGTGTTGGGGTAGAATCAAACAAGATAATAAATGTAAAGCCCTCAGCTCCGTGTCTGACATAAAGCAAGTGTTAAATAAATATTTCTTATTACTTATTATTACTCTTTTAAATTATTAAGACAGGCCTATCGAGGTTGATCTGAGACACAACAGCTATATTAGAGAGAGAAATTTAGAATTCAGTTTGCCTCTAGCTACCAGGCAGTCATAGCACTTCCCTGCCAGGGAACACTAGGATCAGAGGAAAGTATGTTTCAGACAGAGCATATCCATGACCCAGCCTCCCGAGAAGCAGCAAAAACACAGACTGCTTGGTTTGGAATCCCAGTTCTGTTCTCTGCGTGAGCTTCTTGCAAGCTACTGAACTTTTCTGTGCCTTGGTTTTCCCATCTGTAAAATGGGCTGCTGGAAGACTTAAATGAACTAGTGTTTAGAAATTTCTTTGAATAGTGCCTAACACTTTATGAGTGCTCAGTAAATGTTAGGTATCTTGATTATCATCAGACTTTCCAGATCTTACTTCAGCCTGGGAATGGTTTTTGTGTAAGGGACTTAGTGAAAAACCTCTTTCAGAGATTCTAATTGTCTTAGTTCTCCAGAGATGGATGGAGCGAGGGGCGGGGACGTGAAGGCTAGTATTCTGGCACTAGAATTAATAGCTTGTGGGGTATTCTCAGTTCTGTTTGTCTGCTAAAATGGGATCTGCTGAAGAGAGCTTTTCCTCAGATTAATCTGAATAGAACTTTGTACTGCTGTATCAAACATTTATCAGATACTTACTGACTGTAAGACAATACCAGATGAGTATACAAGTTACATAGTAGCAAGAGGAATCTTCATTTATGGAAGGTCTGCAGAAAATCTGCTATGTATACACATGAGAGCCAGAGCTGAGAAATAGAGATGAGGGGACCCCACCATGACTATTTCTACCATAGTAGGTCTGCAGGAATCTCCCTTTGCTCAATGATATTTTAGAAAGGGAGGGATGGTCATAATTTGACTAATAAAAAATTTGATGTTCCAAATGTCCTCTGCTAAATAGCTAGAGGCAACTCTTCCCATGAACTAGAACTCCTCCAAGTAGCAGAAAGTCTCTGCCAAGCCACCTGTCTCTGCCAAGCCACTCCTTCATTGCAGTTGGCACTGCGTATAGTGTCCTGAGCACTGTCCCCTAAGCCTCCCTCTAGCCAAGGATTTTGAGCTGTGAACAAGCTGCTCCTTCATATAGTTCTAAAGTATTGTTTCTGTTTGTCAGCTTTAGGGTTAATGTTCTTAGCCAAGGCACCATGTGTGAGCATGCATTGATGATTTTGACCAAAGTTTCATGTGGACCTTTGAAACGCACCAATTTTTTGCTACTATACTCATCACCCTGGGGGGAGGTTTTGGAAAGGTGTGTGGTTTCTTTCTTCTTACCAAGAAATTGAACTGTTTTCAAAACAGCCCAGTTTTTCTGGCGCTGAGAAGAAGTTGTTTTTACCACATCTTGTGGACTACTCCCCAAAACCATGGTCAGGAGCTTGAGTGACCCAGCCTGGTGGACTTATTTTAGTTAAGGTCTCATGAGGTCTTTATAAAAAAACAATTTTATGCCCTTGAGCTACTAAGGCCTTATGAACTGTTAGACCGTTCCATAGGTGACAGAGAGTAGGGATAATGCCCATTGCTAATAGACGAACATTCCAGAGGGAAGGCCTGAGGAAGGACAACCATAGTACTTGGGACATCTTCTAGTCCAGTGTTTCTCGACTTTCTTCTTCTTCTTTTTTAAATAGCCAACTTCACCACCAAGAGCCTTTTAAGACATTTGTATCCCTAGTTACCATACCTCCATGAATTTCAATAGCACAGATATACCATGTATTTGTTTATGTATTGTGGTCCTCCTATGGCCATTATAATACCTAAGATTATTTTTGTTCCCTAAGAATCACTTTTTACTTCATTGAGGGTGATACTGTCCTCTACTGAGAATGAACATTTTAGTCTGAGACTTTTTGGCTCTCCAGCCCCAGCTATAACTAGCAAGAGTGATTTGGGGTAAGCAGGAATAGAGGAAAACCAAATATGAGATGGATTGACACCATAAAAGAAGCCATGGGCTTCTGCAGGAGCTGAGCAGGGCTGTCAAGGACAGTGCACTATGGACATCACTCATTCATAGGGTTTCCAGGAGTCAGAGCCAAATCAATGGCATGTAATACACACAGAGGGTTGGTGTGTGTACATAACAAGAACGTCAGTCTAAGACATAGAGCTACATAGAGCCAGCTTAGTGTGAATTCCAGGAAAACAACTATTCTCTTTATCCAGCTCCCAATACTCCACTTCACAAATACCATGTGACTATCTTTAGGCAAACATCTTGTTCTGCATTTAAGATAATCTCCTTGCTTTGTATTTTTCTTTAAAAAGTAAAGTAATCATGTCAAAAAGAATCAGCATGTTACAGCATCTAAATACTGCGATCAATATCCAGATGAATATACTAGGAATGCAGAAAAGAGCCTACCTCTTCTCTGGACCTCTGCCAGCATTAAGCAATACTCTTTTTAGAAATGTTTGCTAATTTGAAAGGCAAGATAGCAACTCATTGTTGCTTGAGATAACTTTGTTATGGTGACTAGTGAGGGTGAAATTTTAGATCCCTGTATCTTGTTGAATGGTGAGAGAGAAATGAATTTCCTTTCAGTGACCCACCCCATTTGGTGGCTAAATCTTTCCTTTCTCACTGACTTTTCATGCCTTTCTTATCCTCTAGAAAGTTTTATCTGAATTATTGACTACTTGATGATGTCATCTGCTTGGCTTTTTGAAATAGATTTTGAATGAGGCCTCCTTAAAGGCAATTGCACTCTGGGTGTGGATTGATGTTTTTGTGCTTTGGCAAACTTCTGTGCAGACATCTGCACCATTTTCACTGCTGTGGCCAAGATGTGGTGAGCTCTTGGTGGAGACATTCTCTTGAGTAGTCCTAAGGGTGCAGAATACCACACTGATGAGTTATTGAGCCTTGGACAATACCTTGAAGGTATGCTTTTGTCTGAGTTGGCTCAAGTCCGCTTTTGGTCATTGTTAGCTCTAGCATGAATGTTGAACTGAGCAAAGAAACAACAAGCAAGAGATCATTCATCATTCTATAAGTACATACTGAGTGCCCACCATGGTGTTGAATATACAAGGAAGTTTCAGAGTAGGTTCCTGACATTGCAGACCACACCGTCCAGGTGGAAGATAACATGCAAATGAGTGACTATGATACAGGGTGATAAGTTCTATAATGGATGTACGTTAAGTTAGTAGGAGAGGCAGAAGTTTGGCCACTCTGTCTAGTGAGATGAGGAAGGGTCAGAAAGAAAACGAAAAGAGAATATGATATTTAAGTTACATCTTAGAGAAAGAGACAGAATTCACTGGGTAGACAAGTAGGGAAGGTATCCCAGATGTACAGAGTCTAGGAGCTCTGAAGAACATGGCATTTTGTGCAGAGGTGGTGAGCAAAAGATGGCAAAAGGGACAGTAGGACTTGAATGCTATCCAGGGGGTGGTTTGTTTATTTTCAGAAATGCCATGGATTTATAAAGTGTGATCAGGTATGCTTAGGGGGAAGTAAAACTCAGAACTGTTTGGAAGATGTGTGGAGGAGAGAATGTGAGGATAGAAAGTCATTCTACTAGTAACATCATAATTATAACTAGGAACATGGATTCTTGAAATAATTTTCCCACCATAATCTTTAACAAGGAAAATAGAGTAGCCACAGAGGTGAATTCAATAAAATTGATGACTAAATTATGTGTCAGCAACAAAGATGAAGGAAGAGAAAAGGATGAAGCTGCAATTTCTACCAGGTACAGCTGGGCAGTTTGCAGTTCAGGAGGTACAGCAGGTGGACGTGAGGCCATTTAAATAGGAGATTATAGTAGGGCATTTAGATAGAAAAACTGACTAATAATTAGGAATAATGTGATTCTGGATGTACTAATAATTGCCAATAATTTCTTGTGTTCCTTTTGGTATTTTAAGAATTTTTGTATAATTTTCCAGTAATACTAGTAATTATTTATTGAAGTCATGCCAAAGAGAAAAACATGCAGATGTTTATTGCATGGGGTATAGTAAGGTAAATTTCAACTACTTTTTCTATTCATATTTATATCTTCTCTTTCCAGGGGATGGCCAGGTGGATTTTGATGAATTCATGACAATTCTTGGCCCCAAACTCGTGTCTTCAGAAGGTCGTGATGGTTTTCTTGGAAACAACAATAGATAGCATATCTCTGGCAGGTGAGTAAGAATTTTATTTTTAAAGATAAAGTTTGACAGTAAATGTGTCTGAGAGTAATTTTTAATTTGAGTTCTTAAGCTTCTGTTCAGCACATGACGATCTCTTCTGGGCTGGAATAACATATATTCCTCAGCGTTTAAACTGAGGTCCATACTAGGTCCTCTAACCAAAGATTCAAAAATTATACTCATTTAAGGGTTGGAGAAATGAAGTATTTCCCTATTTTTTTCTATATCAAAATATTTTTACATTTTGGAGAAATGGGATTCCTCCATTTCTGATTCACAAAAGTGTTTTCCTAGGCTCACTAAAAGGACCTATCAGTATTAATTGATCCCAATTCTGTCTCAGGTCTAGAAGACCCTTGCTGAAGGATGTGATAGTTGTTATGTGTGTGTTTGGATCTTATCAATACTCTGTCCTTAATAGTGCAGAGTGGTTTCTCGAAGAAGTTGTGTTCAAAGCTTCTCAAATTGCTCTCATCTCTGTCTTGTAAAATCTCTTAGAAAATTCCAAAAATGGTATGAATCATATTATATATTAGTTTTTAAATCTCATAATGTGATTATGGGTATTTGGGGAATGGGTTATTAATCATTATATTACAAAATTTGAATCAAATAATTTGACATGTTAAATTGAATTATTAGACTTGTAAAACACCATTCAACATGTCATGGTTTCTTTAATTTCTCAATGCATTTTTTTTCCTTAACCAAAGATATTTCTGTAACCTAGATAAGAATAGCAGTCGACATTGTACCTCTAGTATGATTCTGTTACCGATCTTGCACATAACCAACAAGTAATAAGAACATGTTTTTGTGCCCTGTAGTCGAACAGTCACTGTGGGATTTACAAAAGACATTTAAGACACAGTTCTGGCTATTTCAGAAATTTGGTCAGGGAAACACAATCTAAAGAGATAGAAAATAAAGAGTGATTAATTGGTGTGATGGTTTCTAGACTGTAATCTCTTGAAGCTAGGGACTCATTGTGGTAGTGCCCTTGGCACCTGGATAATGCACACAGTAGGACCTGCGCAGTAAGATAAGGCTTCAGGAAATTGGGATATTTGTTTCAAACCTTAAAATTTGGGGATTAAGTGAGCAAAGAAAGAAAAAGGAATTCCAGACCTTTGTAGAGTTTGAAAAGGGTGGAGGCAAATGAGAATAGGAAATTAATTGACCAATAAAAAGAATAATTTATTTTTTTATTAAAAATTTCAATTTTATTTTTCCATTTTATTGTTTAATTTTTTCCCAAGCTTACATATATATATATATTATATATATATATATATAATATATATATATATATATATATATGTGTGTGTGTGTGTGTGGTGTGTGGTGTGTGTGGTGTGTGTGTGTATGTATATAATGTAATATATAACATTTTATTTTTATTTTTGTTTTATTTTTTCCCCTTCTCCTCTGGGGACCACTAGTCCATTGTCCATTCCATGAGTCTTTGTTTGTTTGTCCTGTTCATTTGTGTGCTTTTAGGTTTATATTCACATATAAGTGATATCATGTGGTTTTCAACCTGTCTGGCTTATTTCACTTAATATGCTTATTTCAAGGTCCATCCATGTCATTGCAAATGGCAGTATTTCATCTCTTCCTTATGGCTAAGTAATATTCCATTGGAATATGTACTACAGCTTCTTTAGCCAATCATCTGTTGCAGGACACTTCAGTTGCCTTCCATGTAATGGCCACTGTGAATTATGCTGCTATGAACATTGGTGTGTAATATATTTTTGGATATGAGTTTTCAAGTCTTGGGGTAAATACCCAGTAGAGGGATTGCTGGATCATACGGTAGATAATTTTTAGTTTTTTTGAGGAACCTCCATACTGTTTTCATAGTGGCTGTACCAATTTCAGTCCCACAGCAGTGTATGAGGGTTCTATTTCTCCACATCCTCTCCAAATTTGTTATTACTTGTCCTGTTGATATAGCTGTTCTAGCAGGTGTGAGATGGTATCTCATTGTGGTTTTGATTTGCATTTTAATAGCTAGTGACATTGAGCATCCTTTCATATATTTGTTGGCCATTTGTATGTCCTCTAGAGAGAAGTGTCTGTTCAGGTCCTCAGTCTTGATTGGTCATTTGTTTTTTTGTTGTTTTTGTTTTGAGTCATATGAGTTCTTTGTATATTTTGGATATTAGGCCCTTATCAGAGCGTTGCTTGCAAATATATTTTCCATTCAGATGGTTGTCTCTTTACCTTGTTGACAGTTTCTTTTGCTGAGCAGAAGCTTTTTAGTTTGATGTAATCCCATTCATTTATTTTTGCTTTTACTTCCTTGCTTGAGGTCAAATTCATAAAATCCTCTTTAAGTCCAAGGTCCTTGAGTTTAGTTCCTATGTTTTCTCTATGCATTTTATTGTTTCAGGTCTTATATTCAGGTCCTTAATCCATTTTGAGTTAATTTTGGTGTGTGGTATAGACAACAGTCTAGTTTCATTCTTTTGCAGGTGGCTTTCCAGTTTTCCCAGCACTATTTATTGAAGAGGCTTTCCTTTTCCACTGTATGTTTTGGCTTTTTTTGTCAAAATTATTTGCCCATATAAATATGGGTTACTTCTGGATCTCAATTCTGTTCCACTGGTCTGTGTGTCTGTTTTGCTGCCAATACCATGCTTTTTGATTACTGTCACTTTAGTATAATTTGAAGTCAGGCAGAGTGATGCCTCCAGCCTCATTCTTTTTCTCAGGATGGCTTTGGCAATTCAGGTCTTTTGGCTTCCATACAAATCTGATGATTTTTTTTTTCTTTAAAAAATGCCAATGGGATTTTGATGGGGATTGCATTAAATCTGTATAATGCTTTAGGTAATATGGTCATTTTAACTATGTTGATTCTCCAATCCAAGAACACGAATATCTTTCCATTTCTTTGTATTCTTTTCAATTTCTTTTAATAGGGTCTTATAGTTTTCATTATATAGGTCCTTCACATGTTTCATTAATTTATTCTAGGTATTTTATTCTTTTTGTTGCAATTTCAAAAGGAATTATTTTTTTTCCACTTCTTTTTCTGACACTTCATTTTAAGTATAGGAACACTATGGATTTTTGAATTGATTTTGTATCCAGAAACTTTGTATTTGCTTTTGTTTCAGTAGTGTTCTTTGGAGTCTTTAGGGTTTTCTATATAGAGAATCATGTCATCAGCAAATAGTGACAGTTTGACTTCTTTGTTTCCTATTTGGATGCCTTTTATATCTTTCTCTTGTATTGCACTCACTAGGACCTCCAATGTTTATTGAATAACAGTGGCAATAGTGGACAGCCTTGCCTTGTTCCTGATCTTAGAGGGAAGGTTTTAGTTTTTCACCATTAAGTATAATGTTGGCTGAGGTCTTGTCATATATGGTTTATTATATTAAGGTATTTTCCTTCTATACCATTTTGTTAAGTGTTTTGATCATAAATGGATGCTGTATCTTGTTGAAGGCTTTTTCTGCATCTATTGATATGATCATATGATTTTATTTTAATTTGTTTATGTGGTGTATCACATTAAATGATTTGCATATGTGAACCATCCCTGTGCCTCTGGGATGAAGCCCACTTGATCGTGGTTATAATCTTTTTAATATGTTGCTGTATTCTTTTGCTAGTATCTTATTTAGGATTTTTGCATCTGTGTTCATGAGAGATATTGGTCTGTAGTTTTCTTTTTTGTGTATCTTTACCAGGTTTTGTATCAGGGTAATATTGGCCTCATAAAATGAGTTGGTATTGCCTCCTCTTTGATTTTTTGGAAGAGTTTGAGGAGAATAGGTATTAAATCTTCTTTGAATGTTTGGTAGAATTCACTGGTGAAGCCATCTGGTCTGACTTTTACTTTTTGGTAGGTTTTTGATGATTGTTTCAATTTTATACTGCTGATCAGTCTATTTATATTTTCCAGTTCTTGATTCAGTCTAGGAAGGTTGTTTTTTTCTAAGTACTGGTCCATTTCTTCTAGGTTATTAAATTTGGTGTTATATACTTTTTCATAGTATTCTTGTATGATCCTTTGTATTTCTGCATGTCTGTCATAATTTCCCCTCTTTCATCCCTGATTTTTTTATTTGTGTCCTTTCTCTTTTTTCTTTAGTGAGTCTAGCCAGGTTGTCAATTTTATTAACCTTTCAAAGAACCAGCTCTTTGTTGCATTTATTTTTTCTATTTTTTTTTGTTTGTTGTTTTCAATTTCATTTATTTCTGCTCTAATTTGATTATTTCTTTCCTTCTGCTGACTTTAGGCTTCATTTTTCTTCTTTTCTAGTTTTTTAAGATGAAGCATTAGGTTGTTTATTTGGGCTTTGTTGTTGTTTTGGAGGTAGGCCTGTAATGATATGAACTTTCTTCTTATGACACTTTTACCGTGTCTCCAAAAGTTTGATATGTTGTACTATCATTATCATTCATTTCTCTGTATCTCTTGATCTCTTTTTATTTCTTCTCTGACCCTAGTTATTTTTCAATATTATGTTGTTTAATCTCCATGTATTTGTGTTCTTTCTACTTTCTTTATATAGTTGATCTTTAGTTTCAAAGAATTATGATCAGAAAATATGGTTGGTATGATTTCAACCCTCTTATATTTATTGAGGCTATCTCTGTGTCCCAGTAATGGTCAGTTCTTGAAAATGTTCTATGTGCACTAGAAAAAATTTTTAAGCAGCTGTTATGGAATGGAAGACTCTGTAAATGTCAATTATGTCCAGTTGATCTAATGTTTCATTTAAGAATGTTATTTCTTTTGACTTTCTGTTTGGATGATCTGTTTATATTCAAGAGTGGGGTATTTAGTGTCCCCTACTACAATAGTGTTTTGGTCTGTTTTCTACCTTTAGTTCTGTTAGCAATTGCTTTACATATTTCTGGGCTCCCTGATTGGGAGCACAGATATTAATTAAGTGTTTATGTCTTCTTGGTGCATGATTCACTTTATCATTATGAAAGTGTCCTTAGTATCTATTTTTTTTACCTTTTTGATTTGATGTCTGTTTTTGTCCGATAGAAGATACAATTTAAAGGGCAAACCCAGTACTGCTGTCAGAATGTATTTAGGTCTTGATGAATGAGAAGAGTTGAGAAGACACCAAGGTTCCCAGCTGGCTTTAATTAACTGGAATAAGATCATGGAGAAAAGAAGTCTTTGTGGAGTTGAATTCTAAATTAACATGCTCGAGTGTAGGTGTGGGTCAGATAACCAAGAGAAGACAGAAGTCTCTATATAGCTGAAATCAGAGATGGATCACGGGCAAGAGACCAGTGGCTAAAACCCCTGGGAATCACCAGAGATGGTAGGTGAAATTATAGGCAACGGTAGTAAGCTCACCAGGGGAAGTTGAATAGATGAAGATGAGCAGAAGAGGATAAACCTGTTTCTGGAGCATCCCAGGGCAGGGAAGAGTGAGACTGGGCCTCTGACCTCCATGCCTGCTGAGACACATCAGAAAAGTGGTCTCCTGTGAATTGTGTCTTCCTAGACCTTAATTGCCATGCAACGAGAATATTTCACATGTAATTTTATAGATAACCCTTCAGGTACAACTCCATACTTGGAAGGAAAGATTAGGTCGTAGTACTCTGGGAAAAATAATAAATACATAGTTAAGAAGGTGGAGAAACATTGTTTCACATTTGCTCATCTTTTAACACATACAGATTCCACTTTGGGAATGAGCATCTGGAGTTCTTTCTCCCCTGGTTTTCCATTTTCTCTGCTCTCCATTATCCCCCTCCTTTGAATTGCTTTTAACCCTTAGGACCCACTCTACCCTAGGAAAATGCTGCAAGGCCTTTCACGCTCTGCTCTAAGCATTCTTCTCGCTCCCGTGCTGGAGAGGAAGGTACTTAGAGCTTCATGCCTTCCAGGTTCTTCATAGTGGAACATATACATGGCAAAAGAAATATTCCCTCACAATATATTCACTGCTACTACCATAATCTAGACATGCTATTTTTTAAAAAAAATCTTTTTATTTTTCAAATTGAAGTTGGCATACAATATTATACTAGTTTCACATGGAGTTACAAAATAGTAAATGGGAATGCAAAGTATAGCATATGGACAGGCTATTATTCTCACAAAGTCTCTGTGTTTTTGTCTTACCAAAGACTTCCTCCTCACCAGAGTGGTAAATGAAATGTGGAAATGAGAGTAAAGGGGGAAAATTCCTTTTTTAAAAATATTAAATAAATGAAGGTTATGCAAGGACTTGTAGCTGTGATTTCATTCTAAAATATATTAAATAAATGCAGGATGCATGGACTTGTGGCTGTGGCTTTCTTCTCCTGCTGATGCTCACCCAGCTCAGAATTTTATTAACTAGCAAAGGAGAACAGACACATCTATCAATTCTCAGTAGTCCGCTGCCTGTCTCCCTCTGCCATCTGTCCATTCAGAGACAGAGTGAAAAATGAACTTAAAAACATCTAGAACATCGGTTCTTTCCTGAGAAAAAAAGTCCGTATTTCCAGTGCTTTAGTAATTTAGTGATTTTAAGGATTAAAAGGAAAAAATGTGTGTGTGCATCTACATGTGTGCATATGTACATGTATATACTTGCTTTGCCACAGTGTATGAATATGTGAATATGGTATAGGCTGAAAATGAGCAGCAGAAAGACAGCTTTTCTGTATTAATATCCTGTCAGGGGATATTGATATTAGGAGGTACCAATATTCTAGAAAGGAGACCATTTATTTAAGACACTTTCACAAGGCTTCCCACAAGGGACAAAGCAGCCTCCTGTGGAAACAGATATAATGGGCAGCACGCATTAATGATCTATTTGCTGCATAATACATTATACCAAAAGCTAGTGACATAAAAAAAAAAAAAAACGGTAAATATTTACTATCCTCACAGTTTTCTGTGCGTTGGGAGTTTGAAAACAGCTTAAGTTGTGTGATTCTGGCTCAGGATCTCTCATGAGATTGCAGTCAAGATGCTGGCTGAGGCTGTGATCATCTGAGGGTTTGACTGGACCTAGAAGATGTGCTTCAAAGTGGCTCACTCACATGGTTGGCAGGAGACCTCAAGTCCTGGCACATGGACGTCTCCATAATGCTCTTCAAGTGTCCTCGTGACATGGCAACCAGCTTCCCTCAAAACACTGATCTAAGGGAGGAAAGGGAGAAGCAACAATGTCTTTTATGACCTAGCTTTGGGAGTCAAACTCCATCATTTCTGGCAATATCCTCTTGGTTATGCAAGTCATTCCTATTCAGGGTGGAGAAGACTAACTCTGGAGGCAGGGGTCATTCGGGAGCCTCATGGAGGCTGGCTACCACAAAAGGTAATAATCTGTAATTAAGCTTAAATTTCTGATCCAAACATTGATGCATAGCCTTTCACTTCCCCGAGGCTTTTGGTTTTTTCTTACCTTAGAGGAAACCTGTGGACTATGGCTGTTGTCTGTATTCTGAGAAGTGATCTTACCAGGCATTAGACTTGTCTTGCCATCAAAATCTGTTTTCCAGTGTTTCCTCCTACTGGCTTTCTACCCTACAGTGTCAAGGTAAAAATAAAAATCAAGTCGAATTCTGCAAAAACAGCTATTTATCAGTTGGTGCTATTCGCCAAAAGTGATTTTCATGTGTAGTAGGATGATGAGTGATCATATCTCTATGTATTTTTCAAAATCTCGACAGTGGGCATGTGTTACTTTCTATAATCAGAAAAAAGAAAATTAGAAAAAGAAAATGCAGTCCCCAACTAGCAAGACAGCTATTTAACTTCTATAATTTTTTCATCTGCAAAACTGGAGATTACTTGTCCCATTAGGCTGATTGTTGCAGGGAAAGAAAATTAAATTAAAAATATATATATATAATATTAATTCCTGTGATGCATTTGTTGCAAAAAACACCAGGACCTTTACTTATTTTAATTTAAGGATCATTTGCATTCCAGTAGTCAGAGTCTCTCCTCACATCAAATCTGGCACCAACAGGATAGCTCACCCCTCAATTTTTGTCAACGTGCCACTCTATCAGAGTTTTGGATTCAAAAGCTGCTACTTCTCAGTTCTTATTTGTCTAATGGAACCTAAGTAGCTTTCAGCAGCAATGCCCTTCACAAGGCCTGTTAGGCTGACACAGCACAAGTGCTTGAATCCCCAGGGCAGTTTTACTGCATGTGGAATATTGAGGATGCAAAGTATTAGTGCCAGTGGGTCTACAAGTGTGTTTCTTGAACCACCACTACCAGCAGCAGCACCACCACCAGCAGCAGCACTTAGGAGTTGTTAGGAATACAGAAACACTGAATTAGAAACTCCAGGGGTGGACCCAGCATCTGAGTTTCCATAAGCCCTCCAGGTAACTCTGATGCTCACCCAAGTTTGAGAGCCACCGAGCCCCTGAGACTTCAGTGATTTGTCATGTGAGCAAGCATCCAGTCAGGCTTAGTGGTCTAACTCAGATCCAGAAAATTTGGGTTTTTTACAGACTTATACATAGTCATGAGTGCATTTGGCCTTTATATAATACAACCAGCGTAATTGGAGACATTGCAGCTTCAATTCCAGAACACCTTAATAAAGCAAGTCATAATCTTTCTGCTAGTAGAGGTTGTGCACTTTATAAAAAATGCAACATCTGTGAAGAGCAATAAAGCAAAATGCAATAAAATGAGGTATGCCTATATAAGTTTTAACTGTTTCTAAAAGGGGAAGAAATTACATGTCAGTATGTAACTAATTTTCTAATTTGGAAATGCCTTTGTAAGCATTAAAGCAATGAAAGATATCAAAAATAAAAAACTCTTAACTTAAACAATTAAATTAAAAGAATATTTCAAAATGAACAAACCAGAAATAATATGGCAATTGATAGAATATAAAGCATGTGAAGAGCATTTCTAAAACAATATGAAAACCTCTTAACATATCAATAGATTAAGTAAAATAAGTAACAAGACAATGGATAGATACTTTCAATAAACGTAGAAAACAGTTCAATCTTCCTGGAAATCTAAGAATTTTCAATTAAAATTGTAATTGAATAATGTTTTTCTCATCAGATTAGAAAAGAATAAAACTTATGATAATAGCACTGTTAAGAGTGAGATAAAATGTGCAAACTCATATACTACAGGTAGAAAGGTAAATGGTAAAACTTTTCTAAAAACTATCTGGAGATACTTAGCCACAACTTTTTAAATGTTTAAACCCTATAATTAAAAATAATTCTATGTCCAGGACTGTTGTTTGAAATTAGTCACAGATGTAAAAAATACAGTTAAGATGGAATATTATATAATTATTAAAATAATGTTTTCACATTACAATCTGTAGAGAATGACTTTACAGTAAATAATTACTTTCTCTATATCTATTATAAGTCCATTTATATTCATAGAGAGATTAAAAATTGGATAAAATGTAAGAATTCTGATGATACTAATTATTATAGATTAGAATAAAGTGAATGTAATTTTTTCTTTATCCCTGTTTTCATTTTCTGAAATTTCTACAATTAGGCCATATAATCTATTCTGTTTTTATGCAATGAAGTTAAAATCTCAAACAAAATGACATTTTAAAACAATCATTTTCAGTGGTGAAAAAAGTGACGTTTCTAATACATATGTTCATTGTTATGGTAAACAAAGCACAAAGTTGATATGAAAGTATAAATACATATAATCAAAATTGCAGCTCCCAACCACCAAGAAGAAAGAAATTCTTGCAAGGCTTCTGTGGACAGCCTCCCACCCACAGCTGCGTGTAGCCCTCTGCTATGGAAGCCACAGGAGACCCAAGGCTAGCTGCAGTCCTTCAACATATCAATTACCTATATCCAAATTAGTATGCTGAAAACTCACATTTTAGGAGCATGTTTGAATTGATTTTATAAAACATATAATTTAAAGTAATTTTAAATCCCTTCTAAATGAATTCATGACTAATTCCTGAGTCTGTGGCTTAGGATAGACTGACAGATGACCTCAGCCAGGAAAAAGTCACTGGTAACATTATCAGGACAGTCCAGCACCAGTGACTTAATTCATAGAGCCAATATATTCTCCCCAAATTCGATGTAAACTTTTTTTTTTCACACAATCTACTCACCCTCAAAGGCCTAGTATGGTTTATGTATAATACGTATACTGTAGAGGCTCAGGAAAGCATAGAGTTTTCATTCAAAGTTACCTAAATAAAGAGGACAGGAGAAAAAGGAAAGATGGTTGGACTAACTCTGTCAAGAGTAGAATTTTGCATTAAAGTTCAGGGAGCAGAGAAAGAAGCAAGGGAGGTATGAAAGCTTTTGGGGACCTCCTGGGGTCAGGCAGACTAATCCTCTAAAACCCACAAGTGGCACCCAAAGGCAGGCTTCTGAAGGGGACAGGTATCTCCTGTGCTTCAGGGATGGTGTCCTGGAGATATTTAAAAAAAGAAAATTTTATGGGATTATGATTGACATGTAAAAAGCTATACGTATTTAACACACACAATTTGATGAGTTTTGGGATAAGTATATACCTGTGAAATCATCATTGTCATCCAGGCCACAGACATACCCATCTCCTCCTGAAGTTTCCTCACCCCTCTGTATTATTATTACTACTACTATTGTTGCTATTATTTTGTGTGTGTGATAAGAACACTTAAAATAAGATTTACCCTTTAAGAACTTTAAAGTATACCATATTGTTAGCTGCAGACACTATGCTGTATAATAGATCTCTAGAACTTACTGATCTTATATAACTTGCTGTCCAGAATAAAGCCTAACAATAGACAGCCATGTTCTCAGTTTTTAAAATGGAGGTTTTGTGTTATTAAGAAAGAGTGAATTGACATCTAAGGGAGACCTCTCTGTCTCAGGTCCCGATAAGACAAGGAGTTTGTATATGATTTTTGTTGTAGCTGTACTCATTACAGTGTTTTAAGCAATGGAGTGGCATGTGGCAAATGACATCACTGCTGCTGTGTAGGAGTGTAGGGAGCAAGAATGGAAATGGGGACTCAGGAAGCTATTTCAGGAGTCAGAGAGGCATGCTGATGACTTACACAAGGGTGGGAGCAGCTAGGTAGTGAGAAGAGGACAGGTACAGGCTTTATTTTGGAGATAGAGCTATTCACTAAATAAGATTGTGGTATTTTCATTCTCTTTTCATAATTAGCATTTACTTACAAATAGCCTTATTGGCCCATTCACTATTTTTGTCCTGAATGCTCCTTTTCTGATATTAATACTAACTTCACCTCATTTTCTTTTCATTGTCTATACTGGGTATATCTAAACCATCCTTTTCCTTTAAAAAATTCAACTTTTGTAGGTGTCCTCTTTATAAAAATCACAGTGTCAGATTTGTTTTTATAAGCCAATTTGACAGAATTTGTCTTTTAACAGTGTGGTTTAATTTATTGGCAATCTTTTCACAGTTCAACAGTCCTGTATTATTCTTTTTGGTTTTAAGCTATGTCCTTTTTTTTTTTTCTCTTTTGCTATACTGATTGTTTTGTATGCTTTATCTTCTAAATGAAATACAAAGAGAGCACTTTCGTTATAATCCTTACTCGTTTTTACCTCTTTAAATACATGAAATATGTATTTAAAATGATATTTGTCTGAAAATTAAAGTCAAAGGAAGAAATAACTCCTGACTTTCCTTTCACTTCCCAATTTCTGTTAATTTAATCTGGCATTATGTATTCTGGTATTAAAAATTTGTATCGAAATAATGATAGATTCACATTGCTGTTTTAAAAACTAATTAAGAAAGATTCCATGTACACCTTACCAAATTTCCTCTGATGGTAACATTTTGTACAGCCATGATACAATATTATAAATGAGATTTTAACTGATAAAATCCACCAATAGTCTTCAGATTTTCCCAGTTTTACTTGTACTAACATCTGTGTACATTCATGTTTATTGCCATACAATTTTACCATATGTGTAAGTTTGTATGTCCACCATCACAATCAAGAGAGTGAACACACCCATCACACCCCCACATCTTACCCCTATCCCTAATGCTGCCCACCACTAATCTGTTTTCTGTTTCCTAAAATTTGTCATTTCAAATATTTTGTGTAAATAGAATCATATATATATAACCTTTTGAGGTTAACTTTTTTTCACTCAGCATAATATCCTTGAGATTCATTCAAGTAGTTGTGTATCAAGTTTGCTCCTTCCTATTGATGAATAATAACATATCATTGTATGGATGTGCCACAGTTTATTTAACCATTTACCTGTGAGGGACATCGAGCTGTTTCAAGTGTTTGGTTATTATAAATAAAGCTACTATTAGCATTTGTGTGCAGGTTTCTGTGTAAACATAAATTTTCACTTCTCTAGGATAAATGCCCTTAAGTGCAATTGCTAGAGCATAAGATAATTACATGTTTAGTTTTATATGAAACTACCCAATTGTTTTCCAGAATGACAGTAATAGTTTACATTACTTAAATGTGTAAGTGATCCAGTTCTTCCATATCCTCACCAGCTTTGGTATTGTCATTCTTTTTATTTTAGCCATTCTGATAGGCGTATATGATGTCTCATTTTTAATTTCCATTTTCCTGATGGCTAATCTTTTCCAGTGCTTGTTTACTATCCAGTATCCTTTTCATGTCTGTTCATGTCTTTTGCCCATCTTCTAACTGGATAGTTGTTTTTGTTTTGTTTTACTGTTAAGATTTGATAATTCTTTACATATTCTAGGTACTACTCCTTTGTTAGATATATTGTTTGCAAATATGTTCTGCAAGTACATAGTTTATCTTTTCTTCCTCTTTAAATGGGTTTTTGCAGTGCAAAATTTTTTAATTTTGCTGAAGTCCACTTTATCAATTTTTCTCATTGCAGTGTTTCTTGTGTAAAGTATAAATTACACTAAATTACAAAGATTTTCTCCTGTTTTTTAATAAAAGTTTTATAGTTTTGTATTTTACATTTAAGTCCATGTTTCATATTGAATAAATTTTGTGGAAAGTGTGAGGTTTAAGTCCTGTTTTATTTTATTTTATTTTTGCCTATGGATGCCAACCTGCTTCAGCACCATTTATTGAAAAGGCTGTCCTTTATTTATTGAATTGCTTTAACAATTTTGTCAAAAGTCAGTTGAGCATATTTATGTGGGTCTATTTCGGGACCTCTGTTCTGCTCCATTTGTCTCTACATCTGTCCCTCAGCCAATATCACCCTGTTTTGATTACTGTAACTATATAGTAAGCCTTCAAATCAAGTAAATGATTCCTGCTTTATTCTTTCATGTCAAGTTTAGCTTTTTTTCTTTTTAAATCTATCCTAGGGTCTGTGTTTTTCATATAAATTCTAGAATAAGCTTGTCTATATCTACTAAAACTTTGCTAAAAACTTTGTAAGAATTATACTAAACTTATTGATGAATTTGGGGAGAATTGACATCTTTATTATACTGAGTCCATAAACACTAAATGTCTCTTCATTTATTTTGGTCTCTTTGATTTCTTTTATCCACATTTTATTATTTTCAACATACAAATTCTGCCTTTGCCTTAACACGTATATATTTCAATATTTCATCTTTTCTTGGAATAAATGTGACATGTTTGTTGTTAGTAAATAGAAATGCGACCTTATTTCTTGAAATTGTGATGTGATTAGCAAATAGAGACTGTTTTATTTCTTCTCTTCCAATCTGCATGCCTTTTTTTACTTTTCTTACCTTATTAAGCTGGCTATAACTTTCAGTATTATGTTGAATAGCAGTGATAAGAGTAAACATTCTTGTCTTATTCCCAATTTTTGAGGAAAGCATTCCGTACTTTTAATCTTTCACAAAGAGTGTGATGTTTACTGTAGGATTTTTGTAGTTGCTATTTACCAAGTTCAGTTAATTCTCCCTTTATTCCTAAGTTGCTGAAAGTTTTTATCATGAATGATCTGTGTCAACTGATATGATGACATATAATTTTTATTCTTTAGTTTTTTGTTTTGTCTCAATAAAAGTCACAGTGCTTTTATTATTAAAGATTATATATAGTATTCATCAAAAAGCATAACCTGAATTTGAACAGAATTAAGGTTTCTTAGCTCAGAGCTTCTTGAAATTTTTAAAAATGTGTTCATATTTTTAAATTTTAATGTTAGTTATAGTTGACATACAATATAATATTAGTTTCAGGGATACAACATAATGATCTAACATTTATATACATTTCAGAGAGATCACTACAATAAGTCTAGTAAGTATTGCTGTACATAATTATTAAAATATTATTGACTCTATTTCCTATCCTGTACATTATATCCCTATGACTTATTTTATAACTGGATGTTATATAACTGATGATATGGCAATTTTTGACAATTCAACTTACCCTGCATACCTGAAATGAATGTGACTTTGTCATGGTGTATAATTTTTTAATATATATTATTGGACCAGGTTGATAGTATCTTATTAGGATTATTATATATAAGTTCATCAGAGATATTAGTCCGAAATTTACTTTTTTTCAGGTACCATCTGTCTGGTTTTGGTATCAGGTGTCATAAAATGATTTGGAAAGTGTTGCTGTCTCTTCTATTTTATGAAAGAGATTGTGTAAAATTGGTGTTAATTCTTGTTTAAATGTTTGGTAGAATTTTTCACTGAAACTACCTGGGCCTGGAGATTTCTTTTTTCAGGAGCTTTTATATTATGAATTCAATTTCCTTAATACTTGTAGAGCTATTAAATATCTATTTTATCTGAGTTTTTGTCAGTTTGTGGTTTTGAGGAATTGGTCCAATTCTTATAAGTTGTTGCATTTATGGATATAAAGTTGTTTATAGTATTCCCTTGTTATCTTTTTAATGGTTGCAGGTTTATAGTAATATTCTCTATTTTTTTTCTTGAAGTTTGTGATGTCTTCTCTTTTTATTTTTTGTTACTCTTACTAGAGGCTTGCAAATTTTATTGTTTTTTCAAAGAATCTGCTTTTTTGTTTCTTTGATTTTCTCTACTGTTTTCTTGTTTCCAATTTTATTGACTTCTAACCTTATCTTCATTTTCTTCTTTCTCTTTCTGCCTGCTTTGGGATTTTGGGTTTTCTTGTTTTGTTTTGTTCTGTTTTGTTTTGTTTTGTTTGTTTTCTCTTTTTTTCTAGTTTTTTTTTCTTCTGTAAGAACTTATATTATTGATATTATATTTTCACTTTATTCAATTCTCCATATTTTTATTTACTTTGAATACTCTCTTTGAACCATGAATTATTTAGAATTGTGTTGTTAGATTTCTATGTATTTAGAGATTTTCCTGTTGTTTTTCTGTTACTGGTCTCTACTTGATTCCATTGTGGTCAAAGAAAATACTCTGTAATTTGATTATTTGAATTTTTGAACTTTGTTTAATGATCTCAGATGTGGTCTATGTCAGTGAGTGTTCTATGAGCACTTTAAAAATGTACTTTTCTGCTGTTGCTGAGTGGAGTGTTCTATATATGTCAGTTGGATTCTCCTGGTTCATTGTGATGTTTAGATCCTCTTTGTACTTGTGGATTTTTTTTTCTCTAGTAGTTTATCATTTGCTGAGAGAGGTACTGACAGCCCCAGCTCTAATTACAAGTTTGTCTATTTCTCCTTTAGGTTATATTCATTTTTGTCTCATGTTTCAAGGCTCTTTTTTTGGTGTATCCACATTTAAGATCATATGTCCTTTTATTGATTCTTTTGGTGAATTTATCTTTTTACTGTTATGTCCTACTTTGCCTCTAGTAATCTTCTTGCTCACAAGTCTCTTCCTTGGATATTAATATAGCCCTTTCTGCTTCTTAAAATTAATATTTGCATGGTGTAACTTTCTCATCCTATGTAATTGAATTTTAAGTGAATTTCTTGTAAACAGCATACAATAGATTGTGTTTTTTATGCACTTTGTTGATCTTTCTTTTTTGATTGACATACTTAGGCCATTTACATTTAAATTAATTATCGAAGTGCATAAGTCTGCCATTCTAGTATTTGTTTTCTGTTTGTTTCCTCAGATTCTTGTTCTTCAGTTATTGTATTGTCTTCCTGTGTGTTATTTGAACATTGTTAAGAATTCCATCTTGATTTATTTACGGTATTTTCGAGTGTGTCTCTTTGTATAGTTTTCACAGTGGTTACTGGGTATTATGACATACATCTGTGACACCACAATCTACTGGTATCAACATTTTACCTCTGAGTGGGGTGTGAAAAGAGCATTTCTATTTAGGTCCTTTTATCTTCCCCTTTTAAAATATCATTGTCTTGAGTATCACATGGAACTACAATTTTTGCCTCAATTATTATATATGATTTACAAAACTCATGAGAAAAAAGGTAGTCTGTTATATGTACCCATATTTCTACTTTTCTGTTATTCTCTCTTCCTTCTTAATACTCCAAGATTCTTTCTTACATCTTTTTGTTTGAAGAACTTTCTTTAGGCAGTCTTTAAGGATAAGTCTGATAGTGACACATTCTTTTAGTTTTTCTTCATTCAAAAATGATTTGACTTCTCCTCATTCCTGAAGGATAATTTTTGCCAATTATTTACCACAAATGATAGTCCTTTCCTTTTCAGAACTTAAAAATTGCTGTGCCAATCTTTCTGGCCTCCATGATTCCAGATGAGCAATCTATTGTTGTTCGAACTGTTCTCCACTGTAGGAATGCATCATTTCTCTCTGGCTGCTTTCCAGAATTTTTCCAAGTTTTTAATTTTTTTAGAGCTTAATTATGACATGTCTTGAAATGAGTTTAATTGAGTTTATACAGTTTGAGGTATGATCAACTTCTTGAATTTGTAGATTTGTGTTTTTGGAAATTTGGGAGAATTTGGCCATTAGTTCTTTGAATAGTCTTTCCCCACCACTGGGACTCTGATGAGTATTTGATCTTTTTTATTGCCCCTTAGGTCCCTAAGTTCTGTTACTTTTAAAAATATATTTTCTTTCTGTTGTTCATATTGAGTGAACTCTATTTATCTACCTGCAAGTTCACGGATTCTAACCTCTATCTTTATGTTATTATCCCATCCAGCAACTGTTTTATTTTTGTGATTCTATTTTTTAGCTCTAGAATTTCCATTTTTTATAATTATATTTCCATGTTGAGATTTTCTCATTTTTTATTTGTCTCAAAGGAATTTATGATTGATTGTTGAAGGATTTTATGATGTCTTTTGTTAAAATCCTTGTCATATGATTCTAACATCTGATTCGTCTTGGTGTTGGTGCTCTTTAAATGTCTTTTCTCATTCGAGTTGTAATTTTCTTGGTTCTTGATATGATGGGTGATTTTGTATTGTATCCTGGACATTTTTCCTAATATATTAGCAGACTCTGAATTATATTCAAATCTTTTATTTAAGTAAGAAGTCACCGTGTTTAAGATTAGTACACAGGTCCTGGATTTTGTGGGCCATGGTTCCAATGACAGCTTCATTTCAGAGTCTTTGTGGTAATAGTTTGGTCTGCTTGGTGTACCTAGTGCTTCGGGGCTCCCACTGCTCCCCCTTGTGCTGCTAAAGGCCTGGAAAGGATTTCCTTAGGCCAGGATGGCAGGTGTCTCTCCTTGGAAGAGAAGACCTTCAGGCAAGAATGGAGAGACTCCAGAGATTGGGGTGGAGGTTTCTCTTTCTAAGGCCATTATGTTCTAACACCACGGAGGAAGAGAATTTCAGGCCTGCCAGGGAAGGAGAGGACTTTCCTTACCTGTTTTTTGTTAGTGGAGCTCCCAGTAGATTCTCATTGCCCATTGTGGGCTTACCTGGTGTTGTCTGAGGGACTCCTATTCAATCTGGGTAGGAATGAGCCTATCCAGGCTGCTTTCTATTGGTTGGTTGAGGGACAGGAAATGTCAGATCTGGGTTGCTTTTTCTATTAAGATGGGGAATGTTAGACATCTTGCCGCTATGTTGCTCCTCCAGTACTGGGCAACCCGAACTGGTTCCCCTTACTCTTAGCACCTTTGAGACTTCTCCTTTGGTTACCTCTTACATTGTTTCCATGGGTTCTAGTTGTACCTGGAAGGGAAGCAGGGAGAAATGGGTCTACAGTATGTTGTCTGGCTAGAAGTCCCATTATTATTAAACAGCTCTTTTTAATCATGAAATATTCTTTTTTCAGAATATTTTAAATCTTTGTATTTATTTGTATTTGTTTATTTTTTAATTTTTTTATTTTTTATTTAACTCACTTGAAATTTATTTATTTTAAATTTTATTTTATTTGTTTTAAGTAGACAGTGCATTGGTTAGACTTTTATATAGTTTATAAAATGATCCCCCTAATTGCTCTTTCTCTCATCTGGCTATCCACCTAACCATTCAATTAATGCTAACTGCACTCCCTATGCCATGCTCCCCATCTCCATGGCCATCTATCAACTACTAATTTTTACTTCTTTAATCCTTCACCCCATTCTTCCAGCCCCCCAAGCATCCTCCCCTCTGGCCATCACCAGAGTGTCCTCTATAATTTTGAGTCTCTTTTTGACTAGTTTGTTCTTTTTGTTCCTAGATTTCACATGTAAGCAAAATCATATAGTATTTATCTTTGTCTGACTTATTTCACTCAGCATAATAACCTCTAGGTCCATTCATATTGTTGCAAATGATAGGATTTCATTACGTTTACAACAATTAATTTTATTTATCTCTAAACAGTTTTTGTTTACAATATCATTCCTTTATGCTCTAAATTCCCTATATTTGAATTGTTAATTATAATGCTTGTTCAGTTGTCAAGAGAATTTTTTTCATAATTTTTCATAGTGGGGATTGAGGGATTACTCAAGAGATACATTTTTCAAGTCCTTTGCAGATTTGAAAATGTTCTGTCAGCTTTGCTCATGAAATAAAAATATGGTTCAATATAGGGTTCTTGGGTCACCAATGTTAACCTCAGTATTTTATGATCATTTGTTATGGAATTTTTACATAGAATCTTACTTTTCCAGATGCTTCCTAGTGGGAAAACTAAAGTTCCTCAATCAAATTAATTGTAGAAAAGCTTCATACTTCATGGAGTTCATCTCTTGGAAATTCATAATGTACATTAATTTAGTGAACATTCTGATGTAACCTTCATTTGAGAAACCTGTTAATTTTGTTTAGCCTATTGTTTCTCAAATAATCCATTGATGATAATAGAATCCTTTTTGTGTGTGTGCTTTTTCCCATTAAATTTATATCTTCAGTGTTTTCATTAATGGATAAGTGAAAACCCAACCAAGGATTAGGTAATAAAGTCAAAGATCTGATGTACTAAGAAGTTGGGGGTGTCTGTGGGGATGGGAGCAGGGCTCAGTAATATCATCCTGGGGCTCTGAGCCTCAGTCTTCCATTTGGCTATTCTCAGCCTGTTGAAAGCTTATCTTCATCCATGCTGTCTCTGGCTGCAAGATGGCTGCTACATCTTCAGAACCCAAAACTGTGTTTGGAATGGAGTGGAAGTGGCATCAAAAGGTCTTTTTCTGATAATGGTTTTCTTTCTTATTAGCAAAGGGAGGCTTTCTTGGGAGGCTCCTAGCAGGTTTTCCTTTTCAACTTCATTGGTAAAAATGGAATCACATGCCTACTCGTAGCTATAGGGGAGACTAAGAGGATAGGTACCTGGCAAAGAGGAGTGCAATAGCTTGACTAGCTTAGATTTGTTATTATCCACACTTGGGGCTCAACTCATTCTCCCAAATAAATCAAGTTTCTTTAAAAAAGAAAGATGAGAGATAAGTGGCTGCTAGGAGTGCCAAAAATAGTGCCACTACACCTTTCCTGTAAGTAAAACGGCAGGCAGAATACACCGTTGGAAATACATTTAAGTATCTTCCCACTGTTTTTGTACTTTGTAGAGAAGAAGTTGGAGGACAGCTTGATTATATTCCTTATAGAGAGCCTGTTTTGTTCTTATAATATTTCTTATTTATTCAAACTCATATGTTGGATAGAAGAGGTCTTTTTATATTTTGGTTGGATCTCAGAAAGCTCTTCTGATCTATAGACTCAGGCCTTTTTCCATCCAGTAGTTTTCTGTTATTCTCTTTTTAATTATTGCTTCTGATATTATTATTTCATTTTTCTCTTGTGCAACAAATAAAATTCTTAAGGTGGATTTTTGTTTCTTTCTTGTTATTTGTCATCTCTTTTGCCCTCCCCCATTTCTTTCATTCCTTTTACTCCTAATTCAGAAAAATTCTTATATTGGTCCTCTACATATTAATTCTGACTTCTGGAATGTATGATCTATTGTGTATGGCCTTCAGTGTAATTTTAGTTTTGCTCTTGGCCTTTGAGTTTCTTAACATTCTTTTTTTCTTATTTAAATCCTTTTCTGCTCCTTTCTTTATTTCAACATTTTTCTCCTCCTATGGCTTCCTATTTCTGTTCCATAGTGACCAAATCCTCTTGGATATTTGAAGACTCTAAACCATATTTTAAAGTATCATCATTTTCTGCAAACAGTGTTTTATTTTTTCAGAGTTATTTCTCCCCTCTAATCAGGATAATGTTTATTTTCCCTGTTCTTCATTATCTTTTCAAAATTACTATGTTAAAATTTTTTTCTAATCCATATTGCCCAGTGTCCTGGCGTTGTCACAGAGTACAAAGGTTATTTAGCATGCTTTTCTATCTTCCTCAGCCTGTGTCTTTCCTCCCATAGTTCAGAGGGAATAGTTGGTATTTTCTTTCTACATCCATCCCCAGGAACATGGCCATTAGTTTTCCTCAGATTTTGGCCTGTAGTCTTATCTTCAGTTCACAGTTGGTATTACCATCTTTCCTTTCTATTTACTTCTATGTGTATTCTTTGGGGAAATTAGGAAGGAAATCTAGTTTGACTCTGGACCAGCACTCATATCCAGTTGGTGGACACTTGGGGAAATTCCTGGTGAGGCAGTGTGCAGTCATAGAAAAAAGCACAAAACTTCAAGGCAAATGGTCTTCCCAGCTCCTCATCTTGCTTGCTGTATGGCTATAAGTCCATTACTACACACCTCAGAGCTGCTGCTTCCTTGGCTATAATAGTAACATACACATGACAAGCTTGCTATGAGGATGAAATGAGATAATGTGTGAGGTACTTGTGTGTTCAGTCTCCTCCTTCCTATTCCCAATGCTCTACATAGAAATGGCAAGCCTCAAGTCAACCAGCTCTATTAGGATCATAGGCTGCTTATGACTCTTAGATCTGCCTTTTAGGAGCTATGGGACCAGAAAGTCAGACTCTTTCTTTTTCTCTCTGCTTCACTTTCTTTATCTTTAAAATGGGGATATCATTATACCTGCCCCATGGGGTTAACTGAACTTTAAAACCCTCAGAACACTTTCTGACACATGGGAAGCATGGTATCAGTGTTTGCTACAGAAATGATGATGACAACAACGATGATGATGGCAGCCATCACCATTGTCATCATTAGACCCTCCTGCTGCAGACTGCCACATCTGGGCACACTGCATTCTGCCAACCTGATAAAGCCTTCCATTGTTGCAGCTAAGCCTGCCACTCCTTCCCTCCCCCACCACACCCCTGTGCCTATTGGACCCCAGGAGTTGGGTCTGATTTCCTTCCCCATCTGTCTTGCCCTATGGCAGTCACCTTCTCCACTCCAAGCTATATTCGCTCAACTCTATCAAAGGTGAAGGATAGATACTACAGAGTCTCTGTCTTTGGAGACATTGAGAAAGAGACAAGCCCACCATCTGGGAAGATTTAGATATTTATCTGCTTAAAAGCAAGAAACTGAACTAGATGAAACTTAACAGGGGGTGAACACACACCCCCTGTCTATCCCTTCAAGGTCATGCCTCTGCTTAATATTTTTCAAAGATCCCACTTCTGTCTCAATACAGAATCTGAATTTCAAAACCCTTGATAACCCTGCCTTGCTTTCCTTGTCAGCCCAGTCTCTCACAACACCCTTATAAGCCTATCCCATAAGAATTACCTGCAGTCCCTCACACACCACACTCCCTTGTTCCTCTACACCATCCCACTGACTCTCACTTCTGTCCAGATAACCCCTCCCTAAACCTGGGGAAACTCTAGTGCTCCCAGCCCTGTGGTCTAGCCTGCGTATTATTTAGCCCTCACTGAAAACACACACCCCCTGTCTATCCCCTGAGGCCCAGCTCCCATGTCCTCACAACATCCTGCCTTGGCTTATGTAACAGCACTTGGGCTGCTGGCCTGAAACCAGTGGTTTCTTGCAGTAACAGGATGCTGAATAAGCACCACTTGTCACGTCATCACAGCACAACTTTATTTTTGTCCTCTATTGCCCCTTTAGAACATATCCAGTCATAGTCATGTTACTCTTCCCCTAGATGAAAACACTGCCAGGCCTGTGACTTTTTTGTTCACAAGACTTTTAAGAATTAAATATTTTATGCATATAGAAATGTACAGAGCAAATGTAAGAAACATGGAGCTATATAACAAATCACTCATATTGAACAAATGGTATCGTGATACAATATTTGCTTCAGAATTTCTTAAAATATTAAATATTATAGACCTGACCGCTGCGCCTCCCTTCCTTCTATTATGCTCAAGTTGTTTTTTTATCTATTCTATCTACATTTTTGTGCTTTTACTATGTATGTAAATTCTATAACCAATAATTAATTTTACAGCATTACATAAAAGGTATCCACTGGAGGTAGCACTTGCAAATCCCTATGATGCATTTTAAAATTAAGTCTTTTATCTCAACTCAGATTCTTATGTACCCTGTATGTCTAGAACAAGATCTCATCTTAAAATTTCATCTAAATGGTGTAGTACTGCAATTAGCTGAGTTTTTATTTTTACTCAAGATACTTTAAAAAATTTATTCATGCTGGTGTGTGTAGATATAGATCATTTTAATTGCTAAAGAGTATTTCATTGTACCATCATTGATATATTCAATTGCATACCAATTGTCATTTAGAGTATTTCCTGGTTTTCGTTGTTATAAGTAGTACTGCTATTTAAATCTTCTTCAATTCCTGTGCATTGGTTTCTTAGGGCACATACCTGAAAGTGTAATCACTGTGTTATGGCAATGCACATCTTCACTTTCATTATGAATTGCCCAATTGTTTTTTAAAGAGCTAGTTTCAATTTACAGTCTCTCCAAAACTTTATGTGAGCTCCCTCTTACTTTCATCCTTGGCAATTTAACCTTTTCTAAAATGCAGTGTGTGAAATGGTATTTTATAGTTGTTTCAATTTATTCTGCCTTTAATATCAGAGAGGGTGACCATTTCCCCCTATGTATATCAGTCGTTTGGGGTTTCTCTCTTGTTCTTTGCCTATAAATATTCCTTGTCAATTTTTCAATTTGGTGGTGTGTCTTTTTCTTATTGGTTTGTTTGACTCACTGTTCTCCTTCTCTGGGTGATGCAGTACGCTGCGTAATAACACAGGTAGAGAGAACTATTTAAGCCTAGATTACTACCAACTCAAACCGAATTACCACATTCCTGGGAGAGAACTTCCATCTCTCCCCAGCAGAAGATCTAGATGAAATGAGTAAAATCGTTGACAGTGTGGCTATAGAACTGCACGGTTTGTATTCCACGGTTTGTTTCTCACACTGGCTTAGCCAGCATCACTGGGTGCTGGAACTAGTCAGCATTACCCAGTTGTTTTTCTGAGTTCTTGGGAGCAAGTTAAGCCTCTTACATACAACTTAAATTGTTCCCCTTTACAACATCATTCTTGTTATTTTTGCTATTGTGTTTTTAAGGGGGACTCACTAAATCTCTCTTCAAATTACTGTTTATTCCACCCATGGGTAAGTGAGCCCTAATGCCAGGGTAACCCAGCATGGTTTACACACCTTGCAGCCTTGAACAAATATTTAACTACTTGGCTATATTCCTTCTGTTTTCCTGGCCTCTTTATTTACATGGTCAAAAAATGATCTATACCATTTCACACTTCTGCTTGTTTCTTCTTACTCTCTCTTGTACCCTCCAATAAGATCTGACTTTCTATGAGGCCTTAGATAACCTGTTTCAACTGAATCCAATAATTTCACTGGGTAGGTAGCCATGATGTTTTTCTTGATTTCTTTGTAAGAAATTGTTCTTTTGATTAATTGCTTATATTTAATAATTTATAGAAATTTTTTTTTAGATTAGCTAGAGATGCATCCTTTTCATAAATCTTTTTAAACTATTGTCTTTGAGGTTGGTTTATTATCTCCTATTTTTTAGATTCCAATTTATTAATATCTGCTCTTTAACATATTTCCATTCTACTTTAACATTTCTGTGTATTTTTCCTTGGGTTTTTAATTGTAAGTAGTATGCAACTAGATTTTAAAAAACGATCAGATAGTCTTTGTCTTTTAATAGATAATGTAATCCACTTTGTGTGTGTGTGTATCTGAGATTATAGACATTTTTGACTATAATCTCATAGACTCACTGACTTGCCAACAACAATCAAGGCTCAACTACAACAGGAGGGCACACACAATGGATACCTCTGGAGCACCCAGTGTAGGTAATCAGGGAGACTGCTCTACTAGGCCACGCAGGGCACCTACTACATAAGGACACCAGCCAAGACTGAGAGATGTAGCAGATCTACCTAAAACATAGAAACAAACACAGAGAAGCAGCCAAAATGAGAAAACAAAGAAACATGTCCCAAATGAAGAACAGATGACAACTCCAGAAAAAGAACAAAATGAAATGGAGGCAAACAACCTACCAGATACAGAGTTCAAAACACTGGTTATAAAAAGGCTCAATGAATTTAGGGGAAGAATAAATGATCTCAGTGAAAATTTCAAAAATAGATAGTAAGCATAAAAAAGGACATAGAAACCATAAAAAATAACCAGTCAAAAATGGAAAGTACAATAACCGAAATGAAGAATAAAATACCTAGAACTAAATTTAACCAAGGAGAAAAAAGATCTATACTCAGAAAATTATGTCATTGAAGAAATTAAAGAAGATACAAATAAATAGAAACATATACCATGCTCATGAATAGAAAGAATTAACCTCATTAAAATGTCCATACCACTCAAAGCAAACTATAAATTCAATGCAATCCCTATCAAAATACCAATGGCATTTTTCACAGAACTAGAACAAATTATCCTAAAATTTATATGGAAACATAAAAGACCCAGAATAGCCACAGCATTTTGATATCACACTACCTGATATCAAAGTATACTACAAGGATATAGTAATCAAAACGGCATGGTACTGGCCTAAAAACAGACACATAGATCACTGAAACAGAAGAGAAAACCTAGAAATAAACTCACACCTATGTGGTCATTTAATATATGACAAATGAAAATATACAATGGGGTAAAGACAATCTATTTAATAAATGGTGTTGGCAAAATTGGACACATACATGTAAAAAATGAAAATAAATTATCTTTTTACACCACGTACAAGAATAAACTCAAAATGAATTAAAGATGTATATGAAAGACATGAAAGCATAAAACTCCTAGAAAAAAATAAGCATATTAATATTTTTTCCAATATATCTTCTTGGGCAAGGGAAACAAAAGAAAAAATAAACAAATGGGACTACATCAAACTAAAAAGTTTTTGCAAAGCAAAGGAAATGAAATGAAAAGAAAGGAAACAACAGCCTACTGAATGGCAGAAGATATTTGCCATATACATTTGATAAGGGGTTAATATCCTAAATTTATCGAGAACTCATACAACTCAACACCAAAATAAAGCAAATAATCCAATTAAAAAAATGGGCAGAGAATCTGAATAGGCATTTCTCCAAAGAAGACATAGAGATGGCCAATAGACTTATGGAAAAATGCTCAACATCCCTAATCATCAGAGAAATGCAAATTAAAACCATAATGAGATATTACCTCACATGTTAGAGTGGCTGTGATACAATAAATCAAAAAACAGTGTGTTGATGAGGATGTGGAGAAAAGGGAACCCTCACACACTGTTGATGGGGTTGCAATTTGATATAGCACTATGAAAAAGTTTGGAATTTCCTCAAAAAATTAAACATAGAACTGTCTTATGACCCAGCTATTCTATCTTTGGGTATTTATCTGAAGAAATCAAAAACATGAATTCAAAAAGATATATGCACTCCTGTGTTCACTGCAGCTCTATTTACAATAGCAGAAGCAACCTAAGTGCCCATCAATAGACAATTTGATAAAAGAAGCTGTGGTACATATGTACAGAAGAATATTACTCAGCCATAAAAAAATGATGATATCCTACTATTACCAAGGACATGGAAGGACCCAGATGATATTATGCTAAGCGAAATAAGTCAAACAGCAAAAGACGAATACCATATGATTCCACTTATGTGTGAAAGCTAACTAACAAAATAAATGAACAAACAAAATGAGAACAGACTTATATATTTCAGAGAACAAACTGGTGGTCACCAGATGGGAGAAGGTTTAGGGGCAGAGTGAAAAAGGGGAAGGTATTAAGAAGTACAGATTGGTAGTTACAACATAGTCATGGGATGTGAAGTACAGCATAGAGAATATAGTTAATAATATTTGAATAACTATATATAGTACCAGGTGTGTACTAGAGTAATCGGGGGGATCACTTCTTAAATAATATAAATGTCTGGCCACTATTCTGTAAACCTAAACCTAATATAAAATAATATTGAATGTCAACTCTAATTGAAAAATATACGTATATGCCTTATCTTGTTTTTAAAGAGTTCAAAATTATTCAGCATCCCTACGATCCTCATAAATAAGAGAGTGACCACCACTCTCATGTCCTTGGTGATTATCATATAGAATTTCGGTGACTAATGATATGGTACATGCAGTGCAACTGCCAGAGCAGTCTGGTCCATGTCCTGATATGAGGTTTGTCTGCTTCCTCGGCCTCAGCCCCAGGAGTTGGTTGCAGTTTTGTGGCCTCTCCTGAGTAGGGTCTCAGTGCCAGCTCTCAGTGGTGGAAGAGCTCAGCTTTCTTATTTCATGTGGGGCAATTGCAACTTCTGTCTTTTTCTATACCTGAAGCCAGCAGGCCCTCAGGTCCAGCACAATTTTCTGCATTACATTTGGGTTTCATTTTTAGCCCATAGAAATGATTTCTTTGTTCCTAAGTGAGACTATGTTCTTTTAGTTTTTCTTATTTATGTTGGAGTGGGATTGGAAGTGATGCTCAAAGCATGCCCTTATAATGCCAACTTGACTGCTGCACTTTTGATACATTTTGAGTTTCTTGAGGGTAAGAACTACTTCTTTCATTTGTATGTCCCTATTAGGAGCATTGTGCCAGGTGTATAAAGTAACATCAAGAACTGTGATGGGTCTGAAATTTTACAGTTCTTCTAAGTTAGCAAGTGAGCCTGCCACAGTTTCGTGGATACTGGCAGAAGACATGAGACACCTGGTGAAAGACAAAGACTATTGCTGACAACAGTAGGCAGAGTATCGTAATTTTTAGCAGGTTCTCTGAGCTCCAATTTCCATGAGCTGTCATTAGGAAGGTCTGATGTCACCTGCATAAAATTATAGGAAAAGACTCTAGAGCTTAAAGAAACTGATTTTTTTTATAATAGTAAACTTGTCTGCCTTTGTCCTGGAGAGACACCGTCTTTATCATATTGGACCATAATCAAACTTGCCTTTTGAAGAGAGACATTATATCTGCAAAAACTATTCTCTCTATAAACATCCTTACGAAGATAGTCCTGAGCAATGGTGGTCAGTGCCAGTGCTCTAAGACATGCAGAAATATTAGAGATCAAGGGAGAATTGTCTCCCAACAGGCAGCGGTTCAATAAAATCTTCCCTGCAGTTCCGTTATGTGCATAAATGCATTGTAGTTATAATAGTATAGTAAAAGCAGAATAGTCATAGAAATAGATGGTAGATTTTTAGTGTTGTCTATGGCTCTAGGTGTAAAAGGCAGTGAATGCAGGAAGAACCTTGTGTCTTTTCACATGCAGTAGGAGAACAGGCAGTAGTACCAGACACAGGCCTGTCAAGAACAGGTCCCATAGGACCACACAACTTCTACTGCTCAGCCTTGATCCACAGCTTGTGTTGCTTCCACCTTCAGTACTGGGCCACTGCTGCTCCTCTGCCAGTTCCATAAAGAATACTCTATTTTTACTCTTTTTTTTTTTTGAGACACTGACTCAAGATTAAAGATCTTGCATGGATGTATTTGGTTGAATGAGCCTAAGGCACAGAAGCTGACTTCTTGAGGATTTGTTCTGAGAAGTAGGCTCAGATTTTTAGCAAGATGCTTATGGTGGAAACATAAAAAGAGAATTCAGATCCTGAGCCTATGCTTTGCTTTAGCACACATGTTCCTACATGTAGGCCCAAGGAAAAGCTTCAAGACTAAGTCTATTTCCATAAGCAAAAGGTTGGGAAAGACCAAAGAAAAGGCTAATCATTTTAGTCTTGTAATTCATAGAATTTATTAAGGACGACTTACAAACAAAGGATGTCTTGGGTAGCTGCAAGACAAAATAGAACCCCACACTGCTTGACAGGGGCCAAAGAATTACATAGGGTAGAGGGTTAAGTAGTCACGGGTACTAGTTTGTGAATGCTACCTTTATGGGAAGTTACTTTACCTTCTTGACCAGGTCAGGATACCAACATGTTCTAGGAACCAGCCCATAGCAGGAGTCAAGGGAGGGGTGCTAATTTATGTCAGAATGAACATCAGTTATGATCAAATAATCTGTAAGGGGTTCTTGTAGAAAGAAACCTTTGTTCTGGCCCAGGTCCGACTTTCAGGACAGGCAGTGGTTATGTCACGGAACAGTCTCTCCACACACCACCCCCATGACCAGCTCTTACAATCTCACACACCTGCTCCTTCCATAAAGTGCCATGAGAGGTCAGTGAGGGGTTATAGTAGCAGAGAGGCAGCTTGTTTGGTTGCCAACTGACTGCATTGGAGATGCAGTTTACAGCAACAATACAGACACATACAAGAAAAGTGACAAATTAAAAAGCATGTATTAGTAACAATTTTTCCCATCATCTTTTACCCCCAGAACCCAAATCAGTGGGTTAGTAGATCACCTAGGCTTGGGGCCAGATTATTTAAGGCATTTACTTGAGTTTTCAAATGTGCTAACAAAGGAGAAATATTAGCAGATTCATCTGGCATAAAAACACAACATTTAGTTTAGATAATGGCAAAGGTCTCCCCCTGCCCCACCAACCCCTGCCACACACACCGTAGACACAGGAAGAACAGACGTCTAAGGTCAGAGGGACTTGTATTGGGAGCTCTTCTTTGTGAGAATTATACTTGTAACCTGATCTTTAGCTGTTAATGTGGCCGCAGTCTTTACACGTTAGGTGGTGTAAACCATATATCTTGGCTGGAGAGAAAGTAGAGCTCCCTGGAGGGGGATTATTCCAAACTAGGACTCTTATCTTCTCCCCTCTTTCAATGGTGCATGTACAGGTCCCCATATAGACTTGTCTCCATGGTCCTGACTGCATTAGGATGATAGGGTCCCTCCAGACACTGAGTACTTCCTCCCCACTCAGGGCCCTGAAGTAACTGACTCAACAACCCATTGTAACTCCCACTGCAAATTCCAGTAAGTGGTCTCGTTCCAGGGAAAATAGGGCTTGGCACCCTCATTATCATAGCTCGTTGGTCCATGGCAAACATCAGGACTATTGCTGTGTCCTTAGCTTTGCACACCTTTAACATGTTGAGTGCCTCAGCCTGAGTTCTCAGCCTGGCATATGAAGTAATAGGCCCATAGGTTGGTCATTTAAATGTACTAATGCTTGGAAAGCACCTTCATCCACCTCGCCAAACTAGGTTTTTCAGTTAATAACTTTATCTGTTATTTAAGGACACCGTTTATCATTCCACCAACCCAGAGGATTGTGGGTTATATGGGAGATGGAACCACCATTCAGTAACTACATTGACCAGGTCACTATATTTTAAAGGCAGTCCTGCCTCCTTAGCTATGCCTCATCCTATAGTGCCCACTCTTCCAGTTTATACAATCTGCAGGGTCAACTGGTAGGTCAGTTGCTAAAATTAGCATTTTTGCCAAAGCATCTGCTTCCTGATTAACTGTAAGTATATATACCTTATGGACAAAGATATGGAAGACAACAAGATCAGCCTCAGGCTCTTGTAGGTAAACCCAAATATCTTTCCACATCTCTTGTCCCTGTAAAGATTTGTTAATAGTTATCCACCCAGCCATTTTCATTATCCCAGCCATAAAGTCAGTTTCTTTGAAATGATCCAACTGTCAGTTCACAGGATCAGCAGCTAAAGTTCATGTGTGATCACCAACTAGGCAGCTCTTAATTCAGCCCATTGACTACTGCTTTTCCTGTTTCCATCCAGTGTCAGTGGATCATTGGATGGCAATTGCTGTCCGAGTAGACAGATTACCTTAGCTAGAGCTGTCAGTATATTAAGCTCTAGCCAGAATTTTTCCTATTTCTTCTTTACAGGTTGCAGGAGCTGACACAGGATAGGAGCAGGAGAATTTAAAGGGTCTGTATAATCAACAGGGCCTAATAACTTCTGCATCTCTAGAGAGAGAAGACTATTTGACACAGTACTCCTCTGCTGTAGTTAGGCATGCCATTTCATCAATGTAGGATCTGAGCCATGGCAGAGGCGGCAAAGGAACATATTGTCGATCCACTCCTTGATGGGAGGGGAAATTCTTACTGTAACTGGCTGCTCTTTAGTAAGAAGCTCCACTTGCAGGAGTGCTATATCTACTGCCAATAATCGCTGTTCTATTGGTGTGTATCTGACATCGGCCCCTATCCACAATTGGGAGCAAAATCCAAGGGGCACTCTGTTCTCTTGTTGGTTTTTGCCACGATGCCCAGACCTCGCTTTCCAAGGGTAGTGAAACATCTAATTCAAGTGGCAGCCTCACCTGGGAGATTCCAAGGTCTTTAATCTGTTTGATCAGTATTTTTTCTTTGTAAAGGTAGCCTCTAATCCAACTCCTCAGTCCAATATATGTCTCCTTTAACTAGGTAATATAATGAGTGAAGGCATTGCACTAAATGGGGTATAAATGTTTGTCAGTACCTCCAAATTCCCACAAAAGCCTTAACTTCTGTCACATTTTTTGGTATGAGGTCGGCTTGTACTTAGTCTATGACAGCCTCAGGAACAACGTGGTCTTACACAATCATACAACTCCCAAGACTTTACTGTATGCAGTGCCTGGCCCCTGAATTTCCTGCAGAATCATTGACCATCTTCTCTGTTGTAGGGGATCCAGCAAAGCCTCATAGGTTTTCTGCAGCAGAGGCAAGTCTTCACAGGTTAACATTGTGTTATCAATGTAATGAGCCCGTTTCACAGACATCAGGAAGGAAAATATTGGCAGGTTCCCGAGCCACCATCCCATGGCATGTAGTGGGGCTGTGTAAACAGCTTTGAGGGAGCACTTGGAAGGAATACCCAAACGGGAAACACATTTTCTAACAGTCTCTGTTACTGTTAGGGCATCAGCCTCGTGGTAGAGAAAGGCTTCAGCTCATCCAGAAAATATACATAAAACAAGAACATATTGATAATTCATACTTAGTGGTGGTTGAATGAAGTCCATCGTAAATGTACTATGGTGCATAAAGGAATGCAAAAAAATGAAAAGCAGAGTTTGCCAGGAGCCTAGAAGAAACACATGACTATCTTGGGGTTCTCCTGGCCCCTCGTATTGTTTACAGCCATTGTTTACCCATCTTAATTTCCCCTTATTCAGGAGCAGACTGTTGCCATGTTACAAGGACGTCAGAACCACAGAAGCCTGGAAATAAGGGATCACTTTTGGAGAATGGACTTTATCTACATGTGCCACAATCTTTGTAGGTTTTGTGGCTGCTGCCTTTTCATAAAAGTCAGCTAGGGCATTTCAAAGACAGAAGGTTAACTTTTACTACAGAGAACATTCAGCTTTCTTAAGTAATCAAAGACCTGATTAAAACAACATAAAACAGAAAATTGTTTTGATAAAACACAGAATCTTTTCTTTCTAGGCAAAGAACTTGTAATAGTATCTTATCAGAAGCAGACCCATAATTCAAGAAAACTTTGTTAACAGAGAGAAAGAGAACCGAACTTTAATTTGCATTAGCTTACATTTGATATTTAAATTCACTTAATTAAATCCATTCTAATCTTAGCCAGCTTGACTACACATTAAAATTTTTCTCCAAAGAATTATTTTTCACAAAACTTTTACAATTATTGCCAAAGATTTCAATTAAAACTTTATATTCTACTTAAATGTTTAATTTATTAGCTCTTAACAGTTATGTGTAGGTTACCCACAAAATCTTCATGAGTTTTTAGACAAAATTAGCCATATTTTAAGGTATTATTATTGCTAAAAAATTTATAATCAATGTTGATAACTCTAAATACATATCCATTTTAATTAAACCAACATATTTAAAGTAGCTTTAATATCAAACATTTTCCCAGGTCACATGAAACTGAAAAGCATTTGAGTTAGTTTCTATGTTTCTGAGAGTTTTAGAATACCTAATCCTTAATTTATATAAGCACTTGACTCCTTTAAGCCAGTTAAACATAGTTCTTTTACAAGTTAGCAACCATCTGGGAGTAGGAAATACTGTACCGATACAACACATATACACATACGCATGAACATACAAACAGATGCAAACAGATACCTCAAGTCTACCATAAAAAAATGGAGCCTCCCCCCCCACCTTTATCAGTCAGTTCTGTTGCTGATAGAGCTATAGACATAGACATTCTAATCTTTTTTTTTTTCTAATTTCAGTTCTTCTTCTAATTTTCTAAACCTGGCTTCTGAGTCTAGCTGGGCATCAACGGCTTATCAAACTGCCCATAAGAGGGGCTAGCCCACAGTGGCAGTGGTAAGCTTTTCTTCCCTGCAGCAGTGTGTAATGTGTAATTCCTCAAACAAATGCGTAAGACCAGCTTGCATTTCACGGGCATCCCCATACACACAAGGCAGTCTGCATGTACCTAACATACAGGCCACCATTCCCAACATGGAAGTAGATGGGCAACGTGAAATTGCCCCCTGTGGATACCTCTTTTTCAAGGCCTATTCCTTTGGTTTCCTGGCTGGCTTGCCAGTTGTTCATATAGCAGACCCAGGGAAAAGCCCTGAGACTGAACTCTACCTCTGTAAGCAGAGAGCAGAGAAAGACTGAAGAAAGAGCCTGGTCTCTACGGTCTGGTAATTAATAAGATTTATTAAGGGAAATGTACATGCAAGGCATGTCTTGGGCTACTGTGAAACAAAATGGATCCCCATACACCTTGGCAATTATAAAGTGTAGTGGGTGGTATAGTCATGGGTACTAGTACATGAGTGCTACCTGTATGAGAAGTTACTTTATGTACTTGACCAGGTTGTACAATAAGCTGTTCCAGGAACCAGCCCATAGCAGAAGGCAAAGTGGCTACTGATTTATGTCAGAATGAACATCAGTTATGATCAGACAATCTGTAAGAGGAGTTTGCGAAAAGCAACCCCTGTTCTGGCCCAGGTCTACTTTGTGGAACAGGCAGTAGTCACATCATGGAACAGCCTCTCCTCCACAACACATCTTTGATAGCAGCTAGTATGTGAATTAGTCTGTGTTGCTTTGATTCAAGAGCTAGTGGACATAAAGATAGATGATTTTGTTTTCATATGCATTGCTTTTTGTAAGCACCACAGCACATAAATGTGTCACATAAGCCCCTTCAGGTATCCATCACTCATGGGACAGACCTATCAGGTTGAGTATGATATTCCAGCCTCACTGGCTGTAAAATCTGGTGTGAGGAAGCAGGTAACTTCCAGCTGCTCAGAAGTCCTCATCAAGCACACTAATTTTTAAATAAGATCAGCATCAAAGGTAGGACCTCATTTATCTCCCATATCTAGGAACACCTTAGACCTTCACACACCTGATCCTCTTTTTCCAGCTGATTCTAGCTAATGACCAGGTGGGCAGCCATGTTCTTTATCCTCATATGTTTCACTCTATTTTAACCTACAATGCTCTTTTATTCTTGACTGAAATCATTGTTTAAACAAAGTAAATGATTGACCCAGGCCCAATACCCCCCTCAAAAAATGTTTATCTTGAGAATCCTCTAAATCAGTTGTGCATAGTTGGAAATGGTCTCTCATTGAGTCCTAAGTCTGGCATAATTTGAATGTACTTGAAATCTCAAATGGAAACACCTTAGTATAGTTGATAATACTGTGTTTCATGGTGGAACTGATATCATGAAAAGCGGATGAAAGAGCAAGAGGGAGGGTGCGAAAGTTAGTGCATAGAACAGGGATTAGGGGGCACAGAGCCTTCAAGAGCACAAGCATTTCCCATGAAGCATCTGGTGGATGTCAGATTAACAAGGTGCGATGGATAGGAGGAGGGAATACAAATATTGATTCTGACATTAGACTTAAACTTGATTCTTTTTTCATATTTTTATCAAATATCACTAATATATAACATATTCATTTCAGAGATACAATATAATAATTTGATATTTGTATATATTGCAAAATGATCACTACAATAAGTCTAGTTAACATCCATCACCACACAGTTATAATTTTTGTTCTTGTGATCAGGACTTTTAAGACCTACTCTATTAGTAACTTTCCAGTATATAAGAGTATTATTAACTATAGCCACCATCTGTGTATTAAAACCTGATTTATTTTATAACTGAAAGTTTGTACCTTTTGACCACCTTCACTTATTTTGCTCACTCGTCAACCCTGCCTCTGGCAACCACCAATCTGTTCTCTGTATTTATGAGTTTGAGTTGTTTATTTGTTTTTAGATATCACATATGAGATCATATGGTATTTGTCTTTCTCTGATTTATTTCACTCAGAATAATGTCTTCAAGATCCATCCATGTTGCAAATGGCAAGATTTCCTTCTTTTTATGCCTGAGTAATATTCCATTATATATAAGTATACTTAATTTTCTTTATCCATTCATCCATGGATGGGTACTTAGGTGTTTCCATGTCTTGGCCATTGTGAATAATACTGTGATGAACAGTATTATTTATAATAATACTGCACTGGGGATTAAAATATACTTTCAGTTGGGTGTATAAACTTGATTCTTTTAAGTGACCGAGAACACAGATGCCACTAACTAGAGGAGCCAATGTCAGACAGGTGGTACAAGAGGAAAAGAGGATAGAACACAGCCTAATTCCCTTCTAAGTGTGTGCCTCTACCGTAGTACTTCTCTCTGTACCCTCTTGTTTGGGTGGGTCTATCTAGAGAAACACATCTGTGTATGCACAGCACCCTTCTTTCTAAGGAGAGGAAGTCAAGCAAGAGACCAATTGGATTTGATGGAAGGTCCAGCTGATGTGAAGCCCTGCTGTAGATGCTTGGTTGGAGGACAGGACCTTCTTCCCCCAGACAGAAGGTTAATAAGTACAGAAAGCACAATATGTCAGAAGCCTCCTTCCCAGTTCCTGGAACTCTTGCCCAAATGGAGCCTATGCTGGCTTTCAACCTAATTTTTAATCTGAGTAGAACTGCCCCAGTTGAGGCGGAAGCTACAGAACCAGGATCAGAGCCAGGACCAGGTTGTTACCAGTTCCTTCCAGCTGACAGCAGGGCTGGGAGAGAACATCTGCTCCTACATTTTCTGAGTCACAGCTGTCTCTGATAGAGGCTTATTCCTTAGAACTTGCTGATATGTGCCCACTTATTCCTTCCAATTCATCCAGGTCACAGAGCATATCACAATTGTCAATGTTGTCTACAAAATTCTGCCCTGGAGTATTTAGGCACAGAATGATCAATTAGTATAATGGCAGAAGAAAACACCTCAAGATATGAGTAGTGCAAGTGCCTGAATGCCAGGAGGACCTGGCCTCTCATTCCTTCCTAAGAGCCAAGCACACAGCAATGGTAGCACTGCTCTTCCTGCAAGGATGATCCAGATTAATAAAGATGATCATGTTATTTATTGAATATTTGATTGAACTGTACCAATTCAGACTACATAGAGAAGGTCAGCCTGGATTAGAGATACCTCATTTCTTAGGCATTTTTAAGAAATGGGGTTTTATCACAATATCTCCTCACATTCTTGTATATGTAAGGTAATTGGAATTAACTGCTACTTTTAAAAAGTGTTTTTAAATGGAAGCTCTGAGACACATTGATAATTAGCATCCTTTTACACCCTCAATTAAACTGCCAAAGTCCCTAGCAGTTTTCTTTTTTCTCAAGTTACTTAACTAAAGCTCTGTAATTTTGTTTACTCTATTTGTTTGCTCAGACAGCTTTTTTTCCAATGATAATGAAGAGAAAGACTCAGGCCTTACTCACATCAAATTATCATAAATTCTAAATTTGCCAAGTATAAAATTCTTAATGAGGGTTTACAGTTTATAAATTCCTCTTTGGTTTTAAAAGCCTACATCTTTTGCAAGAAGACACGTTTCTGCTCTAACCACACAGTGAGTCTGCTATATATTGGCAGACCTGTTTTCTGTAGTGTAAACATCAGAAATAGGCAACACTTGTCCTGGAATTCAGTTTTCAGGAAATGCATCTGTTAAGTAGTACAGGATTATTTTTTTCAAAAATGTATCTGGCACCTGCTTGTGCTAGGTGCTAAGAGACCACCGGCCAGAATATATTAGCTTCTGCCCTCAAAGAACCCACCATTCTGTTTGGGGATGGTGTGAGGGGTTCAAAGGTCAAGCATAATCATGACCTGCTGGGCGCCTCATGGGATTTAGTGCTGGCAGCACTGTTGATCTTTTCATGGGCAAGCATCACATGACTGCACCTAGCTGCAAAATCTGGGGAACGAATGAGAGAGCACAAGAGATCCCACGGTGGCCATGAGCTTTACAGGTCTCCAAACCAGACTGCAGCTGAGACAGCTGATACTTGATTGCTTTACAGGACTCAAATTAGGAGAGTTAAACACCTATCAATCACTGCCAAGCATCCCTGCAAGTGAAGCTGGAAGTCAGAACTGTATGGTAATCAACTGAAAGTAGCTCATTAGAATACATTAAATTCCGGAAATTGGAGATGGATTGCTCCCTCCCCTGCACACCTCTAAATCTCATCTGACAGCTTTGTCTAACATCATTTATTACATGTGACAAAATACTAAAAGAGTGGACACGCCTCTGGCCAAATTATCATACCTTGGCTCTATTTTTTTCTGCATGTGTGGGGGTGACTGAACTCTCAACAGACAAAAATAGAAAAAAGGTAAAAATGTTCTCCTTTCAGGTCTAAAGTAAAGCAATACCAAAGAATGAATCAGACTTCTATATAATAATTCCCTATAAAGGCCACATAACTTGAACTCTTTTGGGCAAAACAACTTTGAAGTCAGATACACTCTAAGTTTATTTTTCCCAACCACACAATAATAGGCAAATACTCACTATTAAAACATCCTTTGAGAAGTTCAGAGCCAGCTGAATGTCATTGTTAAGCTTTGGACCTGTATGCTTCTGGAAAGCTGACGGTTTCAGAGGAATATGAAAATTAAAACATATCCAGGACCACTGTCTGGAGGCCATTATGTATCCATTTGTTGGATTTGTTTGTGGGTATTAAACCTGCATTCACCAATTTTTATTTGAATTGAACTTGAACAGGTAGCTTAAACAATTAGAACCTCTGTTTCTTCACTTGTACAATGGAGATAATATGACTCTGCTTCTTGCAGTTATGAGGATCAAATAGATAATGTACATAAAATACCTAATTTGGTAGCTAGCACATAGTAGGTGCTCAATAAATACTTGTTTGTCATTTCGAGTTCTTTTTACTTGCCCAATAAAATACTGATTCTACATTAGAATGTCCTAATCTCAGATCTGTGAAATACCTAAGATAAAATATCTATGCTATGGAGAATTTTCTTTTGGTTTTGGGGAGGCTGTTAATACCAATGAGATAGCTAGATAGATTCTGACATAATAAATTGTTCTTTTTGGCCATTCCTCCACCCCCAGTTTTATTGAAATATAATTGACATATAACATTGTGTAAGTTCAAGGAGAACTATGTGATGATTTGATACATGTATATATTGCAAAATGGTCACAACAATGAAGATTAGTTAACACCACTCTCACCTCACATAGTTATCATTTTTATTGTTGTTTTTGTGATAACATTTAAGGCCTACTCTCTTAGCAACATTCAAGTATTGTTAACTTTAGATACCAAGCTGAATATTAGAACCCCAGAACTTATTCAGCTTATATTTGGAAGTTTGTACCTTTTGACCACCATCACCCATTTTCCTGCCCCTGTCTCTTCAGCCCCTGACAACTGTCTGTTTCTATAAATTCAGATTTGCTAGATTCCACATTTAATGAAGATCATATTATGTCTTTCTCTGGGTTAATAATACACTAAGCATAATGCCCTAAAGATTTATCCATGTTAGTGGAAATGGCAGAATTTCCTTTTCTTCATTTCATATATATTTAATTTCATTGTGTTTGTATAAATATATAATTATTATGCAGCCATATTAATATTATTAATATCATTAATATTATTTGGTTATTAAAAAGTTTGTCTACATAAAAAAGTTTGTTTTCCTTATCCATTATCTGTTGGACACTTAGATTGTTTCCATGTCTTGACTATTGTGAATAATGCTGCATTGAACATGGTGGTGCAGATGTCACTTTGAGATAGTGATTTTATTTCTTTCATATATATATATATATATATACACACATATATTTGAAAGTAGGATTGCTATTTTTAGTTCAATTTTTAATTTTTTTGAGGAATCTCAGAACTGTTTTCCATAGTGACAGTGCCCAAGGGTCCCTTTTTCTCTGCATCCTGGCCAACATTTATCTCTTCCTGTCTTTTTGATAATGGCTATTCTAAAGTGATAGCTCTTTTTGGCCATTCCTCCCCCTCTCCCCCCAGTTTTGATTTGTATTTCACAGATGATTAGTGATGTTGAGCACCTGTCCATGTATCCTTTGGCCGTTTGCATGTGTCTTTGCAAAAATGTCTCTTCAGGTCCTTTGTTTCTGGCCTTTTTCTACAGTGCCTTCCAGTAAACATACTCAATTATACCCCCCACTTACCAGTCTTCTTTTGTAACTATGTGCCTATAATTCCCAGTAATGATACAGTATTGCTTTTACTCTTTCCTTTGCTCAGTTCTTAGTTTGGTCTAAAATGCCTTCCGGTGTTTCACACTCCTTACTCAGTTCTGTTGAGAATGCTGTGGGTGACCCCATGCAGCCTTGGAACCCAAGCATTCAAGCCAGCTTGAAATTGGTTCTCAGTTTTTCAGAACCATCACCCTCTGGTTCCTAATGCTGATATAAATGAGTTTTGCCGCAGGTTTGCTGCTTGGCAAAGATTGGGCTTTGTCAAGTGGGAAAATCCTGGGATGGTGCTGGCTCGAGCTCTTCCGTGAATAAGGAGCACTTCTCCTTCTTTGCTTTTTATTGAAAATGTCAGGAGCTTTATTACCTAAGTGTTCAAGCACAAGGACAAAGTGGAAAATCACTTAAACATCCATTCAGAGAGGACTGTATTTCCTACCTATTTCCAGAGGGCAAAAAAGGCTGCTGGCTGTGCGTGAAAAGGGTATATTTTGCAAATGAGTCACTAAAACTCTAGTTACAATTATGTTTTTCATTTCTTAACAACTTGATCCCAGAATAGTTGTAAGAATGTCTGCCTGCTACAGACTACTTGTTCCAACATACTGGAATTATGGTACGACTTAATTTAATAAAACAAATTGATAAGTAAAAAAAATAATGGTGCTTGCTTAGTCAAAATGCATTTGTTTCATTTTGGAAGGGTACTGTTTTCTCATGGGATTAAACAACTATTTGAACCTTGGTATTAGAAGGAAGCAACCATTTATCTATCTAAATGAATCTTTGTATGAGATTTCAGCCAAATGATTATCCAACATATGTTTGGTTATATCCACTGCCAGAAACTCTCCTCAGACAATACGTTTCATCTGTGCTGTGCTCCATTAGAAATATACAGCCTGCACTCATTGGTCCCACTCATAATGCAATAGGACAAGTCAGAATTAATTCCCCTCTGCTCTACTTGATAACCTATAAAATATTTGAAGGCAGCATTCACACTTGCCCTGTCTTTTTTCTTTACCAAGAAAAATTTTCCCAGTTTTCTGTTTCCTACATACCATCCTCTTCACTTTTCCTCAGTAATGCTGTTTGATCCCCATTTCTTATCAAAGAAAGCACCCAGAAATGAATAAAACATGTTAGATATTACATGATAATATGCTTTAATGAATTAGGATTATATGGCACACAGGAGGAGACACCTCTATGATTTATTTCATATCCATGATGTATTTATTTATTTGTTTATATATACTGTGCCTTGATGAAAAATACTGTCTCTGAAAGGTACATAGGCCACGTTAAGGTGAAAAAAGTGTTGAGAAGAAATCACTTCAAAAGGCAAATGAAAGTAGGAAAAATAAGATTAAGTCAAGGGTATGATTAATACCCAAAATACATGTCGGACACCCAGCTTCCAGTTTTCACAGCCCAAGCAAAGAGGTAACACTAATCAGTTATATGATTCACAGTCTCCAAAGATAAAAACAACTCAGTACTTGAGAGACATTTAACCCTTTCTGGTGAGACATTTCTTCTGTAGCTCCACATGAAAAAGATACTGAATGGGATGTTTTGAGATATAATTTCCAAAATATCTTTTTGTACAGCTCTATGAACTTTGAAAACTTACCTATTCATACAACCACCATTTCCATAAAAATATAAAATACTCCCATTGCCTTCAAAATTTTCTCATACCCCTTTGGAGTCAGTTCCCTCAGCCCCAGATCCTAGCAACTACTGATGTCATCTCACGCCTTATCGTTTTGCCTTTTCTATAATGTCATATTGATAGAATCATACAGTTTGTCACTTTCTCCTGGCTTTTTCATTCTGCATAAGGCTTTTGAGATTCATCCACGTAGTAATGTATCAGGGGTCTATTTCTTTTTATTGCTCAGTAGTTCTCCAGTGTCCTACTGTAGCATGTACCCAATTCATTAATCCCTTCATCAGTTCGTGGACATTTGTGTTTGGAGTGTGTCTTAGTCCATTTTGACTGCTGTAATAAAATATAGACCAGGTGGCTTATAAATAACAAGAATTTATTGTTCAGAGTTCTGGAGCTGGGAAATTTGCAATAGCAAATTTGGTGTCCGGTGAGGGCCTGATTCCTGGTTTATAGATTGCTGTCTCTTCAATGTGTTCTCTCATGGCAGACAAGGGAGCTCTCTTGGGATCTCTTTTATAAGGGCACTAATCCCATTTACAAGGGCTCCTAATCACCTCATGGAGACCTCACTTCCTCATACCATCATCTTAGGGGTTTGTATTTCAATACAGTGTTCAGTTCATTGCAGAATGATTATCAATAAAGTTTCCATAGATATTCATATACAACTTTCTATGTGGATATATATTTTAATTTCTCTTGAGTAAATACTTAGTTGTGGGAAATCTAGATCATATAGTACGTATATGTTTAACATTATTTTTAAAAGCCACCAAAATGTTTTTTAAAGTGGCTATACCATTTTTCATTCCCACTAGCAATGTGTGAGTAATCCAGCTGCTTTACATCCATATCAACACTTGGTATTCTCAGCTCTTTTTCTTTTAAAATTTAAACACTTTAATGGTCATATAATGGCATGTCATTATGACTTTCATTTTCTTTTAATTTGCTTAATTTTCTTTAGTGATATGTATGTTATTGTCTTTTCCCCATTTTTTACTGTATGACTGTTTCCTTAGTTTTGAGTTTGAGAGTTCTTTATATATTCTTACACAAGATTTTTTAACAGATATTTGTTTCGCAAATAGTTTATGCAGATTATGGTTTGCGTTTTCATTGTTTTAACAGTGTCTTTTGAAAAAAAAGTATCAATTTGTGTGAAATCCAATTTGATATTTTTTCTTTTATGGTTCTTGTTTTATGTCTAAGAAATCTTTGCCTAACTCAGGGCCTCCCATGTTTCCTTCTATGTTTTATCATTTTAGGTTTAGGTTTGTCATTTGGGTTGTGTCAATTTTGAACAGTTCATCCATTACATTGTTGGAATAAACATGTGAATGAGCTTCAAAGATAGCTTTCCTAAACAGTTTTTTTAAAAAGCCAATGACGGCATGTCAAAGAATGTTTCAGAAACATTTTCTATTGGGGAAGCAGAATTCAATGATAGATTACAGAGTGTCTAGAGAAAGCTTCTTGACTTGGGGGTTTTAAATTTATACAGTCACACACACAAACTAGTTGAATGATATGAAGAAAGGAACTATAATTTTCATAGGACTTTCAAAAGAGAAAGTTACCATCACTTGCCCCCCAAATGTTAAGAAACATTGACCAAGTGTAGGTGTCTAGAACCTAAAGCCCACAGACTAAACCTAGCCTGCCACCTGTTTTGTAAATAAAGTTTACTGCAACATGTCTATGACTGCTTTCTCACTACAACAGTAAAGTTGAGTCATCAGGACAGACACTACAGGGCCCATACAACCTAAAATATTTATTATCTGGTCTTACCAGGGGAATAGATGAACTCCATGTCCTTCAGGTTAACTTGCAAAACTGGTAATTGTCTCAACTAGTTGGTATTAAGTTTTATGTATATTAAATTCAAGTACCTGGAGTGATAGTACCTGGAGAACAGATTTACATTGCTGATGTTTATATGCAGAACTCCATATTTTAACAATGGAAAGCTCTAAGAAGTACACAATCTTAACTGGAAAGCTACTCTTTTTTTTCCCAGAAAGAAGACCAAGGAGGATTACAAGGAAGCTTGGAAATATCAAGTTATCTTTGCAAAATTATATTTATCTCTCAATGGAGTAATCTGATGCTCCATTTTATGTCACAGAACATGGCTGCAATAATCTTAAATTGGGAAATGTTTTAAGTGGTCATTAACATATACTTAACTTTGAACTTTGAGCAATGTGGCTTGTGGTTGTATATAATGGTTGAAGAACGGGCCTCTAGGAAATGAGATCACTCCTACATGGGAAATTAGCTCTAAGCCATTTAAATATTTAATGCTTGTGGTTACTGGTTTTTAATAGTATATCTGAAGCCCTTTTTTCTAGAATGAATTTGATGTTAAAGCTACTCCTCACTTGTGATGGTAAAATCATGTTGTCTGCAACTGGGAGGAAGATTTTAGTTTTCCTTTGTTGAAGGTTGGAGGAAAGGACACACAAAGAATTGAACTTTTCTAAAAGTAACATCTAAGCAATTAAAGGCACAATTTTAAAAAATGTGAACCAGAAGACATTTTTTATTTTTTCTAAATCCTCAAAAACTATTTCTGCCAATTCAGATTCTAGTGGTGTTTTTAAGATGCTGATTCTAAGTTCAACTCAATCTCTAAAACCACCTTGCTCCTTACAGATTTTTCCATGGGGTACTAGAATACTGCCTTGGTCAACATTGGAAAAGCTATATCTAAAGACCACCTCATTTAGAATATTGTTTGAGAGGCCCAGACTTGTGATTTATACAGGGAATAGGCATATGCTTTTAATGAAATGCTAATAAGTTAAAGATATTTATATTTTGCAAGGGAATAAAGAGTTGCCCCTTTGAAAATGATATTAATGGTTACAGGATAAAGCTAGATAGGGCTATATGCATACCATGGAGTCGAAGGAAACTTTTTTGTGTGTGTCTTTTGACCACCTTCACCCATTTTTGCATTCTCCCCACCCCACCTCTGGCAACTGCCAATTCCTTCTCTTTATGTATGAGTTTGGGTTCTTTTAAATTTCACATATAAGTGAAATCATAAAGCATTTGTCTTTTTCTATCTGATGGAAGTACTTTTAAGCTGGCAAGGACTAGACCCTAGGCTCAGTGTGTTTAAGCTCCATATCTTTCTTGTTCATGCTTATATCTTCAGTGCCTGTCACTCAATGAATGAATAAGTGATTGGATGGATGGATGGATGGGTGGATGGATGGATGGATGGATAGATGGATAGATGGATGGATGAATAAATAGATGATTGAATGCCTGGACCTAGTTAAAAATTGCTTGAGTAATATGTAAATACTTAATAACATTAAGTATGCACATGCCCAGAAATCCCATGCTGGGTATTCTTCCTAGAGACATTCTCACACAGGAGTGTAAAAGGGAATGTAGGAGGATGCTGATCATGGTCTATTTGTGGTACAGAGTTGGAGGTAGCCTAGGTATCCATTCCTAGGGGAGTAAATGAGTACATATATGTAGTATGATAAAATACTTTGCAACAATCCAGATGTACTTGTATAGCAATGTAGATAAATCTTAAAAAATGGGTACTTTAGTCAAAAAGAAAGAAACACAATGAAATTCATAGCTGATACATTTATGTAACGTAAAGCACATGGACATTTAAAATAATACCTAATTTGAGGCAGTATATCAGAGATAAGATGGATTCTTGGAGCCAGACTTCATGGGTTCAAATCACAGTTCTACTACTTAACTGTTTGTTTTAAGCAAGTTATTTAATTTCTTTGTGCCTTAGTTTTCTTATTTGCAAAATAACACTATTGTGTTGTTATCCAGATTAGATGAGTTAATGTATAGGAAGCATTTAGAACATATAGTAAGTGACCTGTAAGTATTATATATTTTAACTATTGTTGCAAAAGAATATGCATGAAGACACACATCAAACACTTTAGTGACCAGGGGGTAAGGGAAAGGGAGTGGGATTTATAGATGAAGAGAGGAGAAAAAAATAGGAAATAAGAAAGTTACAGCTTACTGTTTGGGACAAGTGACCTTAATTTGTGATACTAAGAAGAGTAAACTTTCTAGATTTCCCTAATAACTGAGATTTGAAAATTTCAATGCCATTTTCAGATATTAGATACCTATATTTAGACCTGTCCTCATTATAGTATTTGAAAGCCAAACTTATATTCTCACATAAGAATGTATTGTACCTGAATCTTTCAAGGTTACTAGAAATTTGAGTAGGTTTTGAATTGATGAGATCTCTGCTAATTTCTTCTGATTTCACTTTTTCCTTGTCACTTTGTTAAACTCTTCAGAGTTTATCTTTTTTTTTTTTTTTTTTTTTTTTTTTTTTTTTTTTTTTTTTTTTTGGTGAGGGAAGGGAACTACCAAACCATGACAGATCAGGCACTAGAAAGGACAGACCCATGTTTGCTATGACATACTACAGGTATAACTAGTTTTGAATTTTCAGCATTTGTAGATAAGATGAGGAAGAAAATCTTTTCCTCAAGCCACCTAAGATGGAATTTTTTAAAGTCATTGGATAATGAAAAGTTTCTAGTGGAATTTGAAATCTTTCCAGTCAATCTCATTCTTCTAATCTCACCAATGTATAAAGTTAAATGAGTAGACATATTCACCTTTATATAGTCCAGAATATCCATCCAAACATAGGTAACAGGTACAGATAGACCAAATATGACTAGGCTTGTAGTTTCTCAAAATGTAGACAGTGTTGATCATGAGATTTCTTACAAGTGCTTCTATTAACATAATTTTTTTGTGCATATGTCAGTGGATTCAGGTTATTCCTATAATAATTTCCCTCTCCATCACTTTCATTTTGTATCAGCATTAATGAAGAGACTCTTTACATAGCATAGACAGGTTAAGGGAACAAACAAGATTGTGAGACTCCCAAGGCTAACATAGCTGGAAGATGTTCCCACTCCCAAAGGGCCAAATGGAAAGGGTTACTGCAACCCCATTAGAACTTAAAGAGGTGCACCCCATGTAAACTGCCACTGTTTGAGTAGCATAGCCCTAGCAAGAAGTGAGCAGGAGAGAAATACTCCAGGCTCTCTTTTCTACTGCCCTTAGATATCCTGCCCTTTGTCACCCATTGTCCTAACTCAGTCAGAAGCCAGTAGAAAGGTTGTTTAGGAGATATAACCCATAGGGATCAGCTTTCCAGGGCCCAGTGCAAAGAATTGATTAGGGGACAGCAAGTGGAGCATTGTCAGAATACATTTCCATCTTTCTTCTTTTCCTTCTTCCTCTCTCTCTTTCTTTTTTTTTTTCTTTCTTCTTTTCTTCTTTTACAAGAAGGGAGAATTATGAGAAATTTATTTAACAGTACTCATGGGAGTGTGTGCAAATGTGAACATAATTTCCTGAGTGTTTTATAGCAGACAAGAGATTGAGAATTTCTGGTCTATGAGGCTGACTTCCAAGGTGGAAATATAGGTAACATTTTTCTCGGCTATAGGTCAGACATTCTTATTGAGCACAACTAGGTTCTACTTGTACTATTTTGGTAGGCAAATTTCTATTAAGATTTAAGTATCTATCTTTAGAAGAGAGGCCCCCAGAGAATGTAAGCTCTATTTCTGATTCCTTGTCTGTCTTCTTCACTGTTGTGTAGCCAACATCTGGCACAGTGCCTCCTGGCATTATAAATGAATGAGTGAGAAGTGACCTTTGTGCACCTCAAATAGCCTAGCTATGTTTTGTTGGACCCATATCTAATTCAGGAATAATGGTAGTGACTTTGCTGATTATACAATATTATTTTTAGAAGAACTAACAGTCTTAATATCAGACCAGATAGCAGTGTTGTTGTTTGCACCTTGATGGCAAAGTGGAGAGTTATAACTAAGATACATTGTGTTCAGTTTGCCAATGAATGGAAAAAAATCAGGACTAGAAATAGATTCTGATCCTATGAGCCACGAAATTGACCATGTCCTCTTGCGCTAATAGAGATATGCTAGGGTGACAATCATCTTTTATCTTTGCTGAAAGTATTCACAGCATATACTCCACATCCCAAATTTGGAAATATAAAATGTCAAAAGCCTGGAATATATAAAAATGTCCTAAGCTCAAAGTCCCTTCTCCATATTAAGACTCATCAGAGAAACTGTTATGTTCTTTTTCTCCATGTTTTAGGAAAAGATTCTTAGTCATTCTGGTGGACATTCTGAGGATGCTAGTAAACCTGATTAAAAAGGAGAACAACAAACCATCGGGTTACTACTTGCTCTAACCTCTGATAATGCCATAGCTTCCAGTAGAGTGGGTTACTTTAGATTGAGCAGTCCTGTGCTCATCTTTTATGCTCATCTCTAAGCACCCCAATGTAGAAGCATCTGAAGAATTGATACGCTGGGTTACACAACACTGGGAAAGCCAATCCGAAAGGTCAGACAATGTATCTTATGATGAGGAGGAGCTGCCTTTCTTCTGGGTCTCACAGATAAGCTCACATAAAGTCTAATAGAAGGAACTATATAATGTGACCACTTCTAAAGGGGAACAAGTTGTCTCAACGTGTATTCTGTCCTTTCTTGAGGACCACAGACATAGGATTGGAGACTCTGTTGTTTTTGTGCATCTGGAAAATTTTCTGAAATGGTTAGGAGAAAGTCCTCCTGAGAAGAAGTATAAGGTCTCCCCTTCTCTCCAAAATTGGTTATTCCAGGTGTCTGTGGGCCAACCAGTAAGGCCCCTGACAAATGGAAAGACCATCCACAGGGGTCTCACTGAATTTTTTGTTGTGTCTCTATAATGAGGAAAGGGAACTAGAGGAAGCCAAGAGCCAAGACCTCTTGAAATGAATTTAGATCTAACTAACAATAAGCTCATTTCAGACAGGCCAGAATATGAGTAGGGCAAGAAGCTCAACTCCCAGCCTGCTAATGTTCATCAGGAGGTGCAGAGCTTCTCTCTAGGCCTGACCTCAGCCCCACTTCCATCTGCTGGCCAGTGGTCCCTGAGAACAGATTGTCCCAAATCCAGTGATCCATGCATCAGAAACTACAGACTATAAAAATAAGCAACTCCCCCCCCACCCCCCATGGAGGAAGGCCTGCTATGAAAAGCTGTACTGTTCTGGTGGATTTAAGCATTATATGCACAGAAAGGATGGTTATCACCCTGGGGAGAATTAACCTTTGTCTTTCTCAAGTCACAAGACTGAATATTTTTAAATGTATCCATGAAAGTGACAGTAGAGGAACAGAAAGGAGCAAACTGGGATATGGTACCAGTGGAAATGAGAGTACGATGTCCTCATGAGTATGGTGTGGCTTCTCTACTACTTCCACCCTCATGGCAGGCTTGGTTCTCAGGGCCATTACAAAACAAAGCATTGGCAGAGAAAAAAAGTGCGGAAACATACCCACATGAGGCATATGATGGCTTTATGTCTGACACTGGTGAAACTCCAACGTAGTGGAGAAAAGATGGCCTTTTCAAAGATAGCCAATAGCTATGCTCATGGAAAAGTAGGAATCTTGACCCCTATCTCATACTATAAAGAAACATTAACTCCAGGTAAATTATAAATCTCAGCATGAAAAATAAAAATAATAAGGCTTCTAGAAAAAAATATGGGAGACAGCTCTATGACCTTAGGGAGTCAAAACATTTTTAAAACAGGATACATGAAACATAGAGGAAGAGATTGACAATTGGGACTACATTAAAATTAAAAAGTCCATGAAAAGACACCAATCAAGGCAAGTTAAAGACAAGTCACAGTTTGAGAGAACATAATTATATATACATACGTATACATACGTACATAAAAAGACACATCCAAAATATATAAAGAATGCCAAGAAATCAAGAAGACAAGTACAGATGTTCCAACAGAACAATAGGCAAAGATTGAATAAGCACTTCACAAAAGTGTAGGTTCAAACTTGGTAGAATAAAAAGATTATCGGTCATCAGGTAAATGCAAATTAATTCACAGAGAGGTTCTAGTTCTGGGTAAGGTGAACTAAGTGCTCACAGAAAGAAATAAAAAGTCCTGAATAACATGCCTGGAGCAGCTCCTGTAGACCCAGAAAGTAAATATTAGCAGGGAGAGTGGAAAACTCAAAGTACCACACTGAACTGGTGGTGACATGTCTGTTGTTGTTTGTTGTTGGTTGTTGTTGTTTTTTTCTGATGTCCTCCAGGTCCAGACTCAAAGACAGTCCCAACACAAAAGTTCACACCAGGTACAGAAAGTGAGACCCCCACTTTTTGTCTGTAGAATGGGGCAAACACAGGCACCTACCAGACAGAGTTGAGAATGCCTTCTTTTTCATTTGTATCTTTTCCATTGTCTTCTGCCCTAGCACCCAAACCATACCCTGTGCTAGAAGAGACTGTGATAGCAGCGCCAGAATCATGGATCTTAACCCTTTGCACCAAGACCATGGGAGGAATCTGTGATAATTTTCTGGTTTCCTCTCTTTTTTCCAGGCTGTTACATTGTCTCCCTCTCTGAATCTCCTCTGTCATGTCAGGCAGAACCAGCTATAGAAAGTATATAGCAGAGTGTGGAAGCTAAAGTTCCACTTCCTAACCAGAAAGCCAGGAATGGGAGCCTGAGTGCATGCAGAGGAGGGCTCAAAGGTATTTATTCTTGCAAAAGCAACTGCATGAACTTGTATGAACTTCTGAGCTCATCCCCAAGTGCACCTGCATGGATCTGACCCTGAACAGCATGCCAAAGGCTCTGAAAACTGATTTATAATATAGACAACCACCCAGGTTCCAGACTGGCCAACAGATGGCACACACACTAGACAGATCTGAATAGCACTGCGAAGGCTTTGTAAATTGAACTGGCCTTGGAACCACAAAGAGTAAATCAGCATTTGTGGCCTTGGTGTTAAGCAAAGACCGTCTTGACCTTTATTAGGCAAAGATTTCTTAGATATAACACCAAAAGCACAATCCATAAATAAAAAATGGAATAAAAAAATTGATAAATTAGACCTCACATAAGTAAAACTGTTTTATAGATACACACATATATATAACAGAGCAAGGTTTTACTTTAAAATACATACATACATACATACATACATACATACATACATACATACATATATACATACATATATTTAAAGGAATGAAAAGACAAAACCACAGAGTGTGTGAAAATATCTGAAAATCACATATCCAGAAAGGACTTGTATTAAGCAATACGAAGAACTCTCAAAATTCAACAGTAAAGTAACAAACAGCCCAATGCAAAAGTGGGCAAACAAATTGAACAAACACCTCACCAGAGAAGATATTTGTATGAAAAATAAACACAAAAAAAGATATTCAACATTATTAGTCATTAAGGAAATGCAATTAAAACCACAGTGAGATATACCTATCAGATTACCTAAACTAAAAACAAATAAAACAACAAAAAACAATAATATTAAATGTTGGTGAGGATATAGAGCTGCTGGAACTCTTATACATTGCTCATAGGAATGCAAAATGGTTCAACCACTCTAGAAAACAGTTCAGCTATTTCTTACAAAGTTGAAACATATGATTATCATATGATACTACAATCCTACTAAGTATTTACTCTTATTGAATTAAAAAGCTAAGCACACACATATGTTGTGACTTGTACATGAATGTTAATAGCTCTTTTCATAATTACCAAAAACCTGGAAATGACTTACGCATCTACCAACTGGTAAATAGATAACCTGTAGTACCTCCATACCATGGAATACTACTCAGCAATAAAAAGTGACTGAACTGTTGATATGTGCAAGAACTTGAATAAATCTCAAAAGCATTATGCCAAATGAAAGAAGCCTGTCTCAAAAAGATATATACTGTATTATTTCATTTGTATGATACCCTGGAAAATATGAGTATAGGGACAGAAAACAGAGGAATGGTTGTTGGGGTTTGGGGGTGAGGGGAGGGCTTGACTACAAAGTGATACACAAAACTAATTTTGGAGATGAGGGAACTTTTCCATATCCTGATTATGGTGATGGTTACAATTATCTCTGAGGTCTACAAAATTGTATGTAATACCAAGAAAAAAAAACTGGAACCATATATGCATGTGCTTCTATGTGTGTTTTTGTCTTGATATTGTAGTAGTCACACTGGTAAAAGTATATTCATCAAAACTCATTGAACTCTTAAAAATAAGTGATTTTTTATGTAAAGTATATCCCAATAAAGTTGAATGAAAATATTGACAAATCAAACAAATCATAATGAAAGACCAGTACACACTTATTACATGATTAAAATAAAAAAGGATGGCAATACCAAATGTTGGCAAGGACACAGAACAGCCAGAACTCCCATTTCCTGCAAGTGGGGGTAGTGGGGTATATATTTTTTGAAAATTCTTTGACACTGTCTCCTTGTGCTATGTTTACCTATATTCAAGAACACCTCTCATTGTATTCCTTACAGAGAAGAGCACACAGCCCCAAGACCATGGGTCCCAGTATTCAGAGAAACAGTATCCTAGCTCTAAACTGGAGACAACCCAGATATCCATCAAAAGGAGTGAAGAAATAAATCATGATGTACTCAGTTCCTAGAATATTAGATAGCAATGAAAAAAGACAAACTACTGCAAGAGGTGCAGGGTACAGTAATACAAACATCAGTCAATGCAATCTCACAAACTTCCCAGGCAGACACCAAATGTACCACATTAGATTCAAATAAAAATTTCTGGCTTTAAGTGAGAACATTTCTATTTTTCTCCCTTGCTCAAAACAATGAATAACAACAACAAAAATCCAGAATATCAACCAGCTCATGTCTGCCTGACTCACCTCCTGGAAATTGCATTCACATTTTTGAGAACTGAAGTTACTTAATCAGAGGCTTGTGATCTGAAAGCTGAAGAAGGCATCTCAGATTTTTTTGATCAGTAGAGGCAAAAGTAGGCTGAGGGCCTTGTGGTGAGTTGGATAAGGAAGGTCAAGGTTTGGGGGCAATGTCATTTTGGAGTTTGAGATTTTGAAGGATGAAGTATTTCCTGAGTTTCCTATAACAAAAGACTGTCCTTGTTTTATTTTTCACAACTTTTTGTTTTACTTTTTATGTATTTAGATCAGATTTCTGCATGTTTTCACCTTTCCAGAATCAATAATGTTAAATTTGTTGCAGTCAAGAAAAATATTAGGTTCAACCATGAATCAAAGAGCCAACCTCCTATCAACCTTGCCAAAAAGAGTAAATCAAAATTCTTTCACAGAAAATGGAAGGATTGTCAATCAAAGCTGAGAGTGGCTGCTATATTATTGCTTGAGGGTCCAGATTATGACTTTCACTGAAATAAAAACAAGATGATTAGTTTCAAAGACTCAGTATCTCATTTAGCTTTCCTCACTCTCAACCAATTCATAAAACACCCATTAAGGGAGATGAAGGCACCGACTATTAAAAATAAAATATAGATGCTCCTGGCTCACCATGTCTGCAGTGCTAAGTTCAATCAGGACTTTGAATTAGCATAACAGGATCATAAAATTTTTGGATACCCAAAACTGCAATCTTTGCCTTGGTTGCAGCTCCTCCCCCACAGCATATACAAGTGTTTCAATCACTCTGTGCATTACAAAAAGTGTCCTATTCTGCTATTACAATTCCAAAGATGTAGAGGGCCTGGTCTACAGTTTCTAGGTTGTGGGTTTTCAGTGAAACTGCCTTTTCTGGGATCACCTGGAACCACTGGGTGCCAGACTACAGTTGTCGTTCCATCTTGAGTCCAAGGCCCTCCTGAAATATGTTGTATTTCTGATCCTCCTCCCCCAGAGCAGTTATCCCCACACTTGGCCTTAAAGTACATCACAAAGGGGTCTTGCTAGAATCGGTCTCCCAGCCTGGGTGGCTCTCCTGAGTTCCAGAGAATCATGGCCCATTGAGCCTGGGCACCCTCAACCCCTTTGGTCCATCTCATATCCTGCCCTGATACTGACTGGTTTGGGAATCTAAGGAGATCAATGTGCATGTTCCATTTCCCACACAAAACAGTGGGAAAAGCACTCATGTTGGGGTCCAACAGATCTGGGTTTGAACCTCTGCTGTGCCATTTACTATTAATTTCTAAATTCACTGACTCACAATTCTCATGTATAAAGTGAGAATCATGTCTACCTCACTGAGCATTTTGAGACTTAAGGAAAAGAACAAGTAAAATGTTCATTGGCCTCTCCCTCTCCACTGAATCATTCCCATTAGGATACAAACATACGAAGATAGCTCTCATTCTAAAAAATAAGAAGTGAAACTCTGTTCCCTTTCTTGTCCCCTGCCTCCTGCAGCTTAGAACTCATTTCCCTTTTCCTCTAACCTTCGAAAGAGTAGTCTATACTCACTCACTGCCACTGATTGTCTCATTGCATTGACTTCTTGATTCACTCCGATTGGCCAGATTTTTATTTCTACAGCTCCATAAATAGCTCTAGCCAAGGTCATTGATGTCCTCCATGTTGCTAAACCCAACAGTCAAATCTCAGTCCATATCTTCAGCCCTGGCACAGTCGGCTACACTGCCCTCCTTGAAACATTCTCTTCATTTGGCTTCCAGGATAGCACATGCTTCTGTTCTATCAGTTCTTCTTTATCTCCTACGCTGAGTCCTCCTTGCCCTTTGCTGCTAAACTCCGGAAGGCGCCAACTCTCCCTTTCCCTGGATTCATTTCATTGTCAACTTCACCCATGAACATGGATCATGGTCTGTATGCTGAAGGCTCCCAAATTTATACATCCAGATGCTTCCCTTGAACTTCAGACTCCAATGACATCCTCACTGCTGCTTTTGTTTCTTACATGCCACATCCAACCCATCAAATCCTACTGAAACAAATCTAGACTATGGCTACTTCTCCCCATCCCTTCCTGGTCCAAGCCACCATCAGCTCTTACTTGGACCATTGCAATAACCTTCTTGCTGATCTTCAGCTTCCCCTTCACCAACAAAACCGGAGTTGTCATGTTACAGTGTGAACCAAATCATGCCATTCTTTTGCTCCCTGTTTCAGTCTGTTTAAAAACCAAAACCCTCCATGCTGTGCCTCTGCTCCCATTCCTTCTGCTCACACTGTCACTCTGCTACAGCCATACTGGCTTCCTTGCTACTTCTCAAACACATCAAGCAGCCTGCCTCAGGGCCTTTGCACTTTCCATTTCTTCTAGTTGGAAAACCCTTCCCCCAAACACCTAAGGCCTCATTCCCTTGTTCTCTTCAGGTCTCTGCCCACATGTTAGAGAGATATTGTTGACTACACTGTATAAAGTAGTATCTCCTTCCCTCTCCTGGCTTCCTTTATCCCCTTGTCCTGCCTTAGTTTTATCCACAACACTTTTCATTCTATCATAACATATAGCTGCTTTTTGTTAATTTATTGTATCCCTTCACTCAAAGATAAACTTATTCTGCAAAGTTATGAAACCTACATCACAATTTCCTGTCTAACCAAATGGGTTAACTAAAAAGTCCATTTTTCTATAGCTACCTCCAAGGACATTGTGAGGAGTAGACATGATAATATAGAAATTCACTGAAAATAATTAAAGTTACTACCAAATGTAACATAATAATTCCATCGTCATCATTGCTAATAAGAAAGATACCAGCGTGTTCTTGCTTCTACTCTTTTGGGTACCTTCCTGTGGGAAGGCCCTTTCTTTTTATGACTAGGGAGGAAGCCCAGGTCTCTCCTCACATACAGCAGACAAGATAGTCGAGACTGCTGAGAAGCTGTGTCGAATAGGAAGTGGGATGAGTGGCTGTGAGCAAGCCATGGTGTGTTTTATAACCTTAATTGCCAAATATGCCAAAATTTATAAAACCTCCTCTATCTTGGCTCTTAGATTTGATAAGATTAAAATAAATGCAAGTGCCTTGTCTACACAAAAGTTCTAGCAAAGGGACTGGATGCAAACTGCTAATGCCAACAGCTTCTAGTTGTCTAACCTATAACCTTGGGTGAGTTATTTTACTCCTCTGTGCCTCTATTTCCACAACTGTGAAGCAAGGTTCTAACAGAATCCATCTCTTGGGGGTTGTAGTGCAGTTAACTGCAAAGCATTTAGAATATTATCTGACATTACTAATAATGTTACCTATCTTTGTTATGTATTCAGTTTGATGCAAGAAAAAAATGATAGAAAATACAGAAAAAGACATAATTTAAAAGTCTGTAATGTGTAATTGGAATATATAAAGGAGAATTGAGAGTGAACTGGGCAGAATTTATATCTGAAGTGCTACTACAAAAATTTCCAAAATTAATGAAAAACACCAAGTCACTTTTGTAAGTCATCTCCATTCTTTGAGTCACAGTTTCCACACTGTAAATTTGAGGGTAATAATAACTTTTCTAACAGTTATTAAACAGAATAAAATAGACCATTCTGAACATAAAGACACAAGGCAGAGTTGAGGGTGGGAATACTGTACTGAAAATAGGTAGATTAAAATTTAAGTACATATTGGATGCTGAGATCCTAGGAAGAAACTGGAAGATTGTCTGGAGACTATGACCAGTGCAAGAAGAAAAATCTACAGATATTGACATAAAATATTCCACAAATAGATGTCCCAGCAAAATCACTATGTGGTGAACATAAGTGAACATACCCCACCTAACTGCTTAAAGTTTCCCATCTCTATCACTTTTTCACTCTTCAATATGGATAGACAACCAAGTATTGCCATTCCCCTGAGGATAACTCCTAACCTGATATATAGAGGCCAAAACAAATAAACAGGGAAAAAAATCAACTTGGATAAAATAGTTTGTTCAAGGGGAGAAGTTTTAAAAAATCCCTTAGAAAGATAAGAAAAGATATCACACCCATGAAGCAAGAACACAATTCTATTTTTAAAATAAAATTCAGAGGACAATAAGAACTATTGGAAATTTTTAAAATATAACAGTAGAAATAAAAAAACTCAGTAGAAGAAATGGATATAAAATTGGGGCAATCTCCCCCCACAATAGATATAGAAATAAGGCAAAAAAAATTTTTGAAAATGTTAGAGAGCCAGTCCAGGAGGTACCACCTCTTAATAATGGATTTTCTGGAAGAAAGAGAAGCAGAAGGGAAATACTCAGCAGTAAAATAATCCAAGAAAATTTCCAAGATAAAGGACACGAGTTTCTTGTTTGAAAATGCTAGCTGAATGCCTGGCACATCATTTTAAAATTTTGGAAAAGTGGGAACAAAATAAAGATCTCATACAAAAAAAATTAAACATAAAAGATCAGAAGTCAAAATGACTTTGGATTTCTCAAACATTGATAGAAGACAATAAAGCAATACTTTCAAATTCTGAAATGTACTCCCAACTGAAGCTATTATACGTAATCACATTATTAATAAAGGATGGGGATAGAACAAAGTCATTTCAGACATGTTGTTTCTGCCAGCTTTTGCTGCATAATGAATATCCACGAGCTCATAAAGGTGTATACAATACGTATTTTTATTCTTGATCACAAGTTCATAGATTAGAAGAGACAACTCTCCTTTAGACTCTGAGTCTACAGGTCACCCTGTGGGGTTCTGATCCATGTGTAAATACCAAATATCAGTCTAAGGAAAGTTACAATAAAACCACATTGGGAGAATGAAGGGATGGAAAAGAAGAATATGTGTGGTGCAACAGGAGAGGAAAGAGAGCTAAATCCTTACTGTGAAGACAGAGTAGCATAGTAGAATAAAATTTTAATAACAATAACTGTCCTAAAAATAATAGCAGTCACTCTCCATTCCCATTCTTCCCTTGATTCTGTAGTGATAATGAATTAATTGAAGTTGTTCCAATAAGCCAGGTTCTCTTACCTCTGGACCTGGGTTGTGCTTTTTTCTGCACTGCCAACTTCAATCCCACTTGCCTAGCTAGCTCCTCTCTCTCATTCAAGACTGTCCCTAGCTTTTGCTTCCTCTGGAAGAAGAGTCCCTCCTATGTACCCTTATAGAAACATATGCCCACTTCATCTGAACACTTGCCATGTGATATGAAAATTGTTCTTGTACTTGTCAGTCTCTGTCATAAGCCTGCAAATTCAGCTTAACATGGACCCCTGGTATCCAGCACATTGCCTCGCTGTTAAATAGTACTCAGTATATAGTTATTTTGTAGGAAATTTTATTCATAATTATTCAAAAACACTTTTACACATGTGTTGGAAGCATTATTATATAGATAAAATTCCATAACAGATATGAGAATACTGTAGAAACCTATAAACACTATGAAAAGATTCATATATAGTAAATATGCAATAAATGTTTCAGAAAACCATTGACAATACATAAAAAAGAGACGATCACATCTATCTCCTGCCAATGATACAGCCATTTTATTGGCCGACAGTGATAATTTAACCCCTTTAAAATAATAAACCCATTCTCTTAACACAAGTATATGTTGACAGCATCTCCTTAAACAAGGCAAGGCATAAGGCTGAGTGGAGGACACAAAGGTGAACAACAAAGTGGAGAAAAGCCATGGGCACCAATAAGTCAAGGAAGAAATTATGGGGACTGAGACACAAAAGAAGTGAATTTATGAAATTTTAGAGAGGGACGCTCTTCTTATCACTAGAGGTATCAAAAAATACTTTATGGAGATGATTTGAGAGATGAGTAGAAGCTGCACAGGTCTGATGAACCTTTAAATGTGAAGGCGAAAAGGATTCCAGGAACCCATAATGCTGAGCTGACAAGAGTATGGTGGGAATTTGGTTTTGAAAGAGTTATCTACAGGTTTTCAGGGTGGACTGGTCCGGGGCCTAAAGCATTAGTAAGGATGCTCCTGTAATAGTTCAGGTAAGGGCTGAGAGGGTCTTGTGTAGATGGAGGCAGGGGATGAAAGGCACAGAGTATAGAGAAGGAAATGATTGTGATTACATGTGGGAGGCTAAGGGGGATGTCGAAGCATCAGCAACAGAGCCAAGAATGGGGGAGGGGCACTGAACAGGAGGATTTCATAGCTCAGGAAGGTGCTGTCAAGTTGCTTCAGGCTTCTTCAATTTAGCAGTTGCAGTTAGCATATCCAACTCAACAGATCAGTGACTTGATTGAGACACAAGGAAGAAGCTATTCATTTTTCATGCTTCAGTGAGTAATCATTTCCCTTCTTGATGCCCTAGAATGTTGACTCCATTCTGGGGTGGTCCTGCCCTGGTTCTCCCTCTGCATTCAGCAGCTGCATCTGTTAGTTTGTGCAAGTGATTGATGGATTGAACCTTCCTCCCAGGGGAGGGAGGGAGAGAAGGCTACAGCAGTTTGACAAACTAAAGCACCAGAAAAAAAAAAAAAACCAAGAAGGAAGAAAATCCACGATTGTTCAGATCATTTGACTGCATTTCAAAGTCAAGTGCTTTGATTTCAAATCTTGGCTCAGGGTAACTCTGCCATAACAAGCCAGTGAGCCAAAGCTGCTGGCTTCTCTGATTGTTAGATTGGTCTTAGTAATAGTATGAGACACCTTCCATTCAAAAGGTATATTTTGAGATGCTGTAACAAACCAAACAGCTCAGAGTTTTCTCGGAAGCTGACAAACCTTGTTTCTGTAATTTACTTCTTCACTAGAAGTGAAATATTTTCCTGAAACTACCTGGTACTAGAGGTTTTTGATCAAATCCAGCACATCATCCAAAAAATGTATGTTTGCCATAGGGACAGCCACAATAGTCACCTTTAACAGAGTGATTAAACCTATAGTTATTAAGAGCCTACTGTGTGCCAGATAGGTTTCAGGCACCAGCAGTGAATGAGACATAGGGAGAAGCAAATAATAAACGAAGTAATGTCATTTACTGACGAATGCTATGGTGAAAATTAAACAGGGTAATAGGATAGAGACTGGGAGCAAATTGAGAATGGCTGGTAATGGGCAGTCTTCTTAAAGGTGGTGAAATGGCTGGGAAATGAATGAGAGGGTAGAGCTGGCTTTTTGAATGGAATGGCATTCTATACAGAAGGAAAAACAAGTATGAAGTCCGAAGGTGGAAACAACTTGACATATTCCTGGAACAGCAAGAAAGCCAGACAGGCTGCACAGGCCCCCAACCCCCAGGCCACAGATCAGTACCCGTCTGTGGCCTGTTAGGAGCCAGGCCGCCCAGCAGGAAGTGAACAGCAGGCAAGTGAGCGAAACTTCATCTATACTTGCAGTCACTCCCCAGTATTAGCAACACCACCTCAGATCCACCTCAGATTATCAGGCATGAGATTTTTATAGGAGCACTGGTCTCTGGTGGCAAAATGTTGAGGGCCACTGGCTAGAGCACAGTGAGGCAGGCAGATGGACGGGGCAGATAGATGGGAGTGTGCAGGCCACCATATGGGAGCTTGGATTTTATTCTTCCTGTGGTGGGAAGCCACATAAGTTTAAATAGAGGTGTTTCTTCATTAGATTCATGGTTTCAAAGGCTGACTTGGTGGCTATATGGATCAGGGTGTGAGAAGTGAGACAGCGAGCAGAGAGTAGGTATTTCTAGCAAGAAATAGTCTGTAATATCAAAAAACATTGTAGTGGGAGTCAGAAACCTGGATCCTATTCTCAACTCTCCTACCTATTCATGTGGAATTTGGGCTAGCCCCTCTGCTTCAGTTTCCTGATCTTTAAAATGATGAAGTTGGAATAGGTCATATCCAGGATACCTTTATCACATGGCTGGGCTGTGTGATAAAACCAGTGGACACAATTATTCACAAGGTGCTTCCTTTTCAGGCAGTTAGGGAACAGCTTCCTTCTCTGAATGTCTATCATATTTATGTCCAGTTTTTCATTGTAGACTACATTGTAACAATGGAAAACAGCATAGAAAACAAATTCTAATGGAGTCCAAAATTTGACTCCTTGTCAGATAACCATGGTTCCATAACATAGAGATTACACATTTTAAAGACCCCTCGAGTCAGCTTTCATTTTCTACATGTTCCACAGAGCAACATTTGCTACCTGGCCAGGGGAGGAGGCTACCTGGAACCCTTCCACCCACCCAAAGCAGGGTCCATGCAGAAGGACAGCCCTTTCACTCCTTCGCTAGACCCATTGCTGAGTCACCATGGTGCTTACCATCTCCCTAAGGGGGTACTTACTCAACATGTCCTTTCGTGTCAACCTCCACTACCTCTACTACCATATCATTTGTAAGTGTGGTAGACTTATTATCACCTAAACAAATCTTAGTGTCAGTCCCCTAGTGAATGTACCAGCATTCACTGGATATGCCCTGATCCCTACTTCCCTGGAAAGGAGAAAAGGAAAGCACATCCACTGCCTCTCTAAGAGGTGGCTGTTTTATGAAGCTTCACTGTTATTCGTGACTCCTTTGGCCTCCCTCTCATGAGCTGAGGTGTCTTGCCTTGGGACTAGATATCTTAAACTGTTATGAGTATCTACTCCTTTCTGTCTTTCTTCTAAATCAGTCCTAAATAGAGAAGAAGGCAAGAATCCTATGGGTGGCCCGGAAGTTTCTTTAGAAGGTAGGTTACTTTAGCCCAAACCTAAGAATGGGCCAATTCAGAAGCTTGAGAGGGCACGGACTCATATGGCTATGGCACTGGGTTCTAGAAATTTCCAAGAATCATTGGGAAAGCTAGCTTAGTCTGTCTAGATAGTGGTCCCTAGAACAAGTAACATTTCAACAAGAGGTTCAACAGCAAGAGATTGGTAATACTAAAAGTCACCAAAGGGATAAATTTGAGTAAGTATAGGATATTTATACCTGGTGATTTTATTTTTAGCATAACCAAACTATGGGAATATTTTTTAAGGCAGCCTAATTTATGTAGAGGTTTTCAGGAAAAAGATAGCTTCGGTATAATTAAAAAAAAATTTTAACTCCAATAAAATTTTCAGGAATTCCAAAACAAACTATGGTATAGGATAATTGGTGAGAGTCTTAAGCTTAAATTCTTGGTCTAATTATTATTGTATGTATTGTAACTTAAATAAGTTGCTTAATCTTTGTGATTCTCAGTTCATGTCTATAAAACTGACTTAATTCATGGTTTGATCACATTTGCTGAGATACAGTAGTCCTCCCTTATGCACAGTTTCACATGCCACAGTTTTAGTTACCTATGGTCGACCAGAATCCAAAATATTAAATGGAAAATTCCAGAAATAAAGAATCCAGAGTTTTAAATTGCCTACTGTTTTGAGTAGTGTGATGAAATCTCTTGCTATCCTGCTCCATCCTATGTGGACATGAATCATCTCTTTGTCCAGTGTACCCAGCTGCAGATGCTCCCCATCTGGTAATCACTTAGTCGCTGTCTCAATGATCAGACCCACTGCTGTGATGTCGCAGTGCTTCTGTTCAAGTGATCCTTATTTCATGTCTTATTTATATAACTTTTAATATACTGTATTGTTATAACTGTTTTATTTTTATTAGTTATTGTTAGTAATCTCTTACTGTGCCTAATTTATAAATTAGATTTCGTCATAGATATGTATGTATAGAAAAACATAGTATATAGAGGATTTGGTACTATCCATGGTTTCAGGCTTCCACTTGGGGTCTTGGAACATGTCTCCCATGAATAAGGGGCTGGGGTGGCTGTAATGAACATTAAATTCCTAGGAGGAAGCTAGCACATAATAGATACTGGTAGGTAGCAGTTATCATTAGTAACTGCAACCCCTCCTCTCAGGTTTCAGATTGCTGCAAATTAGAAGTTTCCTTGCTATCACACACTGCACTGGATTTAAAAGCAGGAGGCCTAGTTCTAGCCTATGTCAAGAATAGCTCCTGTGCCTTAAAGCCAAATAAAAAGCCTAAAAAAAAAAAAAAAAAAAAAGGCCTTCCAATGCCTGCCTCACTAAGACAGGTGGGGGAAAGTTCGTGCTCGTCTAAAAAGTTCTTAGAGCCCTCTGCATGTAAGATAATAAATAAATTCAGGCTACCTTTAACACCGTCACTATTTTTATATGAATTAGATTTTGTTACTCAAGGTCATCAGAAATAGACAAAAGTAGAAATGTATGAAGATACGCTGACTTTCCTCCTTTGGAGGGACTTCTTTTTCTTGTTATGTTATTCAGCTAATTAACTTAGAATTTACTACTGCCAAAAATCCTTTTAGAAGCCGAAGTGCTTAACCGATCTATAAAGCCAGCATCCCCAGTGACCCCCGAAGAGGCCTTTGCCCTATGCCTCTCATCAGCAGAATTCTGTTAACTGGATCAGGTGAAGCAGCACAGGGCTTCATCTGCTACCTTCTGTGAATTCTTGGAGCACTTCTGCTCTGTACTACTCATTTTCATACTCACTGTGTTCTGCCTTATCTCAGTACTTAACTGTGTCATTTGTATATCCTGTGTACTTCACTAGATTTCGGTGTGGTCACCTCTACGGGATGCCATTAATGTGCTTTTCTCGCACTCTATTCCAAAGATGCTGAGAAGCAGGTACCAACCAAACTGGTATCTAATTTCTTCATGAACACAGTTCAAAGATCAGGAGAGTAGCATGTGTTTGTAAACATAACAGATTCTCAACTTGAGACTTATTAAGTAGTTGACTAATTCATAATTATTAACTAATTAAACAGAAGTTAGATTTTTAAATAACTTAATCAGACATAATAGGCAAATTATTGCATGAATTTACTCAGCAAGCTTGTTAAACACCACTGACATGTCCCATAAGTGACATTTTAGTTTAGACCGCTGAGCTCCTCTCAGAAGAAGGCGGTAACAGTTTACTACTCAGAAATGGTTAGACCATGCTTCAGATCTTTCCTCTGTTTGTTTTGAGTTTAACTTTTTCAGGTTTTTGGGATCTCAGACTCAGAAAGTTGAGTTAATTTATTCTTATCAGTTCAGGACCACTATCACCGGCCCCTGAAAGACTCTCCCCCATTAATTTACTTTATTATTCTTCATTTCCATCCTCACTCCCCCATTTTCATCCTAACTATATATACCACTCCAAAAGTTTGAATCAATGTCTTTGAAAATAATACAGTAAGCAACTTATAATGGTTTAACTTATGATTTTTCAACTTTATGACAGTGTGAAGAAATATGCATTCAGAAATATGCATTCAGTACTTTGAATTTTGATAATTTCCTGGGTAGCAGTATGTGATCAGATGCCCTCATGTGTTGCTGGGCAGTGACATCAAGCCACAGCTCTCAGCTAGCCACATGATCAGGAGAGTAAACAACCAACACTACAATGTGCTGTGTTACCAGTGTTTTTTGGATACTATGTTTTGTATTTCATGTCTACAAACACACATCCACATCTTCTGGTGAGGAGAGGAAAGCAATTACTCTTGAGTTGAAACTCAAGATTATTGTAAATGTTCTGAGTACATTTAAGGTAGGCTAGGATAAGCTATGGTGTTCAATAGGTTAGGTATATTTAGTGCATTTTTGACTTCTGATATTTTCAACTTATGATGGGTTTATCCAATGTAACCTTACTGTATGTAGAGGAGCATCTGTAATTATTGCTCTAAGCAGTTTAAACACTTTGACATACATTGTCTTTTTAATCTTCCCAACCACACTATGGCATAAATTCTTGTTTCTATTTAACAGATGAGGAAACTGAAGCACAGATATGTTAAGTAATTTTCCTAAGGTCACTCATTTAGTACATGGAAGAGTGAGGACTCAACCCAGGCAACTTATATACAGAACCTGAGCTCCAAGCACTCTGCAGGACTGTATCTATTATGTCGTTATGTTTTTAAAATGTATTTGAATATTACCATGCTGGCATAGATCTCTTTCTATATCTTATTTTTTTTCATTTTACATTATGTTTTTAAGATCCTAAACAATTTGTAAATGTATCTCTAGTTCCTTGGTTACCATATAGCATTCTGTCATACACATCTGCCTCAGTTTACTCTTTTATTTCCTTACTGATGAACATTTACAATGTCTCCCATTCACTAATCTCCAAACAGTGTTGATGTAAACATCCTCATACACGTCTCTTTATAGACCTATGTGAATTTTTCTATGATATATTTTTTGAAACAGGATCATTGGGTTATAAAGTACATACTGCCTGTCAGATTGATTTCTGGAATGGTGATTCCAACCCTCCACCAACACTGTAAAAGTTCCTTTCTTCCCCAAATCCTCATCAATATTTACCTGACTTTCCAGTTTTACCAAGTTGATGCTCATAAAGTAATATAACATTGTTTTGTTTTTGTTTACATTTCTCAAGTCACTCATTAAATCAAACACCTTTTCATAAACTTGTGATTTGTTTTACCTTTCTGTAAATTGCTTACTCATAATTTTTGCCCATTATTTTTACTGGGTCTCCTATCTTGTGTCCTAGGTACTAGCTGTTTGTTAGTTTAAGAGGTTGGAAATATTGCCTCTCACTCTTTCCCCCTTGAGTTAACTTTGTGGTGTCCTTTCTTGAAGAAATTTCCAATATCGATATAGTTATATCCATTGATTTTTTTTGTTTTGCTTTTATTATTTGAACTTTGGATTCTTGTTTTAAAAACAATTCCTTTAGACATCTACTTCTGGATATTATGGAAGAATTTTGTATGACTAAACTTCTATTACAAAGAACTATAAAAGCTGGATGAAGAACAAAAAGCAGATATTTGAAGGCATTGTAAAATAACCAAGACTTGAAGATTTAAAAACTCAGAAGAGTAGTGCATTGAAATAAGCCTGATATTTGACACAGCATTTTATCCCTGGGAAATGTATAACAAGTATAAAGGTTAAATGGAATGGAATGTCTTTGAGCTTGTGATATTCCTACTGAGTGAATATACAAAATTAAAGTTGAAAGCTACCAAGTCAGCCTGACCTTGAAGGATCACTATCCCAAGAAAAGGGACTGCATGTAAATTTACCTCAAGACATCTACTAACTCCTAAGCTGTAAATACGTTAGTTTAAGATATAGTTGTATCTAAATGCTAAGAGAATAAAAAGTTAGTCAGAGATTAAAATCAGAGACTTTGTCAGTCTCACAGTGCTGGAGAAACAAAAATAGAAGTTAAGGGCCTATAAAGAAACAAGAACCCTGGTGAGCGTCTGAGGCTTCCAGATAAGATGAGTAAATTAATATTAAGACATTAGTCCATGCTGTATCTACCTAAGAGAATAAAATTAAAACTTCATTGAATCAAAAATAACTAGATATTGTAAGAAATTGGACCAAATGACCAAAACTGATAGAAAATATAGATAATGGAAACAGATCTAAAAGATAACTAGACCTGAATTATGAGAGGTGGTTTCAAAATAAATATGATTAACATGTTCAAGGAAATAGATGAAAAGATAGAAAACTTTATCAGAGGCCTGGAATCTTTTTAAAGAAAGGTTCAAATTAAAATTCTGGACAAGAAAAACAAAATTACTGAAATTGATAATTCAATAGATTTAACAACAAATCAGACACATCAGGGAATAGTATAAATGAGCTGAAAGACAAATGAGAGAAACTATCCAGATTGAAGCAAGAGAAAAATGGTAAAAAAAATATAGAAAGACATAATTTAAATGTCTATAACTTATGTTATATAATTGGAGTATTCAAAGTAGAGTTGGGAAAGAATTGGGCAGAAGCAAAATCTGAAGAGTTACTAACTGAAAAATTTCCAATGCTTTTGAAAAGTATCAAACCACTAGTGTAATTATAGCTTAGGAGCTGCCTTGATACAAAATTTCATGCAGCACCCCTCCCCTCTATTTTTTTTGGAAACTATGTACCTTAACCAAGATAAATTCAAAGGATATCATACCTAAGTATGTGATAGTAAAACTGATGACAACGAAAGACAAAGAAAAAAACTTTTAAAGTAGTCAGAGTAAGAAACCACATTCTCTTCAGAGGAGTAAAGAAAACTTAAAGCTAACGTCATAATTTTAATAATAAGGCAAAAGACAATGAATAGAATCTTTAAAGTGCTGAAAGACAGGGGAAAAAATCATTGTAAAAATCTATACCCCTAAAAAGGATTCTTCAGAAATGAAAATAAAATAAAGACAATTCAGACACACAAAACCTGAGATTTCGTTGCTCACAGACCTGAACTAAAAGAAACACTGAAGAGAGTTCTTCAGGCAGGAGAAAAATTATCCCAGATAGAAATATCATAATTCTAGTTCTGAAAGGATAAACATGGTAGGTGCATGAGTAAACTAATGAATATTGAATTTTTAAAACAATTGATAAAATAATATTTTGTATGGTTTTAACATGCATAATTAAAGGCATAGTTATAATAGTACAAAAAGGAAAGGAAGTAGATTGGGTTAAAGTGTTGTAAGGGCCTTGCATTTTCTCAGAAATGTTGAGTATGCTAATACAAGATCATCTTTTATAACTCAAGCATGCAATTAATAAGCTATATTTAGGACCAAATATATCAGTAATTGCATTAGCCTTAAGTGGAGTAAATATTCTAATAAGATTTTTGGAATTAAAAATAACTCAAATCTAACAGTATGCATCTTACAAGAGACATATGTTAAATATAAAGATTCAGAAATATTGCAAATATAAAGATAAAAAATACATACCCAGCAAACATGAATGAAAAGAAAAGTGATGTGGTTATACCAATATCAAAGTGGATTTTAAGACAAGAAGCATTATTAGATATAAAATGGTCAATTCAATAGGAAGATGACTGATGAAATATTCTAAATTTATGTGTACCTAATATCATAGTTTCAAAATTCATAGTTTGAAAACTAGTTGACTAAAAAGGTAAATAAACAAATCCAAAGTTATATTTCTAAAGTTTAATACACTTTTTAGTAACTGGTGGAACAAGCCAACAATGAGGATATAGAAACTTTAAGAATCATGAATAACAAATATGACTTAACTAATGTATAAAAATATTCATCCAGCTATAGGTTGTAGATTGTTTTCATGTGCATATGGTGAAATTTAAAGCAAGTCTCAACAAACTTCAGAAGTGAAATAATGAAGTATATTCTATAATCACAATAGAATTAATCTGGTAAACCAAAACCAAAACAAAAATTTTAAAGCCCCAATATACTCCTAAATAAGCCATTGGTCAAAAAGAAACCACAATAGAATAAAACATATTTGGAACAAAATTAAAATTAAAATATAGTATATCAAAATATGTGGAATCCATATATTTAAAGACATTTCTATTTTTTTTCCCATGAACTGAATTCGTATCTTTCTATTGGTTGTTGGTCTTATTAATGTATAGGAGCTCTTAATATAATAAATAAATTAGTGCTTTTTATGCAGTTTAAGTTGCAAAATTTTTCCTGGTATGTCAGTTGGCTTTTGACTTTTTAAACACATAGAAAAGTTTTTATTAAAAATTTTTATGTAATCAAATTTATAAATCTTTCATGGCTTCTGGATTTTGTGTCATAGTTATAAAATCTATCCCCACTTCTTGTTTACAAGTACTTTTATATTTTTTTACATTTAAATATAGATCATTTGGAATTTGTGCTAGTATAGGGTGTGAGATGTGGAGTTGATATTTTTTCTCTAAATGACTACCCTTTTATCCCATTACCATTCTTCTATTGATGAACATAAAAGTGGTTTCTAGGATTTTACTATTACAAAGTCTTTGAAACAATTAACCTTGTAATTTTGTCATTTATATATGTACAGGCATAACTTAAGGATAAAATCATAGAGGTAGATTTGCTGAGTCAAAGGATGTGTACATTTATAATTTAAATCCAGTGTTGTACTTAAGAAGTATGATTCCAGTACGATCCTTGCTCTTGAGAAATCTCCAGGAGGGTTTCAGGAAGGAAGCCAGCAGGCTATTTTGAATTTCTACCATATCAGCAGCTAGAACCCTGCTCTTAGATCTTGGTGTATCATTTTCTAGAGGTGAGATCTAGACTGTGGAGCCAAATGACTGGTTCTGAATTCCAACCCCTGCTCTACCACTTCCAAGCAGTGGGACTTTGGCAGGTTGCCTCCTTCTCCTGCCTAGGTTTCCTTATCTATAAAATAGAAGGAATTTTCATAACAGTTGTTACTACCATCTATAAACAAACAGTACGTGTATTAATACTGTGGTCACTTCTGTCTCCTTAACACTTAGCACCACATCTAGCACGTGGTAAACACAGAATAAATATTGTCTCTTACCTAATAGTGTTAAGTTCTGACCTGACTTGACCTTATCTACTGTTCGTGTAGCAAGAAGCGTAATATTTATATCTGTCTTTACTTTGTCCCTTGTTCTTTTATTAGAACTTTGCCAAAAATCTTTGTATTTTTTTCTTTTGTTTCCTTTAAACAAACCATTTTAGATTCATTATTCATGTATTCATCCCAAAATCACGGATTAAGTGCAAACATTTGGCTATCTATCACTCCTACAAGCCTTATGCCTCCTTGCTTCAACCCCACCATGTCTCTCAATTCTCCATGAGTATATGTGCCAGCTCCGAATACCTTGGGGAAAAGGGCAGCTCAGTAGACAAAACCCAAATGTCCACCTTGAGCTTTTGTCACAGCCCACACCTAACATGGAGAGTCCTCATGTTCTGGACCCCAGAGTCCATGTTGGCCTCCCACCATAACTTCCCAAAGACCCAGAGAATGGCTCAAGTAGTATCACTGGCCCTTCCAGCTCAGTGTTCAATGCCAGCAGAGCAGAGCAAAGCTCTGTGCACATCTATTTTTAAGCAGTCAGATTTATGCAGCCATGCTTAAGAGACCCTGGGTAACCATTCATTGTTAGATTAAACCTGTGGTTTCTGGAAGCCTTTTTCTAACTCAGCATGCTATGCTATTAGAGGCCTGACATGCTTTCTAGTCATGCAGAGAAGAACTTCCAGGGTATTATTTGAATAACATCCTAATCCTTTGCACAATTTCACCCAGCGCACCTGGGAGTCTCTACTACACTGACAAGTCAACAGCGCCCACTGTTTTGTATTGTCAAAATGAGGTTATAGGAGCAGGTTCAGTGAAGAGCAGAAACTGCAGAGTGCACATTTAACCTGTAGATTGGATTTTGAGGCTGTGTGTCCTCAAACTTCCATTACCACGGGGCAGATGAGTATCTTCATTTTATTCACAGTTAAAGGAGCCAGAAAGGGAAATTCATGCCCTTGTGCTATGCCAGGAGGGGTATCTTCATTCGCTCCTCAGGCTACTGATTTGTTCTCCAGACAGCCTTGCTCTTGGGAGAGGGGCCTCTTCATTCCTTCCTCTAGGGCTGTGACTACCTTGTCTTTCTTTTGCTCTTGTAAATCATTTCTATTCTGCTTCCTGCTCTCTTGTCTTCCTTCCAACCCTCTCTGGTCTTGAAAAAGCTGAAACAACTCCTTTGCCAGATGAACACAAATCTAGCAGCCCTGTCCATTTGTTCTCCGGCAAAAACCCTCACCACTGCCTTGTCTTGGACCTCACAAACCTTTGCATCCAGCCCAGAACCAGAGGTGACAACACCTATGCTAGTGACCTCAGCTTCACACATCTCATGAGTATTTGCAACGTTCCCAGAGTGTCTGCCTATTCCAGTCAATAGAACATTTTTAGATATTAGACATAAGAAAGAGTAATTCTCATTGAATATGATTTTTCTTTGATAATCAAGTCCTTTTGGGGTGTCATGAGAAGTATTTGAGACAGAGGTTGTAAACTACTGACCCATGAAACAAATCTAGCCTGCAGCCCTATTTTGTCTGACAAATACAAGTTAAATTTTTAAAAATTGGTTGACAATTTAAAATTGGGTTATTCCATATAAAAACTCAGATGTGCTATTGTGAAAAGAGGAGGCTCACATTCCTGCAATGGTAACCCCTGAGGAAACTGAGCATAGCTGTTACCTTTAAATAGACATGAATTTCTAGTTTTCTCCATCGCTGCCACCTCGACTGTTCTACATCCACTCCTCAGCTCACCCACTTATGATACTTGCCTAATCCTGGAGGTATCACATATATATGACATCTTCTTTACCCATTTATTTTTCATTGATGGATAATTAGGTTATTTCCTTATCTTGGCTATTGTGAATAATGTTGCAGTGAACATGGGTGTACAGATATCTCTAAGATACTAATTTTAATTTCTTCAGATATATACCCAAGAATGGGAATCACATGGTAGTTCAATTTTTAAGTTTTTAGAAACTGTTATACTGTTACCAATAATGGCTGTACCAATTTATACTGCCATCACCAATGTTTCATTTTCTTCACATCATCACTAATTTTTGTTATCTCTTGTCTTTTTGGAAAAAAAAAAAAACTTCCTAACAGGTGAGATGATATCTTATTGTGGTTTTTATTTGCATTTCCCTGATAATTAGTGATGTCAAGCATCGTTTCATATACCTGTTGGCCATTTGGTTGTCCTCTTTGAGGAAATATCTATTCAGGTCCTTTGTTCATGTTTTAATTGGATGATTAGTTTTTTGCTATTCAGTTTTATGAGTTCTTGATATATATTAGCTATTAACTTCTTATCAAATATGCAATTTGTGAATATTTTCTCCATCCTGTAGTATGCCTTATCAACTTATTGATTATTTCCTTTGCTGTGTAGAAGCTCTTTAGTTTAATGTAGTCCCACTTGTTTATTTTGTTGCCTATACTTTTGGTTACTTATTCAAGAAACCATTGCCTAGGCCAATGTCAAGGTATTTTTCCCTATGTTTTCTTTGAGGAGTTTTATGATTTCAGGTCTTACCTTTAAATCTTTGATCTATTTAAAGTTGATTTTTGCAAGTAGTATAAGATAGGGGTGCCATTTTATTATTTTGCTTGTGGACATACAGTTTTCCTAACCATGTTGATTGAAGAGACTCTTGACACCTTGTCAAAAATTAGTTGACTATATATGTGGTAGTTATGTCCAGGCTCTCTATTCTTTTCCACTGATTCGTATGCTTTTTTAAAATGCCAGTACCATATTGTTTTGATTGCCATAACTTTGTAGTATAGTTTGAAATCAGGAAATGTGATGCCTCAAGTTTGGTTCTTCTTTCTTGGGATTGCTTTGGCTATTCGAGGTTTTTGCGGTTCCAAACAAATTTTGGGATAGTTTTTTTTCTGTAAAAAAAAGTCATTGGAATTTTGATCAGGATTGCATTGAATCTGTAGATTGCTTTGAATAGTGTGAACATTTTCACGGTATTGATTCTTCCAATCCAAGAACGTGGGATAGCTTTCAATTTATGTGTGTCTTCTTTGATTTCTTTCATCAATATCTTTCAGTGTACAGTCAGTCTTTCACCAACTTGACAAAATTTATTCCTAAGTATTTTATTTTTAATGCTGCTGTAAATAGGATTGCTTTTTAAAATTTATTTCTCTTTTAAATAGTTCACTTTTAGTGTATAGAAATGCAACTAATATTTGCATGTTGATTTTGTGTTCTCAACTTTACTGAATTCATTCATTAGTTCTAACAGTTTTCACTGGAGTCTTGAAAGGTTTTATACATATATGATCATGTCATGTATGAACAGAGATAATTTTGTTTTTTTCTTTTTTGAAATGAATGCCTTTTTTTTTTTCTTGCCTAATTGGTATGGCTTGGATTTCAATTGCTGTGTTGTATAGAAATGGCAAAAGTGGGCATCCCTGTCTTGTGCCTGATCTTAGGAAAAATATTTTAACTTTTCACCATTGAGTATGATCCAGCAAAAGTTTTTAACAAATTTCTGAAGTCTGAGGAGGGAGCTAGCTTGAGTATAGAGGTTTGCACCTAATCACAGGCTCTTTTCCATGGACCTCCACCACATACTCATAGGAAAGATTGAGGATGAGGCAGGAGATCAGAGTAATCTCTCCTCAGTGTGGTCACAGAGGAGATGAGTAGCAAGAGGAAAGTGGTAAGGAAAGTGCAAATTTTTACCAGATCCTCCTTCTCATGGATAAAATGCCTTAAGATGCTGAGGGAGGGGCTGCACCCTTGTCACCACAAGGGTGTTATCAAGACCACTACTCCAGGGGATAGGTAAAGGGCAAAACCCTGAGGGTTAGACTCAATCCATTAAAGACGTCCTACCATTGGAGGAAGGGCAGAATGCTCTTCCAAACATAAGGCCCACCAAAGATTCAAGGTATAGTTTGGCTACTACAGAGAGGAGGGTCATAATTACAAAACAATCCTGATACCAAAGGCCCAGAGACACAGGACCTGACAAAGGCATAATCAGGAAAATGGAGGACCCTTCCCTTCCCCTCCTATACACTACCACTAGACTAGCAAGCACAAAATAACAATAGCTGTCTACCACTGAGAAAAGAAACAACAGCATGCAGAAAAACTTTCCTTGGGGTATAGACCACACAAGGACAAAAAAAGCTAAGGGTTTACTAGAAATATTAGAAAAAGCTTCCAGCAACCCGGACACACCCAAGGTATAATTTGAAACTGGTAATACACTGAAGGTAACAATAGCCACCAACAAAAACCAAACCCAGCTCAGTTCTTGACTAGATTTTCTCAGTATCCTATCCTAACAGGCTAGCAGCAGAAGAGGCATGTTGACTTCTAAACAAAAAGACTATTTACTACTGTCACACATCACAAAGCACCATATACAATAAAAAGTTATGACACAAAAATGTGAGACAAAACATCTCACTGTCAAAGTAATCAACAGAACCAGATTTAGAGATGACAGAAATGTAGGAACTATCAGACAGTGTATTTAAAATAATTGTAATTAATATGTTAAAAGTTATAGTAGAAAAAATGAACAACATGTATGACCAGATGAGAAATTTCGGCAGAGAAATGAAAGCTTAAGAAAGAGTCTAATAGAAATGCTATAAATAAAAGATGATAATGGAAATAAAGAATATCTTTGATGAGCTTTTCAGTAGACTTAACACATCCAAGGAAAGAATTTGTTAACTTGAAGACAAATCAATAGAAATTTCCCAAAATGAAACACAAATGAAAGTAAAAATATTTTTTTTTTTAAAAAAGAACAAAGCCGAGCATCCAAGCACAAAAGGCCAAAACAGTTTAAAATGTGTGCAATTGGAAAAGCAGAAAGGGAGATAGGAGCAGAAGAACTTTTTGAGAAGATAATAGCCAAGTATTTTTTTTTTAATAATATAAGATATCAAACTATAGATCTGGGAAGCTCAGAGAACCCTGTATAATATGGGTCTAATCAACAGATAGAAACCACACAGTAGGTAAACAGGGTGAAGTTTAATGTGAAGAATTATTAATTATGGTAAAAGAGTAACTATAATATATAAGGAGACTCTGTAATTGTACCCTTGGATGAGAAAGAACAACCAAAAAAGTTCAAATGTAGAAGAGGTTAAACATCATTAGAAGAGGTGTGGCCCAGCTACTTGGAAGCAGAGAAGTTCACTGGTTTGCTAGGACAGAGGTGGTCTGGAGTACTGGGAAACAATAGGTAACCTTTCAGAGTATAGGCTAGGGTACAGACATACAGTAGAAGTCTGGGTGCCAGCAGGGGCAAAAAGCCATCAGAGCTCATGGGGCATGCCTGGAGAATGGGAAGACTTGCAAGAGGAATAACTGTTCATGGTGTGACCATCGAAGACATATGAACCTGTATGCAAACTGTACGAGAACTTGCCGAAGGAGTTCACGCAGGCAGGTGGGGATTTGGCTTCCATGTTGAGAAGGATATACAAAGGTTATTGCCAGGCCAAGGCTGCAAGGTCACAGAGGGGCCTTACTCTGAGAAGGGGCTAGGGCAGTTTCTACCAGACATCCTCACAATTGGACACTGACCCTTCCTGGCCCACACCAGAAATCATGGGAAGCCTCTTCTTCCTCCAGTGTCCCTTCCGCGCCCACTACTGAGAAAGCTTAACATTGCCTCACTTTAAAGGAGAAGTGCTCAAAAGAATTCCATTGTTATCAGAGAGCCTATATTGGAGGATGTATTCAGTGCTAAGAGGCAATAATTGGATAACTGATACAAACCCTAAGCAGATAATTACCGGAATCAATCAATCAATCAATCTCTCTCTCTCTCTCTCTCTCTCTCTCTCTCTCTCTCTCTCTCTCTCACACACACACACCACACACACACACACACACACACATATCATTTGAAAGTTAAAAATCATGACAGGCTTTTTGTCAGAAATTGCAAATCAGAAAACAATGAAGTGATGTCTTTAAAATGCTCACAGAAAAAAAAAAAAGTTCATCCAGAATTCTATGCTCAGTAAAAATACTTTTTTGAAATTGAAGGCAAAATAATGACTTTTCCAAACAAAAAGGGCCTTGAGAATTCATTACCAGCAGACCTGTACAATGTAAGAAGTGGCAAAGGAAACTTTTAAAGTAGAACAAATAAGATAATGAGAGAAATTTGAATCTACATAAAGAAATGAATATTTCCAGAAATGATTGAAGGGCAATATAATTTTAATTTTTAACCATTCTAAAAAATAATTGACCCTTTAAAGCACAAATAGTTTTAAGGTGCTGCATGTTTCTAGCACATGCAAAGTTAAATATATGACAACAATAAAAGGTTGGAGGGAAAAAGAGGGAGAATACTGATTTCAGGTTGTTATAGCTATGTGCCATGCAGCATTGTATTATTTGAAGGTAAATACATCATAGTCAACCCGCCTGAAAATCCAAGGTAAAGGGAAATCTTGAAGTCAGACAAAGAAAAAAAGAAACATTAAATATGAAAAAAAAATAAGGTGGAAGTGGTTAAAAGCAAGGAATTAGAAACTTAAACTTCAAATATTGTTTTATCTGAGACAAATACTGTTTTATATGAGGCAAGAAGTTGGGGTAGGGAAGATCCTATAGGCAATTTAAGAGTATCAGTCATATCTGGCTCTTAAAATGGCTTATAAGTGTTTGTTTTATTATGATTTACAGCTTTGCAAGAAATATGCATATTCTCTTCTATATATGAATATTACATAAATTTTGAGCTTATTGAATTTTTATCTCTCCCACCAAGAAAATATATTCTGTATCTAAAAAAGCAAGTTCTGTGCTGAAAAATAGACCTGAAATTCCCAGTCTTAGAAGGAATGCTTCTTGTTACCCCCATCAAAGACAATGCTGACAATGATGACTTTTAAAAATTTAGTGGCCATGGGGGTGAGGGGAGTGTTGTCTTTAGTGGTGCTCTAAACAATACGTACATCTCTGTCTAGCTCTCTTCAGGCAGGATGTGAATGTCCTTATGTGCACTTTCTAATTTTTCATAGAATCTGATAATTACATGAGAATATTATCCCTGAGCCAGGTCATTCTCTAAATCGTCTTGACACCTAGAAAAAGCAATGAGCTAGCTCTCATTTAAATTAGGTAATCACACTGCCCCTCAGAATCATAAGGAAGGCAAGAAAATGTGGGCTGCAGATGGAATTGGTTTAATGAAGGATTTGGAATAATAGAGTGGGTCTTCTGTCTAGACCTTGCTTGAATGACATACCATTGAGGTTAATTGGATGAGTTGCACATTGGTGCTTGTTCCTTTAATCACAAGTGCATAGGGGAGCCACCATTTCCCAAGTAAAATACATTCTTCCTTTGCGCTAGCTCTAGTTTGAAGATATTGATTATATTTGTGTTTTTATAGGGCGTGAAAGAACCAAACAACCAAATAAAACTAAGTATCAACAGAACACAGAGTAATTGTTCTAAGGTTGGCTGTGGGCTTTTTTCTGTCAGAGAGAACAGATGCATGTAGTGTCCTTTCTGTATCATAGGGCATGAAGTCCACAGTGAGGCTACTCACTCCCTTACCAGCAAAGAAGAGAGCAGGTGGGGCTGGGCACCCCCCCAAAATATATATATATATTCACACACACACATATACATATATATATATATATATATGTATATGTATATGTATATGTATATACACACACACACACACACACACACATATGTGTGTGTATATATATGTATTAGATTAGATATTATACAAAACCTATAGTATGTGTTTACAGGTGTTCTCCCACTTTAAGTAAGGTAATACATGGACTTGGCACTGATTACTTGTCACCTTAGGCAGGCCTTATGTGTCTCAGTTTTAACTCATTGAATTTAATCAGTCATTCATTTAGGAAGTAATGCATGCTCAATATGTCTGGCCACGGTACTCTACCAAATTACACAAATGTGAACCGGATATTATACTAAAATATTTCACAGCCTGTAGATGAGACAGTAAGGTAAATAACTAAAGCACAACCCCTTCGACTTTCTATTACAACATCTCTTTTATTCCCCCACAGCACTTTCTCAACTTCTAACACTTTACCCGGTTGGTGTCTGAGGTCCCATCAGACTCCAAGTTCCATGAGGGCAGGACTACCCCTGTTTGGCTAACAATTGCATCTCTAATTCCCTGGCCACAGCAGCCACTCAATAAGAATTCATTAAATGCTGCCTAATGCAAGTGTGCACAGGATGCTGGAGTAGTCACATGGGCATTATCTAACCCAACCTGGACAGTCAAGGATGACTTTACAAAAGAAGGGTGCTTGGGCTGAGTCTTCAAGGATGTGCAATTTTCTAGATGGGCAAAGTGAGGGAGAGTTTTCCAGGCTAAGGACAGAGCATGTGTTTCAGGCTTCATAGGTAAAAGAACAACTTCTTTACCTGCTTTTAAAAACCTGCAGATTAAGATTCTTTTCAACTCTCACGTAATTATCTCAATCCTAACATGGTAGACAGTTCTATATTCAAGACTGCATTTCATATGGCTTATTTTTTAGTTACTATAGGGCAGTAAGTTACTCTGAACATTATCATACCTTACTTAGGAAAATCAGTTCAATTATCATCATGTTTGTATTAGGTTATTTTTTTTCCTTCTACTCCCCTTTTTATAATTGCAGTATTTCAGGCTATCCTTTTCCACTGACATTTGAGTATCAGTAAACAAGGATCTTTTAAGAGCTGCTATAAAGAAACTATGCTAGAATGCTAAGGGAAGGACAAAGCTATATAACTCATAAGGTTCTTACAACTAATTTAGCTGACATATTAGATTTGTAACTGTTAGCTAATAATAATAAGAGGAAATTCTTTAAACACATATTATGTGTAAGGATGACATGATGCTCAATAAAACCCCCTTATGGAGAAAGTATATGTCCACTTTACATATAAGGAAACTGTCTATCAAAGATGTTAAGTGACTTGTCCAAGGTCACACAGTAAGGAAGCGATGGAGACAAGATTCAAAACCAACTGTGTTTGTCCCTGAAACTCATGCCTGCATTTACAGGCCAGCATAGATGAATGTTTACCAAAAAACTCTGCTATCCAGGGAGTATATGATGGTGTCATTTCTTTGGATAAACAAATTTGAGACCCTTTGAACAGCTAGTTTTATTGCAAGATTTAGCAGAAACTTTAATATGATTATGAATCTTGTAACTGTTCAAGGTAGAAGAGAGCATGTATTTACTTTGCAAACTTTTGTGACCACAGTTTTAAAGTTTCTGGTCCTCATGGTGATTTGCTTGATGCCTCTCAGAACTGGATTCAGGAATACAAGTTGAAAAATATTGACATAGATAATAAATACCACTTCATACATCTCAGGGATCCCTTTCAGTTTGAGTTCAACTTCAACTAGGTCTTACTGAACCACTTGAAGTTGATACAATGTTCTCATAAGGCCCTTGGTTTATCTGCATATTTTTTCCTCTCTGTCACATGTCCTCTCTTTATCCCACCACACTGAGTCCTCTTGGAAACTTATCTGCCTTTGTCCTTTTTCTACTCACCTTCCCCTGACTCACCCAGGCCAACTTGGTCACTGGCTCTTCTGCACTCCCAGTGTCTCACGTCACTTAGAATTGTAATAGGCCCTTTATACATTCTGCCAGCTCGATAGTAACTGCATTGACATCAGGGACCATCCTTTTATATAGAGATCTCTATCACCTAACCCAGCAACTGGCAGAGCACATAGGAGGCAGTCAATCCATGCTTGATGAATGAATGAATCCATCCACCAGCCTCACTTGTTTGGGAATGGGTAGATTAAATGAATTGAAATAGCTAATTGGAGTACACTGGTAGAAAGACCTGACCTTTAAGGCTTTGAAGTTTTTACCTTCTCAAGCTGGTAGATGGTGAAGTCTTCAAAAGATTTTGAGTGAGAAATTTAAATAATTTATTTTAAAGTGGCATTTAAAGAAGATAATTCAGGGAGGCCAACTTGAAGACAAGAAGTCTATTAAAAAGCATTACAATATCTAAGCATTAGGTAATGATGGCAGAGGTCATCCTCATTGTTTATTTATAGGATTGGCTTTAGATGGCTAATGAGGTGAGAGTTTGAAATATATTTCATTTGAAAGGCAGATATCATTATGGAGCAGTGTAAGGGATGCAAAGATGAAAAATACACACTCCTTGCTCTCTGAAATCATACGGAAGACTGATCCAAGATGCACACAAATAATAAACTGTAGAAAACTGTAAGTGTGTAATATAGAAAGGTGGGAGAACTAAAGAAACCACACAAGTTCCAAGTGAAGAGGTCTGGGAATATCTGAGAAAGAAGGGAGGACTTGAGCATGACCTAGGAGATAGATGCAATTCCACAGGGGGGGGGGGGCTGGATTGAGCATTTGGTGAACACCAAAGGGTCCCTCCCTGGTGATTCTCAGCCGGTTTCTTTGGTATAGGCTGGTTCAGGTTGGCCCTCACCTTTCTAGGAAAATGTATTTGCTGCCTGGGAAGGTGATGGTGATTCTTTATCCCCACACCTTATTTAAGAATTTCAGGCCCACCCCCAGGTTTTTCCATTCTACTGTTTGTATGCAAAAATGCACAAAAGAACAAAGTCCTTAACATGCCTCAGTTCTACTGGTGAGAAAGCAGTCTATGTACAATGTTCTCATACCACCTTTAATAGTCAGCTACCCAACAAGAGTGGAGTTACCATTTCAATTTTACAGATGAAGAAACGTAAGGTTCCAAGATGTTAACATATTTGCTCAATTTCAATCTTGTATTAGCTCAATATTGAGGAGTCCTGATTCACATAGATAAATCTTTTCAAAGGGAACAGTTTCATCAGTACCCACCTGACACCCTTTTGAGAATCTTCAGTTAGACAAAGATAGCAAGATATTCTTTTATCCCAGGTTCCCATGAAAATAATTCGCTCAGACAGTGCATATGGGCATGTCCAATGTTTTAATTTTGGCGAGGATGGTGGTAAGAACATATATTTATATATTTTACAAAGCATTAGTAAACACATCATTTATTTATCTATTTATCTATTTATTTAAGTTTATTGGTGTAATATTGGTTAATACAATTATATAATTTTCTGGTATACATTATAATTTAACATCTGTATATTCCATTGTGTGTTTACCACCCAAAGTCCAGTTTCCTTCACCTACCATATATTTGATCCTTTTTACCCACTTCACCCACCCCCTACCCCCTTATTTTTACCCCTTCCCCCATCTACTTCACCTCTCCTCCCTCACCCTCTACCCTCTGGTAACTACTAGTCTATAGTCCATGTCCATGAGTCTCTGTCCAGTTCCTTTGTTGCTTTAGGTTTATATCCCACATATAAGTGATATCATGTGATTTTCAACTTTTTCTGTCTGGCTTATTTCACTTAGCATGATTATCTCGAGATCCATCCATGTTCTCGCAAATGACTGAATTTCACCTCTTCTTATGGCCGAGTGATATTTCATTTATATATGTACCACAGCTTCTTTAGCCAGTCACCTATCATAGGATACTTCGGTTGCTTCCATGTCCTGGCCACTATGAATATGCTGCTATGAACATTGGTGTGCAAATACCTTTACGGATATGATTTTTTAAGTATTTGGGGTAAATACCCAGTGGAGAGATTGCTGAATCATATGGTAGATCAATTCTTAGTTTTTTGAGGAACCTCCATACTGTTTTCCGTAGTGGCTGTACCAATTTTCAGTCCTACCAGTAGTGTTTGAAGGTTCCTTTTTCTCCACATCCTCTCCAACATTTGTTATTACTTGTCCTGTCGATTATAGTTATTTTAACAGGTGTGAGATGGTATCTCATTGTGGTTTTGATTTGCATTTCTCTAATAGCTAGTGATGTTGAGCATCCTTTCATATATTTGATGGCCATTTGTATGTCCTCTAGAGAGAAGTGTCTGTTCAGGTCCTCAGCCCATTTTTTATTGGATCGTTTGTTTTTCTGTTGTTATTGAGTTGTATGAGTTCTTGTATATTTTAGAATTAGGCCCTTATCAGAGGCATTGCTTGCAAATATATTTTCCCATTCAGATGGCTGTCTCTTTACCTTGTTCCTTTTGCTAAGCAGAGGCTTTTTAGTTTGATGTAACCCCATTCATTTATTTTTGCTTTAACTTCCCTTGCCTTTGAGGTCAAATTCATAAAATCTTCTTTGAATCCAAGGTCCTTGAGTTTCATTCCTATGTTTTCTTCTATGCATTTTATTGTTTTGGGTCTTATTCTCAGGTCCTTAATCCATTTTAAGTTAATTTTGGTGTGTGGTGACAGACAGCAGTCTAGTTTAATTTTTTTTTTTTTTTTTTAGCTGCTAGACATCTGCCAGGCTGTGGCCCTATTCCTATCCATTTGGTTTCAGAGCTTTATGTGATTATCTTGAGAGGAAGAAGTGAAAAGGAAGATAGACTGTCAAAAATCTAATTGGTTCACCTGTCTTCAAAAGGTTGTGCCATTGAGATTGCTGCATTTATTCTCATTTCTAAGTAAGAAAGTACAAGTGTTAATTCCTGCTTCATCTCTTGTGCTGAAAAGCTTGAACCTGTAAGAAGGTGAGATTTAGACCTGTAATAGAGAATTAAGGTTACGAAAGAAAAAACTTAAGCTTTCTTGAAAATTGTCCAGCCGAGGCCCAATTCCCTTTAAAATCTTGCTGTAAACAGCCACACAGATGTGATCATATACCTATGTCCTGTTGTCACCACACTCTATATGTAGATTATATATATATCCTTCAGTAACCATTGGAGACATTTTATAAACTTGATTTTTGGAGAAACAGTGTGGCAAATTAAAGAATTCTAATTCTGTCTCTTACTAGCTTGTTATTTTGGGTCAGACACTTCACATCAGCACTTCAGTTCACTTATCTACAAACCAAAGACAGTGTACACTGAAACCTTTTGCAATCTGGAAAGTACTGAATTACTGGAGCGGCTCTATCGTCATCATCCTTCTCTCTCATAAAAAAGAGAAGCCAGCCTCCCCAAATTCTGTAACTGGTACCTATGCAATTGGCACTGTCTACCTCCTCAGCTGATACATTGTCTTCAGAGATTTGCTGACCCTTGATCTTTGAAATAACTCCCACTAGGAGAACTTTCAGAAGCCGAATCTCAAAATCCTGAGTCTTGTGGGGCTTAGCCTAACAAGGTGCAGAGAGGTCTCCTACGGCACAGGGCACAGTGACTTGCTGCTGGAAGTCAGAGCTAATAGAAGCCAGCCTCCATGCTCTCTCTGCCTGGCAAGACCTCCTTTGCCCTCTTCACCTCATCCCTTTACCTCTCCTTTTTCTTAGTGGGAAGCTATCAGCAGCAACCATAAGGGAGGAGATAGCCTTGAGGGATTATGCACATCTGGTCTTAATATTAGCCTTTAATGAGAAATACTCTTTCATTCATCATTTGCAAATGTTTGTGCTGGATGCTGCTTCCACCTCCACTTTTTAAGTGTTGGCTCACCACTAGCTCAGCACCCTAAGCCTTCGCTTAAGGACTTCTGGGTCAGTTCCAGCATTGGCTTAGCTGTCAAGCCAGACTGAGCTGACACTGCTGGGTCTGTAAGGATCTCATGTGCTCATTGTTTTCGCAAGGTAATGTTCTGGAACCAAACACTAAAAAACAGAACTCAGAGCTGCTAGATCCAGAGTTAAGGCCGTAACGAATCATTGGACACCCGATTCCCTGATCCAGAGGATTATCCCCACTCCCAAACCCACAGTGTCCTGAGTTGGTTGGATGTGTTGCTTCTCAGGTTGCATGAACATGGCTTTTGTTCAGCCAGATTCCTGGGTTTGCTCTCCCCTGCCAATGTCAGCAGGAACTCAGTTAATCTGCTGGGTAAGTCTAGCTGAGAACCAAAACTGAGGAGAAGCAGATCATTTTTAAAAGCCCTTATCTTGCATTAAAAAGAAATGTGTCAAACCACATTTCAGACTTCAGTCATGCACCTATTTTGCATGGGTGTTTTCTCTGTTTTTAAGTTATTGCAACTATTAGAGTTGCAACTGTACTAAAAAGGCAAACTGCATTTGAAACACATGAGAAGCAGAGTGCTAAAGCTAGCATGCCCTCAAATTGCCAAGCACTTGGTTTTGACAGGGCACAGAGCCTGCTATCTTCAACTGAGGCCAGCAGGTAATAAGAGCATTTGTTGAGCACATTCTGTAGGACTTTGTGCCCAGCAGAAAACCTCAGATTTCACACACTGGGCCCTGGCTTGTCAGGATCTTCTGGAATTTCTGGGCAACTGGATCTATCTTCTACTCAGCTACTCAAGCCTTTTTTCTCAACTCATCCAGAAGAGCACTGAAATCCACTTTAAAATTTGGGCCTACTTGTTCAGTCCTAGGTTGTAATAACCAAGATTTCAGATATTGAGTCCAGTCTATTAAGATAGCTTTGTAAAGAGAGAAAACAATCTACAACCAGAGATTGCCTTCTGATGACAACCTGTGAAACAAATGACCCCCAAACTTCCCTTGACCATGAGCTTCATTATTTGGTGAAGCCCCTTCATGCGTTTGAAAGACAAAATATCACTATTACCCCTAGTAGAATGTGACCTTCATCCTTACTTCTCCAGGACAGGATATCCTGAAAAACCACTTTTTAAAATAAATGTAAGAGCTAGAAAGAGTCTACTTTGGCTAAATGCAGGAAGAATAATGTGTACAGAGAGGCCCTTCTAATTTAGTGAGTAATTCATATCTTATGCATCACTTTTTTATTCTGGACAGAATTTTAATCAGGTGAAACTTACTCACAGGGAAAGTCATCTAATTTTTTATCCATGCACTCACCTACTGAAAAGTACTTAGAATTTTTCTCTCTCCCCAACTCCTAGGGTTCTTCCAATCAGACAGAGAATTGAAGTTGTAATCATTACTTTTATTGATATTACTATATCACTATGTTCTAGAAATGTCAGATTCTTCTGCCTCTTGGGTACTAAGATAACATATAAATTAAGGACCCCAAATAATCTGAGAAACTAAAAGATGTAGTGCATGATAAATAGGACTCAGATGAGTAATGAGCCTGATCACTCACAATGAATGCCACCCCTGCTGCTGAGGTGAAGTCCCAGAGTAAATGGCATGTCATTTAGATAGATGCCAGAATCTCTGCACATTTGAAATGTAAAATATAAGTAATACGTGATTTCCTAGGCTAATGTGATTCCATATGAATCTGTAGAGTTGACAGGTTATTTATCAAAGTGTGGGGTCTGGTTTTGGTTTCAATCAGAGACCAAAATACAGGGTTTGTACTTGTTTCAGCAGTCCCAAAATAACAGTCATGGTCCACTGGAGCCAGAAAGGACTTTGAAGAACAACTTATCCCAGATCTTCACTTTACAGGTGAATTTTGGGGGTTGTTCAAGTTCACACAGCAAGACAAGTGGCGGAGCTGACACTGGAATCCAATTTTCCCAACTTCAAGCCTTGTGCCCTATCTCTCCCTGCAAGTGCAGACCTGTTGATGCATCTCATAGCACCTGGCAAATCACATTAGCTGGGCATTTTGTTTTCAGTCTTTATTTTATGTTTGGGAAAATTTTGGGTGCAAGTAACAGAAACCAACTCTTATGAAGCAGAAAAGGAATATATTGGGAGAGTACTAGTAGCCCTCAAAATTCATAGGAAAGCTACAGAAACAGGCTGAGCAAAAAAGGGCCAAAAGCAAGGCTAATTTCAGGGAGACTGGATTGAAGAAAATAATTGACTACTAGAATGAATGAGCCCTTTTTTTCTGTTCTTGCATAACTCCACTCAAGAGCGAAGGTTCCTGGACAGACCTTCATCTTCAGGTCTAGCTAATTCATTGGTATTTCAAAGTAAATAAATGTTGTTTGGGATTGTCCAGCTCAAGCATTCAGTGTATTGGATTTCCTGGAGAGAACATCTAGTTAGCCCAGCTTGGATTACCCGCCCCATTACATGTGGATGCTGGACCAACAAATGTCCTACATGTAGACATTGCTAAGTGTTCACCAGCATTTCCTGACCTCCTTGAACTCCAGCACACAGGAAGACTACCTTTCCTATCCCCTGGAAGTTAGATGTAATCATAGGGCTTGATTTAGCTAACGAACTTGAACAGAAGTGATATGGGTCACTTCTGGAAAGAAGCACTTAAAAGCTGGTGTGTGGCTCTCTACAGGTTTCCCTCGCAATGGCAAAGCCTCAGGCCTTGTGTTTACATGGCAGCATTATAAGCGAATGGAACCTCTGTCACCTGGGTTTCCGAGGGTGGCCCAGGTCATCAACAGAGTCCTTGTGGTTGTTAGAACAACATGATCTAGACTCTCTAACTAATATATTCACTTACACAGTGCCCTTGAGAGTGTTTATATAAAGGGAACCCAGCAACGATCTCACCATGTAATTTGGGGAGGAATCTGGCTTGCAACTTGAAGCATCAGAAGTATGGTCACAAGACATAGACCATCATTTTATCCCAATCCTGTTCAGAAGAGTATCTGCCGAATTTCATCCCATAAATCTGAACTGCACAGATTTAGAAGATTATTATTGGATAAGAAGCTAATGTGCCTAGGATACCAGGCATAAAATGCTTCCATGAGCAGCCAGATTTTTTGAGTATTTGTGTAAAGGAGGAATCAATGGTAAGTTTGTATAAAGAACATATGCCTATCCCTACATACAGGATTTTATTTCAAGGCAGTTATGTCTAATAGAGAAAGCTTGTTCAGAAGTGCTGGGTCTCTTAAAGGAGAAAAAAGCACTCAACGTGTGTGTGTGTGTGTGTGTGTGTGTGTGTGTGTGTGTGTGTGTGTAAGACCACTTGATTTACCTGATTTACCCTGGAATCAAAGATTTAGTTAATTCATTGGTATTGGGTGGACACACACATGAATTCACATCATCCATCTCAAGCATCTGGGTTGATCACTATCGAGCTTTCGAGCTCAGTTTCCTTGTAAAATGCAGATTAATCAGGACATTTCTATGCTTGCCTTTTCCTACTTCTTGAGAATGTGGTAAAGATGCCAAGTCAGAGACAGGAGAATGGATTTTGAATAAAAAGCAACTGTTTTGTATTTACATTTATTTTTCAGTGCCTTTCAGTGTCCTTTTAACATGTCTGCTTTTCTCCTAAATCTGAGAACTTTGAAAATTAAACAAAGTAATCTTCATCTTCCAGTCCTGGCCAGGCTTTCCCAGTCACCTTTAGGTTTGGTCTTTCTCCAGGGTCCTCAGAAAACTTTTGATGTTAACTTTTTGATTTATGTTCCGTCTTCATTTTGGAATTGAAACTCTATGCTCCGTGATTGGGTCTAAATTGGAAGAAAGAAAGCTAAGCAGGGTCAGGCCTGGTTAGTACTTGGATGGGAGACCACCTAGAAAGATCAAGTGCTGTAGGCAAAAATAAATAAATAGGAAGAAGATAATTAATTCCCAAATAAAGCAATGTGATTTTTAAAAAAACATATGGTATAACCATAGGAGAAAAGGTTTGCAATACCTGAAGCTCAAATTTGTTGGGAACTAGGGTCCAAAATGGGATAATTCTGGGTAGAAGTCGGAAAGCCACTGGGGTCAGTGAGGGAGAGAGAGAAAATGGTATTTGATCTGAGTTAAGTACAGATGTGAAGTGAGAAGCCAAGAAAAATCATGAGTCTGAGGGTAACAGAACCAAGTAAAAATGATTAGGACAATAACTAGAAGCCTAGACCTAAAAACCACAATAATCTGGTATAGGAAACATTTCTGATTCAAAAGAGCAGTTTTTCACACTGTGCACATGCACTCACACACACAATTTTTGTGAGCAGGACAAGCCATCTCATAGACTGATAGAGGACTAGCAATGTGCACTCTACCCATCATATACCCAAGCTCAAAAATGAGGATTGAATATTTTTCACCTCCCGGGGACATTTACATGTGAGAACTCACAGATAGAGTACTACCTTCTGTGCTTGGCACGTAAGTGCTTAATATAGGTTAGCTAGTATTGTTATTATGGAGTCATTTAATTCCCAGCAAGACCTAGCAAAGTGGCTCTTTAAGACATGAGGAAATTGAGGCCCCAAAATCACACAGTAAAAGAATTGAAATTGGAGTTTAGGTCTTTTTCTGATGCCAAACCAGGCTCTTACACACCACGTCATTCTGCTGATGTTGAAGCCCCGCGTGGTGTTCTTCATTGTTTACACGTGTAGAATCACTGCCCTTTGCAAGTGAGAAAAAAACAAAAACAAAAAAACGCTGCTATTCATATTCCCTCCCAATCTGTCATTTTGGTTTGCTAAACAAGAATGTGTAATGATGGCTTCTCAGGGACAGAAGTGAAGCATTCTGAAGACCCGTGAGATGAAACATATCAAGCCTTCATTAAGTTTTGTTTTAACCTCATTTCTGTTTAAAAGTAAATTAATTTAGCAATTTGTACAATGCCTCCCTGGACCCTACTTTATGTAGTGGAACAATCTCTTAAATGTTCAATTATCCTAGGCAGAAAAGGCCCGAGGAAGCACGAGCACAAGCCACGCCCAGAGTCCTGCTGCCTTTCACAAGCAGTGGAGCCCGGCCCAGGGTGGCAGTGCAGGACAGTGTGTTTGTCACCTGAGCCAGGTCTGCACTTTTTCTCATCCAGACAACATGAAGGCAGGAAGGGGAGCAGAGCTGCGGGCCTCAAAAGCACACGCAGCCGTTTCTTTCCACAGAAAAAGACACCGTGCGCTATTTGCTCGCTGAGCAACCTAATGGTCAACTGGGCTGCCACCAGTCTCACTCCTTGCTCTCTGTTTTAAATTAGGACCTGCACTCTAACTCACTCTCTTTATGCCATTTTTATTTCCTTCATTACAGTCATGAAAATTTGCATTATTTTGTCTTCTGGTTTACGTTTTGGGGGCTTTTTAAATCTTGTTTTCCAGCTTCCTCCTCTACATTGTCAAGTCGTTGGTGCTAGACTACATCAGTCTTGTTGTCTTCCTAGCTCCTGACCAAGATTTTATGTGCTTGTTTTTGTTTGTTTGTTTGTTTTATTATTGTAAGAACCCTTCACATGAGATCTACTTTCTTAACATGTTAAGTGTACATTATTACACTTTTATTGACTGTAGGTACAATGTTGTACAGCAGATCTCTAGAATTTACTTCTTTGCTTAACTGAAACTTTGTGCCCATTGATCTTTACCTGACCTTTGCCTGTGCCTGCTGTCCTGTGCTTTGGAACCCCAGTGACCTCCTGTATTCCTCCCTGAATTCCAAATCCCAGTCCCCACACACTCCAAGTCTGGTTCAGCATCTGAGTCCCCCTCGCTGCCTGCTGGCTCCTGGCCCTGCAAATACACTGTCTACATCTGAACTGAACTTCCAAAGCCTGGAAAGTGGAAAATTATGCTTAACTGCTGCCAAACTCCACAGCATAAAGTATTTATATTATTGATTGACAGAACATGCCAGAAAGGCTGTACCAAGAACACTGCCCCCAGCAGCTGTTGAGTGTCCATTTCACAGCATTAAGCATTTGATTTTTTAAAAAAAGCTTTGCTGATTTCATTAATTTTTTTAAGTTTCTCATTTAAATTTGCCAGGTTTTAAGATCACTACAGCTATTTTCATTTTCTTTTCTGTGACCTTAACTGTATACTTATTGAGCTATAAAAGTAGCTGTTTTTTTTTTTTATTGATCTGTATCTAATAAAACTCCAATACTCAGTATGTTAAATGTTTGTCACAATCATGGAAAACATTTTGCAAGTTTCTCGTTGTGTTTTGTTTTTTATGTTTTTGAGAAAGTTTTAAAAATTTAAAGTTGACAAGTCTAGACATTTTTAATTTTGTTATTTACTCCATTGCTTTTATGGCTAAAAGTATTTCCTCATCTAGCGATTAGTTTAAACGTTACCTATCCTTCTAATTTTTATGGTCTACGGTTCGATTTAGTAACATTAAATTCTTCAGTTCTTATAGAACTTACCTTCATTTACATAATGAGGATTTCACTTGATTTTTCCCCCAGAGAGTTAAATATCCTAGCGTGCCTTATATAATGTCTAGACATGTTCTGTGCCATGGGTACATATGTTGATTATTTTGCTGTTACTACATCATGTCAATTATTCTGAACTTTATTTTGTGCTTTAATATCTGGAGATACATTCCTCTCACATTATTCTTCCCTGTTTATTTTTCATGTGAACTTTAGAATGTTTTTTCTAATTCCAAAATAAATATCATTGGGGTGTTTATTAAATTACTTTAAGGGCTGACACCTTTAAGATATAGACTCTTGCCATTCAAGAACATAAAATGGCTCTCTAAATATTTACTTTTCCTTTATAAATTCCAGTAGAGATTTTCACTATTTTTTCATAAAAGTCCCATATGTTTCTTGTTAACATTATTTCTTGACATTTAATAAAAGGTGTATGTGTAGGAGATCTGAGAGAGTGAGTGAAAGAAGAAACTTGGGTGCATGTGTTTAGAGTAAAATGTTCTTTATATTTTAGTGTTGGCTATAGAGAAGCCACTGGGTTTTGCTGAATTTTATTAATCCTATTAAATCTGAGTCTCTTAGGTTTTATAGATATATGATTATATAGAGTTCAGTAATTATCATTTGGTCTGCTAATTTCTGATAGTTACACCCTTATTTCTGGAATAAATTTCTAGGCAAACAGTCTTGTCCCCATTCTCGATGTGACAATATTATTCTGTTGTCTTCTTGCTTCTATTGTTAAGAGTATTCTCTGTCTGAATATTATTTCTTTGAGTGTACTCACTTTTCCTCTAGCTGCTTTTGAGGAATTTGTTTTGTCTTTGAATTTTGCAATCTTACTACAAGATTTCTTTTTATGTATCTTCCTTGGGCTTTTCTGGGCTACTTCAAATTTTGGATTCCATATATCAGCGTTTCAATCCTCATATACTGCCTCTGCTCAATTTTTCCCTCTCCTTCTGGAACTCTGGAAATAGCTTATGTCAGATCTTTTCACTCTGTCCTTTATTTCTCATTCTGGAGCGTTTCTTCTGGCCTATATTTTAGTTCATAAATCTTTTATCAGCTGTGTTGAATCTGCTGTTAAACCTATCCATGAGTTTTTAATTATTAGGATTTTTAGTTCCATTATTTCTTTTTTTTTAATTTTCATTGTGTTATCTTTGGTAGTTTCTAATGCATTTCCAAAATTATTTTATAGACTGTCACCTCAATATCAAAGCCCCTGCAGGTCCATTTTTGTTCTCTGTTGTTTCTACTGGTTCTGGCTAATGGCGTGTTGTCTCTTCAGGTGTCACACTATTTTTTATTGTTTTCTGGACATTAGGTTTGAACAGATTTTGCATAAAATGTTTTGAGGCCTGGAATAATGTTTGTTCTTCCTCAGCTCCTCCCCTCATTTCCCAGAGCAGGGTTCTTCTTGCATCCTGTGATACTGCAGCAAAATGCTCAAATTCCTTCCTCCATTTCCTCAGGAACACAATTTCAAAGATAAATGCTTACTCTGAGTACTCAGAGTTATGCTCCCTTTACCTTGGGTTTAGAGTAATGTTCCATAGGTCCAATATAGGATTTTGTTTTCTTGAACAGGAAGAAATTATATACAGAGCTAGTGTTTACCCATGTGGCTAATCCTTAGTTCTGCTTACTGGCCCTTTGGGGCTTGTTAGAATCGCCTGCTTGAAATTTCCAGGGTTTTATTTTGTTTTTAACAAATGTTCATCCACTAAGGTTCTGTTGGACTGTGATGAGGTGTTCTCATGGCCTGATTGCCTGGTTCCCTTAAAGATAAAATAGGTAAAGTACAGAAAAAAAAAAACACCTCTGCTCCAGCACATTCCATTCTTCTCCTTAGCTCACATGTGGTATCCTATAGGTGAGGACCCTCCTCCCAGAAAGCTGACCAGACCTTCTTTACTTGGGAACAGAGAGTTACCTGGGAGTTGCAGACTCCATATAGACAGAGAAGAAAAAAGGTTAAGGTGGAAGTGAAGGTAGGGAGGAGCTAACAGACCTCTCTTCCACCATTCAAAAAAATCCTAAGGTGTTGGGGCCAGCTTTGCTGTTGGTTACCTCTGTGGCTCTCATGGCCTGAGAGAGATGCTGACTGTTTCCCAAAGCTTTTTACTTCTTCTTTTCATCCTCTAGATGAAGGAGTTATGCAAAGCCTCCTGTTATGTTCGTTAATCCAGTACCACAGTCTTTCCCTTGTGAATTCCTTCATGATTCTGGTCTAATTTCAATGTATATTGTTTTTGTTCTTTCAGAAGTATTTTAGTGAGAATTTGAGCACTGTTGCATCAGGACTTGTAAGCTGATTCTATTTTAACCTGCTCAGCTATTTTTTTGGAAACCTAATCTTTTATTAAACATTAGGAAGTGCTGAACTTGCAAGAGAGAAACAAATTCTCTAAGGACATGTGGAATTAATAAAGAGAGCTGATAGTTTGTGACAATCGGCCTCAATTGTTTAGTTATACAGTCACAGACTTTCAAATATTCATATTGTCTATGAAGCTCAGTGTCCTGCAAAGAAATGTGACATAACCAATCAAGTTCATATCCTTTCTCACATCTGGGGATGATTCCAAATGAACATACTATTAAAAAATGTTTTAAGCATATATTATTGAAGTTGAAAGACATTGTGTGTGTCATTTCCATAATAATTGGTGCCGTTTGTAAAATTAAATTGATTTGTGAGACACAACAGGCATTGTGCAGGCATCCTACTCCTATTTTAGATGGCTTACTGAGATTGTTATTGTCAGGAAATAAGCATATCAAAAATTTTGGCCAGTATGATTCCAAGCTTATTAACCATTTATATTTGTATAATCTCTTCAGTTTAGAATCTAAGTTAATGATATTTCAGAACTATTTATGGATTGCTTTATACTCAAATAAAATGGTTGTCTCATGGTTTTCTGGCTGAACCAAATCCTGGCCTCAGCAGGTACATTTCTGGAACGCTAATTCTTCTCAGGTCTCTTCTTTTAAAGGTAATTTTGTTCCCTTCATATTATTTTGTTATTCTATTACAGCTCTTAGAGAGTTCTGGTGACCATGAAGCATGAGAGTAGTATTTATATCAGAATTTAGTCCCCCATGAGAGAAAATCAGATTTTCATCAAGGAGTGGGGAAAATAGACCCAGCCAAAGGTGGTGCATGGGAAGCATTCCCACCAAAACCAAAACAAAGCATTAGTCGAATAAATGAAAAATTAGGATCCTTATAATTGCTTGATATTCTTATAAAATTCCTAGACAATTCAATGAAATAAAAACAAGAGAAACAATTAAAATGAGAAAATTGTCAAGAACTACTAGAAATAACACTAGAATTGAAAATTCAACATAAATATTACAAAGTCAGTTTCCCTTCTATTAGCAAAAATCCAGTCAGTATATGGAAAAGTGATTTAATTCCTAATAACAAAAAATACAAAGCACACAGAAATAACCTGAATAAGAAATAACAGAATTGATGTAAATTAAACTAGACTATTGATAGCTAAAATAAATATTGATTAAATGAAGAAGTATATCATGCTCTCAAAAAGCAAAATAAAATAGTAAAGGTATGGAGGGTTTTTTTTTTTCCTTTTTTTCAGTTTATCGTGTAAGTGAATGCAATCTGACTCAAAATTTCAATGGAATTTTTAATGAAATAACAGATGTATTCTAATTCTACCTGGAAGAACAAAAACTTGAGACTATGAAGAAGAAACAAAAATTTGGTTGAGTAATGCTGGAAAGAATAATTTAAATTGGTTTAACGGGATATTAAAATATATTATAAAACTATTATATTTAATTTAGTGAAATCAGCAGAATAAGAAGTTAGCTTAACTTAAATAAACCCCTACGTAAATAAAAGCATTGGCTGTGACTAAGGAGACACAGTGCCAATAATAGAAACCCCACAATTATGAATTGAGAAAATGGTTAAGGTGTCATATACCAGAACCCAGTTTCAGTAGCTATGGATTTTGAATCATGGAGAACTTGACAGAATATGAGACAAATTTTTCCAAGTTTGATAAATTTTAGGAGACTTTATCAACTTCCTAATGTCTATCCAGGCAGCACCAGGGGAGGCAACCCACACCTGATTCAGAGAGGAACTAGCTGTAAATCCCTCAAAGATGACCTTTGCTCCAATATTATTTCCTCAGCTTCTCCTCAATCTGCCCTTCCATTCCCACAATGTCTCAAATCCTGAAATGAGAAGAATGAAAGTGGCTCAGGAGGCACCCTAAGACTTTATTTTACTTCAAAGTATTTTCTTTTTGACATTTTAAGCATAGCCTCAGACTTCTCAGAAACATCTTATTTTAACTAGATTGCACTCTTCAGTTAAAACAGGGTTTCTCAACCTGAACATTATGGACGTTTTGGGCCAGACAATTCTTTGTTTTGTAGTTAGGGGACTATGCTGTACATTGCAGGCCGTTCAGCAACATCTACTCACTAGATGCCAAAGCACTTCCCTCATCGCTCCTGAGTCATGGCCATTAAAATATATCTCCAGCCATCACCAAATGTCCCTTGGGAGGGGTGGGGGAAGTAGGAAATTGTGAAACTTCCCCAGTTGAAAACCACTGGGTTAAAATCACTTATGGAGAAAGTATGGACTATGACAGTAGTGTGCCAAAGTAATGTCAGAGTCCTTGAAGTTGAGATTCACCTCAACCTATGACATCCCAGTTATCATTTTATGCTTTCTAAAAGTTAGGTATTGGGAAACAAAGAGTGATGGCAATCCTCATCTCCTACTATACACCAAAAGAAGTTCCAGATAAATTAGAGAATTAACTATTTTGAAAACTCAGGCCAAACAAAAAGTAAAAGAGAACAGAAGTGGTAAAAAAGGTAAAAAATGTATAAACTAAGTTAGCAGCAGTAAAAGAAAAAAGACAAAAGGAAATACGTGTTTTTTTTAAACCTCCGATTGAGAAGTTCTTCCTAAGCCTCTGATCTTAAAGTCCAGCATGAATGAAATCAAAAGTAAAAAAAAAACGAAGCAGGAAAAATATCTGTAACAATTATGATAGAAAGTTCTGAATCTTTATTTTGTACCACTTTAGAATACTACTAAGATTTCGATAGTTAAATGAGGAAAACGCAAGGACAGAAATGAATGGATGAAAGCAGAAAATAGGTGGCCAATAATCATTTGAAAAAAAAATCTATTGACTTTACTAATAATAAAGAAATATACATCAAAACAAGATACAGTGCTTGACTAGGAAGTTAGCAAAGATTAAGTAAAATTACCCAATATTGCCATTTCTTTGCATTTCAATGAACACTTATTTATTGAGCATCTATGTATTAGGCACCAAACAGGGAGTTCTGGACACCAAGATGAACAAGATATAACCTCTGCCTGCAAGCTTCTACTCTGCTTAGTCAATTTAATTTAACAAACATATATATAGCACTTATTACATGCTAGGAAGACACTTTACAAATATCGACACTTTCAGTTCTCCTAAAAACCCTGTGCAATATTATCCTATTATTATCCTCCAATTTTACTAATGGGAAAACTGAGGCATCAAAAAGCTAAATAGTTTTCCCAGTCACATAGCTGTGGCAGAGGTAGGAGTCCCGGGTCAGTGGGTTTGCTCCAGACTATTTACTCTCGACCATTTACTAGGCTGTCTACAAGGAAAAGTGTGGTAGAACAGATCATGAGGCTCTCTCAGACAATACTAGACATTACTAGGGAGGGTAAGTTGGATGAATCTTCTGGGAGGCAATTAGGCAGCATGTATTAAGAGTTCTTTAAAATATTCACAGTGCTTTGAACTAGCAATTTTGCCTCTAGAGCTGCAGACAAAAATTACAGAGTTCTTTGCTTTAAGCCCATTTTCAATGAAATAAAAATAGAAACAACCTAAGAATGAATGTTCCTATATTATGGTATATTTATGCCATGGAATATTATTCAGCCATTAAAATTATTTGTGCAGTTAGATTTTAATAACAGAAAAAAAGGTGTTTAAAATGGAAATTTAAGTTAAAAGTTGGGAAGCAAAATTGCACACTTGACATTAACAATGTGAAAACATACATGTGCATAGAAAGATATCTGAAAGAAATACACTAAGTATTAGTTATGTCTGGATAAAATATGGTGGTTATTTTTCTTCTTAATAATTTTCTCTATTTTATGTAATAAGTATGTGTTGCTATTATAATAAAATATCTTTAAAGACTTTAACAAAGTATTGCTAGAATAAAGGAGATGAGCTCTCCCTTACAGTCTAGTTGGGAGGCAGAGCATGGACTGGACCTGGGCCTCAGCAACAGGAACAACCCCAATGAACAGTGACCTCCCAGGAAACTTTCGTCACAGTGGATATGCCAATCTTAGAGTCTGTTCCTAAATGTTATGTTCTTATTCTCACTCCCCTCCTCTAGGAAGAAGAGAGGAGAATTCAACTCAGATACCCTCTAAGTCAGGTACAATGGTATCTCCCAAAGTGAAGACCCTAAAATGACCCAGTTCTTTCCAAGGCAATCAGCAATCCCTGTTTTCAACCTCTCCTTATTCCTGGCTCTGTACTACAATTCTTGCCTTGGTCCCCTGCCTGTATCTTTCCTGCCCTTTCCATTGTAACTACTACTCCAGGCTTTTACGACTGCTTCCCTCCTTCTCAGCTAAGGCCTCCTTCCTACTCAGAGAACAGAAGAGGCCTCAAGGGATTTCCACCCCTGTATCCCAGCCCCTCTTCCTCAGAACTGTCTGTGGTTCTTCCTCTCTGCCATTTTTCTTCAGCACCTTACTTCCAGGTGCCTGACTTCCGACCTATGAAACTGATGATGACTGACTGACCCATATGTCTCTCTGTCCCTCCACTTTAATGGCATCTCCTTCACAGTCCTCCTAATTGGCATACCCAAACTTTCCTTCTGGACCTTTAGCTCTCTGCGATACTGTCTTCTGTTTGAAACTCCTTCCTTTTTAAAAAATAACAATTTTATTGGGATATAATTCACATGCCATATAGTTTACCCATTTAAAGTGTGCAATTCATTGGTTTCTAGGATATACACAGAGTTGTACAACCATTACCCCAGTTATTCTTAGGACATTTTCATCCCCCTAAAAATGAACCTGTATCCGTTAACAGTCACCTCTGTGGTTTTTAACATGCTTTTCTCCCCTAGTTATCCTAAATTGTTGGACTGTTCTTTCTCAGTCTTCTCTTCTTCTTTCACTGCCTTAAATATTTCTATTCTCCAGACCCTATTCCTCAGCCTTCTTCTCATCTTCTTTCCAAACTGGAGGAGGTATTATTCAAGCCCGTGGTTCGAACCTGGCACTTCTATGACTCTCATTGTTCTACCTCAATGTCAGACCTCAATTCCATGCTTTGGTCTTCTGGTTGCACCTTCCAAACACACATATCCACCCAGTATTCCTACAGACACTTCCAAGTCTATAGGTCCCAAATTGAACCTATCTTGCCCTTCAAGCCCACTCACCTATTCTGCTATCAGACGTGCTCTTTCTTTGATGCAACACATTCCACACACACAGTATCTGTAGCATTATTCACTTTCTCTCTCGAGGTACCCTCATTATGCTGTACTGTTCCTTCTCCCTCACCCTCCATCTCCAGCCTGTCACCAAGCTCTGAAGATTCTAAATTCCTATGCATGTCTTATTTTCATCTATACCTGCACTGCTGCTATCTTAGTTCATGCACTTTTTACCTTTTGATTTGACTCCTGCAGAGTCTGGTCTCCCAACCTCCAGATTTGTTGCCAGGGCTCTTTTCCTAAACTACAGACATAATCATGGCCTTGCTGGACAAAGAGCCACCAGTGGTGTGTGGCCAGTGCACATTGCCAAATGAACCAAGCTCAAACCTTTGAGTAGAGTTTTGAGGTCTTGCATGAGCAGAACCTTATCTGTCTTGCCAGCCTCATACAGCTGTCCTCTCACACACCTACCCCACCTGAAAGCCCCTGACTGTCCCCATGCATGCCATCTTTTTTACACCTTCACACATTTGAGACTGTTTAGAATTTCCTCTGTTAAGAATTTCCCTTAAGCAGGACTTCTCTCTTCCTTTAAGGTGCAGATTGAGATAGAAGCTCTCTCCTCAGTTCCCACAGAATCATATTTTTGGATTTCCACATTTTTGTGGTTGTTATATGTCTCTGTGCCCTAGTAGAATGTGAATTCTTCAAGACTACCCCCTTCTCAGTCTTCTTAGATCCCCAGTACCTGGTACCATACCCATGAAATCAAAGATATGCAAAAACTGTCTGTTGATTCATTGCATGAATGAATGAATACATGAATGAGCAACTCTTAATTCCTCTCAACACAGGACATGACTTGCTAAGGAGAAGCAAGAATAGCTGACATGTCGGACACTGAAAGGAAAAGCTGGCTCTGTCAAATCCCTTCGGGGATGCTCTAGGCCAGCATACTCCACTTTGGCTGCTTTGACTTTGAGTTGTCATGTGGACCCAGCTGGATTTAATAATGAAGCTTTCAAAGGGGACATTTGCCTCAGGGAGCGAGGCTTTGTAGGTCACCCGAGATGATGAATCGCTCCCTTCAAAGCAGAGAAAACTTGCTACTTTCTTTCAGATGTATGTTAAAATTGTGTTAGGTTGTTTGTTAGGACTTGGAACTCACTCTGAATTTCTGAACTAGCTATTTCTCTGGACTCTCAGATTGACTCCACATTTTAAAATTGTGGATATGTTTGCTGAAATGGATCAAATTGACTCTACTGGCAACGTGAAGAATTTGGAGACTGTTACTATGGAAATGAATTTGCTACTTCTGTGGTTCCTTCCTGATTTCAGTCTGCACAGCGACATTTGCAATGCTCTTGTGAATTTCTCCCCAAAGAGGGGAAAGGTTGAAAATAGAATCATAAGGATAGAGAGCCAGGGATTTGCAATAGTCAAAAACATTTGGCAAATGTCTTTACTCAGGTCAGTGCATCTCACTCTTGTTTCTTTGTTTTATTTATACTTTTAAGCATTTCCCCGAGCTTGCTCTCTCTGCCCCAACAGAACTCACATTATAAGAGAAAGATAATACTATTTTTTAAAAGTTACTGTCTCCAACATACATTACCACCACCAAGGGACAGACCTGGCCCAAATGTCTTCATGGCCCCAGTGCCTATCTACCCCAACTCCAGGGTCTATGGCCTTTGTCCAGTTTTCCATTCCACTAATTTTTTGTGGCATTCGTGACATAGTCGAGAGAATGCTTCACCCCTGTCTAATGCCCCGATAAAAGGAAGGAAAGCAGGGAGTTCACATCTCCTAAGATTCTGGGACATCTCCAGCACTGCATGTTGAAATTGCTTAGGATACATTACCTCTCGCTTATTGTATTCCTAAGAATAAATAGGAGAGGGAAAACAGAAAGATTTATAATTTAGGGACTTAAAATGCTTCTGAGTTTTGAGACCTCTTAAAGGTAACTTCTCATTCTTGTTGTCATTTTACATTGCTAAATAAACAAGGATTAATTATTTTATTCATACAGCATCAAATATTTTTAGTATCTATTTTGTGCCACACTGTGCACCAAATTTTCTAGCCACTGGAGATATGACAATGAACAAACAAAATATGTGCATGTTTATGTGTGTGTATGTATGTATCACTAACCACTATTCTCATAGAATTTAATGTGATGAAGAAAAAAGAAAATGATCAAATAAATATGTAATAGGTCAATGATGAGGACTATACAAAATAGAGTAGGATGAGGGAATAAAGTATGAAGGGAAGATTATTATAAATGGATGGAAAGGAAGATCTCTTTGAAAAGTTATCAGCAATCTAGAAGTTTAATGTATCCAGGATTGGCAAGATGGCCAAAGTGACTGAAGCCAAAGTATTGATATGGGAATTAAGAAAAGAAGTTGGGGTTAACCAGGTGTGGTTAACAAAGACATCACTGTCTAAATCCGTGGAACCTGCAACTGTATGTTACTGCACAGCAAAGGGGCTTTGCAGATGTCATTAAATTAAGATCTTGAGATGGGAATGTTATCCTGCATTATCCAGGTTGGACCAGTATAATCACAGGGACTTTATAAGAGAGAGGAAGGAGGATCAGATAGATAAAGAGAACATACAAGGAAGCAGAGGTCAGAGAGGAGAGGGATGCTATGCTGCTGGCTTTAAAGATGAAGGAAGAGGGAAGAAGAAGGAGGAATGCAGATAACTTGAAGAAGCTGGAAAAGTTCAGGCAAACAGATTCTGCCATAGAACCTTCAGAAGGAATGCAGCCTTACCAACACCTTGATTTTAGACTTCTAGCCACCAACATTATAGGAGAAAAAATTTGTGTTTTGTAAGCCACTGAGTGTGTAGGTAATTTGCGACAACAGCAATAGGACACTAATACAGAGGGCAAATTTTGCAGCGCCTAGTAGAACCTTGTATTTTTGTAGATAAGGATGTTGAACTTTAATGAGTGTGAATCAAAACCATGAGAATGTTCTGAGCAAGAAAGAGCCATGATCCAATTTGTGTATTTGCACAGACATTTTGGCTCCTGAGTGGGAGACAGACTCAGAGAGGAAGAAGTTGAAGTATGGATACCAGTTAGGAAGAAGTGATGATGGAATAGTGTGGAAAGCAGCAAGGAGTCAGATTTGGGATGTATTAAAGGTAGAGACAGCAGGACTTGCTGATGAACAAGACTAAAGGAATGCGAGGAAAAGGGGGTGAGTCTAACCCCTATCAAACAGCTTGAGCAACTAATGGGATTACCAAGACTGAAACACAGAAAACTGGCAGGGAAAGAGTGGGTGGAAAGAGTTGGTTATTTAATCTTAAAATTTTTTTTTTGTTATTTTTAGAGGATGGAAGAGTTTAAGAATTAACTATGATTTGGGCATAAGTTTGAGATGGTCATTAGATGCCCAAATGAACAGTTTAGTGATCAGTTTCATATACAATTTTAGAACTCAGGTGCGAAATAATAGAAAATATATTTTTTGATATCTGCCCTTGGTTTCTGGCACAGAGCTCTCAAAAACCCTTGTAATTTCCTAGGTGATAGGAGTGCCTTTTATTCTAATGAGGTGACTCTTGCTGAGTTCCTGGATGGAGGCTGGTCACCAGAAAGACCAAGCCATGATTAGAAGCTTGGAACTTTTAGCCTCACCTCAAACCTCTGAGAAAGGGAGAGGGGCTGGAAATTGAATTAATGATCATTTATGATAATCAGTTAGTTAATAATGGATGAAGCCTTTATAAAACTCCCAGAAATATGGGGTTTGAAGAGCTTCTAGGTGGGTGAGCACATCCACATGCCAGGAGGGTGGCATACCCTAAATCCATGAGGACTGAAGCACCTGTACTCAGGACCCTTTTAGACCTTACCCTGTGTATCTCTTCATCTAGCTTTTCACCTGTATCCTTATCACATTCTTTACTGTGTAATAAAACAGTAATGTGTTTCTCTGAGTTCTGTGACCTTTTCTTGCATATAATTGTATTCAAGGAGGGGAGTCACGGGAACCTCCAATTTGCACCCAAGTCAGACAGAAGTTGTGGGCAACATGGGGGCCTACTACTTGGTGTCTGAAGTGGGAGGCCATCTTGTGGGACTGAGCTCTTAACCTGTGGGGTCTGCATTAACCTAGGTTAGTGTCAGAATTGAATTGAATTGAAGGACACCCAGCTGGTGTTACAGACAATTACTTGGTGTGTGAAAAATCTCACACATATCTGGTGTCAGAAGTGTTGTCAGTGTGGTAGTAGTGTGAGGGCAAAAGAAACACACAGGAGGAGTGTGTCTTTCCAACTCATCAGGGGAGGGGTTGGACCAGAGAAATAAATTCAAGAGTCATCCAGAGATCCAGACAGAGGAAGGGAAGGAGGTGAGAAGAGGTAGACTGAGCCTAGGGTCATTCTGGAGTTTAGAGGATGGCCTGAGCCATGCAGCCACAGGAGGGTAGAGCAAAGTGTGCATGACAGTAAAGATGATTTAGTCACATTTCTTCTGAGCTAGAATCCAAGCTGGTAGAAAAGAAAAAACAGAGACTGCAATAGACTATAGAATTAGCACTGTGTCAGGTTAATTTTTTTTCCCAGCCTCACCTTAGGTTGATGAGCTCAATTTAAGGATCAAATTAATCAACCCTGAGCAACTGTGAAAATCTCTAACCTCTGCTTTTCGTGGCTTTCACTTACATGCTCGGAGTATAGATAGATATAGTCAAGATATGTTGTGTTCCTGAGTGGCTATTAATTCACTTCACAATCAAATTAAATCTGGCTCTAAGCTTTCTTAACAGAAGTGAAGAAATTTCATCTCAGTCATGTTTTCACAGCCCCTCCTCATCTCTAGAGGCATGGTGAGAATTCGATGGCACTTGGAGCTTGGGCAGGTGGGGTGATACTCAGAAGCTTCCTCTCTGCCATCTCTTAGGCCTGTGTGTTCCTCAGAGTATCCTCTCCATTCGACCCTTACTCCCTAAGCCTGAGAAAAGGCTGGCCGGCCCAATAGCTGCTCTGCACTCACCACAACTAGGGAAGGAGCTGCAAAGCCAGGTCTCTGCAACTTTCAGAAATTCACATGTCCTGCCCTTTCTCAGCCTCTGAAAGGGAAGCCTCGGCTCACAGGAGACCATTTCTGTCTTCCCGCTGCTAACAAGAATTTCTCTCTATTCCTCTAAACAGGCCTTGGCTTCCCCCACAAAACCTTCAGAGGGGAGGTGGGCAGGGCTATCTTCTGGATGCTAGACCATTCCATTTTGGGTGCTGACACTCTACAGATATTGATGGCCTCTAAGATATGATGACCCCTGCTCAGAGCATAGAGACAATATTCTTCTAATGGGAAGAGGAAAGTATATCTTGATTTTTTTCTAAACATTTTGTGATTTCATGTAACTTTTAAATTGAACAAATATACTCTTGAAATGAAGCAGCTCTATTTTTATGTCCCAGTGTCTCTTAACATAGTCTCCCCTGCCATCAGGGGGGAAGGCATACGCACATTGTTCTGGCCACTCTTGGACAGCACAAACATTCTGTGCTATGGTCACTTTAAGTCACATAACACAGTCTCAATCCTATTGTTTCTGACCAAAACCATGAATACGGGTCCCCTACCCTGCCCCAGGTTGTCTGGGGGTGGGGCAGTATTGGCTGTTAGTGAAGGGGTTGGCATGTCTCTCTTTTCCCACTAGGTTCTCCAGCTCTTCTTCCAGGACCATAGCTGAGGTTTCTGAGCCACCAGAGGCTGGGGGACAGGGAAGGGGTAAAGGTCATTCTTACTGGCTGGCACTGTTGTGTTGCATCTCAGCAATCCATACCTGGCAGCTGACTAAAGCCTCCTCTTTCTCACATGGGCATTTTCATGTTTTTCAAGGCACCCCTGCCCTCCATTTCTCAGGACCTCTCCCCTGCAGTTTCTGTGTCAAGTCAAATTCACCTGTATTTCAGCTGGTCACTTCCCTCTTCTCCGGTCTGTAGGGATTCGGTGGAACCTCTAGCTTCTCTGCACTGAGGTTCCTTGTTCCTTCTAGGTGGCTGCCTAGGAAAAATTCCCTGTTTCTCCTTTACTCTCACACTTAACACTTCTGACATCAGCTGTGTGGGTTTTCCACACCACACGATTCTGACGCTAACTGCCCAGGAAATTCATCAGATCCCACAGGTTAAGGGCTCCGTCCCAGATGACCACCTCCCCACTCCTGATGCCAACAACAAGTCTCAGGTTGTCTGTCACCTGTACTTCTGACAGGGCAGCTTTAAATTGCTGTTCCCATTACCCTCTCTTCAGGTTCAATAATTTGCTAGAATGGCTCACAGAATCCAGGAAAACAGTTTACTTACTATTGTCAATTTGTTACAAAAGATATTAAAGAATACAGATGAGCAGCCTGATAAAGAGATACCTCAGGTGAGGTACAGCAGAGTCCTGAGTACAGGAGCTTTTGTCCCTATGAAGTGGGGCTGTATCACCATCCTGGCAGGTAGGCGTGTTCACTAACCTGGACACTCTCTGAACCCTGTACTTTTGGGGATTTTATGGCGGCTTTATCATGTAGGCAAAGTTGATCATTAACTCAGTTTTCAGTCTCTCTCCCCTTCCTGGAGGATGAAGAGTAAGGCTGAAAGTTACAAGCTTCCAATCATGCCATGGCCTTTATTTTATTTATTTTACTTATTCATTTTTTCCCCTCTTTAATCCTCCCCCCATCCCACTTCCACCCCTGACCTATGAATGTTGTCATCTCCCCTTAAGAACTGGATCTCTGAAGGTGGGGCATCCCCTCCCACATGCTCGTCATGTACACCCGGGGCCTGGCACACCCAGGATATGGTCCATGGCTTCACCTGGGGTGTGAACTCGGGACCTTCTGCATGTAAAGCAGACATGCTAACCACTACACTATGGAGCCACCCCCGTCATGGTCTTTATAAAAAAAAAAAATTGCATTAATAATGTTTCTCCATCACTTTCTTTTTTCAGCTTTATTGAGGTATATTTGACAAAAGCATATTTAAAATATACAACATGATGATTTGATATACATACACATTGTGAAAGGATCCTACCAAGTATTAATTAGGAGATCTATCACTTCACAAAGTTACCTCTGTGTGTGTGTGTGTATCTGTGTGTGCATGTGAGAGAAAGAGAACAAGATGAGAGAGAGTACACTTGAGCTATGCTCTCTTAGCGCATTTCAAGCATACAGTATAGTATTTTTAACTATAATTATCATGTTATACCTTAGATCCTCAGGCCTTATTCATATTATAACTGAAAGTGCATACCTTTTTATCAGCCTCTCCCTAGCCCTGCCCCAGCCCCTGGCAACCACCATTCTATTCTCATTCTATGAGTTCAATGTGTCTTTTTGTTTTGTTTTGTTTATTTATTTTTTTAGAATCCATATATAAGTGACATGTGCAGTACTTATTTTTCTCTGTCTGACTTAGTTCACTTAGCATAATACCCTCTAGGTTTATCTATGTCACAAATAACAGGATCTTCTTTTTAAAGGCTAAATAATATCCCATTCTGTATATATACACCATATTTTCTTTATCCATTCTTCTGTCAACAGATCCAGGTTGTTTCCATGTCTCGGCTATTGTGAATAATGCTGTAATGATCAAGAGAATACAGGTATCATTTGGAGATAGTGATTTCATTTCCTTTGGATATATATCCAGAAGTAGGATTGTAAGATTATATGGTAATTCTATTTTTAACATTTTGAAGAAATATCCAAACTGTTTTGCATAGTAGCTGTACCAATTTACATTCCAACTAACAGAGCGTGAGTTCCCTTTTCTCCACATCTTCACCAAAATTAATTATCTCCTGTCTCTGATAATAAACATTCTAAGGGGTGTGAGGTGACATCTCAATTGTGATTTTAATGGCTTGATATTTCTGTCATCAACCTCCATTCTGAAGCTGTCCAGGAGCCCACCAAGAGTTGTCTCATTAGAGAAAAAAGGTGCTTCTATCACCCAGGAAATTCCAGGGAATTTAGAAGCTCTGTGTCAGGAACTGAAACCAGTGTCAAAGACCATGTAGTAGAACAATAGACATTCCTACTTGTCTTATAACTTAGGAAATTACAAGGGTTTAAGGAGTTCAGTACCAGGAACTGGGGGCAAAGGCCAAAATAAATATTTTCTATAATTTTATAGTGACCCTGTAGACAACCCATACCAGCTCTTTCTGATACAGCCATCTGGACCATGAGAAACTTATCGTATGCCTACAGAAACCATATATCCAGTTTGCCGAGGATCATCCTGCTTATGCCTATTTTTCTAGCATAATACTTTCATGCTCAGAACTGTCCACTTTGGATGAAAACTTATTATATGGCCATTCTATGTATTTTCCACAACATCTGGGAGTGGAGAATACTTGACACAGCCACCTTTTCTTCCTTTGGCCATTCTCTACCACTTAGCAAGCCCTGTTAGATTTCCCAGGCAAAAGTCAGACCATAGTTCACTCTGTCTGAGCTGCAGGAATCTCACTGAAGACCCCTCTCAAGGCTTGAGAGGAGAGGCATGTGTTCCCCATGCCCTGTTTTCAGTGGGAAGACTCTCAGCCTGCTAGTGGGCCTCTCTGAACACCCTCTCCCCAGTGGTGCCAACCCCTTGATGTGGGCGAATGTTAAGAGCCCAATAACAAGTTTCTTCCTCACCTTCTTTTTGGTAAATTCTTCAGAGTGCAGATCCACTAGAATGTGAGCTCCCTGAGAGAGGGGGTTTTATTTTGTTTGCTGTCTAAATCAGAACTTCATACATAGTAGCTATTTAATATTTATTTGTAGAGTGAATAATGATAAATGGGAGTATCTGGCATTTCACTTTGGAGTGTAGTTTCTATGGTCTTTGGATTTTAGCTCTAATTCCATTTTAACACAGCATTAATCATAGTCATATGTAATTTTATACAAATGAATCAATGTGATAATATCACATATATTGTCATTTTTCAGTGATTTTTTTTTCTTTTCTTTTTGGCTGAACTCTCCTACTCCTTTCCCATCTTCATTTCCTTCAACCCATATTAACCATGTATATACTAATTATATATATATTCACACATGGGCACACATAGTGTTGTTTCTTTGATACCACGTTATACAAACTTTTGTGCATTATACTCTTCTTACTCAGACACACCTCATGTCTATTTTTTATTATTTATTCAATACTCACATATATTAGGCTCATTGCTGGCTTTTCTAGTCTATTCCACTGGTTTATTTGTCTGGTTGTTTGTTATTTGTTTCAGCTTTTATTATGTTGTTTGTTACAGCAATGTTTCTCAAAGAATGTTCCCTAGCCCAGCAACATCAGCATTACCTGGGAACTTACTACAAATGAAAATTATTGGGCCCCATTCCAGATCTACTGGATCAGAAACCCTGAGTGGGGCCCAGCAATCTGTGTTTTAACAAGCCCCCATAGCAGTTTCTGATGCAGGCTAAATGTTTGCGGATTCATGAAAATGGCTTTCTCCCATGTCCTTATATATTACATTGTATTATAAAGGAAATTCCCTCAATGAGTATTTTATTTCAGACTATTATGGCTCTTCTTGAGCATTTGTTCTTTTAAGTGAACATTAAGATAATTTTATCCAATTTAAAAAAGTTGTGGTTCTAATGAAAAATTGCAATAAATTATATAGAAATGTTGGGATAATTGGCGTTTTTATGACATTAAGTGTCTATATCTAAGAACATAAAATGCCTTTTCATTTGTCACAAATTAGAGTTCATTGGTTTATTTTCATAAAGATCCCCTGACTTTCTTGCCAAATTTATTCATAAATAATTACAGTTTGAGATCATTATATTGGGTTAAATACTTTTCCCACTTCCATTTCTAGGTTCTCATTTCTAGAGTATAGAGAAATCTATAAGGTAACTAAATATTCATTTTACACATAGTCACTTTATTAAATTCTGTGAATTCTAGTAGTTTGTAATTTTCAGCAGTAACATTTTCAACAAAAAAAATCATATTTTCTTTTGTTAGAGTACGTGTGTGTGTGTGTGTGTGTGTGTGTGTGTGTGTGTGTGTGTTCTTGATTTTGCTGCATTCACTAGAACCCACAAAGAAATGCTGGAAAAAAAATAGCAAAAGCAAACACACCTGTCTAGTTCCTGATTTAATTTAAAATGGCTTTACTCTTTCAAAATTTAGAATAATATTTACTATTGGGCTTTGGTGGTTTTTAATACATTTGACTGGTTTCTTCTAGTCCTATTTTATTAGGATTATTATGAGGAATATCTGTGGATTTTTATCACATATCTTTCAGTTTCCATTGATATGTTCCTATGTCTTTTTCCTTTTAACATGTTGCTCTCATCCTTTTGAATGTCCTTCTGTAGCAAGAACAAAACACAACAATTTTCCTGTCTTATTAGCTTTACCTTTTTTTTTTTTTTTCAAACCAAGGATTCTAACTGCTTACTTGGATAAATTATTTGAAACTAAGAAGGTGGGAGTCTTGTAAGCTAAAACATGAATGTAGAGACCCTTAGCTCACAGAGCTATTTCCTCTCAGATCAGCTCAACTAAGCAGAACTACAAATAAAAAATAATTATTTGGGGCAGTAATCATGAAACTTCCATTTCAGACAGATCTGAATCCAGATCTTGGTATCATCAAACCAGGTTACTTCAAGTAATAAAAATGCCTAGCATTTTTATTGTATTTTTACTGTATTTTCCAACATTTTATGTGTATTCATTCTGGTTACTTGCTTCCTCTCATTCTTCCTCTTTACTAAACAGAGACCATTGTATCTATTTCACAGGGTTGTTGTAATATGAATTGCAAGGAATTCCAAAAGGTTTGCTCTGTTAATTTTTTTAAAAAATAAAAAAGACTTTTATTTTTTCCTTTTTAACTGACAAAGATTAACCTACCATGAAGCAGAAGGAGTCACTTGTGTGGTTTCTTGGCCAAATATCCAAAACCTCTCATCCTGTGGAGGTGGGGTGGAGATTTTCTTTTCCCTGCTGGCCTTGAGCCTTTGCTCATGGTCAGGCACACCTTCCCTGCTGACCATGGTCTGTGGGCACTACCTTTTTCTCACCACAAAAGACCGAGCAGGAAATAACAAAAGTGCCAACAGACCACATTCTCTAGGGATTCCTCTAGGGACTAAGACTTTTGAGGTTCCTGATATTTGAGCCTGTTCAGTGTGAGAACCTACTCTGGGCTTCCTTAGCCCTCACACCCACTCTGCTTTCTCACCTTCGAGGATGAGACAGGCAGCTCCTTGATAACCCACTCTCCAGATCCATTCTCCATGTCCCCCTCATGGCATTGTTCACTCAGTGGCTGAGCAAAGGCCTTGGGGCATGCTATTCCACCTTTCTTCCCAGTGTCAGGGTCCCGTGGTTGGCTTCCTGTCACAACCTCCCACAATTGGCTTATAATTGAGGACTGTGCTTTTGATCCAGACTTGCAATAACTGGCTTCATCATGCTACAGTACAGCACTCCCTCATTTGGCTTCCTACTACATTTCCCCAGGCTTCCAGATGATTTACCGCTCTGCACCTGTTCCTGCTTAGGAATCCAAGCTTCCCTATAAGCTGACCTCTTATGCCCAGTGTCAGACTTTACCATGGCCCTAGCTTTGGAGTGGTTTGTCTCAGTCCTGGTGGAGCTCCAGTCTACATCACTCTTTACATTTGCACATTTACTAGCAGAGCTGTTACTGCCAGCCCTTGGAGACCTCATGTTACCAATTCTCCCACTCTACCCCCAAACACATACAGCTCTCTTGACTGTGTGCCCCACCTTCCTTGATTTGACTCCTGTATCCTCATACACTTGGACTTACCACTGAACCATAGTCTCCTCTAAACTTGCCTTTCACCACTCAAAATCTCAGAAATCACAATAAAAACCAAAAGCTTTTCCAGGCTCTTTTCTTGATAGGAATGTCCCAGAGAATTACAGAAAAAGAGAATCGTTCTCTTGTTCTCTGGACTTAGTTACTGAAGTGACTGGTAACTCTACACAACTCCAAACTGAGGCAATTATAGTCCATACATCTACTGAGACCTTCAGCCATGTTTTCATTGCATGCTCAGGAACTCAGGCTGGAGAATGTGAGTGAACCAGTAGTGCACAAGCATTTGTTTCTGCTACAAATGACCTTGTTTAACTCAAGGAATAGTCACCTTTCAGATTCCTGTTATTAGTCTTGATGACAATGGTATCCTCTTAGGTCTTTATACTTGATGAATGGATCTCTCTGTTTCCCAGGAGGAAATGAAAGAATTTAGAAATCATTTTTGATCTATAGTCTGTCATTGAAACACATTTTTTATTGATTACATCTCTACTTATAGTACAGTACAGTCAGATTAGTTGAACATATTTATACATCTGTGCTTAAAATTCTCATTTGGTTTGCAACAGAGCAGTTGTTACAAGTTTATGAGTAGGGAACTAATAAAAATAGTATCATTCTTTCCCCTATACAGAATAGAAATAAGGTAGCTTATATTTCTATTCAGAAAGCAAACTTGGCACAATGGGTCTCAAACTCTACCATACATCAAAATTACAGATTTCTGGGCCTTGGAACCCCCAAGATACTAATCCAGTAATGGGGAGCCATCACAGGTGATTTTTAGCAGATGGTTTTGAACCACACTTTTAAGAAGAGCATGTTTTGATAAGACAACGTTAGACTCAGTGGAAAACACTTGGGTTTTAATTCTGGCTCAGCGGCTCTAGGTTTTAATCTTTAATCCTTTAAGTTTCCAGTCCATAAAAGGGGAATAGCAATAACTGCCCTTTTAGTTATTACATACATTATTTCTTTGAAAAAGTGTATAGGCAACCAACCTCTTTGAAAAGACTAAGGATGTACCTACAACAAAAATCATCTCAAATCTTATGCATTTAACTCCATGGGAAAATAAAAGTATCCTCAAGTTTTTTCCATTTATTTCTGTTGAAAAATAAATAAGGCACATACTAGAGACACCAGCAAGAAAAACTTAATGATAACTAGGCAGTTGGTAGACAGACTATAAAAACCTAGCAATCTGGTTCAGTTAATGGAGGGATGATATTAACAGTCTCTGAGAACATAGTTTATTGCAACATAACAATTTCTATACAGAAAAGTGACATAGAAATATATTCTGGTAGTTACTTAAGAAAAGGACATATTAGATTTAGAAAAATTTCTAAAAATGTTTAAACTAAAACTTTAGCACTTAATATGATGAACTTGAGGTAAAGTTTGTTCATTCAGCAAAAATTTATTGAACACCTATTATGTATCATGCACAGAAGAAATCTGCCTTCATGGAGCTTACTTTCTAGTGGAGAAGATAAGTCAATTATTGAGATTATTGTCATGAAGTCATATTTACAGGTAACCAACTTCAGAATGAATTTGTGGGAGGAAAAGTAAATTACAGTAAGGTATAATAAATTACTTACTTTGTTCAATAGAGTAGCCACAGCTACATGCAGCTATCTAAACTTAAGTTTAAATTAACTAAGGTTGAATAACATTCAAAGTTCAGTTCTTCAGTTGTATTAACCATTTTAAAGTCCTCAATCACCACATGTAGCCAGTGACTACCCTATTGGGACAGCATAGAATCAACATTTCTGTCATCATAGAAAGTCCTCTTGGATAGTGCTGACCTAGACTATGGTAGAAGCTGAATTATATACTATGGTAGAAAGTGAAGCAGGGCAGGTGACAAGCCTTACTTGAAACAGGAGAATTATCAAGTAGATCTGAGAATGTCACTGAAAAGGTGACATTTGAGGAAAGACATAAAAGAGAGGAAAGTAAATCATAGGAAATCAAAGGAAGAGCATTCTGGGAGAGGGATCAGAAAGTACAATTTCATGAGGAGGAGATGAGTCTAGGGAGGTCCAGGAACAACAAAGAGTACCTGGGGAGTGGAGGAGGTGGAAGGGATCAAGTCAGAGACAGAAGGTGGAGAGAACCACCTTACCTGCCACAGTGAGGACATCCTTTCTTGTTTGAAGAGTGATGGAGAACCATCCTTCTGTTGTGTGGTACAAAGACTGAAAGAAGGATGAAACAGGGACCAGTTAGTAGATGATGGTGACTTAGACCAGCGTGGTAGCAATGACATGAGAAGAAATGGTCAGATTCTGGAGATACTTTGAAAATAGAGACAATAGGATTTTCTGGATATAAGGTGTGAGGGAGAAGAGTCATGGCTGAGCCAACAGGAGTTAAGGATTTGGGCAAGAGTTACTGACAGGACAGACTTGCCATTCACTGATATGTGCAAACTATGAAACAAGCAGATTTTTGTGGGAACAATCAGAAGTCCAGCATAGGGCATGTTAAGTTTGGAATGCCTAGTAGACTTCAAAGTGGAAAAGTGGATGGGATGTATGGGTCTAGAGTTTAGAGAAAAGGTCCAGACCAGGCATATATCGCTGATAATCACCTGTACCTTGGCCATGAGATTGGATGAGATCACCCAGCAATGAGAGTAGATTGAGAAGAGAAGAGTTCCAAGTACCCACCCAGGTATGTGATCATTATCAGGTCTGAATAATAAGGAGGGACCTACAAAGAGGTGGACTGGAGGGAGCCCAGGAGTGTGGTGTCCTGGAAGATAAAAGAAGAAAGGATTTCAAAGTGTCAAAAACTTGACAGGTCAGATAAACATACATCTTTTCTGATTTTCTGGAAAATGTTCTGGAGTCCATCTTTTATCCTATATTAATTATTAATAGCGTCCTTTCTCATTCTCAATATTCACATTACAATAAATTATAACACATTGTCACCCCACTGATAAATCAAGTGAGAAATGAACCATTGTATTTAGCAAAATGGAGCTCATTGGTGACCTTGGCCAAAGTATTGGGGTGACATGGTAGAATGGGTTCATGAGAAAATAGGGGAAGAGACTTTGGAGACAGCATCATCAGATCTTAGGACAAAATTTGCTGAGACAAGAAATAGGGTGGTGGCTATTAAAGGGAAATGGGGTCAAGGCAGATTTTAGTTTTAGTTTTTGTTCTTGTAAGATAAGAAAAAAAAACCCAGCTCATTTGTATGCAGATGGGAAAGATCTAGTAGGGAGGAAAATTTATGATGCAGAAGAGAGAGGACTCCCGGAGAAAAGAGTGGGGCTGAGCTACAGTGTAAAAGTAAGGGGAGGAGCTCACAGGGGCACGGAAGGGAGGACCAGGTATACTGGTTCAGGCTCAGGGTACTGGGGGATGTTGATGGGATCTTGTGAAAGTTCTTTTCTGCCTGCTTTAATACTTTTGGTAAAGTAGAAAGCTCAAGCCATTGGTTTAGAAGAAGGATGGAGGAATGAGTGTTGGGGAGGATAGTGAGGACAAAGGAAAAGGTGCGGATAGTTGTCTAGGTGAGTAGGAGAACATGGGTAGGTGGCTGGCTGCAACATGGGGATTCCTGAGAACAGGGCTGGTGAATTTCTAGTGAGACCAGGCATCCTGGCTATGTTTTCCTCCAGGCACATTCGGAAGTGCAGGTTCAGGCCTGGAGTATGTGGGTAGTAGGATATGCCCAGTTTTCCTTTGAGAAAGTTCTACAGGCTACAGATACTGGGAAAATAAGACTTTATGATAATTAACAACTAACTAAAGAAAAAAAAAAAGGTTAGTCAGTGGTCAGTGTTAGCATATATATAGTATTTTTAAAGCTCTTTTATTCATTAAAAATTTTATTCTGTAATTGATGTTCAGCTGGATCTTGCTAAAATGAATAAATAAAACTATTTAATTAGCTACAATATTTGCATTTCAACACTTAATGAGCTAACAGCTATTAAAACAGTTTGTTTTCTTAAGTAGATTGAGAATCTCCTAGCAATTTTGCTTACCTTTTTTGCTGAATCACTCCTTCAAAAAGTATGGGTTTTCAGCCAATCACAGACCCAGAAATTTCTGGAGTGGAGATTCCTGGAAAGAGAAATCGTACATGTAGGAAACATGTTCCTTGCCTGGAGGAAACATGTTTTGGGCTACAGTATATAATTAAGAATGAATTATATACTTACTGTATAATGCCAGCTGGTACTAATAAGCAATTCTTCACCATTCATATAAGGTCTGACCCAATTGTCCACTAATTCACTAGAATAAGTACAAATTAATAAGATTTAACCACATTTTATGCTTTGTCATTGCGTTTTTCATTTGCCATTTTATTAGCATCATCCTTGATCCTTCTTGGTTCATTAATATTTATGTTGGTTGGTTAGTTATATGACTTTAAAAAGATTTTCCTAATTATAAAGTAACGAAGACTCATAAAATTTTTGTAAAATAGAAAATTTGGAAGGAGGGAAGAAACAAAATTCTACTATTTAAAGACAGGAATTAATAATATCTTGTCTTTTAGCCTTTATTTATTGAAAATTAATCTTTAATTATGAATCATTTCAAACATGCAGACAAGTACAATAATAATTAACACACGACCTAGATTAGCAGATGTTAACATTTTATATTTGCTTTAGAGCACTCTCTGTTATTTTTTAAGAAATAAAATATTGTGGTTTCAGGTAAAGCCCATGCCCTTTCCTTGCCCCTCCTCCTCCCCCTAGAAGTAACTACTGCCTTTTGCTATTGTCTGGTCAGCAAAGCTGAGGCCTAGCCCATGGAGATGGTCACCCTTACTCTCATTCCAAGACTATTAGAGCAGTCATCAGCCTCATTCTCTTAGCTTTCTATAACATTTTCCAGCTGTATTATAAGATTTCATTTCTCCTTCAAATCAGTTATAATAACCCAAAGTGTGGGGTATAAGAGGACTACCTCATACAAATATTCAAATATATAGAATATATTATGAAAATGAAATTATTCCTAGGTTAATATTGTGGTAAAGTAGTCCAATTTGTTTTCTCTCAGCTTCAAATTCATACTCAAAAAATACATAGTGTCTGTTATGTTTTCTATGAAAAATACCAAATGACAAATGCAACAGTATTAGAACCCAGGTCCAGAGGTTGATCATACATTAGTATTTAAGGAGGATTTTCTCAGGTCTTAAAAAAGTCTGGAACTCTCTGGTATACAGCTCTCTAGAAATGGTAATGCTTAGGTCCTGAGAGCATTTGTTTCTCCAACTCTAGGAGAGAGGGAGAAGCACTCTGCTCCTCCTTGTCACTGTGGAATCACACCAACGTTGTAAAAGTGGATATAGATACCTCACCCACGTTCTTTGAAAAGAGGATCATCAAATTTAACAGAAGAGGATTCAGAATGACAGTTTGGTCATCTGAGCTGGCCTCTGTCTCCTTTCCTGCTAACACTGCATGACCTCCTACAAATACAGGCACAAAGGGGGCAAATGATGGTTCTTGCCCATCATGTAATTTATTGATCTCAGCCACCCAACCTAATAATGTCAAGAGACTTTTTCATGGGGCCTACAAAAACAGTGTCTGCTGAACTTGGAACTGCCCTTCTTGTGCAGTCAGCCCTCTGTTTTTATCATGGTCATTGCCAACATTGAGGGAGGTGGTGGTGAAGTTGCGCCTTACTGGACTGTAGCAATGTCAAATAGATGATTTTCAACAAAAGTGCAAAGGTAATTCTGTTGTCTTTTCAACAATGGTGAGAGAATAATAGATGTCCATATGAAAAAAAAAAAACTTGGATCTATACCTTGTACTATATAAAAAATTAACTCAAAATAGAGAAATAAAACCTAAAACTATAAAACTCCAAGAAGAAAACATAAGAGAAAATTGTTGTGACCTTGAGTTAGGTGATGATTTTTAGATATAAAAAGCTTAATGCAAAAAAAGAAAGAAAAGACAGAAAGAAAAAAACCTAATAATTTGGATTTCTCTAAAATCATTAACTTATGTTCTTCCAATGACACTGTTCTTCCAATGACACTGTTAAGAGCATAAAAAGGCAAGGAACACATTTGAAGGAATTATTTGCATATCATATATTTGACAAGGACTTGTATACAAAATAGGTAAAGAACTCTCAAAAATCAACAATAAGAAAACAAACAGTTTAATTTTAAAATGGGCAAAAGGAAGATAGAGGGGTAGGTAAACTCTGTGCTCACCTCCTCTCATGACCACATGAAAATTACAACTAAATGACAGAATACCCATCATTAGGAGTCACCTGAAGTCTAGCTGAACAGAAGTCCTACCACTAGGGACATACAGAAGAGGCCACCTTAAGACTGTTAGGAGGGGCAGAGATGTGGAACTAACTAGTCCCACACCCATGTGTAATGATTGAGAATTGGAAGGGATATTTCTGCTATGGAGTCCACCCCCAGAGGAGCGAATGGTGCTACCCTCACACTAGGCTTTCCAGCCTAGGATTCCCATGCTGGGAAGAAAAATTTCCATAACTTCTGGCTGTGAACACCAATGGAGATTGTAGCTGAGTGAGAGGGAGTGCAGCTGAAGCCACAGATTTTCCTCTTAAGGGGCCCATGCACAGACTTACTGGTAGATGGGCTCCCTTATGCTGAGCTCCAGGTCTGGGGCAGCAGCTAGAAAGACCCCAGGGACATACAGGGAGCAACTGAATTGTCTGGCTTTAGGGTGAGGTTTGGTAGAATCCATTGTTCCTTTGTTTAGACCTACCCTCACTCAGCATGTAAATGTAGGCAGTTACCATATCTGAGTCTCCATCAACCTGGCTAACACTGGTCACACCACCCTGGTGATTCCCTGAGACATGCCTACCCCCCCAATTTGTGGGCCCACCCAAACCACATCCAGTGGATTTTCCATAAAAATGGCCTGTCTTGGCTTATGCTGCAGATTTTACTAAAATCTCTCAAAAGGTCACAAAATTCAAACAAGCAGCATCTGGCCTTGGCATACCTAATATCTATTTGCTGAGCAGCCCCAAGTCCATCACTAGCAGCATCCAGTCTCAGTTGTGGCTTGGCCTCTCAAGGCACCTCCCAAAGCGTGGGTGGTGGCCATCTGCAGATTGCTTGATGACACTTTCCATGTGTCTCTGGGCATGGCACAGGCTGTGGCTGAACTTAACCTTTGGTGAGGGTGGTGGGAGTGGAAGCCCTACCAGGAGGCCCCAAGGCCATATACTCAGTGGCCACATTTTGACTGAGCGGAAGCATTACCTGTGGCTGCATTTGAGGATGACACACCCAAAGAGCAGATGAGGCAGGCACCAGACCCCTGCTAAAGTGCATCCTGCTCAATGGGGTCAGCCCCTCACCATCCAGTCCTCATAACCACTTAGCCTGAAAGTCAATCCTTCTCATTGACATGCAAACAGCAACTAAGGCTCAACTGCGACTGGAGGGCACACTAAACTCATGTAAAGGACATACCCAGAGCACTAGACTCAGGTGACCAGGGAAGACTGTGCCACTAGAGCCCACAGGACACCTACTACATAAAGCCACTCTACAAAGACCAGGAAACATAGAAAATGACAGGAAGCTTCCTTAAACTGGCAGCAGAAATAGACATACACGTCGAGGAAGTGCAGAAAGTCACCGAAGAGATGAATCCAAAGAGGGAAGACACATCATTATTAAAATGCCAAAGTTAAAGTCAAAAAGAGAATCTTAGAAGCAGCAAGAGAAAAGCAGTTACTTATCTACAAGGGAGCTCCCATAAGACTGTCAGCTGATTTTTTCAACAGAAATTTTGCAAACCAGAAGGGATTGACAGGAAGTGTTTAAAGTGATTAAAGGCAAGGACCTACAACCAGGATAACTCTATCCAGCAGAGCTATCATTTAGAATTGAAGGAGAGATAAAGAGCTTTTCAGACAAGAAAAATCTAAAGGAGATCAATATCACCTAGCCAGTATTACAGGAAATATTGGAGGGACTTCTTTTTTAAAAAGAAAGAGAAGAAGGAGAAGAAGGAGAAGGAGGAGGAGGAGGAGGAGGAGGAGGAGGAGGAGGAGGAGGAGGAGGAGGAGGAGGAGGAGAAGGAGAAGGAGGAGGAGAAATTTGAATAACAAAATGGCAATAAAAACATATTTATCAACAAGCACTTTAAATGTAAATGGATTAAATGCTCCAATCAAAACATAGAGTGGCTGAATGGATAAGAAAACAATTTTTACATATGCTGTCTACAAGAAACCCTCTTCAGATCAAGATAAACCGACTGAAAGTAAAGGGATTTTAAAAAAAGATAGTTCATGAAAATGGAAAATAAATAAATAAATAAATAAATAAATAAATAAATAAATAAATGTAGTTGGAGTAGCAATACTTATACCAGAAGAAATAGACTTTAAAACAAAGACTATAATAAGAGACAAAAAAGGACCCAGTAATCCTACTTTCAAGTATTTACAGAACAAACCCAAAACACTACTTCAAAGAGATATGTGCATCCATTTGTTCATTGAAACATTATTTACAATAGCCAAGATATGGAGATATCCTGGGTGTCCAACAATGGGAGAATGGATAAAGAAGAGCTGGTACATATATACAATGCAATATTACTCAGCCATGAAAAAAAAAAATGAAATCTTGCCATCTACAACAACATGGATGGACATAGAGGGTATTGTGCTGAGTGAAGTAAGTCAGACACAGAAAGACAAATGCCATATGACTTCACTTACATGCAGAATCTAAAGAACAAAACAAGCAAAACAAAACAGAAACAAACTCATAGATACAGAGAACATTTTAATCATTGTCAGATGAAAGGGAAGGTGGGGGAGTGGGTGAAAAGGGGAAAGCTTAAGAAGTACAAACTAGTAGCTACAGAATAGTCATAAGGATGTAAAGTATAGCAGAAGAAGTATAGTCAATAATATTGTAATAACTATGTATGGTGTCAGATGGATACTAGATTTATTGGTGTGATCACTTCATAAGTTATATAAATGTCCTAATCACCATGTTGCGCACCTGAGACTAATATAATATTGTGTGCCAACTGTAATTTAAAAATTAAAAAACATATTTAAGAAATATATTTTAAAGAGTAAAAGATTTGAACAGACATTTTGCAAAAAAAAAAAAAGATATGGATGGTAAATGAGCACACAAATGATGTTCATTGTCATCAATTATTAGAAAAATGCGAATTAAGGCCAAAATGTGATACTACTACAAACTTATTAGAATAACTATAATCAAAAGAAATAATTGTGGGCAAAAATATGAAGGAATTGGAACTCTCATACACTGCAGGTGTGAATGCAAAATGGTATGACCACTTTAGAAAATATTTTGGCAGTTTTTTAGAATGTGGAACATATATCTAGTATATGATCCGGCCATTCTCCACTTATATATTTTTTTCAAGATAAATGAAAGCATATATCCATACAGAGATATAAATGGATGTTCATTGCAGTTGTATTTGTAATTGCTAAAAACTAGAAAAAAAACCTCAAATGTCCATCAGCAGGTGAATGGATAAAGAGATTGTAGCATGTCCATACAATGGAATCCTACACAGCAATAGAGAAAAAGGAACCATTGAGAATGCAGCAACATGGAAGAATCTCGAAATAATTATGCTCAGTAAAAGAAGTTAGATATAAGAAGCTAAACATATTTATGATTCTATTTATAAACAACTCTAGAAAATGCAAACTAAATTATAGTGATAGAAAGCAGATCATGGACTACCTGGGCATGAAGAAGAGGCAGGGAGAGTAGGTATGGAAGGATTACAAAGAAACACAAGGAGACTTTGGGAGTGGTTGATATACTCACTATGTTGAATATGGTTATAGTTTCAAGAGTATATATTTATATTAATGTTTGGCAAATTGTGTACTTTAAATACATGCTCCTTAGTATATGTCAATTATTCCTCAGTAAAACAGTTAAAAAAAGATGGACTCAAATTCAAATATAAAAAAAAGAAGGTAAAAGGTAAGAAGGGAGAGATGAAAGAGGAAGGAAGGAACGAAGGAAAGAAGGAAGGAAAGAAGGAAGGAAGGAAGGAAGGAAGGAAGGAAGGAAGGAAGGAAGGAAGGAAGGAAGGAAGGAAGGAAGGAAGGAAGGAAGGAAGGAAGGATGGGCGATTGGATGTACAAAACTAGCCAAGATTGTTATGCATACCTGGTAAAGAGAGGTTCAGGCCTGGATGTGGCAGAGCAAAAAGATGTGGATGACTTTTAAGATGAAGCATCTGTGGGATTTGGAGGAAAGGAGAAAGAGAAGTCAAAGGTAGCCCCAGGAACTGTTGCTCTGCCAGTTTCATGTGTGGTGCAGTGTGACTGAGACCAAAAGAAGCCCAATAATGGCAGAACTGGAAGCCGTTACAAAACTGGGGTATCTTCCCTTAAAATGAGACTTTCTGAGGAGTGAGCTCTGATCATCACATCTTTTTCAAACCAAAATCTGACCCTAGCATAGTCAAGGCCCTCTCCTGATCCCAGATAAGCATACCTAGCTCTATGGGTGGGGTCGTAATCTCCACAAAAGAAAAAGGAGACTGCACCCCTAACCCTCTCCCCACCCAACACACAACACCACCACCACCACTTTCAAAACAAGAGGATTGGGCTCAATGAAGGAAATTGGAATTGCCAAGAAACAAATTCCAGTTTTACTCACCCAAGTTAAAGATTGTTTCCATGCATATATGTATATATTCCTTAAGTACTCATATTAAAACTAATTTTAGTTGCTTGGTTTTTAAAAAAAATATCTCATTTTTACTATTATTCGTTCAGATATTTTTTGCATACTGCCTAAAAGCTATGGGCATATCTTCTTCAATAATTTTTGTTCGTATTTTTTTTACCATTTATTTTTAGAGTCAGCTTATATTTTAATGGATACATTTATTCTCAGGTCATAAGCACACTGATTGAAATATTATTACGTTATATCTCAATATTATTAATATTATAAGGAAAACCTTTCCCTCACCATCTTTCCAATTATTCTAATTATAGGATGGGGCCAGAATTTGAAAGTGTATAATTTTTAAGTGTGCAATTCAGTGATATTACATTGATAACGTTGTGCTACCATCACCACCATCCATCTCCATAATTATTTTTGTATTGTAAAACTGAAACTCTCTACTCATTAAATAACTCTAGACCCTCATCCCCCCAGCCATTGACAACCACAATTCTACTTTCTGCCTTTATAATTTTAGCTATACTAAGTACTTTATATAGGTGGAAATATAAAATATTTGTCTTTTTGTGACTGGCTTATTTTACTTAGCATAGTGACCTCAGGATTCATCCATGTCATAGCATATGGCAAAACATCCTTCCTTTTGAATACAGAATAATATTCTGTTATATGTACATACCACATTTTGTTTATCCTTTCACCTGTCAGTGGCCACTTGGGTTGCTTCCATGTTTTAGCTATTGTGAATAATGCTTCTATGAACGGGGATATACAAATATTTCTTCAAACATCTGCTTTCAGTTCTTTGGATTTCTTCCAGAAATGGAATTGCTGGATCAGATGGTAATTCTATTTTTAAGTTTTTTAGGAACCACCATACTATTTTCTACAGTAGCTATACCATTTTATATTCCCACCAACAGTGCACAAGGCTTCCAATTCCTTCACATCCCCATCAACACTTATTGTTTTCTAGTATTTTTAATAGTAGCCATCCTAACAGGTGTGACACATATCTAATTGTAGTTTTGATTGTATTCCCCTCTTGATTAGTGATGTTGACATCTTTTCATGTGCTCATTGACAATTTGTATATCTTTTTTAGAGAAATGTCCATTCAAGCATTTTGCTCATCTTTGAATCGGGCTGTTTGTTTCTTGTTGTTGAGTTTTTGGTGTTCTCTCTATATTCTAGATACTAATCACTTATCAGCTATGTGATTTACAAATATTTTCTCCCGTTCCATAGGTTGCCTTTTTATTCTGTTAAGAGTGTGTTTTGATGTACAGAATTTTAAATTTTTATGAAGTCTAATTCATCAGTTTTCCTTGTTACCTGGACCTTTAAGATCACATCCATGAAATCATTACCAAATCTAATATCACAAAGCTTTTGTCCTGTTTGCTTCTAAGATTTTTATTGCTAAATCTTACACTACACTTAGGTCTTTGATCTACTTTGAATTAGTTTATTTCTGTATAAGGTGCTAGGTAATGTTCCAGCTTCATTCTTTTACATGTGGATATGTAGTTTTTCAGTGCCATTTTTTGAAAAGACTGTTTTTTCCCAGTGAATAGTCTTGAAATACCCGTCAAAAATTATTTGGCCATATATTCAAGGGTCTGTTTCTGGACTCCGTCTTTTACTGCATTTGTCTGTATGTCTGTCATATGCCAGTACCACACTATTTTGATTACTGTAGCTTTGTATTAAGTTTTGAAATCAAGAAGTATGAGTCTTCTGGTTTTATTCTTTTTCAGGTTTATTTTCCCTATCTGGGGCCCCTTGAGAGTCCATATGAATTTTAAAATGAGTTTTTCTATACCTACAAAAAAAGTCATTAGGATATTGATAGGGATTGCATTGAATTTGTAGATCAGTTGGATATTACTGACATTTTAACAATATTCAGTCTTCCAATCCATGAATATAGACAGTGTTTCCATTTACTTATGTCTTCTTTCATTTCTTTCAGCAATGTTTTGTAGTTTTCATTATCAAGTCTTTTACCTCCTTGGTTAATTTCTAAGTATTGTCCTTTTTGGTGTTATTATAAATGAAATTGATTTTATAATTTTCTTTTCAGATTGTTTATTGTTTGTATGTAGAAGTACAAATGATTTTTTGTGTTGACTTTGTATCCTGCTACATTGCTGAATTAATTTATTAGTTCTAACACATTTTTTTTTTTTGTGGAGTCTTTAGGATTTTCTACATATAAGATTGTCTTATCTGTAAATAGAAATAATTTTGTTCATTTATTTCTAATTTGGATGCCTCTTATTTCTTTTTCTTGCCTAATTGCTCTGGCTACAATGTCCAGTACTATGATGAATAGAACTGGTGAAAGTAAGCATCCTTGCCTTATTAGCAATCTTAGAGGAAAAGATTTCAGTCTTTCACTGCTAAGCATGATGTTTGCTATGGGTTTTTCATTTATGGCTTTCATTAGATTGAGGTAATCTTATTCTAGTCCTAGTTTTCTTAGTGTTTTTATCATGAAAGGATATTCAATTTTGTCAAATGCTTTTTTTCTCTACATTAGTTGATATAATTGTGCGTTTCCTCCCTTTATTCTGTTAATATGATATATTACATTGATTTTCATATATTGAACCATTGTTGCATTCCAGGAATATATCCTGCTTGATCATGCTATATAATCCTTTTAATATGTGGCTGAATTCAGTTTGCTAGTATTTTTATTGAGGATTTTTGCTTCAATATTCATAAGAGATATTGTTCTAGTTTTCTTTTCTTGTAGTATCTTTGCCTGGCTTTGTCTGGTACCAGGGTAATGCTGGATTTATAGAATGAGTTAAGAAGTGTTTTCCCCTTCTTCGATATTTTGGAACAGTTTAAGAAAGAATAATATTAATACCTTTTTAAATGTTTATAGAATTCACCAGCAAAGCTATTGGGCCCAGGGATTTTCTTTGTTGGGAGATTTTTGATTACTGATCCAATCTCCTTACTAGTTATAAGTCTATTCAAATTGTCTATTTCTTTTTTATTTGGTTTGGTAATGAATTTGTTCATTTCATCTAGGTTATCCAATTTGTTGGCATGTAGTTTTTCACAGTACTTCCTTATAATCCTTTTTGTTTCTATAGAATTGGTAGTAATGTCCCACATTTTCTTCTGACTTTAGTAAGTTGAGTTACTTTTTTTTTTTTGCCAGTCTATTTAAAGATTTGTTAATTCTGTTGATCTTTTTGAAAAATAAGCTATGGTTTCATTGATATTTTTATTTTTATATTTTCTACTTTGTTCATTTCTGGACTAACCTTTATGATTTTCTTCCTTCTGCTAGCTATTAGTTTCTTAAGTTTTAACGTTATGTTGTTGATTTGTGATCTTTCTCCTCTTTAAAGTAAACAGTTTACAATTACAAATCTCCCTGTTAGGACTGCTTTTACTGTGTCCCATAAGTTTTAGTATATTGTGTTCTTATTTCATTAGTCTCTAAGTATTTTCTAATTTCCCTTATAAATTTTTTTGATCCATTGGATGTTTAAGAGTATGCTGTTTAATATCCAAAAAACTGTGCATTTTCCAATTTTACTTATAGTATTGTTTTCTAACTTTATTCCATTATAGTTGGAGAAGATACTTTGTATGATATCTAGCTTTCAAAATTTATTTAAACTAATGTGTGGCCTAATATATGGTCTATCCTGGAAAATATTTCTTGTACATTTGAGAAGAATGTGTTTACTGTGTTATTGGGTAGAAAGTTTTGTATATGTTTGTTAGAAGTAGCTGATTTAGTATGTTTTTTATGTCCTCTATTTCCTTATTTATCTTCCATTTGGTTATTCTGTCCATTACTTTGTGTAGGATATTGAAGTCTCCAATTATTATTGTAGAACTGTCAATTTCTCCCTGTAATGACATCAGTTTTTGCTTATATAGTTTGAAGGTCTATCACTAGGTGTGTAAATGTTAATAGTTGTATATTCTTGCTGTATTAAACTTTTTATTAATGTATAACGTCCTTCACTATCTCTTGTAATTTTTTTTAACTTAAAGTCTTTGGTCTGATATTAGTGTAGTCACCTCTACTCTCTTTTGGTTACTATTTCCATAAATATCTTTTTTCCATTCTTTCACTTTAAATTCATTTGTGTCTTTGGATCTAAAATGGGTCTCTGGTAGCAGAGTATAGTTGGATTATGTGTATTTATTCATTCTGCCAGTCTCTGTCTTTTGATATGACAGTTTTGTCCATTTACCTTTAAAGTTATTATTGATAATGAGGGATTACTTCTGTCATTTTGCTTTTTATTTTCTATACACTCTATAGCATTTTTTGTCCCCCATTTCCTATATCACAGTCTTCTATTGTGTTCAGTTGATTTTTGTAATGAAAAGTTTAAATTCTCTCTCTCTCTCTTTCTTCATTGTACATTCTGTAGCTGTTTCCTTTGTGATAACCATGAGGATTATGTTTACTGTCCTAAAGTTATAATATTCTAATGTTAATTTACACCAGTTTAACTATAATAACACAAAAAAACTCTGCTCCTTTACAGCACTATTCCCCATCCCTTTCAGGTGCTGATATCACAAAATTACATCTTTGTGTGCCCAAAAACATAAAATAATATATCTTTAAAGTTCATTAGTATCTTAAATTATGCAGAAAATAAAATCCAAATCTTACAAACCATACTTACAAGAATGCTAGCTTTTAGACTTATAATTATTTGTTCTTTTCTCTTAAATCAAGTAGAAAACAAAAAGTACAATTGCAATTCATTGTTATAATAATAGCGGCTTTTATAATTATTTATGTATTTACCTTCATTGCAGTTCTTATTTCGCCATGCATTTTTGAGTTGCTGTCTCATATACTTTCATTTTATCTTGTACAACTGCTTTGAGCATTTCTTGCAAGGTAGGTCTAGTGGTAACAAACTCTGAGTTTTCTGTACATGGAAATCTCCTCATTTCTCTCTCACTTTTGAAGGACTGTTTTACTGAAAATGGGATTCTTGGTTGTCAGTTTTTGCTATTAGCACTTTGAATATATTTGCTCACTGCATGCTAGCCTCTAAAGTTTCTTTTTTCTTTTTTAAAATGTATTTATTTATTTTAATTAGTTTCAAGTAGACAGTACATTAGTTAGACATCTATATAGTTCATAACACGAATCCCCCAGTTGCTCCCTCCTCCCCTGGCCTTCTACCTAGCCAACTTATTAATGCCAACTGCATTCCCTATGCCATGCTCCCCATCCCCATGATCATCTATCAATTACTAATTTGTACTTTTTTTAACCTTTCACCCCATTCTCCCAGTCGCCCAACTCCCCTCCCCTCTGTTCATCATCACCACTATATTTGTGGGTCTGTTTTTGATTAATTTGTTCTTTTTGTTCCTTAAATTCTGTATATAAGTGAAATATATGATATCTATCTTTCTCTGACTTATTTCACTCAGCATAATAACCTCTAGGTCCATCCATGTCATTGCAAATGGTAGGATTTCATTTTTTTAATGGCTGAGTCATATTCCATTGTATATATGAACCATAATTTATTTATAAAATCATCTGTAGGTGGACATTTAGGTTGCTTCCATATCTTGGCTATTGTAAATTGTGCTACCATGAATATTGGAGTGCATAGATCTTTATTAATTATGTTTTGGTTTTCATTGGATAAATACCCAGAAGTGCAATTGCTAGGTCAAAAGGTATATCCATTTTTAATTTTTTGAGAAACCTCCAGACTGTTTTCCATAACAGCTGTACCAATTTGCAATCCCACAACAATGTATGAGGGTTCCCTTTGCTCTGCACCCTTGCCAACACTTGTTTTGGATTTATTGATGATAGCCATTCTGAAAGGTGTGAGGTGATATCTCATTGTGGTTTTAATTTGGATTTCTCTGATGATTAGCGACTATGAGCATTTTTTCATATGTCTATTAGCCACCTGTATTTCTTCTTTGGAGAACTCTGTTCACGTCTTCTGCCCATTTTTAAACTGAATTGTTTCATTTTTTTGTTGTTAAGTTTTATAAGTTCTTTCTATATTTTGGATATTTTCCCCTTATCAGATGTATCATTAGCGAATATCTTTTTCCAATCAGTCAGTTGTCTTTCTGTTTTGTTGATGATTTCCCTTGCTGTATAAAAACTTTTTCATTTGATGTAGTCCTATTTATTTGTTCTTTTGTTTCCCTTGCCCAGGGTGTTATATCAAAAAAGAAATTACTGTTAGTAATTACAGAGAGTTTACTGCCTATCTTTTCTTCTAGAAGTTTTACGATTTCAGGTCTTACATTTAAGTCTTTAATCCATTTTGAGTCTATTCTTGTATTTGATGTAAGAAGGTGATTCAGCTTTTTATTTTCGCACGTATCTGACGAATTTTCCCAACACCATTTATTGAAGAGACTGTCTTTACCCCATTGTATATTCTTACCTTCTTTGTCATATATTAAGCAGTGTGTAGGCATGGATTTATTTCTGGACTCTCTAATCTGCTCCATTGATCAATGTATCTGTTTTTATGCCAGCACCAGCTGTTTTGATTACTGTAGCCTTGGCCTAAAGTAAATTTCTGATGAGAAATATGCTCATAATCTTATTGAAGATCCCTTGAATATGATGATTCACTTCTATCCTGCTGCTGTCAACATTCTCTCTGACTTTCATTTTCAAAAGTTTGATTATAATGTGACTTGGTGTGGGTCTCTTTGGTTAATCTTAGTTTAATTCATTGAGATTCTTAGATGTTTATATTCATGACTATCTTCAAATTTGGGAAGTATTTAGCCATTAGTTCTTTAAATATTCTTTCTGCTCCTTTCTCTATCTTCTCCTATAATTTTCGCAATGCACATGTGGTCTGCTTGATGGTGTCCCAAAGGACTTGTAATATCTGTTCTCCCTCTGTCCCAATCTTTTTTCTTTCTGTTTTTAAGACTCAATAATTTCTTGTTGTCTTATCTTCAAGTTCACAATTTTTTTTCTTCTCTTCGTAAAATATGCCTTTGAATCCCTCTAGTGAATTTTTCCTTTCAGGTATTATACTTTTCAGCGTCAGAATTCCTTTTTGGTTTCTTCTTAGGTTTTCTACCTCTTTAGTAATATTGTCATTTTGTTCATCATTGTTTTCTTGACTTTCTCCACAGCTTTCTTTAGTTCTTCAAGCATCTTTAAGATTGTTATTTTAATGTTTTTATCTAATATATCTGCCATCAGCTGTTTTTCAGGGACATTTTCTGTTGATTTTTCCTTTCCATACTTTCTTGTTTTTTTGTATGCCTTATAATTTCTTTATTGTAGTTGTTGCTGAGAACTGGACATTTGAATCTAATATTGTGGTAATTCTAGAAATCAGTTTCTCCACTTTCCCGGGGTTTGCTGGGTTTTGTTATTGTTTTTGTTTTTGATTGTTGAAGGCTATTTCTGTGCCATGGGTCAGACTGAGCTGTAAACCTAAGGTTTTCTTGGGCCTGTGTCTTTCTGAGCCTGTGCCTTTCCCTGGACATTCATGGCCACTTTCTAATTTTCCTTGTATATGCAGTTGTTTTTTTAATGTCCTAGTCATTAATGTCCCACTTTCAAAAGAAAAAAAAAAGAGAAAAATGAAGGGGGAAAGAAAGAGTAGTGGCCCTATAGCTCCCTTAGAATTCACTTCAGCTGGAGGAGGGGCTTGCAACAGTGGAGGGAGGAGCAATAACAGTAATTGCTTACTTCTTTGCATGTCCGTCACCAGAAGCAGCAATCATTGATTGGAGCACAGATTCCCAATATTTAGAATACAAGGTCCTTTTTGCCCACTCTGTCTCAAGCAAGCTATATGAAAGCTTCTCCAGGAACATGTGCACACCTGCTTTCCATTGGGTTGTGTTGAGGACTGGGTAGCTGCTACTGTGCTGAGAGTTGAAATTCAGTGAAATTAATAGCTATTTACCACTTGAGTCTTCCCCTAGAAGTTTCAAGCCTTCAACAGGCTCCAGAGTCTCAATATATATCAGACAGTATAATTGTCTAGGTGTAGAGACAGATACTGGTATTTCCTACTCTATCATCTTTCCAAAATCTTCCCAGCATAAATATTTTGAAAGCATAAGTAAAGCAAAAAAAAAAGGCAATATATTTGAAAACAAGAAATTCAAATTTTTATAGATAATACTACCATAAATTAAAATACATAGTGAAAAAAGAAAAAAAATTATCACATATTTATAAACAGATGTGTATTATTTTTAATATGTAAATAGTTGTCAAATCAATAAGAGTAGTGTCAGAGAAGAGTTCACCTATCTGTAAACCTGTAAGCCTGCCTTTGGTATGGCTGTTTGTTCTCACGGCCCTGATATAGCCATTTGCAAATATAATAGATCTTTAATGATTAAAGAAGCACTTGTGCACATGCACACGCACACACACACACACACACACACACACAGAAGAAAGAAAAAAAGAAAAGAAGCAGAAACAATGGTCCCCAGCTTTTCCATAACCCACCATCAAACAGATTCAAATCCACATGTGGTTAAGCATTAAAGACTAAAGTGTCTTTTATGCTTCTAAGGATATTTTGTGGTTTTTTACATTTTTATAATTGGGATATTTTCCTCATTTTCTGATAAAGTCTTTCTAATGTGTAAGAAAGCTTTAGATTTTGTGTGTTTATTTTTATTTCAGATCATACTGTATTAGTTCAAGTAGTGTTACTATAGCTCTCAGATTTTCTAGTAAACAGATAATCTACAAATATATTATTGTTTTCTATTTTCTTCACATAAAAGGATATTTTTTTCTATTGTGTACTTATGGTACACTGGTTTGAACAAGTTCCAAGTAATATTAAATTATTTTAGAGTTGAAAGGCAGCCTGTATTATCCTTTATTTAACTGGATCATTTCCAAGCTTCAACATCCAGTAGGATGTTGCCTAGTGGTTTCAGTTAAATATTCTAATTCATGTTAAAGATTCTGTTTTATATTATTATCTTGCTAAAAGGTTTATAAATAAGAACTGAATATTGTATTTTATAAAATCTCTTTCCAGAATTTATCAAGTATCCACATTTTTTACCCTATAGCATGCTTATGTTAATAAATATAAAATAAATAGCAAAAAGGAGGATATATCTAAAATATGTTATCACATACATTTCATATATAATGCATATGTAATATATATGTTGCACAATACATACATAATATATGATTACAATTTGTCTAATATTAAACAATTTTTTTATTCTTCAGAAACCTGTATTAACATACTTTCAAGTTTTATTTGCTATTCTTTCCAAAAGTGGTAATTTTGATTTTATTTTGAATTTGAATATTTAAAATGAATACTTCATCACCTTACTAAATATTATTCTCCAAAAGTAAATTTAAGTAAACTTCGTATTGTATCTATCATATGTAAATAAAAATGCATAAATCCTAATTTACAGTTAAATGAATTTTTATAAACTAGTGCAACTGACCAAAGAGCACTCTGATCTAGAAATGAAATATTACCTACACGCCAGAAGCCCTCTAAGTGCTCCACCCAATCACTCACCCCCCAAGGTTAACCATATGACAAAACTATGTTTTAATGGTTGTGTGGGTGTGTGAGTAGGAAGAATAATAGCAGATAAAGTCAGGGAGGCAGGGAAGAGCCAGATAAGGTACAGGGTTGAGAACCACAGTATATTCATGTTCTATTGCTGCATAAAAGATTGCCACAAACTAAGTAGCTTAAAACAATACAAACTTATTATCTCCCAGTGTCTGTTGGTCAGAAGTCTGGGCACAGTTCTGCTGGATCCTCTTCTCATGGCTTCTCAAGGGGTCAGTTGTACTGTGGTGCTCATTTGGAGTCCAGACTCATTCCAGTTTGTTGTAAGAATTCAGTTCTGTGGCTCCAGGACTTATGTTTCTGTTTTGTTACTAACTGTGGGCCAGGAACCACTCTAAGCTATTAAAGGCTGCCCACAGTTCCTTACCATGTGGACCATATAGTCATTTTACTGTATAGATTTTTGCTTTCTACCAGGCCAGCAATATGTCTTGCTGACTTCAACTTCTTTTAAAGAATTCTCTGATTGGGTCAGGCCCTTCCAGTGTTATTTCCAATTTGATTAACTTGAATTCAACTGATCATGAGAGTGGTATCATCCCACACTAAAGGGCGGGAATTATAGAAGGGTATGGGTCATTGTGGGTTTTTTTAGAGTTCTACCTACCACATATGGAAAGAGATATTTTTTTCCATTTGTAGTAAGAAACTATTTGAAGGACTATAATCATGGAGTGGGAGATATAATTTAAATATTAAATAAAACTAACATCAATAGAGCATCTATAAAGAACAAAACTTACTGGGTGGTATATGTGGAATAGAATAAAGTTTTGGCTTCACTGATTAGAGAGAAGATGACATCATTTTCTGAGATCAAGGAGAGCACGGAGGTGGAAATGAAGAGTTCAACTTGGGACATGCTAAACTTTATATTCCTGTTCTATTTAGACAGCCAACAGAGAGTTCAGTTAGATATATGTACGTGAAACTCAAGGGAAAGATCAGAGCTGAAAATTCAGATTGGGAAATTGTCAGCTGGATAGAACTTTGACTCCAGAGATTTGATGAGGAACATTAAGGGAGAGATCTAGAAAGCCAGCAGATTGCTGCAAATGCCATGATTTCTTAAATTATAATTCTTAGTATATAATCAGTGACACAGACAGGCTCCTGCCTAGAACCTTCCCAGAAGTGAGTCCATGGTTTTGCAGTCTAATTTCTATGGCATCAAAATAGATTTTGTTGTTGTTGTTGTTGTTATATATCCTCTACTAAGGCAAGCCCACATTGAGTGTTTTTTACTGAATGGAGCTTGTTCTTCTCTGTTCATTTAATTGAACCAGAGGTCACCCAACCTCCTACCTGAATTTCTGCTCTTTAGTAGGTTCTCATCTTGGGCAGCTTTGATGTGCTTTCTGTGGTAAGGTTCTTTGATAGGCTGAACCAATAGATACATAAGTAGCTATAGTACCTTACTTAGAAGAAACACTAAGCAAAATCTGGTCAATTTTTATCCTGGTCAAGATAATGTATTCAAAGATGTGAGCCTGTCAAAATTGCTTAAATATTCCTGGCATTATAGATCTAGAATCTGAAATGAATGTGTCTGTCTATTCTAGCTAAGATGCTTAGGCCTTAATAGTATATGATAAAGTCCTCAGTATATGTTAATTGATTCCATCAGAACCTTTGGTTGTTCAAGGAGGAATAAGCCTTGCATCTGGAGCTGCTCACAGCAAGTACCTTTGCTGATTATGAAAGGTTAGTTGCTCCTGAGAATTAGGGCCAGGATCTCTGTCTGGTCCCAAAAGATCAGGGAAAGATCAGATGGGCACATCTTAGATAAAGTTAATTTTACCTTTTGAGAACAAAGTACACCTTACATGCCAGCAGCTTCAAAGTGAAGCTCTCTCATTTCCTGCTTCTGCTTGTTAAGATCTCTGGGATGATCAAGGATTTCTACCTAGTAGACTATCAGCCCTAGAATCCTTTAAGGAAACTGCATCAGTGCCATTAGGGACCTGACAACATCTATATTGAGTTAAAGTGAAGTCCTTGAGGCATAAACCCAATCAACATTTTTGGACATTACTCACGAACACAGATTTGATAGCTTGTAGAATCATTCTGAGAGTGAGGCCCAAATCTAACTTTCATCTGACACTGTTAAATAATAGCTGAATGAATTTAAAAAGATTTTTATAAGGAGCAGGAAACTAATAAAGGAGAGCTGATTCCAAATCTTAGGCTAAGTAGTCTTGGACACCTTGAATTCAGGGAAGGTATTCTTCACACACTTAGTTTGGTGCTCAACATAAGAAGAAACACAATAGATGTTTATTGACTAATTTATACTTGGGTAAGCATCACACACACACACACACACACACACACACACACACACGCACTAATTTGCTTCGTACATGCAAAGTGACATTCTGGGTCCAGTGTTAACCATGCTATTTCCACACACTAGAATTAGAGAAGCCCTTTTGGAGACAGGGGTAGGAAGTGTTCATTCTGTCTGACTGCTCTACTCTCCTTGTTCTGTCTCTATCTATTAGATCTCCTAATGGTCCTCTTTGAAGATCCATACAGGACCACATGTTAATCTAATAATATGGGCTACCTTGAACTGGATGTTTTCCTTTATTACTGTTGGTAATGAATCTCAAGGCATCCTTGATGGAGGGATCCCTGGAAGCTTCCTCTTTCCCACACCCATTGCTTTAAAGAATTTCTCAGTGCCCATTCCCTATCTTTAGCTTCCATCTGTCTCCCCTGGCAGTGGTAGGTGGCCTTAAAAGCTTGCAGCACGTAGACCTGGTAATCAATGTTATGCCATTTTTTTGTGGGTTATGTCATAATTACAAGTCTGTCAGCATGGGCTCAATTAAGGTGAACTATCCATGATGGTTTTTCCACCCTACAGTCATCCCGATATGCTAGTGTGACAGTGTCAGGCAGCCAGGAAGGTCAATATTTGATTTGGTTTCTGGTTTGATATTCTTCACTGATATAGAATCTTTCAAATTGAAATGGGAGGAAGAACCTAATTAGATGAAGTTGGAGTACACCTGGATTATAGGTGTTAATGCTTAGTCTTAACGTCATATAGCCAAGTGTCATGATGTAAATTGGGAATTAGAGGTTGAAGCAGAAATCAAAGTTCATAGGAATCACTGTCTGGAACAAGCACATCCCTCCTTTCAAAGACAACAATAAGTGATTGGGACACAGCCACACAAATGTAGGCTGAGGCTGACTCGATGTCATGGTAAATAGTCGAAGGAAAATGTGTATGCGAGGAGAGGGACACTGCCACCCCAAGCTCAGTTTAAGCTTGTTCAGTTTAAATCTTCTGTAACACTTTGATCATTGCCTGATTTCTTATGCCTCAGGGTCCTGCAGCTCTTTGGTCAGCATTGTTCTCATGCACACGATGCGTTCTTTGGAGCCTCTGAACCATGCGGAACTCAGCTATTTCTTACTATTCCCTTGCCTTTTCTAATTATTATTTTATAGCTTCATTAAAACTCTTGATTAAAGATACCTTGGGCCTGGGCCCTGCACCAGTGGAAGGAGTACATTGAATAATTTACTTTCCATTAGAATTAATAAAGAAATGCAGAGCCCTGCATGGGGCAATTAGCTACCTCCATACTGGCTTGATTAAGTGTGAGAAACACAGTGGCCTAGAGAAAAAGACAGAAGGAAAAGAGTCAATAAGACAGCCAGTTGGCTGGGGGCAAGAATGAAGGAATGGATGGGTGCAAACCTCCCCTGGTAACTTTCAAGAGCTTCAATCCTTTGCAGCGACTCTCAGCCAGAATGAAGGAGCAGCGGTCCCAGCCAGCACTTTCAGCCCCCTCCGTTTAACTTTGATTCACAGACTAAATTACTATTTCACACACTTATTATAGATTCTTTATATTGAATTCTTAACTCTAAGCAATATGACATTTGCTCTGGTGATCCAGAGGCATAAAGACACATAATGAACATTTCTTTAAAATTCTACTGTTTCATAGCCATATCAGATTAGAGTATGGACACACCAAAATTTATTTAGCTATTGCCTAATTGTGAGATTAACCTATTTACTTTGTGCTAATTGCAAATAATTATAGTAGATATTTTTGACATAAATATTTGTGTGAATCTCTGGTTTTTTAATAAAAAGACTGGTCAATTTAAATAACATGATTTCCATACTGAAGCCTTGACAAGTTTACAGTTTACATCACACACACACCCCTACCATTTTCTTATCTAAAAGTAGAAATATTTTCATAATTTTCTTACTTGGACACTAATGTATATTCTTGGGAATACAAATATTAAAATATAGAGAAGTAGAAACTAAAATAGAGTAAATATGCTGGTCTATTTTGTCCAGATTTTTTACTTCCATATACAAATGTATGTATATTCATGTATATGACTATTTTTTTAAGTTCTGACTTAACTCTAAAATATGCCATCAATTTGAAAAGAGCCTTCGGGGAGGGGGGGGAACCAAAAAATCAATAAGCACTTTATTAAATGCACATATAGTTAGGATGCTAGATGCCAGCCACAGAAATCAACTCTGACTAATTTAAGCTGATTTAAATAAAGGAAATTTATTATAAAGACTCTGGGCTCTCCAGATAAACAGAACCAAAAGGAAATACATAGCCTATAATACAATGAATCTCCTTATATATGTGTATGTGTACATATATACACAGTCATGTACCACAGAATGACATTTCAGTTAAGGATAGACTGCATAAACCACAGTGGTCCCATAAGATTATAATATAATTGAAAAATTCCTATCATCCAGTGACACTGTAGCCATTGTAACATTGTTATGCAGTGCATAACTCACCTGTTTGGGGCAATGCCGGGGTAAACAAACGTACTATGCTGCCAATACAACAATACTTGATAATGAAAATAAACCACTATGTTACTGGTTTATGTGTTTACTATACTATACCTTCTATCACCATTCAGATCACCTTCTATCACCTTCTATCACCATGTACTCTTTCTACTTATATATAAAAAAAATATTTGCTGTAAAACAGTATACCATATTGCACTGGCAACAGCCTCATATATCTCATGTTTACTGCCTCTCTTGATTGTATCATTTTTTCTTGTGCTTGATTTAATCTTGTGTTGTTTTGTACAGTAACATGCTGTACAGGAATAAGTTACACCATATAGTCTAAGTATGTAGTAAGCTGTACCATCTAGGTTTGTGTAAGTGCAGTCTATGATATTTGCATAATGAGGAAATTGCCTTATAACGCATTTCTTAGAACATATCCCCGCTGTTAAATGGTGCATGACTGTATGTGTATCTCTCTCTGTCTCTCTCTCTCTGTCTCTCTCTCTCTCTCTCTGTATGTGTGTATACATATATACACATATAAAAGGAGGTTTATTATAGGAATTGGCTCATGCAATTATGGAGGCTGAGATGTCCCAGGATTTGCCACCTGCGAGCTGGAGGCCAGGAGAACTAGTTCAGTCTGAGTCCAAAGGCCTGAGAACCAGGAGTGCTAATGTCTAGGGGCAGAAGATGAGGGATGTCCCATCTCAAGTAGATAGCAATTCACTCTTTCTCTGCCTTTTTGTTCTATTCAAGCATTCAGGGGATTGGATAATGCCTGCCCACTTTGGTGAAGACGATCTTCTTTACTGAATCTATCTATGCAAATGTTAATCTCTTCCAGAAACATCCATACAGATAGATCTAGCAATAAGGTTTTACCAGCTATCTGGGCATCCCTTAGGCCAATCAAGTTGACACATAAAATTAACTATCACAAATGCTGCGTGTCTAAAAAGAAACTGTCAGATTTCTACTAGAGCAGTAATTCTCCAACATTAGCAAAAAAATCCCCTAGAGAGTTTCATAAAACATGGATTCTGAGCCCTACCCTTGAGAATAAGTAGGTCTGATGTGAGACCTGTGAATTGGCATTCATGGTGAGTGCTCCGGTGATGCTAATGCTCCTCCACAGACCAAACTTTCAGCATGACATTGGAGCACATATTTATTTTTAGCTGACCATGGCATGCATTAATACATGCAATTATGCATTACTTTCTTCTTCATTAGCATACAATTTGACGTTAAAGTATATTCACATTTGGCATAAAGAACGTTCTAAATCATTTTTGGTCCTTGGTGGTTCTTTATGTAGAACTTCAGAACAACACGCGGCTATATACAGTACATGTGCTCCTTCATGACAGCTTTTGCTTTGTTTTGAATTACAGTATAATGTTGAGATGCATCAAAGAATTCTGAGGATTTTGCTATTCCTATTTAGGAGAAGCCATAGTTTCTTTTCTTTGCTTAATTGAATTATGTTTAGCTTCACATTAAATAGTTTCTTTTGAAAAGTGAGCCCGAAGCATATGACAGATATCATTCCCTGAGTGACAGACATTCGCAATGAATGAATTAGCCACAGAGCTTCTCCAAATTTGAAAATTTCTGTTATCTTTTGAAAAAGATTTGACAATTTCTACTTCATTTAATTGTATTGTCTAGCATAAAACTGTCAACCTTCACTGTTCAAAGTAATTTTTTATTACTATATCGCAGTGTACTCTTTTACTTTTTAATTATGAAAAATTTTTAAATAGGGAAAACATCTGGGCCTTTGCAACGAACTCCAAAGTAGCCACTAGGCAAAACTAACAAACAGCACCGACTTTCTATAATCGCTCTGAGTTTTTCTCTCCTTTTAATATAGAATACACAGTATTAATCTAGTTGATATGCCTTTTCTATGCCCTTTCAGTTCTTCTTCCCTCCATGCCTTTTCAAAGGAAACTGAGTTTGCGGTGTTTTCTTCTAATCATGTTTTGTGGAGATCTTTTTTAAGCAAAAATTAAGAATCCAGTTTAGGATAAAATTCTACTATCACTATCTGCTTGGCCTCTCCCTTACACTCTGTACACACACATGCACACGTGTGCGCGCGTGCACACACACACACACACACACACATCAATTTAGGATGATTCATAGACCCAAAAGGCCAGAACTATAGAGTCTAGAAGAAAATAGAAGAGTATCTTTACAACCTGGAGACAGGCAGAGGTTTTCTGGACAGAACACAAAAATCACTAACTAAAAAATTGATACACTGAACTTCATCGGCATTTAAAACTTTTGCTTTTTAACAAGAACCACTAAGGTATTAAAAGGCAAATCACAGATTAGGAAAAAATCTTTTCAATACATACATCTAAAAAAAAGCTACAAGTACAAGCCTTTTTTCAGACATACGTATTGAAAAGATTTTATATATTCCTACAACTCAATAATTGAAAGAGAAACAACCTAATAAAGTATGTACACAGTATTTGACTACTTCACAAAAGAAAATACACAAATGGCCAATAAGCACAATTAATGTAAAGATGTACAACATCATTTGTCTCAGAGAAATTGCATATTAAAAGCCATAAGTTAACCACTTACTTCTTGCCTACCAAAAAGGCTAAAGTTTATAAGACTGACATTAACAAATGATGGCTAGAATGTAGAGAAAATAAGACTCTAAAACATTACTGGTAGCAATGAAAACGGTTCAACTACTTTGGAATACTCGCTGTTTCTTATAAGGTTAAATGTACACTTCCCCTATAACACAAGCGTTTGTCTCCCTAGTATTTTCCCAAGAGATATGAAAACCTAAATTTATGACATGACACGTACAAGATTGTTCATAACACCCTTGATCCTCATAGCTGCAAACTAGAGACAACCAAATGTCCACCAACAAGAGAAGGGATAAACAAAACAGTGACAAATGCGTACAATGAAATACTGTCCAACCATAAAATGAAATGAACTAATCAAGTACTATTAACATGGATGACTTTCACAACCATTGTGTCTGCTTAGGATTTCACATTTACGAATAATCTCTTATAAACCCTTGTCTTCCGTGGTCCACAGGCTTTGCCTTCTGTCTCCAGTGTTCTGCAAGGTCATCAAAGCCATGGCCTATAATCATGAGGCTTGCACAGAACCTCTTAGGAAGAAAGCCAGCTCAAAGTTCTTAATTCTTTGGATTTCACTCAGAGTTTGCCCTCTAAAGTAGCCTTAATTTTAGGCCAGTTCAGACACCTTTGTTCAGTTTTGTGCATCAGGTACAGAGAGCTGAATTAATTATATTCCTCAGTGTATGACACAACATCTCCTTAGATCCATTCATACAAAGCCTCCTCTTATATATTTGTAGCCTATTCTCTTTATTCCCCACTCTTGTTCTACCTCCACCCCATTTTATTGTGTATCTTTTGGGGCAAAGATTGTATTTTTGTTTTGAGTGTATGTAGTTTTAATGAACATAATGGTATTGTAGGTTTTTTTCAAATACTTTTTTGAAATATTATCAAATATTTAGTGAGCAACCACTATATGCCAGGCTCTACTCTGCACAGGGATACAGCACTAGACAAAATAGACAAAATATATTTTGTTCTGTTCCTTTAATCTATGCTTTTAAGAATTAGTCATGGTATTGTGTGTGCATCTACCTCACTACCACTACTTGCCTACCAACACTGGTACTCTCTGGAACTAGCTATCCACTATTATCACTTTAGTATGGATACTTCCAGAATCTTTTCTGTGCATGATCCCTCCCCCCAAAAATACTATTTGTTGAGTGTTTTTTTCTTTACCCCAAAATAATACCATGTTCATTTAGCATTCTTGCTTTTTATTTCACTCAACAATTTGTCAGTATATTCAGAAACCACCTCTTTAACTATGACATAAATTCCACATAAGGATGTAATATATTTTATTTAGTCATTTTCCTGTTGATGGACACTGGGTTGCAGTGTTTTCTCCTTTCACAAAATTCTACATGGAACATGCCTGTTCTTACCTCTATGTGCATAGATGTATGGGTTTCTCTAGGAGAGATGCAAGGAAGTAGAATTGCTAAGTTGTAGGCCATGTACCCATTCAGTTTTAGTGGCTATTGTCAATTCATCTTTAAAAGTTGCTTTACCAAAATAGAAGACATTTTCTCACCACATTTTCTCCTGTTCTTACTGTCATAATTAAAACTGACTTTACTTCTGTAATGGCTGAGTTTATGTGTCAACCTGATTGGGCCATATAGAATGGTCATATATTTGGTCTAACATTATTCTTATGTGTGTCTGGAAGGATGTTTTGGCTGAGATTAACATTTGACCAATAGGCTGAATAAAGCAGAGTACTCTCTCTAATGTGGTTGGGCTGCATTCAATCAGTTGAAGACCTAAATAGAATAAAAGACTGAGTAAGAGGGAATTCCTCCTACAGACTGGTTTGTTGGTTTTTTCCTGCCTTTGGACAAAAACTGAAAAAAAACAGCTCTTCCTGCATTTTGAGCCTGTTTGCTTTCTGACTGGAACTATACCATCAGGTCTCCTGGTTCTCAGGCTTTCGGACTTAGCCTGGAACCATTGGATCTCCTAGATAGCCAGTTTGCTGAGTCATCCTGGAGGTCTTGGGTCTTGTCAGTCTCCATAATGTCCTATTGGTTCTGTTTCTCTGGAGAACCCTCACTAACAGAACTTGCTAGGGAGCAGTGTTTTGTGGCTTTCCCACTCAGGAGACTACTGAAAGCCTGCTTCTCCTCATAGGGGGGTCATTTTTGTTACTTTGATAAACATGGACAGGGTTCATTCTGGCCATAACCTTAGCCTGGCATCTTCCAAGAATCATCTAATCACTGTAAAATAAGAAAAATTAGAATTGGAAAAATTATACCCCCTGAGTGGGGGTTCAAATTCCTTATCCTTGACAAACATAGGTACCCAATGAGAAGTGTATCTCACTTCACAGGTCATTCTTTGTGGATTTATCCTAAATGTCCCAGTTGGTACTGGAGACCCAGGCTTACTCATGTGTGGTTTTGTTAGTCAAAGCGGTCAGAAACAGATGCCATGCATGAAGAGACAGGAAGAGAATGCTTATCTTAACCCAGGCAGGAAATTCCAGGGTAGCACCAGAGGTAATGTGTCACCCGGATTCTGGGTACTGGGCCCCACCCCCACAGTCTCTTGATGGAACCTGAGAATGTACCTTTCTAACAAGTTCCCCCAACGATGCTGATGAATCTATGCATTAGGTTCAGGGTTAGGGTAAAGGGCTAGAAACAGAAAATCATAAGGTAGGAAGTCAGGAGCCTGTCAAGGTCAGTCAGCAGAGGGCAAGGTCAAAGAAGGACCAGGTCTTGGGCATGGACAATACCAAGATGCCATGGACACTAGCCTCTGAAAGTAGAGATGGGGTGGGTTATTTAAACACACAGGGCCCAACATAAACAAAAACACAAATGTGAAGGAAACCCCACCAAGACCTCCTTCTCAAGCCCTTCTTTTTGACAAATAGATTAGGTGCCCAATTAGAAAGAGCAATGGATTGTGTCAATATAGATGTCCAGTTTAAAATCCAGAATTGACAGCGATTTTCAGACTTAATGTGTTTTATCAGGAGACAGGAGCCATGTGAAGCTGAACTAATAAGACACATTACAGAGTTCAGATGGGGGAGTACATTGTCTCTTATTTATAACATATAAAGCTTCCACTAGGTCATAGATTTTAGGTTAAAGCAGAATTTACTATGGGATGCTATTTTCTCCCTGCTTCAGACATATTTAGGGGAGATGAGTCCATTTTACAATCATTTTCAGTTTACCCAGGCTTTCTTTTCTCTCCTCTGCTCTTCCAATCAAATGTTGTTCTTTCTGTCGCCCCTGCACAATTAATATTATTCCCTTTCCATCATCTTAAAAACTTTAATAGCTATTTTGATATAGTCCCTAAGAACTCTGGAGTCTGATTCATCGAAGTGATAAAAAGAAGATATTTGGGGAATTCGTTTCAATTTAAATGACTAAATTGTTTCCCTTTTTGTTACTTATCTGCTTATGGATATTCTAATGCTTAATATTAAATTTACACTGGAGAAGCTGGCTGTCCATAAGCTAGCTTTTTCCAGGGTGAGTGGAACCCAAACTTAGAACCTGAGCTGTGTCTTGTAGCAACATATTTCTGAGTTATTATAAAGAAAGCAGGTAAGACAAAATGCGAAGAAACTGGGCCTTGCTTCAAACCATTTCAATGGGAAGAGCTGTGGTGATGGTGGTGACATCTAATAGGAAAGGAAGTACATTCCATCATAAAAGGAATTCATCTCGAGAGTGAGGTTTCCAAAAATATAGTTATTTACCCCTAGAAAAATTGGTCCTTATTTCGTAGCCCATCCTACAAAGAACGAAAAGACATATCCTTGTGCTCCTTGTGCAATGTGACATAACTCTCCTACCTTGAGAGTGTATCTGTACAAATGCTGGACCACCCAAGGCAGCCCATCGAAAACAAGGCTGCCAAGATCAGTTCCTGAGTAACCTGCATTTTAGCATCGTGTCTGTTGCCTGTACCTTACGTCCTCTCCCTTAAATACCAATACAGAAAATAAAGCACGCTGTGTAAAACCAATCAGGCCATCTGTTGTGTAGGCTTCAGTCACTGCATGAGAAGAAAGGGGAGATAGGGTGACAAAATTTACATTTATCAAGGGCCTGCTGGTGTAAGGCACTGTGCCAAGCACTTAACATACCTCATGTCACAATAACCCATGAGACAAGGGTAATAAATTAGCTCCATTTTAGCCCCATTTTAACAAACGAAGGAATGAAGGCTTAATTCACCATGAAGAATTTAGTTACCTTTTATAAATAAAAATAATGTAGTACTTATACAGCAAGTCCTCAAATAATATTTTGTTATAACATTGAGATTCTATAGGAACTTAACTCTCATTTATATCAATTAGCCTATGGTAAAGTTGGTTTCATTGTACGCTATTTTGCTTAAAGTCACAGAACCTATCAATGACATGAAGTGAGGACTAACTGGATCACTTATTACATATTGGTGTCAGGCACTGTTTACTTAACCCTCACAACAATCCTACAGCATTTTATTATTAGCCCCATTTTACAGAAGAGAGTACTGAGGAACAGGATGTTTAAATGACTTGCCTTGAGTCACAGGGCAAGTCAGAGTAGAGGTAAGATTTGAATCCAGGAATTCTGGCTCAAGAGCCTGCACTCTTAACCACTTACCAATACTATAGCATTTCTAGTCACAAAATCGTAGTGTTAACTGGAATGAATGCTCACTGATTAGTGAGCAATGGAGCCAGAGTTTTTCTCATTTATGTCTTACTACTGCATCAAATAATTAAAAGCTGGAAAAAGTGAACATTTAGGAAGGCCTGGTCACTAGAGAAGTGGGCTTTGTGTAGACAGGTAACGTGGTTTGACTCTCCCCATGACCAGACATGTCATCTGATTTTATTTAATGGTAATTATCACCCTCCCTGATTCTCTCTGAAATTTTACAGGATTTAGTTAGTAATAACTCTTTGGATTTAGGGATTCCAGATTCCGCAGTGACCCCAACAGACACATAATTCTTGGCTTAACCAGAAGAACCTTATTACAATCAGTTTGAGATTTTCTTTCTTGTCCCCCGAAGTTTCCTGGAGCAAGACTTGCTATCACCACTCACTGACAACAACAACAAAACAACAACAGCAACAACAGCAACAACAATAAGCCACAAAGACCATGGCTATGATATTAGAAAGCCCATCTAATCCTGTTCTAGTAAATGGTAACCAGGGCTGGACTAATCCAACTCTATTTTTTGTCCTCTTATGAAAGGAAGACAGATTGTGTATGAGATGAAAATTGCATTTGACTGTATGTAAAAAGACTAACTACAATGACATAAACACATAGGATCTATTTTTCTAATCTAAAAAGATGATCAGAGGGGGCAGTTTTTGCATTGGTTCAACAATTTAAGATTGTCAGGACTGAGGTTTCCGAAATTTGCTTGCTCTTTCCTTCATTGTCTCAAGATGGCTGCTGCAGCTCCAGCCATCAGGTCTAGGCAGGAAGGAAGAGAAAGTAGGGAGGAAGAAGGATGCCCAATAACTGAGAAAACTTCTGTTCAGGAGCCTCCCCCAAATTCTCCCCACTACTTTTACATATGTCTGTAAGGGAGGCTGGGCACCTAGCTTCCTCAACGATATAGGACAAAGGGAGAGTAGTATTGGCTAGGGAACAAGCGATCTCTACTGCAGATTACTGTTAGCTAAGGACTGTATTATCATTACTTCCAGCATCTCAGTACTCTAGACCTCTGCTCCCACTAGAAAAGCTCTGGGCAAAATGAGCTACTTTAGCATTCTTGCTGTCTTGGACCAGCATTCTAGGACTTGGAGGGCCCAGGGCAGTTCAAACTGTGAAAGACCTAAATAAAGCAATTTACATTTCTAAAACTTATTTTTAAATGGAAAAAGGACTAAATTAAAAACTTACTGTTACTTATGATTGATGCATTGGTGTGACTGGCTGCCATTTTCTGTGAGTCAGGATGGTGGTCCAGTGCATCTACGAGCTGCCCCATCTTGTAAAAGATGCTCAGGAACCGTAGAAAAAAAAATATTTAAAGAGGGGGAATTGACTGTCTCCTTGTTAATCAAGAAAAAGGAAAGTAACACGTGGAAACCATGATGGATATGATTATGTTTACTCACGTTTCTTACTTTGAGGATGTCCAGTGCCCATCTCCACATCTCTATCTTTATTAGCCAATGCTCAGCAAAGAACAAATTATAAAATAGTCTCTCACAACCCAACAATTCTGGGTACCCAGGACTATATTTTGCTGATTTTCTAAGAAATATTATAATGCAGATAAAATCTAAATAAATTATAGCCAGGATAAAATGCAGTACTGTATTACATTTTAATGCAGTTATGTTACAATCGAAATGTAATTCCAAGGAGGTATAGCTTCAAAGTTAGGCAATGCTGGGGGTACAGGGAATGACCTGTAGGCTTTTGGAGATAATTACTTATTGAAGTACTCATAGTTATGGGGTTCAAGGCCAGGAAAGCTTCAAGAGGCCCAATTATTTATCTTTATTTTTTGAAGTGTATTAGCATGTTATGAAAGCACTCTGCAACAAGCACAGCTTGCAGGCATCATCAAGGCTGCAAATGGAAGCAGGGAAGCTAATGGACCAGTGCATTTCTCTGGCTGGAATCCAAGCTACACTGAGGTTTTCTTAATTTATAATTGAGTGTAAACTTGGACAACTTGTTCTTGTGCCGCCAACCATGCTGCCAGCATCCCAGAAAGAAATCAGCTAAGCCACAGGGGCAAAACACCAGGTGCTCTGATTCATCCCTGGATTTTCTGAAACAAGTGTTGAGTCCCCTGAGAATGAATTCAGAGTTTCTGGGGACCCACTCAAAATGGCAGCTGTCAATATCAGAGGAGAAATTTGGAAGAGACACCCAGAAAATCGAAGTTGGCTGGAAGGACAGTGCAGAGTCCCTTGGAAGAGATTTGGGTAGGAGGGAGCACAAGAGGCCCAGCAAGGCAGTATGGCATTTCTTTCTTGAATCATCTGAGGTCCCATGCTCAAACTGTGATTCTCCAAATATTACATGCAATGAATCCAGTTCTTTTGAGCAGACATGTGACTTGATCAACCCCAACTACCCCCAGTCTCTCTAAGTGTGGTAAGAGTCATGCATCTCTCCCTCCTGTCACAGCCAGAACCCAGGTGGACCTTTGACTAGGATGTATGGGTCTTATTGGAATTGACTCTTGATGATACCATTCAATCTTTGTTGTCCTGAACTGAATAATCATTCAGGGCCCTTCATGCCATGTGCACAGAGAAGCAGAAAAAGTTGAGGGTCTCGGAGTTCCAAGAATGGTGGGGGGGGGTCTTTCTGGTGAAGGGAGTCCCATATTTTGTTTTCACTGATCTTATCCTTCACTGCCTCTCCTAGGATTCTATGTACCCCACTCCTCTGGACCATATATCTTTCCAAATAGTCCCTGTTTGTTGTAACTCAGTTTGGATGGATTTCTATTTTGTGTGAAACTTCTACACTAAAATATTGAAGATCCTTAGAGTATTAGATTGTGACAGGTGCTTCCCTGATTCTTTATTTTAAAGGGCATTCTTTCAGAGGGGGAGGAAAGATTACTTCAATAAATACCCCCCTCCAACACACACACACTTGTAAAATATAGAAAGGATATTATCTTAAATGTGATTTTCCCCCCAAATGCTTCCATATATGTAATGATTAAACTGCTAGTGAACGCTATCATTTATTGTTTTCTCTGTGCCAGGTACAACAATAAACATTTTACAAATGCTGGTTCATTTCATCCTCACAACAACCCTTTTAGTATTATTATTCTCATTTTACAGATGAGGACACTGAGGCTCAGCTCTCAGAGGTTCAGTAAATGCCTAAGAAGACCCAGTGATCAAATCACAAGTCTCTCTTACTTGAATGTCTGCATTCTTTACAAGCGCTGTCTGGACAATTTGCTCTACACACTTGGCTCTGCAGGATACTAATAGCTGTTTGTTTCTGTTAGAATGCTCTTGCTGCAAGTAGCAAAAACACCAATTCAAACTGGCTTGAAGGGGACAGATATATCTCTGTAAACAGAAGTCCAGAGTTAGGCAAGTTTCAGGGCTGGTAGAATCAGTGGCTTTGCCCCTCTTCCTCCTTGGTGTTCACATCTGTGCAGATGATATTCTCCGAATATGGCTACAGTACTACATGTTCTTTTGTGGTACCACCTTGGAAATCCTCCTGTGGACAGGTGGGTCCACGTTCCCACCCTTTGAATCTGGGTGAGTCTATGATCTGTTTTAACCAATAGAATGCAGGAGAAGTGATGGTGCGCACCCTCTAATGCTAGGTCAGAAAGAGCCATGTTGCATCTGCCTTGTGTGCTGGCGCACTCGCACTTGGAGCCCTGGCTGTTGTGTAAGAAGTCTGACAGACCTGCGGCCACCATCCTGTGGGGAAGGAGCCACATGAAGAGACCACGGGTAGGCTCTATTGCTGGCAAACCTAGTCTGAGGGTCCTCCTAGTCTGGGCACCAGACTTGTGAGTGAACAAGACTTCAGGTGATTCAACCCCAGCTGTCAAGTGACGCTCAGCTTTTGAGGTTTTCCAAATGAGGTCTCAGACATTGCAGAGTGTAGACAAACTGTGATAACCAGAACAATGTCATTTTCATGCCAGTAACAAGATGATCGTTTTAGACATCGCATCTAGACATGATAATACCCAGAGCTTAAAGAGATGCCATTTCTTTCTGTGGCTTTCTCACTCTCAACAAGGACAAAATGCTTTGCAAGGACCCTCAGCAGGCATCGCTGGTCAAAAGAAGGTCACATGCCCACCTAGCATGTTGAGGAAAACCTCAATATCTGGTACCATATGACCTGAGAAAAGGTTTCACTACTTAATTATTGGCAAACACTTGTCTAAAATGTTATTATGATCTCTTTAACTACAAGACCACTTGGAAACATTTTTACTAACGATATTTTTCATCTCCAGTAAGGGAAATCATATGCCATATTTCTGATTCATATTAACCATGAAAGATTTTTTTTTTTTTAATTTTGGTTTTCTTGAAAAACACTTCACTTCTGGAAAAATTTTCTACAGAAGAAAATTTGGAAAAGGTAATACAATTACATACAGCCTCTAAAGACATTTCCATTAAATTAGAAACATAATAAATATGTCTGTTACCACAACTATCATTTAACATTCAACTAGTTACCAGTACAATTAAATACAAACTTTGTCCACATTTAAATTTAAAAAAATCAGTAATTATTACTTTTTTCCTCTTTATTCCTCCTGTTACTACTTTTTGATCTTTATTTTTGCAGTATGGAATATAGATCTAATTTATTATGGTTAAATTGTTGTTTTTTCATAATATGTCTTCCCTTTTAAGAAGTAGTCACCTTAGTTGTATTTTGTTCTATAATCATGTTTACAACATTTTTCTTGAATTAAATTCTACGTTTTGGTGGTTTCTGTTCTCAAAAACAGTTATTTTATACTATGTGTTCTCCATTCTTAAACTTCTTATTTTGATTCATCCTTAGTGGACTGATGTGCATTTTAAATAATTTATTTAGGTGAATTTTATGCTTTTGGAGCTCTTGCATAGCTGGTTTATGTTGTTACCTTTGTAAATGAATCATAACCTTGTCAGATGTCAAATTCTTAATTAAAAGCACTATCCCCTAAAAAACTCAGTGATATCTCTCCACTGTCTCTTGGATATTGGAGTTGCCCAAGACGTGTCCAAAGAAGTCTGGTTCTTTACCCTGGAGTTAAGCTACTTTTTATGCCAAGATGTTTGGAGGATTTTTTGTTAATTCTTGCATTTCAAACACAACATCAATATGTCCAAATGTTGGCATCTTTTAAATTATGTTAACAAGAAGCCCTAAAAATCTAGGGAATAAATTTTTAGGAAGATTTTAAATATATACTTTTTTGATTATTGCTTTTGTTCTACTGCTTCTTGTCTCTTCTTTAGGAATAATGATTTTTCATACATCCCTATTCTATGTTCTTCATGTTTATCATCTCTACTCATATGCTTTTCATTCCTGAATTCTTTCTTCTGCATGGTAAAACTAATGATACTTATTTTGCCACCTGAATCACTGAGTAACTTCCCTACTATAAGCTTTGTTATTTACTGCTTCTGTTGGCATTTATATTATGGCATGATTAGATTTTTAAAACATTAGTTTTTATATTAGCTAGTTTCCTTCTAACCAACAAATATATGTGTATACAAAAACCATAGAGAACACAAAGCGATTGCTATGTAAAGTTTACTTTTATTTCCTGTAAGTATTTTTCAAAATTATGTTTTCTTCAGTGCTTGGTTCTCTTGCAATTTTTATGTCTTGAATCCTTTTCAGAGGTTGCGAACTTCGTGTTTTCATTTCCTCCAGTGCATCTACCCTTTGCATAAAGAAAAATAGATAATGGAATAAATTTGCCATAAACTAGTACAAGTCTCAGTGAGCGGGCAACACTTTTTGAGTGTGGAGAGAGCCAGGAACAATGGTAGGTTCATTGTCTTTGTGGGGCTGAGAAAGTGAGCCTGAGGTCGGCCTTTCTTCTCTTGTTTTCTGTTGGACTTGATCTTCACTCCAGAGCCGTGTTTAGCTGTGCAGCATTTTTATTCATGCTGCTTCCTGCTCCAGTCATGTGGTTACTCTTGCCCTTGGAAATTCCGAGCATATCAATCAATGTTGCACAATGATTCTGCACAACAGATCACCCCAAACCTCAGTGACCTGTAACAAGAAGCACTTATACGATGTTTATGGATCTGGAAGTCATCTGAGGCTCAACTAATCTACACTGAAGCTCAGCTGGGAGGTTCTGCTTCTAGTGCAAGTTAATTTTGAGTCTGCCCCACACATGTTCATTCTAGGCCCAAACAGTGGAAACTCAGGGAAGGTTTTTCTCATTGAGATGTCTTTAGTGTAAGCGGGCATGCCTAACAACCTCTGCTTAAGCCACATCCATTAATGTTTTATTGCAAAAGGCAAGTCAGGTGGCCAAGTCTAACACTAATGGGGCAGGAACATACTCCAGTTACAGTAGAAGTGGAAGGAGTAAATATTTTATGTGCAATAATTTAAGTTATAACACCCAGCTCTTCTCCAACATGATAATCCATAATGGCAGAAGAACTTCAAATGGAATGGCTTTGGTCCATCCCATTGCCGTTCCAATGCCCTCACATTGCCAAATATGGCAGGGGTGGTATGTTTTTGTCAGAATCCTTCACCTTCGCTCTCTAACTAACACCAACATGATTGCAACTTACCTTTTTATGTGCTTATGTGGAGCTGATGATTTTATGGCTTCAATTATCTTGTTTATATAAAATGTTTATTTTTCTTTAGCCAAAAAAATTTCACAGACAACAAATAAAATTTTAAAAGATGAGGCTGGGATGTATAATTGAAATTTTTAAAATGCAGCACTGCACAGTTTAGCTGTGGGCTCAGTTTGTGATTGAAAGGCAATGCCACCTGTCATACATGTGATCCATTTATTAAAAGAGACAGGCTATAGCTTAACCACAGTCTAGTTCGTAGTCTGGTTCCTAAATTGGAAGTTCTACCACTTACGCATGTGCCATGTTTGTGATCTGGTTACTAAAACAAAGACTTATAATTCCTGACCACATGCCTTCTTTGAGATTTGGTGAGGCAAAAAAAGGAAGTACGACCCAATTCCACATTAGTGATCTGGTTACTAAACAGACAACAATACAGCTAAACCTCATGTTGTTTTTGTCATCTGTTACTAAAACAAGGCCAAGGGCCTGACCAAGTGCCATGTTGACGATCTAGTTACTAAAACAGAGTTCTATAGCACATTTCCACACATACTATATTTGGATTCAATTACTAAAACAAAGGGCATATGGCTTAACAGTCTGCATCTGTGATCCAGTTCATAAAGAGAGGGCCCTGGGCCTAACTTTGGGCTCCTGTCTGATTTCCTGAAGAAAGAAGGCAGGCTCTGAACTGTATGGGAGTTTCCTCTGAGAACCAAAATTAGGTCAAGAATTGTCTATTTTGGCACTAAAAAATAATAACAACCTTAATTTCACTTCTCAGGAAAAAGTTTTCTTAGTTTTTAACAATTAATGCTAGTATTCCTATGGCATGGAAGGGGCACACAAGCCGACGTTGCCGCTCTTTCCTACTGCGTCTGTGTACTCACCTCTTTTCACTCTCCATTCAGCCTAAGCCCATCTGATTTTGGTCTTCTGATTCTTTTCCCTCTGTTTGGTCACCTTTTTTTTTTCATATGTTTTACTCTCCATATTTTTTACTCTTTAAGTCTCATAATTGTCACTATATTTTATTCAATTCCTCTTCTTTCTTTCACATGCATGTATAACCATGACCCATTTTGTTAAGTATTTTCATGTGCCGTGTGTTTTCTTTGTGCACAGGGATTTTCTTCAATGCATTGGTTGTTTTGCACCATTTCTTAAGACAATATGCACTCTTTATTTTATTCAACAAATATTGATCTAGGGCTAACTTTGGCTAGATATTATGGAGTTAAAACTCCATTTTTGTCCTCAAGGATCTTATGGTCTAATGGACAAAACAGAAGTGTCAGCAGGCAGTTTTCATACACTATTGTTGGTGCTGTGATAAAATCATGTATAGAATAAATGCATCACATATAAAGGGAAGCGCATTCAACCTTGGGGAACTCAAGAAGCTTGCCAGAGGAATGTCAGAGAAATTGAGGCCTGAAGGAAGAATTTAGAGGAAGACATGGGTCAGAGAATGGTGTTGCAGACAGAAGGAACAGGTGAAAGCCCAGAGATGAAAGAAACCTGATGCATACGACAGTCTCTGAGAAGCTCAGGATGGTCAGTATGTGGAGGATTCAGATGCAGGGGTGGTATGAGGCAGGACAGATGGCAAGGTCAGAAGATGGAAGCACTTGGGAAGCTTTGTCAACAAATTTGGACTCTATGATGAAAACACTAGGAAGTCATTAAAGGGTTTCACCTTGGCTCCTGGGACTTGTTTCAGAACAAGTACCAATATCTAGAAAGGTCACAGTCCTTGCAGGCAGAATCAAGGTAAATCCAAACATCATACATTTGTTCACCCCAAGCAGATCTACATCTCCTTATTTAAAGTTCTAGTTTGTTGCTGTTTCGCTCTCTTCCCTCCACTCCCTGTCCCCTTCAGAAATGGCTTTCCTTTCTATCTGAAGAGAATGGCTAAGAATTACTCCTCTAGGGTCATGGATGTAGTGGAAAGAACACACTGAAGTGAGGCAAGTAATGCGATGACATCTCATCCTATTGTTCTGCTGAATGCCATATGGAAGCTGTCAAGAGAATCCTAAGAGCCTAATGACATTCTTTAAAGGAGAAAAAGCAGGAGTGCTCTAACCACGAGGACCTTAAATCTCACTGTTCTCAGACGGAATTATGTGTCGGCCAACTTCAGTCTCCAGCCTGAGCAGAGATCGTTACTAGAAGCCTAAATGCAGAGGTGAAATTGGATATCACAAACTTAATAGGCCTATCAGTGTACCCTGTGCCTAAACTCTCAAAGATGAGATGAGGTCTTGCCAGACCTCAGTGAACTCTTGGCAAAAAAAAAAATGCCTTTACTTTATAAACAAAAGCCAAACATAAACCTGCAATAGATTTTTATTGCTGTCATAAAATAATTATCACAAACATTGTAGCTTAAAACAACACAAATGTATTCTCCTAGAATCCTGGAAATCAGAATTCCCGAAACCAGCATCAATGGGCTAAAGTCACCATGTCAGCAGGACTGTGTTCTTTCTGGAGGCTCCAAGGGGAAATCTGTCTCCTGTCTGAGGACTGCCAATATTCCATGGCTTGCGGCCTCGTCCTCCATCTTCAGGTGCATCGCTCCAGTCTCTGCTTCCTTCATCACTCTGCCTCTCCTTTTTAGCCAGATCTCCTCTGGCTCCCTCCTGTAAGGATTCATGACTACATTTAGGACCCACCCAGATAATCCAGGGTAATCTCCCACATCTCAAGGTTTTTAATTTGGTTACATTTTCTAAGTCCCTTTTATGATATAAGGGAACAGATTCACAAGTTTCCAGGATTAGGATGTGGATATCTTTGGGGCCATTAACAATGGCCCATCACGATACCCATTTCCGGGGGGGGGCGGGGCAGATATAACTGTTCTCTGGGGTTCTCACAGGTTCACATACTGGTGGTGCAGAGCAAGCTGGTGCAAAGACTAAGCATGAGTGAATTCAGTCAAGGCTTTGATCATGATGGCCGTTGAAATGGGCCTCTCTTTTGACCTGTATTCAGAAAACATACCTTCAATTTTACCTTAGGTAAAGCACTTAGGCACAGTGATCATCGCCATTTTGAAAGGTAAAACGCTCTTCTGATTCTTAGTGAAACATAATCCTCGTAGAACCATGTGCCTCCTACTTCTGTCCAGCTCAGCCCTCACTTGCTGCCCTCTGCCAGAACACCAAGCAGGTGCTTGCCTCATGGCCTTGGCACTCGCCAGTCCCTGTGCCTGGAATGCCCTCCTCCTGATTATCCCTCACTTCCTTTATGTCACTGCCCAAATGGCACCTTCTCTATGAGAGCTTCCCTGATGGGCTCGTTTAAACAGCAACCCTCCCCCCAAAATGCCCCAGCCTCCTTCCTGCTTCATTTGCTGTGCACATATCTCACCATCTGACATTATTTTTCACTGGTTTCTTTGTGTACTTGTTCTCCCCCGACTATACTGTAAGTTCCAAGAGGACAGGCAATTTTAAATCTCATTCTCTTATGTATCCCACTGCCTAGAACAGGGCCTACCTTTCAGTAGGTTCTCAAGAGGTGGAATAAGTAGAAGAAAAGAATACAGAGAAATAATTATCCCAGCCACGGTCAGAGTCTGGGGTTGGCCTGTGGCTCTCTCCCTGTCACAGCACAGTGTGGCCACACATTTCAACCTCAGTATCAGGGAAAGCAAGACGCACACCCTGAATCCAAATTCAGATTAAAGCACCAGAGTGTGTGGCTCCTACAGAGACTAAGCAGAACACAGGTGCACAAATGATTTGTGCTAAATCTGAAATCATGTATCTCACTCCCTTGCTCCTTGTCTTCAGCTACATCATTCAACCTCTGAACTCCAGTGAAGACTCTGCCTTCTCATTGCAGTAAGCCCTGTGAGACTTAAACAAGGTCACACCTGGCACAGAGGAATTTCTCCCTATAACAAGCCCCCCCCTCCTACCTACTATCTGACAATCTAGTTGGAAACTAGGTATTTGTCATCCAAATAATCCAGTCCTGGTGGACATCCCTTCTCAGATCTGCAGTTGGAGGACCCATCCAAGGGCACAGCTCCCAGAAGAGCTCTGTGTATTTACAGGCCTTCATCTAGAAAGACACTGCCAGATGGAAATCCACCCTCCCTTACCCATATGGTAATGAAACACATCTTCTGTGCAGCCTGGGTTTTGTGACAAGGCAAAAGCCACTTAGAGTCAAAGTGACCCTGGACTCTGGCCACACAGCGTCAGATGTGTGTCAGAGTCAGCACATAGGCCACACACTATAAGACATATGGAGCTGGAGGCACTACAGCTGCTTCGGTGGGGTGAGCCACATGTGGAAAAGCCTGTGTGAAATAAGCAAAGTTGGGGTGAAAAAGGCCTGCTGGTCAGGCAATGGGAAAAAAATGGGCCATTTCCTCATCCCTTCCAAACTGCCTTGTTGTCAGTAGCTTTTGAAGAGGAGCAGAAGGAGCAGGTGGCCAGGAGGTCTGAGCTGCTTTGGGAGCAGAGACTGGGGATGGCATCTGCCCAGGGTGTTAGCTGGGGCAGGTGGAAGCACTTCCTTACTTTCCTCCAGAATGTCAACTCTTTTCCAGGGGACAAATCTTTTTAATGTCAGGCACAGATTCTGAGCCACCTGTCCACTCCTTATGTCCTGCAGTTAGTGGAAATTTACTTCCAGATGATGGCAGTAAATAGGTGCTCAGTCTTAATTTTGGTGTGATTGTGTGTTTTTATCTTTTTCTGAGCCACCATAGAGGGAGTTTGTAGAAACTGAGCCACGTTTATGACCCAATCCTTGTGCTAATTTGAACTAATTCCTTTGAAGGCTAAAGCGGGGGGACACATATACTAGTCTAGATGGAGCCATCACAGCTTGACACCACTGTTGTTTTTCAGTATTGTTACCAACCTCCCATTCCTTTGCCCTTCCTGCTCATCTTGCCCAAGGCTATAATGTGTCTGCCTCTTTGCTTATGGTGGGGAGGGTCTCACGATGCCTTGCATCCGGTCTCAGTGTTTAATTCCTCATGTGGTGAAAATCTTGGAACCAGGAAGGACTCTGAATGTCTTTCTGGTCATGCTGTTGTCACTTGAACTTCACATCTAGACACCATTGGCAAGCCGATGACAGGATGCCCCCTTTGAGGTTCCTCTAATTAGAGAGAAGAAGCTGTGTTACCCGTGGTGTGGGGCCAAGCATGAAAGGGAGATGTGGGCTGGAAACTCTCTAGTTTAATTCCCAGTATGATCTTGCCACACTGGTGCTTGGGGCACACTTAGAAAATGTATGTTTTGTGCTGTATAGAAATAAGTGTGTGAGAGTGTCCAGGCTGTTAGAGGGGACTCTGGCTTCCCAAAAGCCTGTCCAGATGTCCCAGTCTACTAGGGATCCCACCATGGTGAACTGTAGCCAACTCATAACTGGCTGAGAAGCTCTGACCCATTGGTCTTCCAGGAAGTGCTCTCTTGGTAGGATGGATCTTTGGTAAAGAATAGAAATAGGCAATGTTCCGAGCTTATTCAGCCCAAATTTTTTTTCCAGAGAAAGAACTGTCATCAACTTAATTCTACACCTTCTGTGAAAGTTAAGTTGAGTTTGGATTCACCTAAAATCTAGTCATGGAAGCTGTGGCCCCCCAGCCATGCAGGTCTCTGCATGAGGCTGGACTGAAAATGGAGGTAAAGGCCTGACAGAACAAGCTCCCAGCAGAGCAGGGATCCCTGTCCTTCCAGGGGCCACATTTTATCTTATCAAAAATTCTGATCTGGACTAAAGACTCAGGCACCCTGAGGTTCCACTCTAATCAGGAAAACATATTCAATTACTCTGCTCTTGTATCTTGAAATGGTAGAGAATCTGAACATGCAAGTCCCATGCACAGTGAACTCTTTTGGCCTTCTCACAGATTTGAGGATGACACTGAGTGAAGGTGGAAGGCACATAGGAAAGGTTGTGCTTTGGAACAAACAGAGGATTCACATTTATTCATTCAGCAAATATTCAGCCCACATCTAGCAGGGGGCAGGCCCTGTGTGGACTAGCAGTAAATACTATGTCAGATGCCCTTAGAGGGCTCATTATCTACTGGTAGAGGTCAATAAAGAGACGAAAAACTCCCAGTGGGAAAAGCAGTGACAGAGTTCAGGGAGGACTGAGGCACTGATGTTGCCTAGAAAGGCCCCTGAGCTGGTGGAGGAAGATGAATTGAGAGGGGCTGGCTTCCAGACAATACTGCGTGCTCCTCCCTGGGAGTCAGACCCAGGACAGAGGACTCCACAAAGGCAGGGGAAACCCTCTAACTCACTTCCCTGTTTGCACCCAATTTCCAGACACAGTGGCTGCCCAGAAGAGAAAACTATAGGAGTTCCTGAGAGGTCTTCTTTGCTTGTCAGAGTCACAGTGCTGCCTGTCCTCTGTGTCCCATCAACTACTCTGTCTATGCACCTATTTGGATTCTATAATTCCCAGCAGATGATGAGGATGAAGCTGAGCAGGCAGGCCTCGGATGTTTTGTACCGATGCAGGACAGGGCAAATTCCCCCAAGTCGGGGTGGGGAACTCAAGCCCTGCACTGAGAGAGAAGAGGGTTTTTGGTGAAGCATAAACAAGAATTCAAAAACACGCTAAAGTTAGTGCCAACAGGAAAGTTTATTAGAAAAAGGGTAGTACTCCATAGACAGAATGTGGTCTCCCCTCAGAGGCGAATAGTGAGAGAGCCTAAGAGAGGTGAGGACAGTGAGAGAGACAGAGTAAAGAGCACGAGAGAAAGACACTTGGAGGGACCTCTGAGAGAGACCCCAAGTGTTTGGGAAATCCAATTTATATATCATTCTATACTTCCTGTGAGTTGCAGTTTAAAGACTTTGCTTACCCATTTCATTTGACATGGACATACAGTGAGGAAAGAAAAGGAGAAGAGTATGTAACTGAAAAGGTTAAGAATGTGTAGCATGAAAGGCCTGTTGGCAATTCCTAGCCTTTAATCCATAAGTTCTTTATGGTTTTAGCCATAGGGAATAAACAATTTTATTTCATGTAGAGCAGCCACTTGAAGACTCCGTTTTTCCTGTTTCCCCTTCCCAGGTGTGGGGAATGGCTTTTCAGCAATCCAGCAGAAAATCTCCCTTTGTTCTGCAGGTATCCTCCTGGCCTGGCTGCAGGGCTGATCAGCAGGTTGCAGTCTCTGAATGTGGCTTGATTAACACTTTAGTTCTTTTGCTTCCTCCCTATATTATCACCATGGTAGACAGCCATGTGGCAGAGCAGCATGACCTGGGAGAAGGGTCTCCTTTCAGTATTAGAACTTCATGTGATTTCGCAAGCCTAAGTGAGCAGCAGAATCCCCTGGGGAGCTTGTTATATACAGGTTGCTGGGCCCCCCCCAGTCTCTAATTCAGTAGGTCGGCAGGTGGAGTTGGAGAACTTTCATTTCTGACCGGTTTCCAGGTACTGCTGGCCTAGGGAACACACTTTAGAACCACTGTGCTAGGCTAATCAAAGATAAACTACAATCTTCCCACCTTCAGAGAACCCTCAAGCAAGAGATCGTCTTTATCTACAAAGCCGCACCTGAGGAATGGTGGCAGGAACTGCAAACTGAGCTCATGGGTGTGCACAGCCCCTAAATCTCTGCAAGAAGGGGCTGAGAATGTCCCACCCACTCTCTCCTTTGCAAGTCCTGCATTCAGGTCGCCAACTTCTCATTCAGATGTACACGAACAGAAATCACCGCAACTCTGACAATGGATTAATTACACCTCAGCCTAGCCCAAGGAAAAGGGATGTAGAGGAGAGGCATAGCTCTGAAGAGTGAATCAGGTGAGAACTATAGAAGATGCCTATTTGATGTTCTTTAATACTTTAATCTGTAAAAGCAATGCAAGAATTTGGATTTTTTTTTTTTTTTAAAGCAGCAACCATAACAATCTGGGGCACAAAGGAAATGGACTAAAGTAATAAGGAACCAAATGAAAGTGCAGTATCAACATTTTTACTAGAGAAAATAAAAGCAGGATTAACAGTACCAAAAAAAAAAGTGACATGAAATACAAAATGAAGAGATGAAAATTACTAGAAAAGATGAAAAACACAGAAACCAAGAATAAAGATCTAATTAAGAATGATTTGTGTTCCAGAGGAAGGAACCTATTAGAAAGAACAGGAGAAAGACAATAATCAAAGTGGTTTTCAGGAAACAGTAATGAGGAAGAAAATGATGTTGGTCTAAATATTAAAAGCCTCCTTACAAAAAATACTCCAGCCAAAATTAATGCAAAAGTATACAGCTTACCATGGCATGGAACACATTATTTTAAAATTTCATATGTAAAGAAATATTTTTTATTAGTGTCCAAAAAGAAAGAAATGATCTTCAAAGTAAAACTTAGGCCACCATTCCAAACTCTTTGTTCCTCCCCCACATCAAACAACAGAAGGAGCTAGACATATTTCAATTGAACTTTGAGGGGAAATTTTGTAATATTATAGAATTTTATACCAAACTAAGTGTCTGTCATGAGAGAAAGGGGAAAAAGTATTATCAAATTATAAGAACTCAGAAAATGTAATGTTCACAAATGCATCATTATCAAATTATTTTTAAAAGTTCTTTAGCAGTTATTTGGATGAAATTCAAGTATTCGGGGTTGGGATGATCATAAAAAATGGAAGTGAGCACTGAAATCAATTAATGTGAGAAAGTAGCAGTAGCTCTTATAAATTTTGTTGCAAAATTAAATGCAGAAGCCAAGTATCATTCAAGAAAAAGATAAAAATAGTAGAAAACGTGTCATTATAAATCTCAAATTATACTTGCAAAGACTAATGTGTCAGGTAAGAGGTCAGAAAAAAAGGCATATACATTTTGTTGTCACACACAAGGAAAGATGAGAAAATACAATTTAATTTATTGAATTTAATAAGAAATTATGGCTTGAGTAATACGGTTGATAAATAGAAAGATATCTACCAGCATAATCAAAACTAGGACAACTGTAGGTTTTTTGTTTGTATGTTTGTTTGTTTGTTTTTAACATAAGGAAGGTTGAAGGCTAGAAAGCAGGAGATGAAATAACAAAAGTACAGCCCAACATGTTATAACAATATATGAAAACATAATTAGACTCCATCATTGGAAGGCAAAGAACCCTGTTATATTTTTTAAAAATCCAACTCTATTCTCTTCATAAGAGATGCACAGTCTCTTTATAAGAGACATACCTTTTTAAAGAGACGTGTTCAATATAACACAGAAAGCTTAAAAACTGGAGAGACAAACATTTGGCAGAAAATCTACACAGAAAGAAAATAAGAGTAGACACACTGATGTAAAAAATATATATTTTTTCAAACAGAAGACACTTAAATATTTTTAATGAATAATTGTATATATTGATAAAAGGCACTCTATGGTTCTGCACCCAATTCCAATGTATGGGTTTTTTCCCTGCATCACCAAGCAAATTCTCCAACGCCAGCTGGGTGGGCTACAATTCAACTCAATTCTGACACCATTTACCTAGAGATAGCATCAGATTCCAGAAGTACTTAGTCTCACAAGGCTGCCCTTCATTTCAGTTGCCAGGGGCAGGTCCAGGTTGTTACCTGTGCTTTTGAATGATTGGCTATACAGGCATACCTCGTTTTGTTGTGCCTGCTTATTGTATTTTGCAGAGGTTCTATTTTTTATAAGTTGAAGATTTTCGGCAACCCTGTGTTGAGTAAGTCTACCAGAGCTATTTTTCCAACAGCATTTGCTCACTTCATGTCTCTGGTATAACATTTTGATAATGCTCACAATATTTCAATTTTTTTCATTATTATATTTGTTATGGGTGTCACAAACTACTACTCCAGGGAAAATATTAATGATAAGAAAGAGAAACAGCCTTATTGCTGATATGGAGAAAGTTTTAGTGGCCTGGATTGAAAATCTAACCAGCCACAACCTGCCCTTATGCCAAGGCCTAATCCAGAGCAAGGCCTTAACTCTCTTCAAATTTATTGAAGGCGGCTAAGGGAGGTGAGGGAGATGCAGACAAAAAGTTTGAAGCTACCAGACATTGGTTCATGAGGTTTAAGGTTCAGATGATGGTTAGCACTTTCTAGCAATAAAGTATTTGCAATTAAGGTATGTACTTTGTTTTTTAGATATCATGTTATTGCATACTTAATAGTCTACAGTATAAACATAACTTTTATATGTACTGAGAAACAAAAAAAAATTGTGAGATGTGCTTTTTCGCTTTATTGTGGTAGTCTGGAATGGAACCCTCAATATTTCTGAGATATGCCTATAAATCAGAAGTTCCCGCTACACCCTCCTTATGTTTGATTAATTTGCTAGAGTGACTCACAGAACTCAGGAAAACAGTTTATTCACTAGATTACCGATTTACTACAAAGGTTATTAAAGGATACAAATCAATACCCAGATGAAGATACATGGGGAGATCTCGAAAAAAGCTTTTGTTCTTGTCAAGTTTGGGGCCCAGCATGGTGGCACATGGAAGTGTTCTGGTTCACTCACCTAGAAGCTCTCTGTACTCCCTCCTATTATGTTTTTATAGAGACTTCATTACATAGGCATAACTGATTAAATCATTGACCATTGGTGACTGAACTCAATCGCCAGCCCCTCTCCCTTCCCATGAAGTCAGGGGATGGGACTGAAAGTTTCAACCCTGTTTATGATTGGTTCCCATGGCAACAAGCATCTCTATCTTTAGGGGCTTTCCAAAAGTCACCTCATTAACATAAACTGAGTTGTTGAAGATGCTTAATATGAATAGCCAGATGCCCATTTATAGCTCTGAAGCAATTTTAGGAACTGAGGACAAGAGACTAAATATTATCACAAAAATTGTTCCCATTGCTCTTATCACTTAGGAAATTCTAAGTGCTTTAGAAACTGTGAGCCAGGAATCATGGACAAAAGACCAAAATATACATTTATTATAAATCACAATATCACACACAGCCTTCCCATTCTGTAATGGAGGCTGACCACCTATTTATCTTGCTGTCCTCCCAATGCCCTTCCTGGGCTTTTTCACACTTCCCGGACGTTGCTATCCTTTCTGATGACTTCTATTATCATCTGTATACAAATAACTTCCAAATCTGTATCATTAGCCCATATCTATACATTTTGCTGCCTTCTGGGCTGTTCTATTGGACTGTCCCCTGGAACTTCCAATGCACATATCCAAAATTTAACATGTCACCTTCCTCTGTAAGCCTGATTTCCTGTTACCATTCAGGTGAACATAAAGCCTAGTGTCATCCTAATTGGATCATTCTCCTTCGCACTCCACACACAATGAATCATCATGTCTTGTCAGCCTCTCTCTTGCATGGCTCTTGAATCCTCTCTGTCTCCGTAGTCCATAGTGATTTCTAAACTTGTTAATTCTATATCCTATCTGGTCGTCCTGCCCCTTGTACCAAAAGAGAGTAATTTTTCTCAAGCTCAAACTTGATGAGGCAATTTCTCTAATGAAAATCATTTAGTTCAGGGGTCCTCAACCCCCAAGCCACAGATGGCTACTAGTCTGTGGCCTGTTAGGAACTGGACCACAGAACGGAAAGTGAGTGACAGGCCAGCAAGCAAAGCTTCATCTGTATTTGCAGCTGCTCCCCAGTGCTAGCATCATCACCTACTCAGCTCCACTCCTGATCATCAGGCATTAGATTCTCATAGGAGCATCGTTCCCTGGTACCAAAAAGGTTGGAGGCTACTGCTTTAATTCATTTTACCCAAAAGATAAAACCAAGCTTCGTTCTTCAAAAAATCAAATACAGACCTACCATATGTTTCAGCAATTGCACATCTGGGTATATCCCCAAAAAAGTGAAAGCAGGGACAGGGCTGGGTATTTTATACCTATGTTCATGGCATCATATTCTCAATAGCCACAAGGTAGAAGCAATACAAATGTCCACAGATGAATAAACAAAATGTAGCATAGACATATAATGGAATATTGTTCAGCATTAAAAAAGCAGAAAATTCTACAGTATGCTACATATGCTACACCATGGAGAAACCTTGAAGACATTATGCTAAGTGAATTAGCCAGTTACAAAAAGACAAATACTGTATGATTCCACTTACATAAGGTATCCAGAGCAGTCAAATTCATGTTTGATTTTCTATAGAAAGTAGCATGGTAGTTGCCTGGGGCTGGGGGAGGGAGGAATGGTGAAATAGTGGGGAAAATGAACAACTTTCTGGAGATGGATAGTGGTGATGGTTGTACAACAATGTGAGTGTATTTAATGCAGCTGAATTGTACACTTAAAAGTGGATAAAATGGTAAATTTATGATATATATGTGTGTGTATGATATATATATATATATATATATATATATATATATTCTACAATAAAAAAAGTAAAAATAAACAAAAATCAAAAATCAACCAAGCTCCTCACCCTGGCTTACAGGCCTTTACTGATGAGCACCCTACCCACAGCTCTCACCTCATTCCTACCACCTCTCCTATTGCTCTCAGTCTTCAGAAGAACTCAACATACGGCCAGTCAGTGAACGTGTAGCACTTCATGCCCTAGGTCTTGGTGTGGTGTTCCTTCTCCCTTCCCCTACCTCTCTTCCCACTGGCCCCACTCACCTGGCAAACACTTTTCCTTTAGGTCTTAGGTGGCACACCAGTTTTCCAGGAAGCCTTCTAGGACCCGCTCCCCCTTTCCCAAGGGTTTCTTATGTCATCCTGTGCTTCACTTGTCACACTAAACTTATTCATTTGCTTGACTTGTGAGAGCAGGATGTGTATCTCTGTGTCATGCTCATCTTTGTTTCTCCATCTCAGTGTCTGGCACAGAATCATCAATAACTATTTGTTGAATTAGGAAATCAGTCTTTTGGCACCAAAGAATAGCCATTTAAATTGATTATTTTTAAAATCATTTATATTTTTAAAAGTTTTAAAATATTTTTAAAATATCAGGACTAATTTTAAAACATTAGGTCCATAAGAACAATTTATGGAGACACAATTCTCTTCACAGACTTTAATATGTTACTCATGGTCATTGACAAATCAAGTAGTTCAAAAAAAATAAGGTTATAGAAGATGCAGATTATAATTATAAGGCTACATAATATAATGAATAAAGAAAAATCTATTTGTGTAATTGACCCTACAGAAATTCCATCATAATGGAAAATTCCTTAGGTTCTTAAAAATAAGAGATGTACAGGCCACATTCATTAAACAGGATCCACTAAAAGCAGAGTAAAACAACAAAAATGAAACCTAGAAGAAAGAAAAACAAATAGGATTATAAATACAAAATGAGATATAAGAAGAATTCAAATTTAAAATTAAGGTACTACTATGCATAGTTACATGATAATAATAATGAAAAAATCTTTTGACTGGTTTTCTGAAAAAATATAAAATTCCAAAATTAACTCAGGAAAAAAAGCTAAATGGACTGATAATCGTGGAAGAAATACTTGTTGGCTTTACATCCATATTGTTTTACAGGAATTTATTTTAAACTTGTAAAAGATCTATGATGACAATATAAAAAACATAGAATTCTACTCGACTATTTTTTTTTAATACTTGTATCCTAACATTAAACGATGACCGAGATAGCCAAATAAAAGTAAAACTATAGATTTCTGGAATCTGCATTTATCCTGCCCTTCTCACAGCCCCAGTCCAATTACTTTCATCTAATTTCTGAATCTAAGTAAACTCTCAGTTGGTTAGAGTTTTTCCAGGTATTCCAGTCCTTTCATTGGTCTTCAAGGAAACGGTTACTCATTTTCTCATAGTATCTTTGATTTTGTCACTCTTCATTTCTAACCATGGCTGATGGGTCCCAATTTTCTCATCTGTGAGGTCCATCACCCTCACCATGCATTCTGCTAGCCTTCTCACCCAGGCTAACAACCACATATTTCCCTGTCAAATCTAAGGCTCAATCCTGAGTGTATATCAAAACTTACTTTTATCATCAATAAACTGGGATGCAGAAAACAAATCCACTTTACACATTCCTCTTTAGTTGCTCTTAGTCATAGAAATGGCTTTGAACTTGAGTCATGTATATTTCCAGCTAGTTTCAGTAACCCAATTTAACTTGTTAGAACAAGGAGCATACTTAAAGCAAAGCAGCAACTGCTTTACAAAGAAAGCAGGGAAAGAAAAAAAAATCTAAAACTTTCTTTTATCATGATCCATACTAACTTAAAACATTGGTCTCTGTATTCATTCTTGGCTCAGTTATACTGACGAAATCCCAAAGTCTTAGTGGTTAAAAATAAGGGTTTATTTCTCAAATTACATGTGCTTCATGGGTTAGCTCTACGTTGTAGTCATTCCAGGACCCAGGAGAAAGGAGTAGCCCCTATTTAGTGTACATGTTTTTCTGGCAGAAGAAAAAGAGAAATGGTAGAATGTGCAATGGCTTTCGAGACATTTGACACTTTCATTTATCACTTTCACTTTCTTCTAGTTGGCCAAAGCATGATGACAATGGGCAAGGAGATAGAATTCTCTCACAGGTAGGGGAAACAAATAATTGGAAATAATATAACTTGTTACAGCCCACACTGTTGCTCATAAGCATTTATTTCCTTCCCTTCAGCCACAAAATATACTCACCTCCTCCCCAAGGGAGACACTCTAAAAGTCCCATCCAATTACAACATAAGATTTAAGATCTAGAACCTCATGAGATAAATTAAATCCAGGCGTGGCTTCTCTTGATCTGGAGACATATGAACTAAAAAGACAAATTAACCCTCCCACACACACTCACTTATAGTGATAGGACAGGGTCAGTCTGACCACACAAAATCATTCCTGTCTAGAAAGGAAAAAAGAGAGAGAGAGAGAGAGAGAGAGAGAGAGAGAGAGAGAGAGAGAGAGAGAGAGAGAGAGAGAGAGAGAGAGAGAGAGAGAGAGAGATACATAGCAGTATAAGACTCAGAGCAATTCTGAAACCCTGTTGGATAGAACTTAGTGTGAGGAATATCCCTTGGTTAGACCCTAGTTCTATGTCCTGGAAATTGCCCTCGATTTCACTGCATGATTTCAAGCCTAATTCCTAGCTTCACAATCTGGGGGATCCAGCCTTTGCTACTTCTGTACTCATGTAATGATGGCATTGGAAAGTATGTCCTTCTTGAGATCTGTGTAGCTCATCTTCATAATTGCTTATGTCCACGTAAGGTTGGGAACCCAAAGATCACTATACATTTTGAAAAGTTATAGTCTTTTAATCCCAGACTGTTGGCTCTTGGCCAGTACACTCTCTCAAATACTTAGTCTAGTTTCAGTAGACTATATTTGTTTCCAATTGGTTTAAGCTAATAGCCACATCTACAATTATTTTTAAGACATATCTCTCTCTCTCAACCTAATAACCAGCTCCCTGAGAGAGTCATCTAACACATCTAGAGGTTTTAACAAGACATTTTGACTTGTTTTAATAGGCTTATATTGTTATTTAAAGCATTTCTCAACTTTATCTCTTCCTAGTAGGAGATGAGAAAAAACTGCTTTCTTTCCTGCAATTCCAGGAATTTCTGAGTTCTCTCTATTCCTGGCTTGCAAACCAATCAGTTCTTTTCTGAACGCATATCTTTCTTATAGCACGCTGTCAGATGCAACCAGTTGCAACCAACTAGACTTGCTGTTTCCTGAATTTTTTGCCCAAACCCAAAAAGTTATGCAATATATATCTATCTTCCCTACAAGTTATCACAGGCCACGATTTTACCAAATGTTTTTTCTACTGCATAATAAGGGCTGTTATTTTTCTAACCACCAATAACAGTTTTCTTATTTCCCACTGCCTAGCCCTGGAAACCATACATCATATTTTAGAATTGTGTAATTGTAACCTCTCATTTCCATGTACTAATTTTTGTATTGTTGACTGAAAGCAAGTTATGTGATAGTAGCGAAGAAGCCTAAAGTCTATGGTTAATAACAACAAAGGGCATTTCTTATTCACATTATTTTTCTTTCATAGGATATCTACAGGTATTTTCTACTTTATCCTCATTCTGGGATCCAGACAGAAGGAACAGCCCCTGTATAGGGCATGCTGTTCTCAATGCAGAGGAAAAAAAGAACAAATGATAGAACTACAGAATGGCTCTTAAAGCTTTTAATTGGAGGTGGCATACATGACTTCTACTTAACATTTCACTGGCTAATAAAGTGACATAACTAAACCTGATGGAAACGGAGTGGAAAAGCATAATGCTGTCACTAGGAGGGGAAGAAAACAACTGGGAATGCTACACCTCCCCTTCAGCTGCTCTGCCACATAAACATGGCTTTGAACTTGCATTTTATCTTGTTAGAAAAAGATATATACTTAAATCAAGATGGGAATTACTAGCTTCTTGGGAGATTATAAAATTTTTAGAGACTTATGCATTGTCTGCAGTGTGACACAACTCTAAAGTGCATGAAGTGTGGAGGGGTGACACCAGATGGCTGGATGAGTGGGAAACCTAACTAGCAGGTGACATTTTTTTCTCCTAGAGTCTCAACTGAGGGGAATATGTTACATGCACTGTATCCCAGTAAGTTCTTGCAAGTTCACAAGTATGCTTGGAGCTGAACATGATGGGAAACTGCTCATCTGATGTCCTGAAAAGCTGGGACAATTCCAAAGAAGTGCTTTAGGGCTTGCCAGTCAGGCCCCAAGCAGAGTTCTCACCCCCATGTGCCCAAGACCCTCTCACTCCTCTTTATCTCCACAGTTTGACATGCAAAGGATAACTCTGGAAGAGTTGAAGCACATCCTCTATCATGCCTTCCGGGACCACTTAACAATGAAGGACATTGAGAACATCATCATCAACGAGGAGGAGAGCCTGAACGATACCTCAGGGAACTGCCAGACAGAGTTTGAAGGTGGTAAGTACCCTTGCTTCTGCTTTCCTACTGGTCTGGGACAGGCCAAGACCTCCACATCCTCTGTATAAAAAAATGTGTTTACAGTCTCCTGGGCTGGAGTGCCCTTGTACTAAAGCCAAGAATCCAGAGCTGAGCTTAAATGACCCTTTTTTTTTTTTGCAAAGATGCAGCTAGTTTCTTTTTTTTTCTATTTTTTTCCCCAAAGTCTGCATTTTTGTAAAACTTCCATTGACCTTGCCATTCCTCCAGTGACTCTTGAAGGTCTGTGACTAGATGTGTGGCTTTGCGGTGTTTGCCTTTACTTAGTGGGGACTGCAGGGGTGGTAGAAAGTGCCTGTTAGACTGTCAGTAAAGTCCAATGGTTAAGTGTGTGACTTGGGAAGGAGTGTACCTTCTCTGAGTGTGTTTCCTCATCTATAAACATCAAGATAATTACCCCTACTTCACTGGATCCCAAGGAATAGATCGCCTCTATACTATGATCTCTGAACGCAGTGGCCAAAAAGGGCCGTATTCATGAAGGGACCCTCATGAACTTAGTCAGGTAGTTACAGAAGAAATAAGGTTGTCCTGGGCCTAAGAAGAGACCCATGAGAGGGCATTTCTCTTGGGCTCATGAAAGAAAACTTACAGAAAAAAATAAATCGACAAAAAAACAAAACAGCCTACCTTATCCCCTAATTAGTAGAGTTTTCCAGGGAAGCTACATAATATAATACCTCCTTCCAATTTTGAAAATCAGAGTTGCTTTAACAATTAGAATTTTTAAAATATATTAAAGCAGTATAGCAGAGTACCAAGCAATTTTTAACTTGTTCAATGCTGAAGTTTCTTAAAAAGGCTATTAAAAAATTTTTTTTTCTGAACATAGCCAGAAGTCAATATATAAAAATAAGCTATCACATAAACACCAGAATGCCATTTGGTTCCCTTGTCTTTGAACTGCTACATTAGAGCTAGCCAAGCCATGGTGGGAAGGCTACTCAGGGTTGAGCTAGTCCAGGTGGCCACAGTGGTTCATGAAGACCTGGGCCCCAACCAGCCCTGTCTGGGTTATACTGCTACATTAGTGTACAGCATTAAAAGCCATGACAAGAGGAAACAGGAGATGGCATTTACTCCAAGGTGACAAACTAAATTAACTCAAGCCAGGGAAATAGTGAGTGATGGGGACTGGAGTAAACTTGAGAGCAATGCCCCCTTGTAAAGACATTCAAATGTAAAATTTTCAAAAGTGCTATGTACAGCAAACAGAAACTAGCTGTGGTCCAGAAGTTGCCTTGGTGTTCCTTCCTGTAATGCAGGCCATAGGATCAATGACTGTATTGGAGCTGCACAAACCACACAGGGTAGGAGGGGCACATCCAACGCCATTTCCAGCCAGACAGGCAAGAGGATTGGGAGGGTGAATAAGGGTGAAGAGGGCAGAGATTGGACTAAAACTTGGTAAAGCAGCAGGCCTGGACTCCCTGCTCCACCTCATTCCTAACTGACAAACTATGTGCTCACAGCGGAAGCATGTGGGACTCTAGTCCCTCACTGTCAGCAACCACCCTTGAGAAAGAAGGAAAGAATATTTCTGGGCATCTCATTTTCTATAAGGGCCTTCGTTTGTGGAGCAGTGTTTTGTTCAGAGAAATGTCACAGGTCTTAGTAATTTAAAAAAAGGTCAGATTGCACTGGGAAGTAATCTGAACTTTAAGCAATGTCTTTTTATTACTCAAAAACTCATATATTAATGAAATAAATGACTGACAAAGGGATTTCTAAATGGAGTCTTTCTGGGTCTGCTTTACTGATTCATACGTATATAACATTGGGAACTACTATTGTTGGTTGAGGGGTTAACTGATAAGTGGCAGGCACTGTACTAAATGCTTTAAAATTCATATCTTATTTAATAAAAGAAACATTATTTTGTTATTAGCACACTGCTTTATGGAAGTACCTCTGTGACCTTGATTATATAATTCTTTTGCATATTTTCATGTCAGAGAGTGTTTTTTCTTTTTCTTTTTCTTTTTCTTTTTCTTTTTTCCTGTCAGCACTGTTTGGTCCCAAACGCAAGTTCATTGGTTTGTGTTTAGGTTTAAGATTTTTCCAATCATGGATATGATAATCTAAGTCACAGGCGCATAGGTTTAATATTCATAGCCCTCTCCATAGTCAAGAAAGGGCCTACTGGATTATATTTTGGGCAAAGGTGTGTAGAAAGAAAGGCTATATCGGGTCTGAGTTCACCCCCTGGTGCCCTAGAACTGAGAGTCCATTTGAGACCCTGTGGCTGATCTTGGCTGCCTTCCTTCCATTTTTCTGCCACGTCTGCTACCCACAAACAGTGACCTGCTAGCATTTTGAACCTTTCCCTGCTCCTACTGCAGCCTGATTGCACAGTTGCATGGCTCATGACTCCTAATCTCCTCACCCCCCTCTGAGGCCTTTGGGCCCTCGCTGTCTCCCAAGCTGTCAACTCCTTGATGCCTCCTCTTCCCTAGCCCAGGCGGCAAGCACTGTCTAGTCACTTGAACCACGCCCCACCGACATCTTGAATCCCTAACCCACCTATCAGCTTCCACCATCCCGTCTTGGTAAATCCAGCATCTTACTCTGAAAGAGCAACATGGTTTCTTTTCTTACTTTAAAGCGACAGAAGGTTTTTCTCTTCAAATCTCATCTTCCTCATAACTCACACAGACCAATGAGAGGGAATAAAGTGGGCAGGACATTTCCCCCAGACTCCAGGGCCCTGTTCAGGCCACCTCCACTCTTGCTGGTCCCCGACCAGGAAGCCCTTTCCTCCCACTCTTTTTGGAGCTTTGCTGCAGCAAGTATGTACATGCTGATTAGCTCTCCTGTAGAGCCTGTGATTCATGGATACTGGAAATCTTGCCCTATGTGTTTTAGAGGAAGGGATCAATGACTAACAAAAACTTAAGGCAGAAGGTGTTTGCCTTAAAAAGTGAAAGGACACATCTGTCTTTGAGCAAGGAAGGAGATGGTTCATGAAACAGACGTTTTGTGACACAGTTGGAATTTCGATAAACCCGCATCAGATGGCTTTGAGGTTAGGAAAGTTGGAGTCAAGATTGAGATTCTAGAGTATGGAAAAGGTTTAAAAATGCTGCTGTGGGCAACCCATGTGACATGGAGTCAGAAATTAATAGGAGAATTTCCAAATGCCATCGGCATCATTTTATGTTAGCAATTATACTTTCCACTTTTACAAATTTGGGGTCTGATACTTTTACAAAGGTGTTCAGAGTCTGGCCATTAAATCAAGAAACAGTGATTATTCCTTCTGCATGAATAGAAGAATAAAGAAGATAAATAGGCCAGGAGCGCATGGGGTATAGAGCTCTGGATGGGGAGGTTAGGGGTTTTTTGTCCATTCAGTTCTCATTTTGTCTTGATTTTGTTTTCATTTGTTTGCTTTTTAGGTTAGCTCAAACGACAAATAAACACACACATAACAGCCCCTCACACATTCCAATCTGCCTATCTTTATGGTAGGTAGGGCTCTGTGATCATAAGTAAGCAGCAATTTTTCTATCTTATCCTAAGGTATGGACAGGAGGAAACAGGATGAAAGTCTACATATGCCCCATCCAATGAGAATAATTTGGCTTAAAGTAGGACTTTCAGGCAAGCCTAATCTCTCAGATCTTTTTGAATTCCCTTATTAAGTTAACTTATACTCAATGTACTTGGGTGTTAATTGTCAATATTTGTATTCCAATAATTTGGAAAAATATATAGGTCTGCATCCATCAAAATGAATTAGATACAAAATTATGTCACCACTCATGATGCCCATGTACCATCTATGCTACATAAGAAAGTTCTGAAATGTTTTGCTTCAGTTCAAACACTTGTAATCACCACATATTTTGTTTTTGGTGAACATAAGCTTGGTGACACTGAAAGACAAATTTGTAATTTATTATTTGGTTTCAGTTGTTGACCTATGTGGAATTAAGTGATCTTGTGGCTGAATCATCTATTTGCTTGTCACAGATCCTTATTAAGGGTTCTTATGACAAATTATATATTAAATTTGGTAGTTCTTGCTTTCAATGCTTACTACTTAATCCCTATTGATACAGTCCAGGAGGAAAGGGATGGAAGAAAACTGTTCAGTATGTCTGTCAAGTGCTGGTCATTTGTTAACATATTCCATTGACCATATTTACAGAGATCAGTTCTGTGACCCCTGTGGTACAGATGAGGAAACTGCTTAGCAAGGTGGAGTGATCTGTCCAAAGTCAAATAGCAAGTCAGGATTTGAACCCAGATCTACCTGACAAAGTCCTGCCCTGGCTTCTTCATTTGTCTGGGTCATTTCCATGGGTATAGGCATTACAAAGATTCCTTACAAAGATCCCTTAATCGTCCTTGCTCATTTTCCATTTCATCATCAATGAAGTCATATTATATTTGGAAGTTGGGTAGAAGTACAGCAAGATCTGTGTGTGAACCCTTTCAAGACACATACCCCAAGTGTTGTCCCTAAATGGAATGCCAGCTGTCAGATTTTTCTAGACATCCTGACAAAATGCACAGAAGAGTGAAGTAAAGATTATCAACTGGGGAATAAAAGTTTCTGTGAAAGACACAGCAGAGCTTCTCTGCATCATTCAGCACCTCAGACTGTGGGACAAGAGTGCAATGGCAAGGGAGGTGACATGGGCCAGGTAGTCCCAGAGGACCCCTGTACAGACATGTGGGTTCTGTTCTCTGCCCTGTATAGACTAGCTATGTGACAGTGGGTAACTTATTTCGAAACTCTCTGAAACTTATTTTCCTTATCTGTCCAATGCAAAGATTGGACAACAATGGTCATATCTAGATTCAAAATTTTCTAGGCTCAGTGGAAGGTCAGAAAGACTCTGTGGCCAAATCCAAGGTCTCCAGCTCAACTATCCCTGCTGAAGTCACAATGTTACTGTCTGGCTGTCAAATGCACACCTAGATGGAGAGACCTGACTCATCACCTGGTCACGCACATTGGGAACTTCATGCCCATCCCAATGAAAAGAGCGTGATATGTCATCTACACCATCTATCTGTTTCCAGCTCTCCTACTGCTGTGCCTTTCCTGAAATAAAACCTGTTCTCCTTGGGTAGATGGAGATTAAGGTGTAGCTGAGGTCCATGGCAAGCAGTAAGACAGGAGACAGTTTCCAAAGAAATTTGGGGCTTCAGGAGACCTGGAGAGCTATTTTTGATAAATCCACACAATGGTTAAGAACTCCAACTCTGTATTCGGGATGGGGTTGGCTTAAAATCCTGCCTCACCACATAATAGGTCATTTGAGTTAGGCCATTAAATAAATATTAAAAGTCTTGTTTTCTTCATCTGCAAAATGGGAATCATATAATGAATGACTTATGGTTATTATGAGGATTAAATAAGGTAGCACATGGCAATATTTAGTACAAAGCTTAACATATTAGTAAGCATTAAAAACAAACGAACAAAAAACAAAACTAGCCAGGCCCTAGCCCCAGTCTCCTCCTATTGTTATTTTTTTACCTGGAGATGTTGTGGAATATATACTGCTGGAACATATTTGAAGGATGGGGTAGGGACCATATTTACAGGGACTGAACCATCTTCTTGACATATTCATTCCTAACGTCAAGTCCTTGCCCAAACTGGCATTACCAAAAGTATTTGTCAATACGCTGTGTTTTAAGTTACAGAAACTCAACCCAGACCCCCTTAAACTAAAAATCACTGGTTCAAATAATAGAAGTCAAAGGCTGACCTGGACCCAAAGAACTCAAGCAACATTCTCTCCCCATCCTGACCTTGCTCTCTCATTCTTACTCTCCTTCTCTCTGTCCTTCTTTCCTCTCTGTTGGCTTCATTCTTGGGAAGGCTCTCTCTCCCCAAAGTAATAGGATTCTCTCTCTCGAGGTTCATCTCTATTCCAAGAAGGGGGCTTCTATCAAACCTGCTTGGCCGGTGTGCCTAATGCTGGACCAAGCCAAGAGTTTGGAGTACTCTACCTGGCCAGTGTGGCTTGTTACATTGGAAAGGTAAAGCTCTGGATTGAGAGTTCTGCTAGGTAGAGAGGTACAAATCTGCAAACAAAAGACGAATTTTGTTATAAAAAGGGGAAGGACTTCTGGAAAGGCCGCAACAATGCCTGACCACTACATCAAAGGTATATAGTGGGACACAGCTCTCTGATGTCTAAAAACCCAATATTATTTTGTGGTTGAGAAGGGAACAGCTCCTACCACCTTGTGAAGGTGGCTCCTCTTCCTCTTAATAAAAGAATAATAACACATACTAAGGACCACATCCTCTACCTCCACCTCCACCTTCAGGTCTTACTTGGGTGCCTGGGTGTTTCTGATATCACTAATATATATATAAATCTCTTTCAAAAGCTCTTAATTAGTTCCACTGTAGGCTATAAAAATATCCAGTTTCATAGAATCAAAAAAAAAATGTTAGACCTGGAAGGATCACAGAGCAATAATAACTCCCAGACCTAGTAGCTCTGGCTTATTATGAGAATCACCTAAGTCGGGTTTTGTATTGTTTTAACCTTTATGAGTCCCAAATTTTGTGCCAGAAATATCACTTATGTAGGTCCATGTTGAGGCAATTTATCAGAATTATTCTGATTCTGATTGCCTCGTTTGGGAGCCAGTGCCTCTGAAGATATGCAGCCCTATTTCCAAATATCATGACTGAAGCCAGAAGGAATACATTATATCCAGGGTCACCCAGCTAGTTAGTGGCAAAATCTATGTAGACGCCTGTCTCCAGGAGAAAATCCAAGAGCCTTCCCTGTCATTTGCTGAGTAGAGCAGTGTGAATCTGTGTTAAAATAATGGGAAGGAAGCGCCTGTCCTGGAGCTCACAAACCCAGGTCCTGCTGTGGCAGCCAGGGGTCTGTCAGTGTTTGGGGCTTGCTAACAAGCTTTCAGGAAAACAGGAAACCCCACTTCTATGTCCTCCTGTGTCAAACTTCTCCAGCTCACATTTCATTCTCATGTCCTTTCTGGGCTCCTTCTGTGTAAGAACTGTGCTAGGAAGAGAGCTCAAGACCTGCTGGGAAGGGAGACAGAGAAAAGATCGCCAGCAGCATTGCCATTTTCAGTGTTCAGTAAGATCCAAAAAGGAATCGTTTCCTCAAAAAGTTAAACATGTAGAGTTACTATATGGCCCAACAATTTGACTCTCAGATTAGTACCCAAGAGAATAAAAACATGTCCACATAAAAACTTGTACAGGAATGTTCATAGTAACATTATTCATAAGAGCCAAACAAATATAAACAACCCAAATGTCCATCAGCTGGTGAATGGATAAACGAAATGTGGTACATCCATTTAGTTGAATATGATTCAGCCATAAAAAGGAATGACATACTGCTACGTGCTACAGCATGAATGAACCTGGAAAAGATTGTGCCAAGTTAAAGAAGCCAGGCACCAAAGGCTACATATTGTATGATTCCATTTATATACAATGCCCAGCATAAGCAAATCCAGAGAGTAGATTAGTGATTGCCAGTGGGTGGGGAGAAGGAGGAATGAGGAGTGGATTTTTCAGACTGGTGAAAATGTTCTGGAATTCACAAATTTGTGAATGTACTACATTCCACCGAATCGTACATTCTAAAAGGGTAAATTTTATGGTATGTGGATTCTGTCTCGATTAAAAATAAATATCAACAGCTAAACCATTTAAAAAATAAAAACATCAAGCCTTTGAAGCCTCATGAAATAGTAGAGTTGGGTCAGGCCCAGAAATAATAAGATGGAAAGTCAGGGATACCTCTAGCTGAGGGGGTGATGTGAATTGTGCCACAGAATCTCACGTAAAGAATAGCCAGGAGACCTGCTTGGCTGAGACCGAGCTTGCTGGGGAGGGTAGGTGTGGTGGTCTAAGAGGAAGAGGTGGGAAAGAATAGAAGGTGAGCTATGGCTCTACCCACTGAGTTTAGGAGCTGGAAGGAACAGAACCTGCTCCTCTCCAGGAGCGGGGGCCTTTGCAGGAACATTGCTGGGCCTGGTGATGCATAATAAGCACTGCTTTAGGAAGGTGAGTTTAGCTGTAGTTCGGGATGAATTAATGAGAGAAAGGACCAAAGCAAAGGTTTGGAATCATCCTCTGTATTCTCAGCCCTGTGCTGGAGGCTGCAAGGAATAGGAGAAAAACAAGCAGGGCTTTCCTCCTGCCCTCTGGGGATGCAAGAAGGAAAACTTGCATTTCTCTAGCAATTCACAGTTGGACACAGCTTTCACTTTGTTTTTTTATTTGCTCATTGATCTTTGAAAGGATTCTTGAGATTAGCAGAAGAGTTACTACTAGGTCCTTTTACAGGGTGCAAAACTGAGGCTCAGAGAAGTTCAGTCACTCGCCCAGGGCTGCTCCTAAGTGGCAGTTGAAAGAAGAAACCAGATCTCAACCCACAGTTCATCCTAGGCTGACTTATATTCTTGTTGGGGAAACAAAGTGTAGACATAGACAATAAATAAATATACAAAAATATTGTGCAATGCAAATATGTGATAGCCAAAGATAGGTCTTAAATCATTCTCAACAGACACATTGATTAGTTCTGGGCTATGCCTGCCAGTCACACCAAGTGTTCAAAGTCCCTTTTCTTCGGTTTGTTCTATTGTGGAACTTTGTACTGCCACGGAAAAGATCAAGAAGAGAGAGTTTGTGCAGAAGTTTTGAACCTGTGTATTAAATCAGACCTGGGCTCAAATCCCACCTCCACAGTTTGCCAAATGGCCTGGAACTTCACCTCTTGGAGCTTCAGGTCCCTCTCCTATCAAATGAGGATCACACAGCCAGCTCACAGAGGACTGCTGCTCTGTAGTTCTGTGACTACATGTATAACGCACATAATGAGTAGCCAGCCACACACGCTGAGGTTTTTTTAAAGGTTTAGGAAATTTTTAAAAGGTTTAAAAAGGGAATTCATTCATTGGGCACACACAGTCTTGCAGTACCATCTTATGTCCTTAATCTTCACAACAAGGTAGGTCTTATTACCTCCATTTTATAAATGAGGAAATTGAGGCCCAGGAAATTAGCTTGCCCAAAGTTACACAGCTAGGATGTGAGATAATCATGATTCACATTTGGATCTAGCTCTGAAGTTCTTACTTTTTCACTCTACCACACAACTCGTGGTGACATCAGAAATGGAAATAAAGGATTCATTAAGGCACAGAATCTGAATTATGGACAAATGATGACCTGTTTTGAGAGCCACCTAGAAATGAGCTGGCAGCTCCACTCCTCTTACAGAACTTTAGTCTGGGTTCAGGTTTGCATGGCCTCACATGCAAACTATTAAGTCTCCAGGCCTCTCCTCTTTTATCTCTCCCCTCCCGCTACTTAAGGATTTTTAGATCAAAGGGGCAGCCTCAGTCCTGGGGATAATCCTGTTGCCTGTAACCTTGTTTCTTGAATGTCCTTCACAAAAAAAGGGCTTTAGCAAAAACTTTCTCCCTGAGCCCAATCACACAACTGTTCTTTTCCTTAAGCCTTTGCCAGCCCTCAGGATGAAAAGGTAGATGACTACCTTCAGAAGCATTTTTACGCTGAGGAGCTTCTCAGAATAAATTAGCCAGTCCTCAGAAAGTATTAGACACACTACTTTCACATCCATATCTTATATCTGCTTCAGTCCTTTCCTTCTCAAAGGCCACCTCCTTTTTCCTTCCTGAGGGCTGGCATCTTTTTATATTGCCCATCCTAGGGGGAGGCACATCTCTGCACAAAAGAATTTTCTTCCTCCAGCTAAAAACCTATAAGATTTTAAAATCCAGACATGATCAGCAAATAAAGAACTGACCAAAAGTACTTTCAATCATCCAAGGGAAGCAGAAGCCCAGGGGATCCAGAAGAATTAAAGATAACAAACAAGACCTAAGAGATGATGGCAGAAATAACCAACAAGTGTTGGTGAAGGAGCTGAGACCTGCACCGGGGCCCTGTGTCTGCGAAGTGTGGCTTGCTGGAGGAACTCCTGGGTCTATGTAATTTTTAGAGGCCCCTTTACAAGCCCCTGAGGCCTTTTCTCTTGAGGAAGGTTCTATTTGCCTTGGACACATAACCAGACTCGAACTGCTTTCCTGTTATTTCCAGGAATCTAGAGGAGCCACAGATGTCAAAGGGGAAAGGTACTTGAAATTGAATGTTTTTTAGGTTCTCTAAAGGTGTGTCTAGCAGAAGGACCCTTTTTAAAAACGAAGGTAACCTGAAAGTATTCTGTCTTAACATTGGGTTTCTTAACATCTGAATGTAAAGAACCAGCTTCCCCAATACTTAAAGTCCTTAACACGTGTGCACTGCTGCCCCTCCCAACACACACACACACACACACACACACACACACACACACACACACACCCTTCCTGCCCCAGCAACTCACACTCAGATTCTTTGGCCACACCCAGACATACTAAATCAAAAATTCTGGGGGTGCGGCCCAGTGATTCCCTAATTACCTAAAGAGCTTATTAAATCACAAATTCCTGGCCTCCACTCACAGATATTTTGATTCAGTATTCTGCAATGGGGCCTGAGAATTCACATTTATATCAGAAGCCGACATGGTACTGATACTGCTGGTTCAGTGAGATGCTCTGGTGAAGATAGCCTCCTAGCTGCCTCCAGGGCACAGATTTCTTACCTAAACTAAGTGGTAAACTGCAAAAAGATCACTGCAAGACCAGGACCAGGAGGGGAGGAGGTATAGACAAACAAGGAGGAGGAAGAGAAGGGAAAAAAATCTGGCCTGAGAAGCAATGCCTGAAAAAGGGACTTGTTCTATCTCAGCATACTCTATCAAAGCTTTTAACTTGTTATTTACATTTCCCACTAATTAAGTCCATAACCCACTGATTAAGGCCTTGTGATTGAGACCCACTATAGTGTCACATGGGCATCACAAAAATGGTAGTACAAGACCTGGCCCAACAAAAAGATTAAGAGAAGGCAACCCTGGGACCCCTGGGGCCGCAGGAGCTGGGGACACCCTGCCTCAGGAAAGTCTCAGGAGATTTTGTGCTGGTCTGCTTCACACTGGTCTTGCCACAGTTCATGTGGTCCCCACTTCCCAGACTGCAGCACACAGGTACCAGGATCACCTAAACACAGATCACTGGCCGCACCCCCAGAGTCTCTGATTCAGTAGATCTAGGGTGGGGTCCCGCCTGAGAATCTGCATTTAAACACGCTTGTGTGATGTGGATGCTGCTTGCCCTGGGATCCCTCTCTACAACCCCTTGTGGGCACATCTGAAATAACTCCAGAGGTAACTTAGAGTCATTTGGACCAGCAGCCACCCAAGTACAATGGCTGTAACTCTATTATATCTGAAAGTTTATACCTTACTCTGAACATTACAGTTGTTATGTCTTCGTTGTAGAAGTTTCACCATTTCACACATGATGTTCCGTCTCCTCCAAGAGCCATCCCGGAAATGCCTGTCAGCCTAACTTGACCAGTCTGCGTTCTATGGACTGGACTCTGGGCTTGTTGAGGAAGAGGTGCAGCCTGTCTCACAATGTCATTTCTCTCTTCTCTCCCCTCAACCCCTCATGTCTCTTTGCCCTGTGTTCCCCCACCCCCAGTGCATTCCCAGAAACAGAACAGACAGACCTGCGTGCGGAAGAGCCTCATCTGCGCCTTCGCCATGGCCTTCATCATAAGCGTCATGCTGATTGCTGCCAACCAGATCCTGCGCAGCGGCATGGAGTAGCAGCCTCCCGCCACCACGCTGCTGCGTTCCCGGCACACCGCGCATGCGCATGCCCTGCAGGCGGACTTCCTCCTTAAACGCAGATCAGGACCATGCAGTGGCACCGTTTAGTGAAGAATCCGAGGTTGCAGTGCAACCAGCGTTGCAAATCCACTTCATCTCCTTAGCAGGGACACAAAAGGGCTGTCTTAAATGCTTTAATGGTTTTGTTTTCTAATGCAATAAATAGCCCTGCAGGAACTCTGAAGAGAAACTTCATTTCATCTCGGAATTCCAGTGGCCAACCAGGCTGGTGGTGTAAGAGAGCAAAAGAGCGGTATGAACACTCAGTCACCTCCACATCCCATTCTTTCAACCCAGGGGACAACTGTTGACCCGCGAGGGCAACCCTCAGTCCCAAGGGAATGACTTTGGGGTTGCTGCAAAAGAGGGGGCTCTCCATCTGGCCCTGGCCTCCTTCCTTCACCCAGTGTATATCCCCAAGGAGTGAGGGGAAAGCCATTGATGGGGTGCAGCACCTGGCGGCCTGCAGCTGCCCCCTTTGCTTCCGTTCTTACTGCCTTTTCTACAGGACTCTTGTTGGCAGAGTTGGGGAGCTCTCTGTTTCCATCTGCACTTGGCTTTCTGTTCCTAAAGCCCATCGCGCACCAGCATTTTGGAATCTGCAGAGAGCATTCCTCCCAGCTTTGCTGCCTGTGCTGCCATTAGAGAAAAAAGAAGCATACTCGTGGGCATCTCTATAACAGACATGTAGACAGACATATATTTGGCTTCTTTGTGTGTGACATCATTCTTTCCTAATCTCTTACTCCTGATATAAGCTTGTCCTCTAACATACATCCCTGCCTCTTTTGGGCAGGAGAGGTAGTTTGGGGGACCTGGGACTGAGACTGGTGGTGAGGAGGTATTGCAGCCCACACCCCTGTCGTCCACAGTCATGGAGCTTGAATACATCTCCATGCCAGAAGACCTCTGTAAGTTAAGGTTCTCATGCATCTTACCTTTTTCTCATCTTACAGTTTGCTTTGTTAGTTAGTCTTCCCCAGATAAAGAGAGAAATACAGTCCAGAGTGGACAAATGGAAAATCAAGCTACTGTATTTTACATAACATCTTCCGGCATACAGATCCTGCAACTGACTCATTTCCACAAGGAAAAAAAAAAAAAGATGTTAATAAGCTTAGCCAACTGGACAGGTAATTTGCCTCTGCCTGAATACTTCCATTGGGGAAGAGAACTGAATCCAGTAGTCTGTTTTCAACAGCTTTTCAAGTCTGTAATTTCCTGACTTTTCCTAGATGTCATATCAGCCACCACTGTTAATTCAAGCTTGCACAGTCTGATTAGCCAATAATCTTTTAATGTACTATTTCCCTTTGTACTTTTCTAAGCTCAGGTCTTTATTTCTGTAATGAAATTGTCTTGCTCCTCTTTCCTTCCATTGCATCCAAAAGCTACATGCTTTCCCTCTCTTGCTGTTCCCTTTTCTTCTAGTATTGAGGCGCCAGAATCTTTCTTCTCTCATTGCAGCCTGGTAGGATTTTGATGTGGTGTGTGCTCCTGAACCCCTCCTCAAGCCTCCTTTCTTCTCAGCTTTCTCCTGGCTGCCTTCTCAGACTTGGAGCATCAAGGTCTAAGTTTAAGGTCTTCTTCCAATGCACTTCTGAGAGCACTTCAGGCAACAACCTGGGGGCAGCTATAGGAACTTTCCCCACTGTGGGAGACCAATGTGAATATTCATGGATGAGCACAAGAAAAACTAGGGATTGAGCCATAGTATGAAGGAGGGAACAGGTATAAAGCTTCCAAGCCCAGAGTCCCTCTGTTGCAAATGCCTGCAAGTCCAGGACAGGAAGGCAGCAGCCTGCCTGTCCCTCGTGCCTGTCCTGCCCTGCCACAGTACACCCTGCACATCTGCCTCCTCTCTCTCTCCTTGCCTGACTCACCACAGCCCTCAAGATCAAAATCCTGAATGAAAAACAGGTCCAAACACAGAATACTATAAGACAACTTTGTCAACAGCTCCTGCCCAAGCAGGTGGCTTTTCCTCTCTCACTGCACTTGGATGGGAGGGACCTGAACAACTAGGCCACATACTATTAGGAGGCCTAGTACAGGACCCTAGGTAGATTGAATATATCTAAAGGACCCTGGCACATGAGGAGATTGCAATGCTACAGGTAAGGCTAGAATTGAGGACTAAAAATGAGTACTTCTTCAAAGCCTGTTTTTCCCAGGATCTTCTGCCTCCCACTGGAGAACAGAAACCCTGAAAAATCTGAGCGTTATAGCCTTTATTGGAAGACAAATAGCCATCATGCAGGGGTGGAAATTAAAAGGAGATCTTGGAGAGGCACCAACAACTTTACAAAGTTGTCAATATCCTCTCCCTAAGAGGACTCTTTTCCCCTCTCCCAGGGGCCAGTGACCAGGAAGCTAGCCATCCTACCCAGGAAAAAATCTAGGACAGTGCATTCCTTGTCATGTTGCTAGGGAGAGAGGGTACCAAGGAAGCCACAGAACTCTCTTTGATGGTCTGGAAGTTACCCTCCTCCATGGTAACTTCAACTTAACATTCAAGACCTGCAGTGTATGGAGACAACCACAGCAGTGTCATTCTTGAGACTTTGGGAGCTAAGAGCTTGCCCTCGTGACTTGTACACCAGCTGCTTTGCTTGGATGGTCTGTCAAAAGAATTGCACTTCTTTGTCAGGCAGCTCAAGATGTTGAATTCCCACAGTCCTACCCCTAGTCCTGTCCACACCAGTGGTACTCCAGGGCTCCACACCTGTCAGCACCCTTGCACAGAGTATGATGCTCATGTGTGAAGACTCCAGAAGGTCCTGGTCTCCCATCCCAAGGTATGCGTGTGTGGTTTGGCGGAAAGGCTGACCTCTGTAGAAATGGAGAGGAAGGATCCAATTCTTTCTCTGTGTTTCCAGCTAATAGACATAGGAGTCTATGGTGGGGCAGCTGAGTGACGGCAGACTAAGCTTGCTCATTCTTGTCACAAGAGTGGGTGTTCCCCCAGACCACACAGTGAGATCAAGGAGTCATTTTCTTGCTTGTGAGATAAGGGATACAGACTCTGATGCCCTTGGTCCCCAAAGAAACTGTCACCCATCATTCCAGAAGCAGACAGAGCTCCCCAAACAGGCCCCGGCAGGAACTATTGGCAGTGGCTTCCAGAATGTGCTTGGGTCCCATGGACCAATCTGGGGGGGGGGGGAAGGATGTTGCCATGGCAACCCTTGCACTCTGAGTTTGCCAAAGCACACAAAAATAGGGAACATTTCTTAAAGAGCACTTGGGTTTCTGCCTGATTACAACCTGACTCCCTGCATCCATATCCTGCTGCTGGGGGAAATTACCCTTTAAAAGTCTCAAGGTTTCTCTGCCTTTTTCTTTTGTCTTTTGAACCCGCCAATCCATTTGCTCAGGAGAAACAGGAGCTACCTGTGAGCCAGGTGGTATCTCCCCATCTTTTCTCCTCCCCAACCACCAAGAGCCCAGAGCAAGAGCCCCTTAATCTGGGCGAAAAGTCAGAAATGTCATCTGGAAAGGCAAAAAAAATTTTTAAGACTCAATCTTTAAAAGCATCTGTTTGCCTGTTAAGAAGCTCTCCACAAGCCAGAAATGTGAACTGAAGTGAACTAAGGTTGACATGTGGTCTTAGGCAAGCCCACTAGTTTCAGAAATTTCTAGGTGTTTTATTTGCAGGGAACAAGATGCTAGTGTGAGTCTTTCTTGATACCTGCTCCTGTCTCAGATTTCACTTGACGAATGGTCTGTTTTCTTATAGCTGGCCAAAAGAACCCAATGAAAGATGGCAAGCTCATTTTGACAATAACACCCGCCCAACCCTCCCATCCACAGAATCATAAAGTGATATATCTAAGAACTGAAAAAGAAATTTATCTTTTATTCCAAATGCCTTTTCTAGAATTAAGTCCAGACTCAGGTCATAAATCAAAGAGAATTTTGCTCTTCACCAGTATCTGGAGCCTCCCTGGATCCTATGAGGACATTACTGGAAGAGTGAGGTGTGGCTACCCAGCACAGCCTGAGTGGGCTAGTCTGGCCCTGGGTGGCTGCAATGCCAAGAAACCCTGTTCAGCTGTGCCCTTGTTCTCTATCCCCACAAAGCTCCTGAGCTGTGCTCCTCCTAGCCAGAGGTCTCCAAACCATAGGTCATTTAACAGCACTCTTTCTCCAAAGGCCCATCGTGACCATGTTATTGACCGTATCCCACTGAGATATAGAGGTCTGGAACCCCACTGCAAAAAGGAGGTGCTCCATTTTTCTAAAATGCTATGATGATGCAGATGGGACTGAGCTTAAGCTTCTAGACTTTGGCGCATACTGGTTATAATTACCAGGAGGACTGCAGAGCTGCCTTCCCCGGAGAACATCTGTCTGAAATGACTTCAGATCAGAGTTTTCTCTTGGCCTCTTCAGTAACCCCACAGGGCTAAAAGTCCATAACCTAAAGGCCTTGACATAGCTATTCTCCCTCACCACTTCATAGCTCAAAAATCCATCAGAAATAGAAAAGAAACATTCAGCAGCTAGGGTTTTCAATTTGAATTAAAGTGCTGGCAGAATAGAGGAGGATTTGGGCTGCTTCTTATAGACCCTGTCTTCATGACAATTTAAATGTCAAAACTGTTCAGCTTCACTTCATACTTCCTTTGACTAAGTTACTCAGGGGACTGTCCTCAGTTAAGTGGCCTTGCTAGAGATACTTGGTTTAGAGGAATAAGGTCGAATATACAAACCAGCCCAAGCATTTCTCTTATATCCTATGCTCATTGCTAATACACATAGTCATTTTTAAGAGCTATGGTTTCTACTTAACATTGGCTTAGGGCCCTTTTTATATGGTCTCAAAGGACAATGATGACAATGCTCTAAAAGTTTTCAAGGCAAAATTAATTTGATTCGGTTGGCTTGAAATATAGCTACAAAGAATCAGGTTTTGCCAGTGCCACAAAATCAGTTCTCTAAAACCGGAAAAGACTTCTGCAGCCTCCTGTCCCTGCCCTACCTTGGGAGCTCGTTGAGCATAGCCTCCTCCTTTACTGGCATGGCCCTCATCCACTTCTTTTCTTTGAGCATGATGGGGTTGGCTTTCAAACTAATGTGTCTGACATTGTTAGAAGTTATTGTCAAGTGAAAGGATGCAGAAGCTGGAATTTTCCAGTGGAGTAGAGGAGCAGCATAATTAGGAAGGAATATTTCAAGGAATGCAAAATCAAGCATGATTTTGTTCCATCCCTGGACCTGAAAAAGAAAAAAAAGTTTCTAAAGGGTGAGAGAAGCTGGTCTCTGAACATTTTCCTGTATGTCTGGCCTACTTTAAGAACACATGGAGAATTGAGTGCCAAGGGGCTGCTGCCATCAACCTGATCCCAATGACAGCACTGGAAACTTCAAGAAGAGGCTTGCTTTTCCGTGGGGGATGCTGACATCTGTGCAGCCCAAAATACAGGGCTCTCTGCTGGGCTCAGACCTGTTGAACTGAAGTCAGGAGAGCAGAGCTTAGAAGCAGAAGTGTAGGCAGCACTCTCAGCTGGGAAGGGCACAGGAGGCAGGACCCAAGTGCCCCTGCCACCCACTAACCAGATAATATTGAGCAACTTCCCTTCTTCGCCTCAGGTTTCTCATCTCTAAAGCAAGAGGAAAGGTAAACCAGATGACCCAGAAGAGCCCTCCCATTGTGACTCTGTCTGTCTGAAACAAGTCAAAATGAATGTTCACACTTGAGAGGGTCCCGTAGTACCTATTTATTGCATCGGGGACTTTTTTTTTTTAACACAAGTTCCAAGAAACAGTTGTAGTAAAGTATCTCTTTTGGTATCCTTTGTCTATAGATGAAACAACGCAAATTGACTTATTGTCAAATGTGTTGTGTCTTCTGGGCAAAAGGTTTTATTTATTCCTAAGGTCTTGCTGATTTATGGAGAATCAGAGATGTGCCCTGGCTTAGCCAGTGTGAAAATTAAGGGGATTTGATCACCTTACCACATGAATCAGAATACATGCAGAAAGTGGGGTGAAACAGCGAGATTCTGGAAAAAATAAAACTATGCTTTGGTTCTTCATCTGAGAAAGCCTAACAAAGCTTCTGGATAAATAGCACAACTTTCAGTCTTTTTTTCCCTTTTTTACTGGCTACTGGAACAGCAGCAGTGCCAGTACATGTGATCTTGCTTGGTAATTATTTGTAATACTGCAGAAGGAAGAAAGTCGCCGATCTCTGGTGATTGTCAGGAATTAGATTAATAGTCCAGGGAGACCAGCTGCCTGCTATTGCTCTTTAGACGGCAGATAAGTGATGCTGAGCACAGGTGCCTGCTGTAGATGCTGTTCTAACCATGATGAGAGGTAAGGGCAGGAAGAGAGCTACTGCAGGAGCCACAAAAGTCTCCAGGACTTTCTGCCCCATGACTACATGAAATCCTATGTTTCTGTTCTTTTTCTCTTTGTGTTGTTTTATTTTGTGTTGTTTTTGTTTGTTTTGTTTTTATGGGAAGCCCTGCTGTTCTTCTTCAAAAAGACCTAGATGGCCAGGAAAAGGGGCCCTTTCAACTTCCTCGTGAAAATTTACACAAGTCATTGTCTCTCAGCTATCTCCAGGAAAATCAAATAATATTCTATCTGACCCGGAATCGGGTTTCAGAGCGTCCTTGAATGGATTCTTTAGTGGAGATTGACTTTCCCAATTCTGAATCCAGGAAGAAACTATTTCTCCAAGGACTAACCAAAGACAATGCCTTGGAGAGAAATTAGAACTGAAAAATCTAGTCAGAAAGTGGGTTGGCAAATTGTCATCTATTGGGCGTAGGAAGGGGGGGTGGTTACTGTGATTCCTGAGGGTCATTAGACTTGAGACGTGAATTTTTTCTTAAAGTACCAGTACTAAAAGGCTGGATGTAAATTGGAGTGCAGCTGAGGACTATTACAGCTAGGACAACTGGAGCTTGTCAGCTCTCATATTCAGAATAGGCCATGAAGACCGAAATCCTGGGTCACAATCTTCCCATTTACCTCATTCTCATTCCATTTTTTTTTCATTCAGTATTGGTTGATTTCTGCTATTAAGTGATGAGAGAGTCAGCAGACTAGTCAAAAGAAAATCTCTATGTAAAATGTAAATATTAATATTAAATTAACTTGGCATGCAACTACTGATCCAATGAAGCATATATTATTAATATGTTATCTTAGTGTATAAAGAAAAACTGACTGCCATATTTACCAAATGTTTTCTCTAACCAAACCTGTCTGTAAATATATAATCTGTATAAAAAAAAAGAGTCTAATTTACCATTATTTATGCAATAGAAAAAATAAAAGTTTTTTTTTTTCTTTTGATGAGAGATTCGGTTCATTAACTATTGTGTGATTTGCAAATGGGCTATGAATTTCATCTCTGTGACCCTAAAGGGCAGTCAGATCTGTAAGGATGACAGTCCAGCATCACACCATTCCAAGAGGCAGCCATTGAGAAAGTAGTGGGGGGATCAGGTCCTGTGGTGGGGCTTTGGTAGGAAATGATTAGTATAAGGGGAAATAAGCTGACGATGGAGCATGTGGTAAATATGAAGCAACTTGGCCAGGGAGCAGACATTATAATTAAGAAAACTTTGCAGACACCCAAGCAAATTGTGTGATCCTTTTGGGGTTTCCATTTGCAAAATTCTACCCAACATTAACATTTCAGGCATTGCATAGCTTTTGCTTAAGCTTTGGAATTTGTAATGTTATTTAAGCTTTCTTGGACATAGACAAAAGACACCGTTTCCTTACATAAATAAGGAAACAGAGGACTAAAAAGTTAAGTGATTTGATTAAGGGTACTAGCTTTGAGATCCTGCTCTAATTGCACTACAAATCTCCAAGCACCATGAGGGCATTCTTATATTTTCTTTACTTTTCAGAAACGTTATCACACATTCCTCTAAATGTCTTGGACTTAAGCCAAAAATCTGAGTTTCCATGTGAGTGGAATCTCCCAAGTTCTCCCAGCATTCCCAATTTTAAGGTATTACAATTTTGTACCTGCTTAGAAAAATTTATGAAGTAAAATTACTAAGCATTTGTTATTGCTTAAAATTTCTAAAAGTAGAGTATTCTAGACATAAAGTACATGTTTTTCTCTCTGTTAAAGAGGGCCTTTGGCAAATTCTAGTGAGATAATAACTTGGATTTATTCTCTCTGATCTGGTTTTATAAAGGAGCATTTAATTATAATATTCATTTATCTGGATACTTACCCCAGCAGTGAGTGTCTTACAGGACAACAGGTCCCCAGGGAACTGACAACAGAACCTCAAGTCTCTGACTCCCAACTAAAGAGATAACAATTAGAAGCCTAACGACTCACTGTCCAATATTGTCCCAAACTAGATACATGCAAGGCGAAACAAAACTAACTCTTAATGTGAAATGTATCATTGAATCCTTGTGGGATTTTCCATAATTTTGCTGATAAGTGAATTTCAAAGGCTTTTATTTCAGATAAATGTTTTATCTGTGATCCAGCCATGTGCACAATTAGAAAGCTGTGCCTGTCACTTCTGCCAAATTCTGAAAGATCTACCTGTATTGTAGGCATGTTTTTTTGGCCTTGAATGGCAAACAATTTGTGTCTGTGCTGCTGTGAGCAACTGAGATCAGGTTTCCAGGCCTGACACTCCTTGTTTTTCATTTCTCCTCAGCACACCTGGGCTTCAAATCATTGGGCAATGGGCGGGAGAAGAAGTAGCTGTGCTCCAGCCTAACCCAATAAGAGTTTCCAGGTCCTGCAGCATCACACTTGGAGCTATGCCCTAGCCCCCAAGTTGAAGACCAGTGTGCAGCCAGCAGAAGGTTTTTCTGGCTTTATAGGTCTTAAGCAATTAGTGCTGCTAGTGTGCTCAGAGCTGGCAAGAGCCCTGCTCTCACTTCTGGATCTCCTAAAAATGAAGAAGGTGCCACCTTATAGGGCTGTGCTAAGATGACACACTAGCTCAGACACTTAGGGCTCATCACCCCCACTCTGGCTCTCATAACGTTATATCTCTCGCTCACTCGCTTTCTTCTCTGCTCTTAGGATAATTTGAAGTTAGCTGACCTTCAAAGACCTCCAGCGGCAGTGTCCTCAACCCTGGTTGCACCTGAAAATTACCTAGAGAGCTTTGAGAAATGCCAAATCTTGCCCTTTCCCAGATGTTCAGATCCATTGTCCTGGGATGTGACCTGTGCCACAGGGAGTTTTGTGCCCAGCCGATTCCAGTTAGGGTTAGGAACAAGAAAGTAAGTTCCTATGCTTTTAGATTTGGGTCCTTTCTGAACAAGCAAAACCTGTCTTCTTAGCAAATGGTTTCTCAAAGCGCAGTCCCTAACTTAAACCTAAGAACTTGTTAGAAAGGCAAATTCTCAGGCCATACCCAGAAGTCAGAGGTTCTGGAGATGAACACAGCAACAAGCCCTCAATTGTGAAAACCTCTTTCTCAGTAACACTGTTCTTCACTGTGATGAACATCGAAATCAATACATAATTGCAATTATTATCAGAATCACTAGGTACTTTGAAAACAGAAAGATGCCTGGGCCTCATCTCAGACCTATGGAATCAGAACCCCAGGGCAAAGAATCACTGGTAGAGTCACTTGAGGAAGCCTAGTGGGTATTCAGAATGGAAGTCTGAACTTGAATCAGCTCAGTAGCCTGAGGTGGCTAGGCTTGGATCAAGAAACTTTTCTTGGGTGATTCCTCAACAATGCTCCCAGATCTTAGGTCTCAGGAGAAATTCCTGGTGGTGGTCTCCAGGGTTCACCTGCAGTTGTTGCTCACATTCTCTAAGCACAGCAGCAGAGGCCTATGTAGGGCTGCAGAGACCTCTGCTATCCCTCCTAGGGAGGAGCTGCTAGTGTATAAACTGGAGCCTCCCCTCGGCCTTCTCTCTTATCTTTCAATGTCAAAGCCATGGCTTCCCTAGGAAGTCAAGGGGTGGAGTGGTGCAGAATACATGACACTCCCCAATTACCTAAGATTCATCTGGATTAAAGTAAAGTAAAACTGAGCACAAAGAGGGAATGAATTGGAATGAATTGTACGACATGTGAACTATAACTCAATAAGGCTGTTATAAAAGATTAGCACAAACGTAGCCTTGAAAGAGAAAAAGAAGCAAGAGGTGCGAGTAGGATGACTCTGAGCCTCCTGTGTATGACCCCAGATCAGGTCATGATCTGGGGCAGACAGCAGAGTCCTGGCTTCTCCCAGTTGCCTCAGACAGAAGTCCTGCATCTTGGAAGCAATGCTAATCAAGCATGGGTACACCCCTCCCTGGAGGGGCCTCTCTGCTAGGGGGCTTCCTTCAGCTTTGGCTCTCCCCAACCTTTAGGAATAAAGTAGATCCAGCCTGATACCTGTGCCTTTGAGCCTCTGTGGGCCAGGGACCATACGGACTGGTTTCTTCTTGATCGGTGATACTCCATTGCCAGCCCCCAGCCCTCCACCAGCCTTTCTCCTCTAAGGATGGCTTGTGTTCATCTAGAAGAGAGAACTTGAAGGGTAGAAGTCCTAGAGGTGTCTGCAGTGCCATCATGTAAAGAAGTAAATGGATTGGTGCTATGTGGTTCCAAGAGAAGGCTGTGCACAGACTCCAGTTTATCTGTGACCCTGGATGGACAAATGGCCTTATCCAATCCATGAGACTAAAACTTCTTAGCCACAGGAAGGCTTATTTACTCATCATTGTATTCCTAGTGTCTAGGAGTATACTAAGCACATAGTAGGTGCTCAACAAATATTTGCACAATAGATTAACAAATTAACCAGATTACCTCACATTACTCAGATATCCAAATTTCCCAGTGCTGCAGGGTTTCCTGTGCCCTCCCTTCTCTCTGACACATTTCTCCATCCTCATCTTCATGCCCCTATTAAAATAAGGTACACACTGTGTTTGTATGTTATTTATTTTGTTTTAGTTCCTTCAGCCTGTTCAGGAATTCTTTATCTTCTTTGAAGTGCAAGTTCAGTCATTTCAGCTTCTCTTTGAGGGTGATACCAGCTGGATCTGGTGCCCCAGGGCTGGGCTCTCTTCTTGCTGAAGACAAGCGCCTCATCTCCCTGAAAGCCACAGCCTTAGTCTCCTTGGCTTGGTCCAAGCTGGGATCTGAAGGGCTTTCACAGCCTCAACATATTGCTCTGCTGGCCCGGATTAGATGTGGTTCTGCCAACTGCTTAACACAGTTTTCTCCTTTCATCTCTGCAGGTTTTCATCAACACCTGACAACTGCCGATCCCACCATGCAGCATCAGCCTTCACTAGATGGCCGACGCTTATAGACTCATTTGAGTAACTAGCAAGTATTGATAGGATTCAGATAGAGACATAAATAAGATACCAGGAGTTTTTAGTCTGGTAAAAAGAAGAGACAAGTAAGTCTGCTGTTATAGTTCAGGGTCAGAAGCCTTATGGAAGGATTCATTGCAGAAGATTATAGCAATATAAAGGAAGAAACATAGCTCATTTAAAAGAGAAAACATTTTTATTTATAATTGTGAAATATTTTAAACAACAAAATAATATAACAGACACAGTATACCTATAATTTACATTTAGCAAATGTGAATATTTTGACTGAGATCTCTATTTCTCCCCCTCCGCTCTCAGTTCCCCCCCCAAACATAAAAACCTTAAATATGTAGCTAATGCTCTAGCCCAATTATATCATTCCTCCTTCCCTTCCTCTTCTGATGTTACCACCGTCATCAAATTGATCATTTTCTTTCATATTTTTAGTAGAATAGTCTCAGAGGGGTTTGACAAAGAAATTAGCCAGACAGAGAGGTACAGTTCATTATAGGAAGAAAAATCAGCATGTACCAAGGACTAGTTATTAAGACTTTATTAATCCAGGGGAGACATGATAGTGGCCTAAACTCAGAAAGTGAGAATAGGGGTCAAGAGAAGAGGTCAGGACCTAGAGAGATTGAGGAAGGAGAGCCAGATGATTAATTTTATATGTAGCTTGATGGGAGGGATGAAGAAAGGAAAGTATCTAGATTTTTGGTTTGAGAAATGGTGGGGAGAAACATTGAATTTAATTTAAGTCATGATTAATTTGAGATACCTTTAGGGTATCCAAGTAATATCAAATAGTGGATTACAAAGATCTGGGCTATAAGCTTTTGCTGAAGAAAAACAAGTGTGTAGGTCGGTCTGTCTGCCCCTCCATCAACAAGAGGAAAAAGCATCCAAATAGAGAAGTTCCTTTTAAACCTTTCCCATCAATTTTTTTTCCCCTAACTTTCCTCCTGTGGCAGGAGAGAGAACTACAGGCCTATTTTGGGTAGTAATACTGTTTTCAAACATTGGGCTTTCCCGTTCTCAGTATTTAAGTAAGTTGTTTACTTTTCTTCTACTTTTTGGTATTATATAGACCCAGCATCAGCCTGACTCTTGAGGAGTAGACAAATGATGGAGTTTTATGCCAGCTTCAGGCTGGAAGGTGAGAATAAAATCAAAGCCCTCTCTGTGTAAACAGTGTTGGTGTCAAGGAGACAGATCATGGTGCCTCAGTTATCTTCACTGCAAAAAATTCTGATGCTGATTTTGCCATTGTTTTCTTTATAGCTACCAACTTTCCAAAAAATTCAAGGAGAGACCCTGTAGGGATTTTCTAGGGCTTTATATAGGGCAGAGGTGATGGCTGTGGGATTAGAATACCATCCTAAGAGCCTTTATCTGCTCAGCTCATATGAATGACCTGGCACAGACTTATTTAAGCCCTTTACAATGTGTATACCTAAGTAGTTTTGTCAATCACATTCTCAGCCATGATGTTACCACCCCTCCCCACACATTGCAAATCTAGACCTTAGTTCAGTTATTTTAAAAATTCATTGCCAAAACTGGGATATTATAAATGATTTCCAGGAAATGTGAAGGTTGAAATCAAGTTGAACATATGTGGTTTTGCTCTTAACTTGAATTTTCTCTGTGATTTCTGGAAGGTCTTGCAGCTCAAAATTCAGCAACCTCTGCTGGTTGGTTGTTTTGACTCGAGGAAGCTCCAAGGTAATCTATCCTATTAAACCCAAAGAGAATGTTGGCAAGGAAGAGTCTCAATATCAGCCCATACAAAAGACTAATTTATCTTACCTGGGAAGTACAAAATCAAATATCCACATCATTGGAGCAAATTTTCTTTACTTGGCTCTCAGAATAAAATATGTTATGAATTCCATCCCCAGAAGTTAAAAAAAGTTAAATTTTTTTGGTTGAGTCATTTGGCAAGACCACTGCCTCTGCTTTCTCTCTGCAAGTTTGAAAACTTCAGATTTTTATGAGAGTGTCTGAGTGCTGAACCATTTCCCAAATGTCTCACTGTAACTACATATTACCACATATCACCATATTTAAGTCCCTGAGAATCAGTTTATGCCCATTTGTCAGAATAAAAATTTGTAGTGTAAGAACTGATGTAACATGAGACTATCACAGTACAACTTGACTGTTGGGATCACTTCTGGTTTTATATAGATACTTCTTAGTTTCCAAATGCATTTAGCTCAACTATAAGAGATTTATGTACCCATAGAGATCAGTACTTAGCCCTCCCTGACAAGCATCCTATTTACCATTTCACAAAGGAAAGGAAGAGAAGCTATTCATGGGGAGCCATCTTCTACTTTCTGATCATGGTAATTTTCTCTATGCTTTTTCCTTACCTCATTGCTTATCTGTAGTATTAAAAGCCATTCAGAAGTTATAAGCATTGTTAAAAGATAATGCTTCATTTTCTCTCTTCCAAGTTTTCATTAAATAATCATTACGATGTAAGAGTAGAGAGAAAAACACAGCACTAGAAACTAAAGATAAGAGCTTAGAGAGAAGTTTCTAATAAGTACAGAACCAATGACTGAATGAAGAAATTCAAGGATGATCAATTCATAGTTTACCTTCTGAGCCATAATAACTCCTCCAAACCACAAGTGGTAGAGAAGCTATGGCCAGCTTAAAGTAAAACAGGTTATAAATCATCTCTCTGACATAATAAGGATTCCCTTCTCTCCATTACTCCCCCAAATGTGGCTTCAGGGGCCCAGAAACTCTGCATTTTAGTGATAGGATGAAAAAGTAAAATCTCCATTCACTATTTTCTCCTTAACTCATCTGCGGTAAACAGACTAGGGCTTTACAGCTGATTTCTTATCAAAGACCACAAAGTTCAAAGCTGTTATATTTAAAGTGCTGAAAGAAAAAAAAAAACTGAATTTCAAGAATTTTATATCTAGAAAAATTGAAGACAGTATGAATGTATTTTTGCCCATGACTCTTTTTTTCTATATGATTTAAAAGACAACTGCATAAAGCAATATTTGTAATAATTTTAACAGTGAACACAAAATATATAGGTATAACTTGTAAAAAAAAAAGGTATAATTTGTAAAAAAAAAATAACAGCACATGGACATGGAAATATATAGGAGCATTTTTGTATACTATTGAAAATAAGCTGGTATTAATTTGAAACAGTTTGTTATAAATTAAGATGTTAATTGCAATTACCAGGGAAGCCACTACAAAAACAACTGAAAAATATGGTAAAATAAATGACAAGAGAATTAAAATGATACAATGAAAAAATCACTATTTAACACAAAAGAAGGCAGGCAGTAATGAAGGGTTGAGGAACAAAAAAGACATATAGGAAATAAGTAGTAAAATGGCATAAGTTTTTCCTAATTGATAATTACATTAAATGTAAGTAGATTAAATTCTCTAATTAAAAGTCAGAGATTGGTAGCATGGATTTTAAAAAACAAACTATGATCCAATTATGTGCTATATACAAGAGACTTGCTTTAGATTCAAAGTTACACATATGTTGAAAGTAAAGAGCATAAAATGTTATTCTTTGCAGGACATTACAGAAGATGGTAGAATAAGGAGATTCAGAATCCATCCCTCAACCTAAACAACCATTCAGCTATCAGAAACTATCTGAAATAACTAGTTTGGAACTCTGGAATCTACTTGAATGCTTGCAGTTTCCAGGGGAAAGCTTGATGAAGAAGCTAGTAAATGTAAGTATATTCCAGTAAATTATGGCTCTTTCCATAGTGGGTACCAGCCCTCAGCAACACACCAGGTAGCTGTGAAAATAGCAGTCAGCCTTCCTGGAATGGCTTGCTAGAGCCAACGTGGCCAACATGAACCTTGTTCTCCAAAGATCAGGATTGTGCTTTAAATAATGATAATTGCTTTTGATTGCTGAGGGGCCAGCACAGAAACTAGCTATTGTTTCCAACCTTAGAAGCTCAAGTGATTTCCAAGGAATTTAAAAAGATAGTACTTGTGAGCTCATTTCCCCCTTTTGGCATCAGATATTTATGAAAAATGTTGTCAGGTCATTGGCTGACCATAGACATAAGAGAACAGAAACTTCAGTGGACCACACACAATGAGGAATACGTGCTTTGCAAACATGGTTTGGAAAAGTCACAAATGGACATCTGCAGCCCTCAATGAGCAAAGATTTATCATCCCCCTAAAGCAGAAGAATTAGATTTCTAGAATTTCAGCAACATAATACTGTAAATGTCTGGTTCTGCATGGACCTATAACTAGAAAGGACATTAATTAATTAATCAAAAATATCTCAAGGAAAAAAAAGCCCACAACAGATACCTTCATTTAAACAAGCATTTAAAAAAAGAATTAACATGGATCTTTCTCAAAATCTTCTGAAAAACTGAAGAGAAAATAATTCCTAACTCATTCCATGAGGCCATCATTACCCAGATACCAAAACCAGATAAAGACACCACGGGGTAGGTGGGGGGAACTACAGAATTACATCTTTTATAAAATCAATGTAAAAATCCACAACAAAATATTAGCAAAACTGAATTTAGAAGCTTATTAAAAAAGAATTATACCACCACAATCAAATATAATTTATTCTTGAAAAGCAGGGATGGTTCCACACACGAACATTGATCAGTGTAATATACCACATTAATGGAATGAAAGAGAAAACATATGATCATTCTCAATTAATGTAGAAATATTCTACAAAATTCAAAATTATTTCATGATAAAAAAATAAACTAAGAATAGAAAGGAACTTCCTCAATATGGTAAAGGCCACATCTAATTCATTGCTAACATTGTACTCAATGGTGAAAGACTGAAGCTTTTCCCTTAAAATCAGAAACAAGTATGCTAGCTTTTTTTCATTTCCACTCTACATAGTACTGGAAGTTTTAGCCAGAGGAATTGGAAAGAAAACAAAAGAAATAAAACTATTTCTGTTCACAGAAGATATGATCTTATGATTACACGCACACACACACACACACACACTGTTAAAGTTAATAAATGAATTCAGCACAGTTTACTAATACAAAACCAACATGCAAAAATTATTTGTAGTTCTATACCTTAAAAATGAACAATTAAAAAAACAATAAAAGAAAACAAGATACTACTTACAGTAGTATCAAAAGGATAAAATATTTAGGAATAAGACTTGTACATTGAAAACTATAAAACATTCATAAAAGAAATTAAATAAGACGCAAATAAATGGAAATACATCCATGTTTATGAATTAGAAGACTTAATATCCAAATTGATGTACAGATTCAATGAATCCCTAATCAAAATCCTGATAGTGCTTATTTTGTTGTTGTTGTTGCAGAAATGGAAAACCTGCATTCTTAAATTTATGTGGAATCTCAGGGGACCCTAAAAAATTGAAATAATTTTAAAACTTACTACAAAGCTACAGAACATCACAAAGGTGGTACTGACATAAAGATAGACATATAAACCAATATATATCAATTGATTTTTGAAAAGGTGTACCAACACCATTCGTACTCTTTTCAACAAATGGTGTAAGAAAAACTAAATGTCTATGTGCAAAAAGATTGAAGTTGGACTGTTGCCATATACCGTATACAAAACTCAAAATGGAGAAAGACTTAAAATTAAGAGCTAAAACTATAAAACATGTATAAAAGTAGGGGAAAGTATTCATGTAATTGGATTTTACAATGATTTTTAAAATATGGAACCACAGAAACAACCAAAAAATGTATAATTGAACTTTATCAAAATTAAAAATATTATCCTTCAAAGAACACTATCAAGAATAATAAAGACATAACCCACAGAATGGGGAAAGTATTTGCAAACCATATCTTTGATGACAGATTAAAATCATAATGTATATTAAAAAAAAAACTCCTACAATTAAAGACCAAATATCAAAAAAACTGACTAAAAAGTACGCAAATACATGCAAAGAAGATATGCAACTGTATAAGGAGCACATGAAAAGATTCTCATATCATTAATTATTAGGGAAATGTAAATTAAAATAACAGTGAGATACTACTTCACACCCATTATGATGGTCATTATCAATGAGACAGGAAACAAATGCCAGTGAGCATGTGGAGTAATTGAACCCTCATGCATTGCATGATGTAAAATGATGCAGCCACTATGGGAAAACAGTTTGGCAGCTCTTTAAAAAGTTAAAACATAGAAATAACATGGGATCCACCAATTCCACCCCTAGTTTTATACTTCAAAGAATTGAAAGTAAAGACTAAGAGATATTTTTACATGATGTTCACAGCACCATTATTCACAGAAGCCAAGAGGTGGAAATTTATTCAAAAGTTCAACAATACATTAATGTGTCAACAAATGTGGTATATGTATACAATGGTTTATTATTCAGCCATAAAAATTAATAAATCTCTGATACACACTACAATGTGTTTGAAGCTTTGAGGACATTATGCTAAGTAAAAGAAGCCAGACACAAAAGAAGTTGTATGATAACACTTACATGAGGTACCAAGAATAAGAAGATTCATAGAGATGAAAAGTAGATTAAAAGTTATCAGAGACTGGAGGGAAGGGAGAGGAATGGAAGTTTTTGTTTAATGGGTACAGAGTTTCTGTTTGGGATGATAAGAACTTCCAGAAATTGATAGTGATCATGGTTACACAACACTGTAATATATTTAATGTCACTGAATTGTATAGTTAAAAAAAGTTAAAATCATAAATTTTATGTTATGTATATTTACCGCAATAAAAAGTATTTCATGCAAATACTAACCAAAAGAATTGTAGTGGCTATACTACTATCAAAAAATAGGTTTTTAGACAATAATTGTCACTGCAAACAAAGAAGGATATTATATAATGAAAAAAGGGTCAATCCATCAATAAGACATAACAATTATAAACATATGCACCTAACTACAGAGCTCCAAAAGTACATAAAAAAGCAAAACTGACAAAGTTGAAGGAAGAACAGATAATTTAACAATGATATTAGAGAATTCAATATTCAGATTTTCAATAATGAAACAAAAAAATAGAAAAAAAAATCACAAGGAAGGAAAAACTTGAAAACTCCATAAATCAAGTAGACCTATCAGACATCTATAGAACACTCTGCCATCAACACCCATTCTTCTCAAAAGTACATGAAACATTCTCCAGGAAAACCACTTCTTAGCTTATAAAACAAATCTAAGTAAAATTTAAAGATTAAAATCATATTAAGTATTTTCTCTTACTATGATGGAATGAAAGTAAATATCAATAACAGAATTTATAAACTTATAAAATATATAGAAATTAAACAACAGTCTTGAATAACTAAGAGGTCAAAGAGCAAATCACCAAGGGGAAATTAGAAATACTTTGAGACAATGAAAATGAAAATATAATATACTAAAACTTATGGGATTCAGTGAAAACGGTGTTCTAAGAGGTTTTATAGCTGTGATTTCATACATTAAAAAAAGATCTCAAATCAATTATCTATTATTCTACCTTAAGAAACTGGAAAAAAAAAACTAAACTCAAGGCCAGACGATGGCAGGAAATAGTAAAGATGAAGCTTACATAAAATAAATAGACAAGAGAAAAACAATAAAGAAAATCACAAAAACCAAAGTTTAGTTCTTTGAAAAGATCAACAAAATAGACAATTGTTTTACTTAGTCCTAATTTTTAGCTAGAAAAAATGGAAAAAACTCATTACTAAATCAGAAATGAAAAGGGGGACATTGCTACCTATCTCACAGAAACGGAATACTTTGAAACGCTGCATGCTAACAATTTAGATAACCTAGATGAAATGGGCAAATTTCTAAAATATGGAAACTACCAACACTGACTCAAGAAGAAATAGAAATCTTTTTCTAAATTTGATATTTTGCATTTGAACATATTTATGACAAGTAAAGAGATTTGCATCAGTTATTTAGAAACCTGACAACAGAGAAAAGCCAAGGACCAGGCAGTTTCACTGAGAATTCTACCAAAACATTCATTCATTCATTCATTATTTTATGGTGATATTTGAGGTTAACGAAACCCAGTAAGTTTCAGTTGTACATTTTAGCAGTAAGGCATATATATATTTATATTGTGTGTTCACAACCCCTTATAGTTAGGTTATTTTCTAGCGCCACATATTTGACCTCTTTTGCCCCATCTACCTCTCTCACCCTCCCACTACACTCTGGTAATCACTAGTCTATTGTCCATGCCCATAAGTCTCTGTTTGTTTGTCCTGTTCGTTTTGTTGCTTTTAGGTTTATATCTCACATATAAGTGATACTATGCAGTTTTCAACTTTTTCTGTGTCTGGCTTATGTCGTTTTAGCATTGATTATCTCGAGGTCCATCCATGTTGTTGCAAATGGCAGTATTTCATCTCTTCTTTTGGCTGAGTAATATTCCATTGTATATATGTACCACCACTGCTTTTTCCATCGTCTATCATAGGACACTTTGGTTACTTCCATGTCCTGGCCACCGTGAATAATGCTGCTATGAACATGGTGTGCAAATATCTTTTTCGGATATGGGTTTTCAAGTCTTTGGGGTAAATACCCAGCAAAGGAATTGCTGATCATATGGTAGATCAATTCTTAGTTTTTTGAGGAACCTCCATACTGTTTTCCATAGTGGCTGTACCAATTTGAAATCCCACCAGCAGTGTATGAAGGGTTCCTTTTTCTCTGCATCCTCTCCAATTTGTTATTACTTGTCCTGTTGATTATAGCTATTCTAACAGGTGTGAGATGGTATCTCATTGTGGTTTTGATTTGCATTTCTCTAGTGATATTGAGCATTTTTCATATATTTGTTGGCCATTTGTATGTCCTAGGGAGAAGTGTCTGTTCAGGTCCTCTGCCCATTTTTTGATGATTTTATTTTTTTTTGTTTTTATTGAGTTGTATGAGTTCTTGTATATTTTGGATATTAGGCCCTTATTGGAGGTGTTGCTTGCAAATATATTTTCCATTCAGATGGTTGTCTCTTTACCTTGTTGACGGTTTCTTTTGCTAGCAGAAGCTTTTTAGTTTGATGTAGTCCCATTCATTTATTTTAGCTTTTACTTCCCTTGCCTTTGAGGTCAAATTCATAAAATCCCTTTAAGTCCAAGGTCCTTGAGTTTATTCCTGTGTTTTCTTCTATGCATTTTATTGTTTTCAGGTCTTATATTCAGGTCCTTAACCATTTTGAGTTAATTTTGGTGTGTGGTGATAGACACAGTCTAGTTATTCTCTTTTGCAGGTGGCTTTCCAGTTTTCCCAGCACTTTTATTGAAGAGGGCTCCTTTCTCCACTGTATATTTTTGGCTTTTTTTTTTTGTTGAAAATAATTTGCCCATATAAACTTGGGTTTACTTCTATACTTTTGATTCTCTTCCACTGGTCTACACATCTGTTTTTTCTGCCAGTACCATGCCGTTTTGATTATTGTTGCTTTATAATGTAATTTCAAGTTGAGCAGAATGATGCCTCCAGCCTCCCCCCCGCCCCGCCCCCTCCTCAGGATGGCTTTGGCAATTCAAGTCTTTTGTGCTTCCATATAAATCTAATGATTTCTTTGTTCTATTTATTTTAAAAAATGCCAATAGGATTTTGAAGGGATTGCATTAAATCTGTGTAATGCTTTAGGTAATATGGTCATTTTAATATGTTGATTCTTCCAATCCAAGAACACGAATATCTTCCATTTCTTTGTATCTTCTTGATTTCTTTTAATAGGTCTTATAGTTTTCATTATATAGGTCCTTCACATGTTTCATTAGATTTATTCCTAGGTATTTTTTTTTTTGTTGCAATTGCAAAAAGGAAATTATTTTTTCTGACATTCATTATTAGAGAATAGGAATGCTATGGATTTTTGAACATTGATTTTGTATCCGGAAACTTTACTGTATTGCTTATTGTTTCTAGTAGTGTTTGTTTGAGTCTTTAGGGTTTTATATATAGAGAATCATGTCATCTGCAAATAGTGACAGTTTGATTTCTTCGTTTCCTATTTGATGCCTTTTATATCTTTCTCTTGCCTGATTGCACTTCCTAGGACCTCCAATGTTATATTGAATAACAGTGGTGATAGTGGACAGCCTTGCCTTGTTCCTGATCTTAGAGGGAAGGTTTTTAGTTTTTCACCATTAAGTATAATGTTGGCTGAGGGTTTGTCATAGATGGCCTTTTATTATGTTAAGGTACTTTCCTTCTATACTGATTTTGTTAAGTGTTTTGATCATAAACGGATGCTGTATGTTGTCAAAGGCTTTTTCTGCATCTATTGATATGATCATATGATTCTTATTTTTTATTAATTATGTGGTGTATCACATTAATCGATTTGTAGGTTGAACCACCCTGTGCCTCTGGGATGAAGCCCACTTGGTTGTGGTGTATAATCTTTTTAATATGTTCGTATTTGGTTCCCTAGTATCTTATTTTTTGCATTGTGTTCATGAGAGAGATGGTCTGTAATTTTCTTTTTTTGTGTTATCTTTACCAGTTTTGGTATCAAGGTAAATATTGGCCTCAAAAAATAAGTTGAGAAGTATTGCCTCCTCTTTTATTATTTAAAAGCGTTTGGGAGAATAGGTATTAAATCTTCTTTGAATGTTTTTCTAGAATTCACTGGTGAAGCTATCTGGTCCTGGATTTTTGGTTTTTTGGTAGGTTTTCGATGATTGTTTTAATTTCCAAACTGCTGATCGGTCAATTTAGATTTTTCAGTTTTTTCCTGATATAGTCAGGAAAGCTGTGTTTTTCTAAGTACTGGTGCATTTCTTCTAGATTATTAAATTTGGTGTTTATACCTTTTTCATAGTGCTCTTGTATGATCCTTTGTATTTCTAAAGTGTCTGTTGTAATTTCTTCTCTTTCATTTCTGAGTTTATTTATTTGTGTCCTTTCTCTTTTTTTTTTCAGTGAGTCTAGCCAGGGAGTTGTCAATTTTATTAATCTTTTCAAAGAACCAGCTCTTCAGTGGCATTTTTTTTTATTGTTTTTGTTAGTTTTGTTTTCAATTTCATTTAATTCTGGCTCTAATTTTTAATTATCTCTTTCCTCTAATGACTTTACACTTCATTTGTTCTTCCTTTTCTAGTTTCTTTCAAGATGAAGTATAGGTTGTTTATTTGGGCTCATTCTTGTTTTTTGGAGATAGGCCTGTAATTGATATGAACTTCCTCTAATGACTTGTTTTGCTGTGTCCCAAAAGTTTTCATGTTGTACTATCATTATTGTTCATTTCTATCTATCTCTTGATCTCTCTTTTTATTTCTTTTCTCATCCAGTTATTCTTCAGTAGCATGTTGTTGTTGTTGTTGTTGTTGTTGTTTGTTTTTGTTTTTGTTTTTTGCAGTTGATCTCTAGCTTCAAAGCATTATGATCAGAGAAATACGGTTGGTATGATTTCAACTCTCTTATCTATTTAGGGCTATCTCTGTGTCCCAGTATGTGGTCAATCTTTGAGAATATTCCATGTGTATGAGAGAAAAATGTATAAGCAGCTGTTTGGGGATGAAAGGCTCTGTAAATGTCAGTTATGCTCAGTTGTCTAATGTGTCATTTAAGAGTGTTATTTCCTTATTGATTTTCTGTTTGGATTATCCGTCCATATCTGACAGCGGGTATTTAGGTCCCTACTAATACGGTTTTTGTCTGTTTCTCCCTTTAGTTCTGTTAGTAATTGCTTTACATATTTTGAGGATCCCTGATTGAGGATATAGATATTAATAAGTGTTATGTCTTCTTGGTGCATGATTCCTTTATCATTATGAAGTGTCCCTCAGTATCTTTCTTTACTTTTTATTTTGAAGTCTATTTGTCCAATATTAGTACCACTACTCTTGCTTTTCTATGAATGCCATTTGCTTGCAATATAATTTTCCACTTTCACTTTGAGTCTATATGTGTCTTGGAGCTGATGTGATGTGTCTCCTGGAAGCAGCTTATGGTTTTGTTTTGTTTTTTGATCCGATCTGTAACTCTGTGACTTTTTATTGGTGAGTTTAGTCCATTTACATTTAGGTGATTATTGAAATATGAGGTCTTCTTATAGCCTTTTTATCTTACTTTCTGGTTAGCTCAGTGTTTCCATTGCTTCCTTATTCCTTGTGTTTCTGTTTTCTTTATTTTGGTTGGCTTTCATGGGTTTTGCCTCTGGTCCTTCTGTTTTATGTTATATACTTCAGTTCTGAATCTTCATTTCTGGTTACCATTACAAATATGTTAAAGGATAGTTTATAAATATATTTATTATATAGTTATATATATATGGTGTGTGTGTATACATATATATGTATGTGTATATGTATACATATATACATATATATGTATACACACACATTTTTCTTCTGCACGTGCCTTATCTCCATTCCCTTTGTGAATTTTAGATCTTTAAATTCTCTCCTTTTCAGTATTGTCTCAATTTGTTCCTATGTATGCTGAGTGTTCATTACTATCTTGCTATAGCAAATCACTTCTTATTGTTTAAGCTTTAAAGCCCTTTCTTAGTAAGTGTTGCACTCTTTTGCTTTCTATCTACCTACTGGTCACCTTATTCCTAGTTACGTATTTTTTTTTCGTCATTTTGTTTTAGGTGAGCTGATCACTTTCAATATTTCCTATAATGCAGGCATGTAGTGGAGAATTCCCTGAATTTTTGTATGTCTGGAAAGGTCTTCATATCTAAAAGGAGAGCTTTGGCTGGGTACATGTATTCTTGGCTGTAGTTCTTTCATTTAAATGTTTGAATATTTGGATTCCACTCATTTCTGGCTTGTAAGGTTTATGCTGAGAAGTCCCGACAATAATCTAATGGGTTTTTTCTTTAGAGGTACTATCTTCTTTTCCTTGGGCTGCCCTGAGAATTCTTTCTTTGTCATTGTTTTTGATCATTTTAATACAATATGTCTTGGAGAAGGCCTTTGGGGTTGAGATATTTGGGTATCTGTTTGACTTCTTGAATTCTAAGCTTCAGCTCATTTCTCAGATTTTGGGAAATTCTCATCAACTGTTTGAAAATGCTTTCTAATCAGTGCTCCTTTTCCTCTCCTTCAAGAATGCCCATTTTCTTGTTTCCTCTGGTATATCAGCTAGTTCTTGTATTTCCCTTTTGTTATTTCATTCTTCTATTTCTCTCTTCTTCCTTCTGATTTATTTATAGATTTCTGTCTTGATATCACTGATCCTTTCCTCCTTTTTGTCGCCTATATTTCCCAGCCTGCTATTTTATTTTTTTATCTCTTTCAGTATGTTCTTCATCCCAATGTTCTGTTTAGTTCTTTTTGAGGTTTCAATCTCCTTGCTACAGAACCCATTCTTCTCATCTGTCTTTCATTTCTTGAAATTATTGATATGAATTGTTTTGGAATCTCATTGAGTTTTTCAGAAGTACCATCCTGAATTCCTTGTCATTTAAGTCACATATTTCTATGTCTGTAGCTTATTTTCTGGAGAGTTTTCTTCTTCTTTCTGAGATGCCTTGTCACCTTGGTTGTTCATTGTGTTTCAGTGGACTATTTCTCCACTTGGGCATTAATGGAATTGTATTCTGCTTTTTTCCTAGAAAGAAGATTTATTATATAAAGGTCTTTAGCCTGTTGCAAAGAAGGTATTTTTTCTTTTGGTTTCAAGTAGGTGATATCTCAGCCTCTTGGGTACTTGCTTTATAATAAAGTTTTTATAATGCCTTCCCCCCTTATAGATCAATCACAGTTACTACCTCAGTCTCTGTCAGTGTTAGTGACAGTTTCAGTAGCATTTACTTAGATTCCCCTGGGGCTCTGCAGTGTTTGGTCTCAGAAGGTATGGGGGGATGGTCCCTCTGTGTTGGGGGATGAGTACTGGGGCTCCGCCTTGCGTTTCAACAGCCTTGGGCTGGTAATAATCAACTGTTGTTTCTCTGCCATTTCTGCTTCTCTGCTTTCCCCATTTCTCTTCTTTCTGCCCTGATGCCTGGGCACTGCACCAGCCACGTGGAGCTCATAGCTCTCTCAGGCAGGATGTTTCATGGAACCTGCCACACTTCTCCCCTCCCCTCCTCCTGCAGGGAGCTTCCAGCTGCGAGAGGCAACTTCTTTGTTTCTCCCAATCTGCCACCCGATTCCCAGGGTTCTGACCTGTGGTAGCTCTTGTGCACAGATTCCACACTCAGACATGCTGATGTGCATTTTTGTGTTTTTGTTGAGTTTTAGATGTTCAGCTTATTGTTGTTTCAAGGGAGAGATCTGGGGATGTTCCTCACTCTGCCATGTTTCTGACGTCACTCTTCTACCAAAAATAAAAGAATTAACACAATCTTTTCTCATTTTTTTGAGAAATAAATAAGGAGAAAACATATCACAACTCATTTTAGAGGTCATTATCCTGGTCTCATAAAACATCATGAGAAAAAAAATGACATCACTATCCTTTTGAATATAGACACACATGTCCTCCATAAAGTACTAGTACATCAAATCCAGTAGCATATAAAAAAGATTATGTACCAAGTGAAAAAATATCATGGCAAGTGAAAATTATCTTAGGAATTCAAGATTGGTTTATGATCCAAAAATCAATTAATATAAAACTCCATATCAATGTAATAAAAGACAAAAACCTCATGATCATCTTGATAGACTCAAGAAAAAATATTTGATAAAAGTCCAAAAACACTTTCATGATTGAAAAAAAAATACTCAAAAATCAGTTAGGAATAGAAGGGAGTTTTTCTCAACTTGCTAAAGAGCATCTATAGAAAACCCACAGCTAGTACTGTACTTAAGAATGAAAAACTGAAAGCTTTTCCTTCAAGATCAGGAACAAGATAAGAATGTCACTCTTGACATTTTTTATTTAACATCGTACTGGAGGTTTTAGCCAAGGAAATTAAGCAAGAGGAAAAAAGGCATCTTAGATTATAAGATGAAGTAAGGAAGTAAGCCAGCTTTATTTTCAGATAACATAATCTATTATATAAAATCCTAAAAGACCACCACAAGAAAGTATTTGCATAATTTGCATAATTTCAGCAAAGTTGCAAGATACAACGTTAACATACAAAAATTAATTGTATATATACACTAACAATGAATAGTCCAAATATGAAATTAAGAAAACAACCTTGTTAATAACAGCAAAAAGAAGAAAATATTTTTAAATAAATTTAACTAAAGAAGTGTGAGACTTGTACTATGCAAATTACTAAACATTGTTAAAAGAATAAAAGTGACCTAATTAAGTGCAAAGATATCTTATATTCATGCATTGGAAGATTTAATATTAGAAGATGTCAGTGCTCCCCAAATACAAGTTTAATGAACTCCCTAACAAACATTCCACTGACTTTATTTATTTATTTTTTTGCAGAAATTGACAAATTGAGAATTCAAATGGAAATAAAAGGGACTCTGAATAAAACAAAACATTCTCAAAAAAGAAGAACAAAGTTAGAGAGTCACACTTCTCAATTACCTCAAAGTCACAATAATCAAAATGGTGTAGTACTCGCATAAGGATAGATGTATAGATGGTCAATGGAATAAAATTGAGATTCCCATAATAAAATCATACATCTAAGGTCAAATGATTTTTGAACATCGTGTCAGCCATTTAATGGGGAAAAGAATAGTCTTTTAAATAAGTGGTACTAAGACAATTAGCTACTCACATGTAAAGAATGAAACTGGTCTCCTTCCTCACATCATATCTAAAAATTAACTCAAAATAGACCAAAGATCTAAGTGTAAGGGCTAAAGTAATTAAAGAAGTTAGGCAAGAGAAAAAAAAAAAAGATATCTCCAATTACAAAGGAAGTAAATTTAAGTACATTTTTCTTAGAAGAAAAAATAGGTTTAAATCTTCATAGCCGTAGATCAGACAACACTGTCTTATATGTGATACCAAAAGTACAAATATCGAAGAAAAAAATAAATAAATTGGACTTCAAAAATAAACCTCTCGTGTATCAAAGAATACTATCAAGTGAAAAAAAAAAACACAGAATAAGAGAAAACATTTAAAAAATTACATATCTGATAATAATCTAGTATCTAGATATATAAATAACTACTACTATTATAATTATTCTTTCATTAGAAAAAGATGAACAACCCAATTAAAAATAGGCTAAGAAATTAAATAACTCACCAAAGAAGATACATAATCATTAATTATTAGGGAAATGCATATAAAATCACAATGAGATATCATTTCATACACACTAGAATGGCTGCAATAAAAAAATAAAAATAACAAGTGTTGGAGAGGATATGAAAAATTAGAATGCTTATACATTCTGCAGTAATGTAAAATGATACAGCTGCTATGTAAAACAGTTTGGTATTTCCTCAAAATATTAAGCATATGGCTACCAATATAGCCAGCAATTCTACCTCTAGGTATATATCAAGAAAATTGAAAACATATTCAAACAAAAATTTATACAAGAATATTCAGAGGAGCATTATTAATAATTTCCAAAAATGAAAATTACACAAATGTCCACCAACTGATCAATGAATAAACAGAATGTTGTATATCCATACAATAAAATATCATTAGTTATAAAAAAGAATGAGGTACTGATACAAGCTACATTGTGGTTGAATCTTGAAAAACATTATTCTAAATTAAAGAAGTCACAGACAAAAGGTCACATATTGTATAATCTATTTTTTAAAATAGTCCAGAAGGAGAAATTCATACAGACAAAAAGCAGATTAGTGATTGCCAAGAGATGGCAGGATGGGGGAATTGGGAGTAACTGCTAATAGGCACAAAGTTTCATTTTGAAGCGATGAATATGTTCTAGAACTAAGTTAGTGGTAATGATTGTATTGCATTGTGAAATATACTAAAACTACGAATTACATACTTTAAAATGGTAAATTTTATCTTAAGTGGATTTTATCTCACTTTTAAAAAACTGCAAAAATAGGCACTCAAATGGTAGAGAAAATCAAACTAAAAGTTGGTTTTTGAAAAGGTCAACTACCAGTGACAAATCTTTAGCTAGATTGAGAAAAAGAAGGATAAGTTCAAAGTACTAATCAGGAATAAAAGAGGAGACATCATTATTGACTTTACCAAAATTGAAAGAACTATTAAGGAATACTATGAACAATTGTATGCTGAACACAAAGAACCAAAATAGACTCAAGAAGAAATAGAAGATAAGAATAAACTTGAAAAATAATTAATAGTTAAAAAGCTTCCCCCTCAAAAGCCCAGAACCAGATGGATTCACTGGTCAGCATTCTACCATACATTTAAGTAATTAACACCTATCATTCTCAAAATCTTCCAAAATGTGGATGAGGAGAAACACCTCACAACTCATTCTCAAGCCAGCCTTATTCTGATTCCAAAGCTAGACAAAGAGATCACTATGAAAAAGAAACTGCAAACTAAAACTCATTCTGAATATAGTCACAAAAATCTTCAACAAAATACTAGTAAACCAAATCCAGCAGCATATAAAAAGAATGCAAGGTTGGTTTAACATAAAAAAAAATACTGTAATACACCATATCACCAATAGAATAACCTATAAAACTCTCATAATTGTGTCAATAGATGCAGAAAAGCATTTGACATAACTCAACATCCTATTTCATGTTAAAAATACTCAAAAAACTAGGACTAGAAGAGAGCATTCTTGATCTGAAAAAAAGAGCATCTACAAAAAATATATATATATCCTGTGGCTAATAGCATACTTAATGATGAAAGACAGAAAGCTTACCCTTCAACATCAGGAAAAAGACAAAGATGTACATTCTAACCACTTCTCAGTAACGTGGTACTAGAGGTTTTAGCTAGGGCAATTAAGGAATCAAAAACAAAAACTAACAGTTTAGAAAGGAAATTGTAAAACTATCTCTAAATATACTATGTTCATTATCAGAAGAAAATATTGCAAAGATGACAGTTCTACTCAAAGTGCCTACTGATTCAACACAATCTTACCAAAATATCATCTGGGCCTTTTTTTTAGAAATTAAAAGGCTGATTCTAAAATTCATATGGAAATATAAGGGACCCCAAAGAATCAAAACAATCTTGGGGGAAAAAAGTTTGGAGAATTCACACATCGAAATTTCAAAACTTATTACATTACAGTAAATAATACAGTGTGATACTGGCATAATGATAGACATATATCAATGGAATAGAATTGAAAGCCCAGAAATAAACTCTACATCTATGGTCAATTTATTTTCAATGAAGGTGCCAATAAAATTCAGTGGGAGAAAAATGGTTTTTCCAAAAATGGGGCTGGGGACAACTTGATATACACATGCAGAGGAATAAATTTGCACTCCTACCTCACACTACACAGAAAAAGTAACTCAAAATAAATTTGAGACCCAAATAGAAGATCTGAAACTATAAAATTCTTAGAAGAGAACATAGGAGTAAATCTTCATGGCCTTGGGTAATGTCTAGGTTGCTGGTTAAATACTTCATCTTTAAAACTGGGTGAGGAGACTGGGCAAGATGGCGTAAGAGGGTAGAGGCTTTGTACATCTCCTCTTGCAACCATACCAGAGTTGTGATGAAACCATGGGGAGAACAGTAAGCAGAGTCTCCTGGGGCCTGGATGAACAGAGGCACTACAACTAGAGAGAAAAACGGTAGGGGTATCAGAGACACAAGCTGCCCCATCCCACACAGCTGAGTGGACAGAGGCTATGGTAGCTGTAGCCAGCAGGTACAGACATTCTTCTTAAAGGGGCTATGACCACAGTCGGACTTTTGCAGTAATGGACCTGCTCACTCCAAGCTCCAGTGCCAGGTCAGCTGCTTGTGGGGCACCCAGGGACATATGGGAGGACACTGAGTTGTTAGGCTTTGGACTGAGGGCTGGAGGCAAGGCCTTCTCTTAAGTACAAGTGCTGGCAGTACCCATTGTTCCTCTGTTGCACCATCCAAGCATACAAATGCAGGTGTCACCATAGCTAAGATGTCATCAAACTGGATAACAGAGGTTGCTTCACCCAGAGGATTCTCTGAAACTCCACCCCTCCCAACTTGCGGCCCTAACCAAGCCATACCCAGTGGTGTCCTTGGCTTGTCCTGTGACCCTTGCTGAGCAGCTTCAAGCCCCACACTGGTGGCATCTGGCCTCAGTTTCTGGCATGGCCTCTTGAGACAACTATAAGCACAGCATGGATGTCAGCCATCTGTGGATTGCTTGCTGAATCTTACCAGGTGGCCCCAGAGGGGCATGGGCTGGGCTAAACTTGGCCTGTAGCCGAACCTCTTACAGGACTGTGCCACTGGACACCTACTGCACAAAGCCATGCTAATAAGACCGGGAGGCTTAACAAACACAGAAAGGCAGCAAAAATGGAGAGACAACAAGCATGTCTCATATGAAAGAACAGAACAGAGCTCCAGGAAAAATGAAGTCAAGCAATTTACCATATGCAGAGTTCAAAACACAGATTATAAGTATGCTCAATGAACTTAGGGGAAGAGTAGATAAATTCAGCAAGAACTTTAACAGAGTTAAAAAAAAAACATAAAAAATGGAGATGGAAATTGTAAAAGGGAACCAGTCAGAAAAAAAACACAATATCTGAGATAAAGAATATATTATAGGGAACAAACAGAGTGGATAAAGAGGAACGAACTACCTATATAGAGGATGGAGTAGCAGAGGACAACTGATCAGAAGAGCACCAAGAAAAAAGAATTTTAAAAAAATGAAGAAAGTTTAAGGAGTCTCTGGGACAACATCAAACATAACAATATTTGGATCATAGGGGTACCAGAGGAGAGAGAGGAGAGCAAGAAGTTGATAACCTATTTGAAGAAATAATGATGGAAAACACTGTTAACCTGGTGAAGGAAATCGACATACAACCTCACAAAACTCAAAGAGTCCCCAAAAAGATGTACTTAAAGAGGGCCAAACCAAGATGTATCATAATTAAAATGCCAAAGTTTAAATACAAAGAGAGAATCTTAAAAGCAACAAAAGAAAAGCAATTAGTTGCCTACAGGGGAGCTTCCATAAGACTGGCAACTGATTTCTCAAAAGAAATTTTTCAGGCCAAAAGGGCTTGGCATAAAAATATTCAAAGTGATGGAAACACAGGATCTACAACCAAGATTACTTTATCCTGCAAAACTATCATTTAGAGTCGAAGGAAAGATAAAGAGCTTCCTGGATCAAAAAAAAAAAAAAAAAAAAAAAAAAAAAAGGAGTTCATCACCACCAAGCCAGTATTACAGGAAACATTAGAGGGACTTCTTTAAGAAGAAGAAAAAAATGTATGAAAAACATGAATAAAGAATGGCAATAACTACATATTTATCAGCAAGTACTTCAAATAAAAAGAATTAAGTGCTCCAAACAAAAGATAGGGTGACCGAATGGATAAGAAAATAAATCCTTACATATGCTGCCTACAAGAGACTCACTTCAGATTAAAAGACACACACAGACTAAAAGTAAGGTGATGGAAAAAGGTATTTCATGATGGATGCAGAGGGTATTGTGCTGAATGAGTAAGTTAGATGGCGGATGACAAATACCATGTATTTCACATATATGTGAAATCTAAAAACAAAATAAACAACAACAGCAACAAAAATGAAGACAAACTCATAGATACAGAGAATATTTTGAAGGCTACTAAATGGGAAGGGAGATGGTGAAAAGGTGCAAAGGGATTAGGAAGTACAAACGGATAGCTACAAAATAGTCACGGAGGAATGAAGTATAGCATAAGGAATATAGTCAATAATATTGTAATAAATATGTAAGGGGCAGAGGGGTACTAGATTTATTGGGGTGATCATTTTATGAGTTATATAGACCTCTGATCACTATGCTGTAAACTGAAACTAATATATTATTGTATGCCAACTATAATTGTAAAAAAATCATTGAATTGTATACTGTAAATATGAGCAATTAATTGTCTATTTTTTCAATAAAGCTGTAAAAAAATAGTAGATGAGAGACCATAAAATGGTCATTTGACAATAATAGGTAACCTGTACATCATGTTTTATAAACATTTTAAATTTCACTATTTAAAAAATTAAAGAGAATAAATTATAAGAAATCCTACCTCATACTACTAAAAATAATTTAAAATGGATCATAGCCTTATCTGTGGAAGGTTAAATAGTAAACTTTACTAAGAAAATATAGAAAAATACCTTCAGGATTTTGGAATGGGTAGCAATTCCTTAAATAGGACACAAAAAAGTACTAACCATAAGAAGAAAATTTGATAAATTGTAATGAGTCAAAATTTAAATGTCTGCTCATCAAAGCCTCCATTAAGATAGTGAAAAGGCATGTCAGAGACTGAGAGCATATACTTGCAACACAAATATCTGTAAATATATTACCAGAATATTTTTTTACTAACCCATAAGAAAAAGACCAAAATATTCAGTGGCTAAAAAACCTAAATAGGTGCTTTAAAACAAGAATACCAAAATAGGCAGTAAGCAATGAGAAAGCAGACAACATCATTTTTGGTGGGGGTGTAAATTGACACAACCTCTTCAGAAAACTATTTGGCTTTATCTGTTAAAATTAAACATACATCTACTCTGACTCTGTAAATTCAATTCTTAGGTATATACCCAAGGGAAATAAGTATACACCTACAATGAAAGACAATAAGGTTGTTCACAGAAGATTTATTCATAGTAGTCAAACACTGGATATAACTCAAATGTCCATCCACAGGAGAATGAATAAATAAATAAGTAGTGATATATAATGGGATACAATACAACTGAAAAAAATTACTACCTAAATTACAGATGTAATAATATATAAAGGAAGTCCCATATAAACACGTACATGTATATTATTCCATTGTTTGAAGTTCAAGAACAAGCAGAGTCAGAATAATGATTATACCTAAGAGGGAAGCACGTATTGAGAGGGCACAAAGGAGTCTTCTGGGTGTTGAAAATATTCTACATCTGATGTTGTTGGTGGTTATATAGTTGTAAATAAATGTATGTAAACGTTCAAAAGCTGTACACTAAAAATTTGTACATTCTTGCTGTCAATATGATCTTAAATATGTGCATACCTTTTAACTCAACCATTTCACTTTTTGTTACAAGGATATTCATCACAGTGTTATTTCCTAATACAAATTTGAAGCAGTTTGTATGTCTAAATAGTGAGTTTATTACATAATCTATAAAGTATCTGTGCAATGGATTACAATGCAACTCTTAAAGATGTTGTAGAATACTTAATGCATAAAAGTGTTCATAAAATAATGTAAAATTATGTTTGAAATATGTACAATATGTTTTTATTTTCATAAATGTTACATCTATGTTTTAACCTGCATTTATAGGAACCTTGAACTGCAGGGCAAGAATGCAGATCGAGTACCCATGTTCCCTTTCCTTCTCATATTCAGAATCCCAGTCAAGGGTCATTAGACGTGGACAAAGGCCATCAGGGACACTGCAGTTCAAGTGTCCAGAGAATAGAAGGGGGACTACCTCGGTTGGCAAATGGGCTCAGAAGGAGTCCAAGCACATGCAGTCTGAGGAGAAGGAAAAGAACGTATCTTACTAGGTGACTTGGAGAGACCCTGAGCTCTGGGTAGTGTTTTCATCTCTAGGGAATAGCAGTACATACTGGGTCAATACTCAGGGATTTAAAGAACCATTTATGGATTGAGTTTATCAATTGGCCCCATCCAATTAAGACAGCATGGGAGTTAATTTTGACCATAAAATTTATAATCAAATGTTAAATAATATTATCCAGTGTTAACGGTGGTATGGAAAACCAGATAATTGATATCTTATTATACTGTTGGAGTGGGGGCATCAATCAGAGAAGCTTTTAGAAGGCAATTTATCAGTATTTATGAAAATTTTAAATATATGTGTTCTGTAGCCAGCAACTGTACTTTTGCCTTTTAGATGCCTATTCTATTCAGTGGGACATAAAGATATATGTCAAAGGATATAAATTATGGCATTGTTTAGAAAAGCAAAAAATTTTTCTTGAAATTCAAATGTCCATCAATAGGATATTTGTTAAATAAATGATGGTGTGTCCACTCTATGACATTTCTCAACCTTTATAAAAAATAATGTGTACAGACATAAAAAATAATTTCTAATGAATATTAAGTGAAAAAAGCAAGTTGTAGAACAATAAATCTTATATCAACCAACTAATGAAAAAAGTCTCAATTATACAATTTTCCCTTGTGAATAATTACTTATATCAAGCATGTCCAAAGATGTATACCAAATTGGTAACAAGAGTTCCCCCTGGGGAGAAGGGCTGGGCTAATGAAAAATTTAAACTTTTAACAGTATATATTTCTGTATTTCACTTTTTAAATTAAAAATATCGACTTTTGTTTAAAATTTTATAAAAGTAAACCATGATTACATTCATATAGCACTGGTGCACTTTTGTTAATTGGTAGAAGAAAATTTTGCTGTACTACTGAAGTGTCTAACTGGTGAAGGACTTACCTTTTTGAATTTCAAGGATAAAATAAAAGCTCTTATATATCTTCAAACAAATTTTATGAAGAGGTGATGTACTGACAAAAGAAAAAAAAAGGACTGTACTAAGGACCTCTAGATATCAGGAAATGACATTGTCTATATCAGTTCTACCCGTTCTATATTTGTGCTGTCCAATACAGAGGCCATCAGTCACATGTGGCTATTAAGACCTCCATAGTAACCTGGGACATACCCCAAACTTGACAGCTCGAAAATGGAGTAATTGTGACATAAAAGGGCTGGTGGTGCCCCAGAAGACTTAAATAGAGAAAGTGCTTAATAATTGTGGCAGATATTATAGGAAGAAAATGTTAGTCCCAACTCCCCAAATCAAAAGAGATGCATCTAGAAAAATGAGAGTAATAGAATACAGTAATATTAATGATGATTACTATGATCACTTTAAGTATTTTTATTATCTTGTTTAAGCCTAAGAATAAACATATGAGACAGAGTTTATTGTTAATCCTGATATGTCAGTAAAAAAATTTTAAAAAAAGGGGCTTAGAGAGTTGAACTACCATTCTCAAGGTTACACATCAAGAAAGTAGGAGATCCTTGATTATTCTGTCTCTCATATTAATTAATGAAGACCAAGGATAAAACATGAACAAAGGCGGTGTTAGGAAGAGATACTTTTGCTCTTCATCTTACGTGAAAGGAGAAAAAGCCTATAGATTTTTCCTAACTTGAAACCGTTGAGGTAAAAGTTTTAAAAGTACTCTTAAAATGTAATACCAGTTTAAAAAAGATGTAAACATCTAAAAATACTACAAATGTAATAGTTACCTAAACTCTGTAATGATTATTTTGAAATAGTTATGTTAATATAAATTCATGATTTTTCATTTTAACATATTAACTGGCTTTTTCCACAGAAAGAGCATGGAAGCAAAGATACTCTTATAGCAATGAGGACATCTGGTGACCAGAGCTTGCTTTCTAAATGGTACCAAAATGAAAAACATAGATCCAAGAGCTGGAGCTCAGAAAGCAGAAAACAAACCTGGGACATATTGTTGTGCCAGTAATTAAGCAAGTTTCAAAAAACAGTGGGGACATAGCAGAGTGCACATGAATGGGATGACACTGGCCAAATTTTAAACAACTGAATATTAAAAAAAAAGAGAAGAATGACTGTAATTGCTGTTAACACAATGAATAAAATATCATGAGCTGAGGGAAGAGAGGAAGTGAGGAGGGGAGAGAGAGGGGTAGGGAGAGAGTGGAGGTAGGAGGAATGAAAGGAGAAAGCCGGCACGGGAAAATATTAATAACTGTTGAATTTAGATAAGGAGTATATGCGTGTTTGTTTTACCATTTCTTTCCAATTTTTTATATGTCTAAAAACTTTAAAGATATGGAAAAAGGAAAACAATAACTAAAATTTATTTAACCAAAAGCAAATAACAAAAATACATACTACATACATACATACATACATACATACATACATACATACATACATATATACATCTTAAAGCCAAATGACAAATGAGCTACCTTCTAAAGAGAAAGAACACCTCTTCAACAAGACCAACAAAAAGTAAATGAGACTGCATTTCAGGACAAAATGGAGTAACTAGGACTCATCATTCCACATGAAATAACAACAAAACCAAATCAAAGGACACATTATACACAATCCTGACTCTGAGATGCTGGACATAGTGAGCTCCTTGATTTGGGGAAATGGTGATAAGCTCTGGGAGCTGCCAGGCTGGCTGGAGTCCACAGTGCAGAGGGCCAAGCAAGACAGAGAGAGAGAGAGAGCTATGCAGAGTGAGCTCTGAGGACCTGCAGAGCGTTCTTGTCCAGTATTCAGTTGAACACTGATCATCAACTTTATTAGGACACTACCAGAGGCTGGAAGAGCAAAATTTTTTGATACCCGTTCCCAACATCCAGAGCAGGAACCTCATAATTCCCCAATTATGAGCATCAATTAGAGTACTGTATTAGTTTCTTAGGGCTGCTGTAACAAATTATCACAAACTAGATGGCTTAAAACAACAGAAATGCAATCTCTCTGGAAGCTAAAAGTCTTAAATGAAGTGTTGGCAGGGTCAGGCTCCCTATGGAGGGTCTAGGGAAAAATCCTTACCTACCTCTTTTAGATTCTGGCGTTGCCAGCACCTGGCATTCTTTGGCTTGCAGCTGCATCACTCCAGTTTCTCCCTCTGTCTTCGCATGGCCATCATTCCTGTGTCTGTCTGTTTTCTCTTTTTATAAAGTCACCAATCATTGGATTAGGGTGCACCCATATCCAGTATGATACCATTTTAATTAATTACATCCTGCGAAGATCCTATTTCCAAATAAGGTAACATTCTGAGGTTCTGGGTTACCATGAACTTGAGGAGGGAGGCAATATTCAACCCAATAAAAGTACTAAAAAGGATCTTACCTCAGCAGTAGAGAAAATTTACCCCTTGACTAAAATGCTGATTTGGTCTCCCTTAACAAAGCTTAAAAACAAGTCCAAACAAGTCCTAGTCTAAAGTTCAAGAATCTTGCTACTACACAAAAATGTCCAACAACAAACAAGGTAAAATTCACTATATCTGGCATCCAATACAAAATTACATTTGAAGAAATAATGTCTAAAACTTTCCCAAATTTGATGAAAACTATAAACCATAGATCCCAGAATCTCAATTAAACCCAAATATAAGAAACATGCTGCTTACATACAGTGATAAAGAAAGTGTTTTAAACATCCAGGAAAAAAAAAGACACATATAAAGAACCAAAATAAAAATAACTGCAGATATCAAGGAAGAGTTTTGAAGAACTTGGAGAAATATCTTTAAAATATTGAAAAAAAAATCTTCCACCTGGACTTCTTACCCAGTGAAAAGACTTTTCAAAGACAAAGGCAAAATAATGACTTTGCAGATATACGAAGCTGAAAGAATTTTGAGCAGACCTGTGCTATGAAAACTGTTAAAGTAGTCCTTAAAGTAGACAGAAATAATAAAGATCAGAAGAAGAAAAAAAAAAAATGAAAAGGGAAACAGAAAAACACTATAGGAAATCCACGAAACCAAAGCTGGTTTTTGGAGAACATTAATAAAATTGACAAATCTCTACCAGACTGAGAAGAAATAAAAGTGAGAAGGCAAAAATCACCAATATCAGAAGTGAATTAGGTGATATCACCACAGATTTTGTAAGTATTAAAAAGATCAATTTTTAATTAAGTCTTCCCACCATGAAAACTCCTTCCCCAAATGGCTTCAATAGTAAATTCTACCAAACACTTAAAGAAACATTAATATCAAACCTACACAACTTCTCCAGAAAATTTAAAAGCATAGAATAATTCTCAATTTTTTCTATGAGGCCAGAATACCCCAATACCAAAACTAGAAAAGGACATTACAAAAAAAGAAAACTACAGACCACTATCTCTCATTAACTTATATGCAAAATTTTAATAAAAATTTTAGGGAATCACATCTCATGACATATGAAGAGAATAAAAAAAAAAAAAACCATCATAAGCAACAGGGATCCCAGGAATGTAAACTTGGTTTATCACTTGAAAATCAATCAGTGTAATTCACCTTAATAACAACTAAAAAGGAAAACATATAATGATTTCAATAGACACAGGAAAATCATGTGACAAAAGCCAACATCCATTTCTGATAAAGACTTTTAGTGCAGTAGAAATAGAAGGGAACGTTGCTGACCTGATAAGGGTAGCTATGAAAAATCTATTAACATCAGATTTGTTAACATCAGTTAACATCAGATTTGATAGTGACAGACAGAATGTTTTGTGCCAAGATCAGGAACAAGACAAAGATGTTCAATCTTACTACTTCTACTCAGTCTTGTATTGAAGGCTTTAGCCAATGTAATATGGCAAGACAAGGAAATGAAATGCATCCAGATTAGAAAGGAAAGAAAATATTGTCTTTATTTGTAGAAGACACGATCATGTATATTGAAAACGTGATAAAATCTTCAAAACAGCAACTAGCCTTTAGCAAGAGTAGAGGGTCCCACCTTTTGTGGCAGTTTTCCTGGTTTAGTGCTGACTTCTGTGCCAAGAGCACCTTTTCTCTCCATCTGACAGTGCAGAGCTCCTGCCAGTCCCAGCTGCCTCAACCTTACCCTATGACCGGGTACCTCCCCTGACTATTCTGTGAGCTCCGCAGAGCCGTGCTGCTAGGACTCCCACAGTACCTCCCCCTGCCAGGACTTAAAGGATGTGATTAGAGCCCCCAAACCAATGCCAACCTCCCTCCCACAGTGTCAGCTCCACGAGGGAAGGGGCTTTATTGAGTTTACTGCTATATTCTCAGCAGCTACAACAGTATTCTGAGAATAGATGGTTCTATAATCATGGAATAAGTTTCAAGCATTTCAGCTCCTGTTTTTGAGTTGTAAGGCCATTTCGCACTCTCTAGACCCAGGATGTGACACAGAAGTCAGAGAATGTCAACACTGAAAAAAATACTTGACAGTTCCTCCTTTTACAGGTAAAAATCCTGAGATCCAGAGAGACGTGCTAGGCTCAAGGTCATGTATCAAGGTGTTAATGGCAGAGCTGGGACAGGAACCAGGTCCCATAAGTCCTGGCCCTGCCTCTTCCCTCACAGATTCTCCTCTCAGTAATTTAACAGTTGCAGAATCTCAGTTCCCAGAATGGGTCCAAGGTCAGCAATAAGGATGCTGATCAGTATGCTGGTAATGTGGCCCAGAGAAAGTCACTGTTAGAGAGCCTCCCCTTCCTCAGACTCACCACTCGGAGCTCCTAATCTTCAGCAGCAAAATTCCTGTTGCCAGCTCAGGCTGTAGACTGAGAGAGGAAGAGAGATATTGTCCTGGAGAAGGACGGTTCTTAAGAAAACACGGAACCTGGGGAGAAAGACTGAGCAAGAAAGCCAGTCAACCCAGCTGCCATCAAATTGGGGGCATGGACAAAATGGGATGAGAGAAAGAGGCAGGAAGCTGTAGAGGAAGGGAGCATAGAGGCAGGGGAGAGAGAAAGGAGCCCCTCTGCATGTCATGCCCCTCATCCACCTAGAGCAGGCAGAGGGACTCAACAGCTTCATAAGCCTTCAAGCAGAGTGTCTCCCAAATACCACTCCTATTCACGACTGAACATTATTCCAGCATTAGAGATAAGTTAACTTTTCAATTTCCAGGACTCTCCTATGAGCATGCAAATATTTCTGAGCAGGAATTAGATGCCAGAGGTTCCCAGCCCTGGCTGCACATTCAAATCATCTGGAAAACTTTGAAAAAATACAGATGCAGAGCTTACCACAGACCAATTACATCAGAAGGGTGGGAGTGGGAGGAGGGCCCAGACCATAATATTTTAAAGCTCCCCAGGTAGCTGTAATCTGAACCAGGGAAGCCTGAGAACCTAGATTATATGACTACTTTAAATGTCAGCAGAGGGGGACTTTAGCAATCATCGAAGCCCTTTTTGATAGATGGTGGAGACCAGGTTGCAAGGATGCTGGGGTCCCTCTACTCCCTCCTGCATAAAGGCTGGCTCTGGACGCTTTGGGAACATGGTGTTGAAGAAAGGGTGGGGAGAAGCATTGGGTGGATGGGAGGGGCGCAGTGAGGTTCCCGGCTGCTGTGGGACATCAAAACACCCGTGTTTGGCACCAGGGAGAATTGTCCTGTCAGATTCACAATTTTGTCCACACTGCCCTGGCATATGGCTCTGGCGAGGGTTAGATTTTTGGCAGAAGGCTTCCTCCTTCTCTCATTCGCTTCCTTCTTTTTTTCCTTCCCTTTTTTCCTAGATGGCCTTTATTCAAAGCTTGCCTTTATGGATTTTTTTTTTCCCAGCGACCCAGAAAATCGTATCCTAAAATTAGAATTTTGCAGATGGGGTCTGGAGGTTAGAAAGATGGGGTGATCTGCACAGCAGGCTCTGCTCCGGGCTGGCAGAGTTGTAGGCATTCCTGCTCCAGACAGAGTTCTCCACCAGTCTTCTCTTCGCCCCCTGGCTGGAAGTTAAGAAGGACGCTGGGCCAATGGGTGGCACTTGCTTTCCCTGTCAGTTGGAGAGTGGACGACAGACGCAAGCTGGCAGTGGCCAGGTCTCTCGTGTCTATTGGCATAGACTTCTGCCCACACCAACACCCTGGGCACATCATATCCTAGGGGGACGCACTTCTCTGAGCCACCCTGCATGTCACGGGTCTCCAATTCTTCCCAAATGTCATCTGCAAACCCCTGGGTGCGCAGAGAATCAGACAGATGGACGGGCTGCCCCCAACACGGAGCCTCTCAGAGGAGCCAGAGCGCATAAGAAATGCCGCAAGTGTGACACAGAGGGCGACATGTGCGGGAGATCAGTGCCCCGCCTGCTGCGGCCACAGAAGGGGTTGAGCCGGGTTGGCAGAGTGGCACAGAGCTTGGGGGCTGACCAGAGGCCAGGGCAGGGCGGGGGCGATGAGGGCCCCTCTGCAGGGTGCAGGGCGCTCTCAGCTGCTTGCGGGGTTGGCCGCACCTGCCAGCCAGCTCCGAGCTGCCACCCGCGGCGGCCGCGGAGCGCCCTCTAGCGGCAACCTGTGTTCCCTGCTGCCGCCGGGCCCCAGCCCTCGCCCGTCTCTGGACCCAACACAGGGGTCTGCTAAGTCCCCCAACGCCCAGAAAGTAGGGCCAGGGTTAGACCCTGCTCTGTGAAGGATTTTTAAAAATGATACTTAAAACTATTCCTTTAAAATTTCAGAATTCCATGTGGCGTGAGATCAGCTGAGACAGCTAGTATCACAACAGAGAACTGCTCTAACAATTTTGTTAGAACCCAGACTCGGACCACTTCAGAATCTCTGACTCAGTGAATCTGGGAGGGAGCCTAAGAATTTGCATTTCTAACAAGTTTCAAGGAGATTCTGTTTCTGCTGTTCCTGGACCACACTTGGAGAACTACTGAGTTAGCTGTAGGATTTTGAGCACTAGCAGCACTACCTCAAAGAATGAGAAAAATTAGAACAGCTCTCATGAACCTTCTTAACACCCCTGTACAAGCACAGAGGTAATCAAATGAGAGCAATGTAAACCACCCACCCCACCCCACCCTGACTCCAGAAAATCTTGAAAGGCTGCGCTTCCTCCAGCTCTTCTCACACAATCCTTCCACCAAAGCATTAGTGAAGCCCTCTCTAGGATCCCCCACAGACAATAAATGAGTGATGGAAGCAGGTAAGGGAGTAAGTCCACAAGCCCTGCGATGCCAGGCACTACTCCTGGAAGACTAGCTGTGAGGGGCAGAAGCTCCATTGGTATCTCCGAGTCTTAGTTCCCAAGGAGGGGGTTTGAATCTGACAGCAATACAGCACCATCACTAAGACACAACCCCAGAGGCTACAGCAAGGCTGAGGGACAGAACATGACAGGGGGAAGTGGCCTTCCACTGAGGGAAGTCCTGTACATCCAGAGGCCCCTACATGTATTTGCTCCCTTAGCACATCTCCCTTCAGTGCTAGGCCATACCCTTCTTCACAGAAGCACTACAGGGACATTTCAGCCAACAGTGCAGGGGACATTATGATCTTTGTCAGCCTCTGGGTCTAGCGAGTCCACTGCCACTTTAGATCACTTTAGTTTCTAAAGCTCACCCTCCTATACAGCCTGACTTGGCAGCTGCCTTGGTTGGACCTCATGTTCATGATTGTCCTGTTTAGAAACTAGAAAATGATGATTCTCCTCAATTTACTTAATCATTGATGTCTGCAGCTATCCTAGCCTGCAGATGAAAGTCTCATCAACCATATAAACAGTCCTCTCACCCCAGGCTGCAGGTTGGGGCTCTCAGCACCCTGACCCAGCTAACCCCCACTCAGGGGCATCTCTAACAGCCTCACTGCTCATTGCTGGGTTCTTCCATCAGCAAAACCCTCATGCTACCCCTGGGCCTGGGGACATAGCCTGCTCACCTCACTTAGCCCCATCTTCACACAGTTTCCCTGTCTTGAATTGTGCCCCTCTAGGAACACTAATCTGGAGGTAGGAAGTCCTATTCTTAGTCTTATCCTTTGTGATGTTCTTACATTTCATTCTGTGTCCCTGTGTATTGCGTATTGACAGGAATTCTTGTCTGGCCTTCCTGTCCATAAAGGGTTAACTTGGCAGGTGTAGGTGGCCCAGAACCCTGCACATTCCCAAGGTCTTCAGGCCCTCGACCATTTCCCGGGAGATAAGCTCTGAGCCACTGGAATATCCTGCCTAATAAGAGTGTCATTGCATGTCTGGGGCCTGTGGCAACACTGGTAGTTTAAGCTAACAATGCGATTTATGGTGAATGCTTGCTTTTGTTTGCCCTGGGCATAGGGGTGGAGGGCTGGATACTGAGTGTCTAAGTTCAATCAGGAGTTTTATCCTACATGACCCCCAATAACAACTCTGGACACCAAGGTTCATGTGAGCTTCCCTGGTTGGCAGTACTTCACACATGTCACGCATCATTGCTGGAAGGGTTAAGTGCTGTCTGCCTAATCCACTGGGAGAGCACAAATGGAAGCTCTGCCTGGTCTCTCCTGGACACTTCCATATATTTCTGTTGGTGATTTGTCACCTGCAACTTTTCATTGAAATAAGCCATAATTTTGAGCGTACCAGGTTTTCTCAATCCTGAGAGTCCATCTTGTGAATCACTGAACCCAAGGGTGACCTTAGGGACCCTCAACACTCTGCCTTGCAGGTGTAATGATGTTGATGATCATAATTACTCCATATTGTGCTTGATACTTTTACAAAGCATTTGAAGAGAGAAGAGATATCTCTTGGCAGCAAGTAAGTATGAAGCACATTGTGAAGAAAGCATCGGAGGCAATTGATCTTCAGTAAGCCGTAAGGGGAGGGGTCCACAGCTGCTGTCAGGAATCCATCCTTCACACTGAACAGACATGAAGGCCCTGAGCAGCTGGGACATGCCCTCTTTTGCAACCCGAGTGGTCAGACCAAGTGACAGGTTTGGAGAGCTATGCTCACATTATCATATTGGGGGTGATTGCTAGAAGGGCTGATTTGGAGCCTGAAGGAAAACACCAGCTCCTGTCCCATCCCTTCCTTACACTGTCTTCTTATTACACATACACATGAATTCACACATTGCCAGAGCCATGACAACCCAAAACACTGGCTCTCACCAGAGAGTATTAGTTTCATTTTATAGGAATCACTGGAGAAACTGGTTAAAGCAGAGTTTCTCAGGCCTCTGTCCAGGGAGTTCTGACCAGTAGGACTAGGCTGGGGCCCAGGAAGCCGAATTTTTAATAGTTCCTCTGGCACAATAATGGACGCAACTAGTGACCCTGTCATGCCAAACCAAAAGCACAAGATTCTCCAACCAAAGTTTTGAAATAACTCAGTTTTATGCCTAAACCAAATATTTAAGATCTTTCTTATTTAAAAACCTATAGATAATTCACTTTAGTCTCTGTAAAGAAAAACATTCAAGAGCAAGTCTGCCTCTCACCATGTAGAGATTGTTGGAAGGACTAGGCGTCCGGTGTGCTATGCTGCAAGCTCTTGATCTATGGTGACAAGACCCAGCCCAGAGCCATAAACTTGCACACTGTAGTAATATATGAAAAGGCCACATAAGTGTTATCAATGAGCCGAGGCCCATGCGAAGAAAACAAAAAGAACAAAAAGAACAAAAAGGAGAAGGGAGGAAGGAAGGAAGGAAGGAAGGAAGGAAGGAAGGAAGGAAGGAAGGAGAAAGTGGAGAGGGAGGGAGAGAGAGAGATGGAAAGAGAGAAAGAAAAAAAAAAGGAAAGGGAGAAAGAAAGAAGGAAAGAGGGTAAAGAAGTTTGCTCTGTTTTACATAACACTGGTAGGAAGATGTACTTAAGCAGATCATGATGTTGTTGGCATTTACTAAACAATTAAAGATGGTGATTCAGGAAAAGGATTACCTATAAGACAATGTTTTAACAGGTTTTTAAAAATGAGTTTCAAGTGCACAGTACATTGGTTAGATATCTATATAGTCCATAAAACAATCCCCCCAATTGCTCCCTCCCTCCCCTGGCCCTCCATCTAACCAACATATTAATGCTAACTGTATCCCTATGCCATGCTCCCCATCCCTGTGACAATCCATCAACAGCTAATTTGTACTCCTTTAACCCTTCACCCCATTTTCTCAGCCCCTCAACCTCCCCTCCCATCTGTCCGTCACCAAACTGTCCACTAAATTTGTGAGTCTGTTTTTGATTAGTTTGTTCTTTTTGCTTCTTAGATTCTGCATATCAGTGAAATCATATAGTATTTACTTTTCTCTGTCTAACTTAAATACCTTTTAGGTCCATAAAGCAATATCTTTTTCTATTCCTTTCCTTTTAGTCTGTGTGTGTCTTTTAATCTGAAGTGAGTCTCTTGTAGGCAGCATATGTAGGGGTCTTGCTTTCTTATCCTTTCAGCCACTCTATCTTTTAGTTGGAGCACTTAATTCTTTTTCATTTGATGTACTTATTGTTAGGAATGTAGTTGTTACCATTCTTTATTCCTGTTTTTGATACATGTTTTTTTTCTTAAAGTAGTCCCTCCAGTATTTCCTGTAATACTGGCTTGATGGTTATAAATTACTTTAGCTTATTTTTGTCTGGGAAGCTCTTTATCTGTCCTTTGACTCTAAATGATAGCTTTGCTGAATAAAGTATTCTCGGCTGTAGATTCTGGGTCTTTATCACATCAAATATTTTGTTATGAGCCCTTCTGTTCTGCATAGTTTTTTGGGGTTTTTTGTTTGTTTGTTTTTGTTTTTGTTTTTTTTGTTTTGTTTTGTTTTTGAGGAATCAGCTGCCAGCCTTATGGATGTTTCCTTTTAGGTAACTATCTGCTTTTATTTTGTTACTTTTAAGATTCTCTCTGTACTTAACCTTTGGCATTTTAATTATGATGTATCTTAGTGTGGGCCTCTTTGGATTCCTGGTTTGGGGGATTCTCTGAACTTCCTGGGGCTTTATGTCTATTTTATTCACCAGGTTAGGGAAGTTTTCTGACATTATTTCTTCAAACAGCTGTTCAACATCTTGTTTTCCTTCCAGGATGCAAATAAGACAGATATATTGACCTTTAATCATGTCCATAGTGTCCTTAAATTATTTTTATAGTCTTGGCTTCTTTTTTCTTGCCATTCTGATTGAGCGTCTGTGGCTTTCCCATCCTTTTCTTTATTCACTTTGTTTATGCCATTTAATATACTTCTCATCTCAGATAACGTGTTCTTCATTTCAGACTGGTTCCCTCTTGTAATTTCCATTTCCATTTTTATGGTTTTAAAAAATCTCTTTGTTAAAGTTCTCACTGAATTTATCTACACTTCCCATAAGTTCATTGAGCATCTTTATAACCAGTGATTTGAACTGTGCATCTGTTAGATCACTTGACTCCATTATATCTGGATCTCTGTTCTGTTCTCTCATGCGGTTTCTACTTCTTTGTTTTCCCATTTCGGCTGCCTTCCTGTGTCTGTTTCTATGTACTAAGCAAAGCTCTTAAATCTCCCAGTCTTATTAGCGTGGAATAGGTGTCCAGTGGCACAGCCCTGAGAGGGGTTCAGCAGGCCAAATTTTCCCCCTCTGGGGCCACCTGTTAAGATTCAGCAAGATGTTAAATCCACAGATGATATACGTATAGTTGCCTCAAAAGGCCACCAAAACCCAAGGCCAGCTGCCACCACTGTGAGTCTAGGTGCTGCTCACCAAGAAGCACCTGACTCACTGAGGATTTACCTGGATGTGGCTTGGTTAAGGCCACGAGTTGGGGGCAGTGGGGTTTCAGGGAATCCTCTGGGTGGAGTGACCTCTGTTATTCAGTTTGATAATGTCACGGCTATGGCGGCACTGTGTCCATGCTTTGGGAGTGAGGAGGGCTCAAAGTGAACAATGGATACCGCCGACACCTCTGTACAGAGCGAGTCTCGCCTGGGCACTCATTCCAACAATGTCTCCCTGTAAGTCCCTGATGCCCCCTGCGTGCAGCTGAATTGGTACTGGTGCTCAGAGCAAGCAGGTCCATCACTGCAAAAATCTGCTCACAGATGCGGCCCCTTTAAGAGGCGTCTGCCACTGCCACTGGTGCTGCCTCCGTCTCACCCAGCTGTCGAGACCAGGCAGCCCCACGAGCTCGCGCCATCCTACCTTCTACCACTGCAGGATGATTCCTTAGATTTCTCCCTAGTTGTATGGCTTGTTCATCTAGATCCCAGATGATTCCTTGCTGGCTGCTCCTTGTTTCCATTGCAACTTTGATTTGGTCACCCAAGGGATGAACAGAACCTTTATCAGCTATGCCATTTTTTCCCCCTAAGACAATGTTCTTAATGTTAAGGCATCTGATTTGTTTTGAGAAGAGATTCCTCATGAAATTTTTATTATCTGTTTTTTTTAAAAAATGTATTTGACATTATTTTTAATCTCCTCCATCCTTAGTTTTTTTGTCAAACCTTGATCTTGCCAATTCGGTTGGCAAAACATTTTCAGGTACAAAAAATGGAAAGATCTGTTTTTAGGATGGGAGAATATCTGTTTCTCTATACCTCATCTCTAGGACTGATCTATTCTATTTACTAGTCTGCCAGTCCATCTAGTCTTATTCCTGTACAGATTGTGACAGTGTAGGGCAAGACAAGTCCCCTCCTCTCTCAAAACTTCATTTCCTCCCCTTAAAACCAACAGGATTGGCCAAGATATTCCCCAAGGCCCTTCTCAGTCTGATGCTCTAGGTTCTGAGGCCTTCTCTAAAGTTGGTCAAAGGCATTAGCTAGTGAATCATACAAGAAAATTAGTGTTTTGCCTTTCTCAGCTGTCAAATCCAGGTAATAATATTGCCCTATATGCCACAAAGAGATGTTGGGGTTCTAATATGCAAGAGGTAATTATAATTAATTTTTATAAATTGAAGCTGTAACATGCTTCACAAATGTATTGGGCAAATTATGCTGTTAAGAGTAGCCAGAAATTTGCCTTAAAATAACAGTTCTTAACATTTTGATAATTTGGTATTTTTAGATTTTGTTGAAAGCTTTAAATTCTTTCTTACCCGCAAATGGACATAAATACAAAATTTTGTTTAACAAGGGCTCACATTGTCTTAGATAATAAACATGCTTGTTCATTTAAAATTATCCCCAATGCATGGCTGTACCAGGCCTATCCTTCACCTATTAAATAAGAAAGTTCGTTGTTTCAAAGAGAGAGTGAATGCAGCCTGGGACACAAGGGTCCTTGTTAAGTTTTACATTTCAAATTATACTTTTCTGGGTCAATAAAACTACAGGCTTCATTGACAGAGAAAAGGATTTCTAAAGTTCAATAGCCTCCCTTTACAGAGCAATGACAAAGCTGGGTAGTCTGATTACAGACTTTCATGTGGCTGCCAACGCAGGGAGGTCCTGCCCCACAGGTGGAAGAGCAGGAGCCCTTTTCCTGTTCAGTTATGGAGTTCTGTGAGAGAGATTCGAGGGGCAGAAGAGATAAAAAGAAGATAGGGCTTTGGAATTTAGTAGGAAAAGAGACTACATGCAGGGTGCTCTGTACCAACTCATAGTGGCCAGAGTGCGGTAGAAACAGTGCCCAGTCCAATGAGGCAGATTACTTCCATCTCCCTGCGGCCTGAGTGGGGCCTGTAGGAAGTCTGGGCATTTAAACAGGCACAACTGCCGGGATCTGAAGGGACTGATGGTACAGAAGATGCCTGGGGACAGGATAAGATGGCTACAAAGTATGGTACCCTTGTGCTCATACATCTATTATCAGACATGGTTTCCAACATGATTAAGCTGATCGCTGAGACCATTCAGGAGATAAACGATGAGGTACATCCAAAGAGAGGTCAGCAGTGACCCCGAGGATTGCACACAGGCCTGAGACACCTACCTGCTTCACCCCTGCAGATATTCTACCCTGACTGTTTGAAAGAGAGACATAAAACTAAAAGCTTCTGCACAGCAAAGGAAACTATCAACAAAATGAATGGCAACTTATGGAATGGGAAAAAATGTTTGTAAATCATATAAAAGATTAATATCCAAACTACATAAAGAATTCATACAACTCAATAGTAAAAAAAGAAAAAAAATTAACTGGATGGAGGATTCAAGTAGACATTTTTCCCAAAAAGGCATAAAAGTGTCTAACAGGTAAATGCAAATCAAAACCACCATGAGATATTACCTCACACTTGTTTGGATGCTATTATAAAAAACCAAGAGCTAGTAAGCATTGGCAAGGATGTGGAGAAAAGGGAAACTTGTGTATTGCTAGTGGGAATGTAAATTGGAATAAGCACTATGGAAACAATATGGAGGTTTCTCAAAAAATTAAAAATAAAAAATTACAACATGATATAGCAATTCCACTTTGGAGAGTATATCTCAAGGAAACAAAATCAGTATCTTGAAAAGATATCAGTACCCCTACATTCACTGCAGCATTATTCACAACAGCCAGGACATGGAAACAAGTTATGTGTCAGGAGCTCCAGAGCAAAAAGAGGTTGAACAGAGAAAATAATGTGCATCCCTGCACTTCTGAGACCCTACATTTCAAATCCACTCTATTTTTATAAAATTGCAGCTCATTCATGAACTCCTGATGACAAGCACAAACTATGGAAAGCCTTTAAGGTAACCCTGCCTTAAACAGATTTGAGGTAAATATAGAGAGACAGAGAAACGGTTTTCTCAACTCAAACTTCCTCCCAGCTAAAGCTACCTGCACCAAAATACACTCATAGATTTCACTCCTGAAACATGGAATGGATAAATTCAGGTCCCATGAGCACCTGACTAGGGCCAGCTGGCACTGCCTCTGCTCTTGCCATTGCCCAGATTGCATTTCTCTCTGCTGTTTGTAAAGGTGGTCGAGACAGGGCTATCTTCCTCTAACTTCTCAGTGATCACACTATCACAAACTGACCACTGAGGTGAAAGAAATGCTTGAGAATATTTGAAGAAATCAGAGATGGCTCTTCATACAACTGTCAACTTTCTAATCTTCAGAGTTATTACTTATGATTGACACATGAGACTGGGGGTCATGAAACCTGTGGGTAAATTATTTTTTTAAATGAAGTGGTGTGTGACACCAGTAATAGAGAATCATAGACCCCATGTATAGTGGGAAACCACTGGAGTAGATTGGTGTGGGAATGGGATCAAGGGTGGGTGGCCTGACATCTGACTACCCTCATTATGCCCAGAATTTCATCAATCATAGAGAAGGTCCTTAATGAGTCTTTTTTTTTTTTGACATCTGATATCAGCATGTATTTACTTGTGACCCTGTTCAAGCACGGCTTTGAGGTTTAGCAAACATCTCAATCTTCACAAAATCCTGGAAAAGCAGGTCAAAGAGGTCTGATTCTTCTTAGTTGTGCAAGAGAAACAGCTCTAGAGAAGCTAAGTAACTTGTTTAGATACACAGTAAAGACAACAGTCAAGGGACAGTGCTTTGGTCTCCTGATTGCCTTTCTAGTGCTGTGATTTGTCTATAAAGGGTGGCTTGGTTGTTGTGGAAAACTATAAAATTGGAAGCAAAAGAAAATGCAAACTTGTTTTGATTAAACTCAATTCTACTGAAATTAGGAAAATCCACAGTTTTAAGAATAAAAGTTAAATCACTGTTTATGGAAACAAACTTGAATACATCAAAGTTTTCTGCTGGGTTTGTAGGTTTGGACAGAAAACCTCTCTCTTTCCTCTGTTTTCCTCATCCTCTTTTTGCAGTGCTGGTTGAAAACAAGGGAAGACCCCATGAGACTCTCAGGGGAGTGGGAGCAGCAGCTGTTGTCTGAGTCATCAGGGATCTTGGGAACTCCAGCCTCACTCGTGCATGACATGGGCTCCTCAAAGACGTTGCTGCTCACAGTGCCCAGAGACATTGCCTTCTTTGCTCTCTTGAGGCTCCATTTTCACATGGAGATTCCAAGAGGGGCTTCTTTGTACCTGAAGCCTGCAGCAAAGCCTCAGCCTTCAGGTTAGATAGGAAGTGCTCACTCTGAGCCCCCAAGGACTTCCATGGGCAGTTTTAAAAGGGGTGGGGGGAGACTCAGTGAGGAACTAGTCAATGAGAGCTTCTCCCAGAGCAGCTCTTACACTCTGTTCCTGACTTCCACAACCTGGGCAGAGGGGTTTCCCTGCCAGGTGACGTCCTCCTGAGTTGGGGCAAGAGGATGGGCAGGAGGAGCTTGGGAGGACTGGGTGTGGCTAAAATGTCTACCCTGATGAATGGGAAGAGAATGGGGACTCTGCTGCTGCTCTGAAGCATCTTAGAGCTGCTTTTGGGGCTGACTATACACCCGGAGGAGGGGACCGCAGAAGAGCTGTGTCAAAGAAAACATGTATCAGACAAAGCTGAACAGGCTAGGAAGACTTTATTCAAGACTATTGCAGTAGGGGAGAGATTGAACTCAACTCCGCTGAAACAAAAGGCGGGAGAGTTTTTAAGTGCTGGGGTGAGCTGGTGGAAAAGTCCTGGGGGACACTGGGATGGGCGGGGAGGCTGACCCGTGGGATGTATTCGGCACATTGAATTCGTCTTGCATTTGCAAAGGTTTTCTCTGTGTTTGCGAACTGGTGCCCATCTAAGTTAGGCTTCTAACCCCTCCCTCAGAAACCGGGAGATGAGGGTGCTGTTTTTATTAATGATTACAATCAAAGGATTGACTCCCAGGTCCTCGAGAAAGATTTTTCTGGGTCATGAAATTGGCGAAAGGCTGGAAAAGATTACACGTTTCAAAGGGGCAGAGGAATAATTTCCAATGACAAATTTTTTAAAGTAAATGTTCCAGGAAAAGGGAAGCCAGAGTCAAGAGGAAGCTTGTTTGAAGTAGAGTGAGGGGAACCAGGATGCAGGCTAGGTCCGCCATCTGCCCCTGAAGCAAGAAGTTCTTCTTCCAATCCAATCCCTCTCAGTTGTGACACTTCATCTCTTGCTCACTAGATGGCACTGCTACAGTGTTTGCTCCTGAAACCCTTAGGCAAAAAGCTCTCAGACCTGGGCAGGGCCCAGAAGGCAAAAGGAGTTGTCACACCTCTCTATTCAGTGGTATGCTCCTGAGGTTCAGTCCACGGTGTCTGTGGGGCCTCAGATTCCATATTTAACCTTGGAGTCCTTTTGGAGCACATTGCCCTGTCCTAACAGAAATCTCATGTAGGTTGGGGTTTTCTTGGCGATGCTGGCCTGTGAGCTGTGGGCACAGTAACTGGCCTCTGGCAGGCACCCTGGTGGGCGGAATTAACCAGCCCTGGATTCCTAATGATCTTGAGACTATGGTTGTAACCACAAAGGGTGATTCTTGCTCTGTGCCTCAAAGATCGACCCGTTGTATCTGAAGTATATGATCACAAATGGGGACATTGTTTGCACAGCTGGATAACCAAGCCCTCCCCTGTATTTTCTGGCATGTGAGCTACAGCTTTGTCTTAGGGGAGAATTATGGCAGGTCATTAATGGAAGGGCTAGAAGCCACTGCTTTTATCCTTTATAAAATCCTGAACTCATAGAAGGGTCTTCACTCGCTATCCTGCAACTTAGATAGAGAAGTATCTCGGAAGGCATAGAGAAAGAGAGATTCTTTTCTCCAGACTCAGAGAAAGTTTGAGTATTGGGAACTCTCTTCCTGACCCATAGATACACCCACATTGTCCTCAGCTGATGAGCACATACATAGGAACTTTAGAAAGTCCCCCCCCCCCCCAAAGAGCTCTTTAGCCCCCACAAAGTATCTAAAGATGGCCTTCAGGGCCTGGATCTGGAGTCCAAGGCTGGAGCCAACCGTTTGTCCTCCTCAAATAGCCAAGCACTCTGAGCCAGATATGTCCCCAGAGCACAACTCCTTTCCCCACAGACGAGCCTTCCAAGTAGAGATGTGCCCATTGGTTTCAGCTTGGTTTCCCTCAGAAATGATGCTGAGACAAAGATTCAAGTACAGGTTGCAAGAATCAACCAGGGGAGTGATAAAGAGATAGGAAGGCAACAGATAAAGCCAGCTATCGCTGTGGGTGAATAGAGCTTAATCTCATGAGGGAGATTCAGCAAAGTGGCATGGATAGTCTGCCAAAGTTCTAATGGCCCTGATTTTTCCCACCTGAGTAGGGAGGAAGATGAATATTTATTTATACATGACTCCTGTCAGGCATTGTTTGGTGGCTGTTGGAGGCCTCCAGGCAAAGAGATTCCAGTATTACATTTGGAAGTCAGCCCAAGCTCTCTGAAGAGTGGGGCCTGAGGGTTACATGTGGGCAATAATAGCACCTGTTAGCCTCATAATCTTCCTCTGCCAGCAAGATGGCCCTATTGGAAAGGCTACACCAGGTCCCATGCATCTAAGAGATGGACCAGAGTGTATCCTAGCTGAAGGTACGTAGAGACTGTGGGGCAAATGCTTAACCAGAGAAACATGTTGAAAATAGGTCATCAAAGTAAGTGACATATGCAAGATCCTTTGGCCCAGTATTTTCAAAATGGAATTTAGAACCAAGGAAACTGGGGGCAACCAGGGAGAGTCAGTTACCAGAACAAATTTCAGACTGAGAGCGTCTTGCAGAGGCTCCCAGGGCAGGCTGAGAGGTTTCCAGACCCCCTTCTGACCTGCCCCCTCCAGGGACCTGGGTAGGGGTGCTGGCAATAGTGACCAGGAAATAAACACCTTTCTGGGCTATTGCAGGTCATCGGGGCTGCGTATGGGGCTTGGGGTGGACAAATTGAATGAGATAAAGCCAGAACATGATATTGACATATAAGACATTTTGGGCATCATTCTTTTTTCTTAAGTATTACTGTTAGTGTTATTATTAGTGACCGAAAGATCCTTCCACTGAATCACTATGTGCCTTTAACTCACTAGGGATATTGGTTTTAAGAATGCTCTCTGGCATCAGGCTGTGCCTTGGCAAGGTAAGATCTGGGCAAGAACTCTAGCTCTGCAGCTTCTTAAACTCAGGCTCATGGACTCCTAATGCCTCCATTTGTGAAATTCAGGGAGTCTGTAAACTTAGATGGGAGAAAAAAAAAAAAAAAACATGCCCTTAGTTTTACCTCTAAAAGAAATTTAGCACTTCCTACAAGTATCAAAATATATAACAAACCACAGCAGATAAAAAGTACCTGTAGCTTTGTCACCAAGAGAAATCATAGTTTCATGTCAAACTATAACTGTGGCAGAAATTTTTAATATTATCTATACTCATATAACTTGAAATTGTAGTGATTAAACTCATCACATATCTTACTTAATGCATTAATTAAAAAGTACATTTATATATTTCTATATCATAAATTTGTGCATCTCCATATAACTGGGTTTCTTTGTAATGCTATCTTACACATTTCTAAAACATTATCCTAAAAAGGGGTCCATAAGTTTCCACAGACTGCCACAGACGCCATCCCATGGCGTGGAAAAAGTTAAACGAGAAAATCCTTGGCAGTCCCTAAAGCATACAAGGTCAACTCAGGCTGCTACCACATGACAGACCAGAGGCCAGAGCGCACAGGACAGGTAGGTACCAGGCAGCTCTGGTCTTCTCTGACCTGCTCATCCGCCCTATCCCTGAGCAATCGCTCCAGTGTCACAACCCCAGAGTTTTCTTTGAATTTATTTCAACGGAGAGGAGCAGCAGAAATCAGTGTCAGAGGCCCGCAGGAGATGCAGCCCCGTCGCCTGGAGCCGCCTTCTGGAGGCCTGACACCCACAGAGCCCAGGCCTCGTCTTTCCACACATCGACACCCCATTCCACCCCACTGCACACTGTGCCACCCCACTGCACACCATGCCACCGTCCTTGACAACCATAGCAGTCACTTCACACACCAGGGACAAACCGAGTTATGCGGAGAACCTCACAGTTCACTGACTTCTCTACAGGAACCAGGGACTCGGCGCCCACACCATTCAGGAATGTAATTAAAATGTCCACCAGAGGGCGCTAAAATGCAGGTGTCAGGAATGTCCACTTGGATTTCTCCTCTTTTCTAAAAAGATTTGCTTGCAAACCCTGAGCTGAGATGACCAGCCCATTCTCATCTGCCCGGTTTTCTCTTTGTTGATCCCGCTCTCTACTCATCTCTCTCCTCTTCTGTCTCTTTATTTCTATCTCTTTTGTCGCTTTTTATGTCTCTCTGCCTTTTTCTCTGAATGTCTGTTATCGCCCTCTAATTCTCTTTATTTCTCCCTGTAGTTCTGTGCTTCTTTTCCTCTCCTTTTTTTCCCCTCTTTATATGTGCCTCTTTGTCTCTCCTGTCCCTTTATGCCTCTCTCTCTCTCTCTCCTTCCTTCTCCTCCCTTTCCCTTTCCCTCTCCCATTTTCTCTTTACACATACACACAATTCCCTCCTAAGGCTGAAGGCAGCTCTTTGGGGCCGGGGGCCACCCTGCAGCTCATAAAACAGGGACTCTATGGGGGATTGCAGTGGGTAGGCTGTCACTCTTGCAGGCTCGCGCACAATTGATTGCTCCTCCGAGAAGCCTCACTGCCCATATGATATACCTGTAGCCTGGGCAGCAGTGTGGTAAACAGGCGAACAGGTGCCATCTCCGTCTACCACTGATGACCTAAGTAACGTTGGACAAGCTGGGTTCTCAGGTTCCTGTTTAAGTGGGCCTCATCAAATCAGATTAAATATTGGATTTAAGTGGGGTTCTTCTGAGGCCTAAATATGTGTGGTAGGCAGTTTTTGAATGACTCTCAGTGATTGCTGCCTCTTGACACCCAAGCCTTTTTGTACCTCTTCTCTGAGCATGGCTGGACTTAGCGACTTGCTTCTAGGAAATGGGTTGTGGAAGTGATTGGATTCCATTTCTGAGGTTAGGTTACACAGGACTGGAATTTTCATCTTGCTAGCTCTTGCAATCTCTGGTGTTCTTGCTTGCTTGTTCTGATGAAACTGCCATGTTGTGAGCTGCCCTATAAAGAAGGCCACATGGCATAGAACTGAGGCTTCTGGTCTCTAGCCAACAGCCAGCAGAGAACTGAGGTCCTCGGTTCAACTGAATCATTTTGACAACTGTGCATCTTGGAAGGAGATTGTCCCTCAGTCATGCTTTGAAATGACTCCAGTCATAGCCAACATCTTAACTGCAGCCTGTGAGAGGCCTTGAAGCAGAGGATCTAGCTAAGCTGCCTTCAGAAGCTGACCCACAGAAACTGTGAGCTCATAAAGTGATGTGGTCTTACATCACTCAGCTTTGAGATCATTGCTTATGCATCAATAGATAATTAACACAATATGTAAATGATCTTGTATTAGCTAGGGTCAGCTAAAGTGCACTAACAATTAGACACAAGCATGGAATGGCTCAGCAAAACAACTGGTTTGCTGTTCAGGTTGGTGAGAGGGTCTCTTTCATGCAATCATTCAGGGACTGAGAATTTTTCCACTTTATGGCTCAACTATCGCTGAGACCCCACTGTCCTTTGCATCCCACCCAGATGGGGAAAGGGAGCCTGGTTGAGTCAATCACACTTCTGAAAAAAGTCCAGCCCCAAAGAGAAACCCATCATTTCCACTCACACTTTCTTGATGAAAATTTAGTCACATGGTCACACCTATTTTCAAAAGACACTTGGAACTGTCTAGTCATTCTGGCTAGAATATTAGAGAGGCTAGATATGGGTAATATATGCCCAGTCTAAAATACTCAGTATATACTGGTCAATGAGAGCCTGGCAAAGGTGACCTGAGTTCTTATTCAGGTCACCTTTCCTTATACCACAATTTTCAGGGACTTATCTCTGAGAGGTTCTTGGCTTTCTCATCCCTGGTCCACGTGCCCTAAAGCTGCGTAACTGAGATCTGGGAGTCTCCACTCTCTTATGGCCTGCTTCTGTTCAGGTCGTGGATTCTACAGAGGGTTAGGCCTGCTTTATTCCCAACTCACCTGCAAAATTATGAGCTCCAGTACGTTCCCACACCATACCACACTACATCTTTACCTTCGGGGTTAGACCATGCTACAGATATTTTAGTGGTAATGTTTACTGAATCAGCATAAATTTTGATTCTGAATCAGTAAAGATTAGATTCAATGGCATATATCAGAAAACCAAAATAAAACTCAAAACAAACAAAAAGTTTAATTTTTCCTTTCTTTTATCTCATATAAAGAAACTCGTAAATTGGTGATCCTGTGTTAGTATGGTAGCTTCATCAGGAGCCCAAAGCACCTTTATTTTCTGCTCTATTGTTTTCAGAGTCACCCTGTAATTACGAGATGGTTGCTGCAGCTCCAGCCTTCAAGTCCATGTTCTAGGCAGCAGGGAAAGAAGGGACAAGGGCCAAAGTGTATATCTCCAAGCTGAATGGGCTTCTTCAAAGAACATTCCCAGCAACTTCCCCTTACCTGTCATCAGCTGCCTCTATCAGCAAAGAAAGCTGGGAAATGTAATTTCCTAGCTGGGCACTTGGCTGTACACAGCAATAACAAGATTCTCTCACGAAAGAAGGGGAGATCAGGTAAGCAGGCAGCAGTCTCTCACTCCCTAAGGGAGCAAAAAGATGGATTCTCACAGATCCAAATCCCACGTGGCTTTTCCATAGTAGTCATCAATAGTATTGATTAAAACTGTCTGCATCATTGTAATTTTATGGTTCCAGCTGAAGAATGCCCCCAGCCATGGCTCCTTTGTTACAGCTAATAATGGCTGAGTGCAAGAGAATGGCAGTGTGACGTCCTGGGCACATGGACAGCCCCTTCCCAGATCCTGGCATCTAGAACTGTCCAGGGCTGCTGCCTGAGATGACTGGATGAGACAATGCCAGTGCAGAATTTTTTTTAAGAATTATTATTTAGTAGTAGTAGACTTATTTTAGAACAGTTTAAGATTTACAAAAAAATTGGGCAGGTAGAACAGAGTTCTCATAATATACCCCACCCCACAGATCCATATTATTAACTCTTACATTAGTATGATACATTTATTATAATTAATCGATTAATATTGATACATCATTAAGTATAGTACATAATTTAGTCAGATTTCCTTAATTCTTTTACCCAATGTATTTTTTTTTTGTTTCAAGATTCCATCCAGAATAGTCCATTGCATTTCGTTGTTCTGTTCCCTTAGGCTTCTCTTCACTAACATTTTTCAGACTTCTCTTGCTTCTGATGACCTTGACAGTTTGCAGAGTACTGGCCAGGCATTGTGTAGGATGCCCCTCTATTGGAATTCGTCTGATGTTTTTCTAATAATGAGGCTGTGTTATGGGGCTTTTGGAGAAAGACCACAAAGGTAAAGTGCCATTTTCATTACATCTATCAATGGTATATACTATCAACATGATTTATGGCTGTTGTTGACCTTGATCACCTGGCTTAAGCACTTTTGTCAGGTTTCTCCACTGTAAAGTTATCCTTTTCCCCCTTTCCATACTCAATCCTCTGGAAGAAATTCACAATTAAGGAGTAGGGAGTTGTGCTCTCCTCTTTAGATTGAAGTATTTACATAATGTATTTGCAATTCTTCTGTATATGGGATTTGACTGTTTCCATGCAGACATTTTAAAACTCCAAGAGTTTATGATAGTTCCTTTTTCTTCTCTCATTGCTAGACCTAAAATAAGCCTGTTCATTTTCCTGAAGGAAAACAATGAGCTATCTAAAGAGCTATCTAAAGAAATAATTATGAAAAACTTCTCTCACTTAGTGAAGGAAATAGACATGTAACCCCAGGAAGCTCAGAGAATCTCAAACCCAAGAATCCAAAGAGGTCCGCACCAAAACACATCATAATTAAAATGCCAAAGGTAAAATACCAAGAGAGAATCTTAAAAGCAGTTAATTACCTACAAGGGAGCACCCATAAGACTGGCAGTTGATTTCTCAAAAGAAACTATGCAGGACAGAAGGGCTTGGCACAAAATATTTGACTTTATGAAAACCCAGGATCTACAAACAAGACTACTTGATCCAGCAAAGCTATCATTTAGAGTCCAAGGACAAAGAGCTTCCCAGACAAAAATAAACAAAAAGAATTTATCAACAACACCAAGCCAATATCACAGGAAATGTTGTGAGGACTTTTTTAAGACAAAAAAAAAAACATGTATGAAAAACAGGAAAAAAAAATGGTAATAACTACATTCCTATCAACAATACTTCAAATGGAAAAGTATTGAGTTCCAACCAAAAGGTAGAGCGGCTAAATGGATAAGAAAATAAGACTCCTACATGTGCTGCCTACAAGAGACTCACTTCATATTAAAAGACACACACAGATTAAAAGTAAGGTAATAGAAAAAGATATTGCCTTGATGGACCTAGAGTGTATTGCTCTGAATGAAATAAGTTAGATAGAGAAGGAAAAATGTCACATGATTTCACACACATGTGGAATCTAAAGAATAAAATAAAAAACAACTACAACAACACAAACAAATAAACTCATAGATACAGAGAATATTTTGAAGGCTACTAAATGAGAGGGGGTTTGGGGGAGATGGCAAAAAGGGCAAAGGGGTTAAAAAGTACAAATAGATAGTTACAAAATAGACATGGAGATATAAAGTATAGCATAAGGAAAACAGTTAATAATGTTGTGATAAATATGTAAGAAGGAAGAGGGTTACTAGCTTTAGTGGGGTGATCACTTTATGAGTTATATAGATCTCTAATCACTATGCTATAACAACTGAAACTAATATATTATTGTATGACAACTATAATAGAAAAAAAAAACACCCATTGAATTGTACAGTGTAAATACAAGCAAGTAATTGTTTATTTTATTTCAATAAAGCCAGAAAAAGAAAAAGGCATACACACACACACACACACAAACACACAAACTTAGGGATACATGTTTTGACTTTTCCCATAACTAAATATTAAGCAATTTTTTTAATGATGCCTTTTATTTTTCTTTGTGAGTCATCTAATTAAATAAACTATGAACTGTCAAGTCTGGTCTTCCTTTTCAAAAGTATCATGTAACAAGTAAAACTTTCATCTCCCAGCTGGCCCATGCATCTTCATACAAAAGAACTCTTCTGATACCCACTTTTGTCGCCCCAGCACACAGCTAACATTCTTACCAGCGCTGGAGGCCAGGACAGGAAAGCTTACCTAAGAACAGTGGCATCAGATAAGCATGGGACTGGAAGTAACATTGAAGGCCACCTACCATGCTTGGACCTCTCCAGGAACATAACTCAGTTCCTCCTGAGACCTTCCTCTCAGCTTTGGGAGGATGGTTCTATTAGAAAGCAGATTCTTCCACCCGAGCTCAAAGACGTAGCCCTGCTTTCATCCGTTTGGCCCCATTCTGACTCTTCGGGAGAACAGATCCAAAGCACGGTTGTTCTCCCATGGATCTTCTCCCTTCCCCACGTGCACCTCTACCCCATGGCCCACCTCCTCTAATTCCATACACTTGGTTTTTTCCTTGACAAAACATGATTTCCAACCTTATCACTACCCCAGCTGCTCTTTGCGTGGACTCCAAGGTGGCAGGACAATCACTTTATCCTGGATTTTCCACTCCAAGATCCCATTGGCTTCTTTTGGAGACTGCTTACCCATATTGAGGTGACAATTAAATAAAGTCCATTTTATTTTATATTTATATAATATTTTATATTGATATAGTATAATTGATACAGCTGGTTTTTTGGACCAAAGTGCAGGAACTTCCATTTATCGCATTAAATTTAATCATGTCATGATCTCATTATTTATTATGTATATGAAATTGTAGGTATCTATATGTAAGGAACAAGTAGGGAAGGGTGTTCATAAACACTTCTGGATGGTCGGATTATTCATGTTATTTTCTTTCTGTTATTACTTACTTGTACTTATTTATCATCAAGTAGTTTTTAAATTTTCAAAAAATAATGGTTTTTTTTTTTTTTTTGCTCTTGTTTGAGTGAGACTATTTTCCTAGCCCCTAAGGACTCATTGAATGGTTTCAGGAAGAAGGAGGCATCTTTTCTTGTGAGGTTCAAAGTATATACATTTGTTGGCACTTCAAGCTGACAAAGGAGAGGCAGCCATCCGGGGTGGGAGGCCGGGGATGGTGGCACAGGCTGCTCTGCATCATCTTCTGTCTCCCCAAGATGATGGTCCTCCCAGAGCCTGGGGATGTCAGTGAGTCTCTGCTCCTCTGTTCCCTGAGGATCCATGTCAGAGAACCCAGACACAGTCCTGCAGCAGTTTGGCCCTCTTCCTCCCCCTCTGTGCCTGCAGCTTTCCTGTTAGGATGGAGGCAGCGAAGCAGAACCACCAGATAGGCAATGCTGCCTGTGGGCTGCGAGCAAGCACTTTTGAGTGGCACAGACTGAGTCTGAAACCCGCACCTGCCACTTGCAGACTCCATGATATTAGGACAGGTTCTCGATCTCTCTGATCCAGCCCTTAAATGCCCTTGTGAAAGTAGTTATATGCTCAGACAATGGTGGTGATTATAGTTATGGTGACAATTACACTTCTCTATCTCTGCTCCAGGCACAGTGCTGGCTCTGTCCTAACAGGATATCTCACCAAGCATCCAAATTAGCATCTGATGAAGAAACCAGCCCACCAACAACAGAAATCCCAGGAAAGCAACAAAAACAAAAAATACCAAAACAAAAAACAAACCCACCATGGGGTTGAGAGAAACACTCTACTATACTTACCTTCCCCAACTTCTAGCTCCTGGTGCACAACCTCCTCACCCCTCTGGATAATTCTTTTGGGGCACACACACAAAAAATTTTTTTAAGCAGATAACTTAAAACAAAAGCAAAAAACAAATAAATTCCTACCACTACAACAAAAGCACTGACTACTTCCTCCTCGGAGGCGGCGCCTTTCTTCTACCCAGCTGTCATCACTCATGTTTATCTCACAGCAGGCAAGAGCTGGGGCGATTGCCGCATGCACTGGGAAGCCTAGGAGAGCACAGGTGCTCCATCAGGGTCAAGGGCAGCTCAGAGTCAGGCTGTGGATGGCCTGATCACAGAGTTGATGGAAAGGAGGGATTTCTGGCCTCTTTCTCCCCAGGCTCCTGTAGAGATCAGATTTCCTCTGCTGTCACTTGTTTTGAGCCTAGCACTGTGCTGGTTACTGATTAGAAGCTCACAGAAACGCTCCAAGAAGACATGCAGGTTGACTCCAGGGGCCAGAGCAGCAACAACTCTCTCTAAAAGAGGTCCAGAAGCAGCCCTGAAAACACTCGGCATCTCATTAACCTGGGAAAGTTCATAGTAGGTTAGGGTTGGGCTTGTGGGTGCAAAGGGAAGATGAATTATAAAACAGTGGCAAGAAAATGCACTTTCCGTGCCCACTGGGATCAGCACTTCCCTCTGGTTTGCCCCTTGGCACCAGGTTGGGAAGACTCTTCAAAGAATATTTAAGAAGTGGGCATGAATAGCAGAGTGGTATAATACATATCAAAGGGGGAATCTCTGAGGCACTTAAAAGCTGTGCAGTTAAGTAGCTTTGTGCATCAACTCTTCATTTTCTAAGCCTTGTTCTTTTGAGCAAAGGTACAGGTAACTTTAACTCAAGTATCAGGAATTCTAAATGGGAGAGGCCGTGGCTTGTAATGATGCAGAGAAATTGAGAAATGTGTACTTGGGCACCAGAAACTTGGTTTGGTGACTTGGGTTAGGGCGGGGAAGTTTCATCATTGTCCCTTGTGTGTTTTCAAGGGCAAAAATGTCTGAAGAAAACATAAAATCTGAGCAGTGCATACGCCCTTGTTATCTGCATGGCAAGATTATAAACATGATTCCTTATAAAATACTTCTACAGAAACTTCACCATCTGAAGTTCATGCTGATGCCCAAAGCTCACCAGTGCCTCCTGCAGTGTGCGCACGGGAAGCCTCGCTTGTCCTGCCTTTCCAGGCTGGATTCCATAACTGGATGAGAATTCCCATTCCCGGGATGGAGAGAAGGTTCACGGTGGTAGCTACCAATGAACTGATAAAGTTCACCAAGAATCCCAACACCCCACTCTGACCAACACATTCCCAAGTCCTGCCCAAGGAGCTTTTCTTCGCATCGAAAACTGAAAGAAAAAAAAATCCTGTTTTTCACTTAGGTGGTTTTATTCTTTTTCACATATTGTAACAAGGTCAGGGATGACCCAAGCTGAGCAATTAAAAGAAAAGCAAGAGTTGAAAATAAGCTCCGGAGGTTATAACCATTTTCTCAGGAACGAGAGCTGTCGGTGGCCCGTTGGAGCCATGTCCCTGTGGAACTCAAATGAGCTCACCGGTGACTCCAGGTGCACTTCTCCCACTGGTCCTGCAAGGGCACCTGGGGCTTCTCCGACTCCTGCAGCAGCTAGACATCGACCAGATTTTCAAATTGTGTGTCCTCATTTTGATAATTATCTAAAAACTAATATAAACATATTCTGGATTATCTGGATGACCAAGTGGGCTCTGATCGTGAAATTGGCACATGGGTTTGTGTTTGTGTCACAGTAGCATTGGCACTAAATGTCAATTCTACAGTGATTGTCACAGGTGAAACAGAAGAGCGTAGAGACTGTAAGATGTGTTTGCCACCCAGAAAGGGAGTGGAATGTAGAGCAGGGTTTCTATCCGCTTAGCTCACTTTGCTATTGTTAGCCACACCCTAGGAAGGTAATTAGTGCTCAATAAATATGTGCTGAATGAAAGAATGGTAAATAAATAATTAAAAAGTGCCTGAAGTGCAGAAAAGTGGTGGGAGAACCGAATTATCACCAGGCAGAGGAGCCTCTGCTGGAAGCATGTGTCATCACCACATCCCAAGCAGCAGCAATTCTTTTCAGCAAGCAACTGCTGCCACCAGGTTAAATAAATGTTAACTTAAGTTTTATTGATGTCCTAGATTTGTTTGTATTGACTTGTAAATTTATTTTATAGTTGTAATGGGCCTATGAGGAAAAGCCATTTTATGTTTATACATATTTGAGAAACACTACAATAAAAAATAAATAAGGTCAACCCTGAAGGTCTATGAGGAATGTTGTTTAATTGTAGGGTTCTATTACTTTTCTTCAGAAACACTGGCTAAACATTTTCCACAATATATGCCCAACCCTGTGGCAAATTGGGACATGGCTTTTTTAGCCAAGAAAATTATCCATTTGTCTGAGAAGCAAAACTGAACTATCTACTGATAAAGTTGCTACATAATGGAATATAGGTTGTTTCTCAGTTACAACTGGCAGAGTTAAAGCTTCAAGGAGGGGCACTGACTCTGACACACACTGTAGATCATTGGGCAGTTGATATTGTTTTCAGAGCTCCAGAGGGCCAGGTAGAATTTGCTCGGCTCACTGTCAAAAAGAGTTTTCTGCCTTAGAACAAATGGTCTCTAGACTTTATCAAGAGGAAATGAGATGATTACCTGGGCAGGTCGGTGGGCATCCAAAGGGGGAGTGGATTAGCAATGTGAGCACTCCGGCCATTTGTTAAGGATGCTGCTAACTAGCTAGGCCTGGCAGTCGTCCATGTTCCACAACTATCAGCAGCATCAGTGATCCCTGCCTGCTTTCCTAGTTCCTCAACTTGGCGCTTCGTGCTTGGGCAGTGCTGGGAGCCCATGGCAATAGGCAGCAGATTGAAGTCAACCTGAGAGCCGCAATGCATGATCCAGCCATCAGCTGGAGCCTCTTTGGAGAAACAACACTGAACTCCGCGGATATGCCAAAATCCGTATTTATGTCAATAGGCATAGACTCCATTTCATTACTGCCCAGGCTTTAGGGTTGGGGAGGCCCAATACATTGTGCCTATTTTCTTCTCTCAAGTATAAACTTTAAAGACTAAAGATCATGATATTCATCACGCACGTACTTACTCAATGTACGTTAGCTCCTTCTTCTCTCATTCCCTCCTTCCCACAATCCTTCCCTCTCAAGAAGTCTTAAAAAGTAAACCAACCTCAGGATATGTGCCCACATATATTTGTTGAACTGAAATGGACCTCTAGAGTTTGGGGCCCATCATCAAGACCCATATGCAGGTCTAAGAAACTTGCCTGGTAAGTGAGAAAGCAGAGTAGCCAAGAGAATAGTATTTGTGATTAAGGAAAGAAAAAGGGGCAGTTGATTAGGAGCTTATGATCAGCCAGCCCGACTGCTGAGCTGGAGCTCAAATCAAAACAAGAGGCTGAAACACTGGCATTGAATGGGGGTCGCAACCTGAGTCTGACCACCTGGCAGTTCCCAGACTTCATAGCCACCTGGTTCCCTGAACAGGCTCCAGGCACCTTCCAAACCCATCCCCACCCTGGCCATCTGTCACCCGGCCTGTCTCAGAGCCCCACTCGCAAGTAAAGTGGAAGAGAAACAGATGTGCAAATCATGGACAACCCCCTCACCGCATAGCCATGGGCTCCCAGCCCTCTGTGAAACAGGGATACCTTTCAAGAATGGCGGGAAAAAATAGCAGATGAAAATAAGCGGCTTCAGAAACCCAAGTGAAAAGGCTTGGAGTGGCTGAAGATGGCGGCTTCAGGCCCAAACGGTGCTTCCCCAGTCTTTTCTATTTCTTCTCTAGCCACCAGAATAAGTATAAAGAACACATCAGAGAAATAACACATATAGATTCAAAGACATCAGCTTTAGTAGCTTGGACATGTATCAGGAATACCATCTGTAATATTTTTTTGGCATATAAATTGAGGCGAAAAATTAGAGAAAATAGAAATAACCACCAGACAGGAGAATGGGGAGTGCCAGGGTGAGGAGGCTAGAGGGAGCCATAGCAGCAAAGGTTGTCAGAACTCAGCTGCCTCTACAGCATCCACCTGTGGCGGTTGAGCATGAGAGGCAGCGGACTGATCAGTCACTTCTCAAACTACATGTGGTGCTGGCTTTCAACATCTGCTAAAGAAGTGTGGGATTTCCACAAGCCCCAGGCTTGGAGCTTGCTGCCCAGTCTCGGGCAGAGACGTAGGTCTCTGGAACTTCTAAATTCCCCCAAAGGACTGGGACTCAAGTCTCCCCTAGGGCCCTGCTTCTCTTTTATTCTCTCTCTGGCTTTATTAACTCTTCTTCTTTGCCTTGGCCCTTGGCCTGCCACTCCCACTGCCTTCAGACCTACTGGGACCCTGCAGGGCAAAGAGGATGCTGACTGGGAATACTGGCCTCATTCTCTGGCCAGTCTCTCCAGGTAGCCTTGACTTTGGGAGGAAGAACAGGTGGGTGTAACAGCTGCTGCCAATGAAGGGACTGACCAGGCCTCCTGGATGCTGAAGCAAGGGCTGGAGCCAAGACTTGGAGCACGTGTACTGGTGCCTGGAGGCAAAAATCCTCCCTCCTGTGAACCAGCTCCCCTGCCCCTCTCTCTCCAAACAAGGAAACCACCCAAACATCATGCTCTGTTGCTGGGTGGCACTGAAGGAGTGCTTCTCTGGGGAGTTCTGCGACACTTCCTACTGCTGCATTTTAGAGGTGCAGCCTTAGAATACAAGTGAACCCAAAATGTCATGAGCATGCTGACCACTTCGGGTGCGGGCTCCCATTGAATAAGCATGGACATGGTTTGGACCTTGTGGGAGAACACAGCAGGTCTTTGGGCCCATTTCCTGTAGGAGGAAGGATCCTACTGAGAACCTAACTGGGATTTGGGCTCAGAGTAGTAGCTAATGGTAAAAGAAGATGGTTTTCTTTGAACTTCTACTTTAAGACCCACACAGGAAATAAAAATAAAAATAAGAGAATTTTTATTAAGGAGGGGGAATGGCTCAGTCAGGGCAGGACTCCTCCTCTAGCACCACCTGTGATGGTCTCACAATGTCTCCCGGGACCCCACATGGGATCCTGCAGATCTTTAGCTCTTTTCACTTCACCGTTACTCTGACACTCTAATATTTAAGTCTGACGAATGCATTACCAAACAGCAGCGTTTCCCATCAATGTGCTTGTAGAACCCAAAAGAAAAATGGCAGCTGATAAGTGTATCTGTGTGTCGTGCAACACCAAAAAGATGGGCCTTCTTGACCGCCTCGAAGTAAAGGGGCACAGGGCTGTCATAGCCTTGCACCCTTGACAGAAGGCCCTGAGTCTTTTCAGATTCCACTTTTCCGGGAACAGAAGGGGCAGATGCTGCCACCACAGGCTCCATGGTCTCCAGGGGTGGGAGTTGCTGCCTGACAGCGGGAATGGCGGATCAGTATAGCTCAGCCAGATCACCCCAACCTTCCTCTTCCTTACAGGCCTGCACCAGCCCGACTATCCTAATCCTGGGTCAATGGGGTTTAGTAATAAAGTGCCAAATGTCAAATTCATCCTGCTTTGGGGTGGGAGTAGCGGGGAGGTAATTGTAAGGGCAGGTTGGCTTTGTCTCAGCTGCAAGCTGTGAGGACTTTTGCCTTTAATAAGTCCAAATCCAAGCCAAAGGAGCCTCTGCCATGTTCGAGGAACTCCCCCAGGTTCTGGAGAAATCAAGAAGCAAACAAGGCTGCTTTTGGAAGTGCTCACACGTATTTATTTCACAAGGGGGGAGATGGTGCAGGGGTGACCACCAACAGGATGCCACCCATGAGACACTGTGAACCCCAAACTAGGCAACTACAGGTTTTGGTTCTGGGCAGGGCTTGGCCTGCGGGGACAGCACTAGGGGAAGATATGACAAGTGGCAGAAGGGACAGCCTTCCATCTGGGAGACCATTTGGGCAAGGCCGAGCCACATCCTCCTGGCCAACAAAGCATGGCCACTCCCACACCAGGCTTGTTAGCAGCCTTGACCTGATCCAGGTGAGCAATGAAGGGGCAAGCCCAAGGCTACACACATCTACTCTACCACACACTCAGACACACACACCCAGACACACATGACACATGGTGTCACACATACACACACACCCATGCAGCCACACACACCCTGCCAAGCACACCACACAGGCACACATACTCATATGCATGCACACAAGTCCATATATTAACTCTGATTTATAAGTGCACCCTAACCAGAGGGCAATTGGAAAAAAAAATTATTACTCTTCAGAGAGGAATCGACTGCCTTCTCCCCTGTCACCAGCAGAGCACGGGCTGAAATGAGATGAGCACAGAGCATCCGGGAGGGTCCTGGCTCCTTTTGCTGTGTTGGCTCCAGTCCTTAAGCCCCAGGCGGAGGCCCCTTGCTGCTCCCCTGCGGCAGCATCTGTGAGTCAGGGCTCCCTGTTCCCCAGGCAGGCGGAGCTGCACTGGCCTGCCTCTAGCTTGGGGGCCCCTCATGATTCTGCCCAGCCTGTGTGTTCAGTCTATTCCTGTGTCAGCTCCCTCCAGACAGAGGCAGAAGAGCTTCCCCTGTGCCCAGGCAACCGTAGAAGTGTCAGATCCTTATAAGCCATCTTAGGGAGGCTCCGAAAAACTGCAGAGCTATTGCCCCCAAAGCCACCTGATGGACAGGTGTGGTATAGAGGCTGTCTTGGGTTGTGAATGAACATTTGGACAGAAGCAACCTCAGGGGAAACTGAGTCTCTGGGCCTTGATGCCTCCTCTGAGGAGGGGAGCTACGATGTGGCTGAACCCCACCCCTGCACTTCATTGAGGGCTGGAGTGGAATTCAGAAGCTGTTGCAAGAGAGAGAGATGAGAAAGGAGGGAAGCCCCTGCCAGTCCTAGTCCTGACAGTGGGAGGAAAGATGACAAGGAGGAGATGTGCATGTTTTTCTCCTTGGTACCAGATCCACACCCAGGCTGCAGGAGAAATGGCTTCTGGGGTCTCAGAGAAGGGTTAGGGGGTGCTTTTCCAAGGTGCATGAGCCTCATGGCAACTGAGTGCCTGATGAGGGCACAAAGTCTCCATCTGGGGCTCCTGTACTGCTCTGGAGAAGCCCTGGAGTCCCACGAGCTCCTGCTGGCTCCACTGTCTCTCCATCAGTCTGGCTGATCCAGAGGACAGGCAGACCCTGCCCCAGGGGTCAGGCTCCAGGGTCCCCAGCTCCTCCCACTACTTGATGGAGTTCTTAATTGTCCACCTCTGTCCTGTGCAGCTACGGAGGATGAGGTCAATGCCAGCCAGGCCATGGTTCTCCACCTCCAGGCAGCGCCCCGTGCCCTTATTCATGATGGCTCCATTCTGGGAGGAGACATGGGTAAAAGGAGGAGATAGAAACAGACAGAGAGGGAGGGAGGGAGAGAGAGAGGGGAGAAGGGAGAGAGAGAAGCTTAACCACCATAGTGCCTGGCACATGGACTCTCATGGGGATCAATCCCCTTAAAATTATTTGCACAGGAGGAGGGGTCATCGGGGCCATCTCTGGAAACCCTAAAGTCAGAACATAAATAAGCTTCACCAAATTTGAGTGGCTGAACCAGGTGATGAACATTGGTAGGGGATGGTGTTAGAATGGGGAATTTCCAGGGATATTCCTAATCCTACTGGCTGTAGGTACTTAGCAGATTTCAGAAAAATCACCTTCACACTTCCCTCCCAAGATTTATCAGATTCAACCCAGCCTAGTCCTGCTATAGAGACCTGAAAGGCTGTCTCCCATGGAAATGCCCCCCATTGGTTCACCCCAAATATTCTTTGAGTCCATGTGCCTGGTCCAGGGCTAGGAGATCTTTGGTGCACTTTGCTGGGTACCCTTGGGGAAGCCAAATTGCCCTGTGGCCTGCAGCATCCTCACCAGCTCAGGGGTGCTTGTCCCGTCCGTGAAGTACTTACTTGGATGAAGTTCCAGCGCTTGTACAGGCTGCTCTTGACCTTGTCACAGTCGAGGAGCTGGGGTAACCGACTCTTAGAGTTGTCCACCAAGCAACGGGTGTCAGGGAGGAGTGTGGTTGTCCCCAAGGCTCCCAAGTGCAGAAAGCCTTCCTTGGTGTATCGGGCGAGCTGGAGAGAGAGCAGAGCAGCAGGGGAGCAGGAGCCGATGTACGGGTGACACCATGAAGGGAAACAGAGCTCAGATCTGTAAATTTCACGTATGCCTCTGTCACTGCTGCAGTCCTAGCCACCACCACCTCAGGCCCTATCACACCTCCCGCCCCCACACCCTACTCACAGGTGAGCCCTCCCCAGGAGGCCCTCCCCTCTGGCTTGCTAAGCCTGGATGCAGGTTCCCCAGGGCCACTCTCTGTTTTTTCCTAAGCACGTCAGTGTTTCAGGAGTCTAGCCTTCTGTCTGGCAACATAGGGGGTGGAGACAGGGCGGGGGGGGGTGGTGGGTGGCAGTGGGGAGGGTAGGAATAAGTGAAAGAGCAGGACAGCTGATTTCTGCTTGGCTCTGCTTTCACCTGGCTGGGCCACCTTGAATACTCAGCTTCTCTGAGCCTCTGTTTCCTCCTCATTAAATCTGTCCTGCTGCAAAGGGCCCAAAGAGGCAGTGAATGAAAGAAGAAACAGACATATTAAAAAGCATTAAACCTCACAGGTATTAAAATAAATAAACTAACTGCATATTAAAAAATAATTTCTTCCCATTGTGCCAAGGTTAGCATAAGATACAGTGGAGGGAGGATAAAGTACTACAACCTTTCAAAAAGGGGATTTCAAAATATATACGTAGTGCTTTAAAAATGTTTCTCTCCTTTGACTCAATAAATCCACTTTTAGAAATCTATCCCAAGGAAATAATCAGAACTGCAAATAAAGCTTACATATGGGCTATTTATTGCAACATTATTTATAATGATGAAAAAGCAGAAATATCTTAAATGTGCAACACAGTACTGGTGCTTGCTCTCTGCTCCATGCACGGCAAGGAGTGCTAGGAGATTGTGGTAGAAGGCGAGAACAGCCACTTTCCTTCACTCGTCCTGCTAAACACCATCTGTAATGTGACTCTGCAGCAATTTCCATCAGGTGCAGTCTATTTCCCCACACCTTGATACTGGTGACTTGCTTTGGCCAACAGAACAAGGCAAAAATAAAGGATGTGCTTATTCCTCGGTTAGACCTTTCATACTTCCACCGTCTTGGAACGACCATGGCCATAAGCTCACGGTGTCCTGCTAGCAGATGAGAGACATGTGGCCCAACCACCAGACAAGGGGATGAGGTTATCCGAGATGAGATAGCCCATGCCAACCTGCTAGATAAGAAGCTCATGAATGAACCCAGCCAACATCAGTAGAACCTGGTCCAGATCAGAGAACCATCCAGCTGGACTATATACTCATGAGCAATAATAAATGCATATTGTTTTGTTCCACTGACTTTTGGGGTAGTTGTTATGCAGCAATGGCTAACTGATACAAAAATGTTGTTGCCCGCCACCATTTCCCCAACAGGGCCCACACTATTTCAGTGGCTTCTCCTCGTTTGCCTGTACATGTTGTTTCAAACTCTGTATTCCAACTTTTAAACAAATGCATTCACCTGTCATTCAGTTGAGCCTGGTTCTTTAGGGTCAGGGACTGTGACTAATTTATTTCATTCCTTGCTAGGAGAGAAATCACAAACCGAGTACTCAAAACATGTTTTTGGATGAGCAAATTGTAAATGTGGTAAACATCACCTTTTAAAAAAATTGCAACATTATTTATATTGATGAAAAAGCAGGAACATCTTAAATGTGCAACACAGTACTGGCGCTTGCTTTCTGCTCCATGTATTTCTTTAAACTTGCAGCCCCACTATTTCTTTAAACTTGACAAGCTCTTTTGAGGAATCCCTCTGTGTACCCACCTGAGGACAGGCTTCTGGGAATATAAGGGTGGGGATGTATTCCCACTGGGATGATTCCAGTGTAGGCAGTAAGGGCGATGAGAGAGGCAAGCATGTTCCTCATGTTTGTTTTTACAATTCTAAGAGATGGGTGGGGTCAGAGTGACAATCATTAATATTACAGGTGGTTCCTAATAAATTTTTTTTAAACACGCAGCTATGAGCCCATGTAATCGGCATATGCTGCATCATTTCTTAGCATTGTACAGAGGATAAACAGTGAGATTTTCATAACACCCCTGTGAGAATAGGTCTGCTACTACCATTTAAAATGAGGAAACTGAGGCATCTGGTCACTGGCTGACTGGGTCCTGGCCTCTCTCCTCGGTCCCTCGAGACCCAGTGGTTGGTGGCCCTGGCCCAGCAGGCACACCAAAGATGGGCCTCCTCCCAAGTGCCTGGGCAACTCTGGTCAGGAATGGAGCAGGAAGGTAGTTCTGCTTAGGGACATGAGTGCCTCTTCTCCAGGGGTTAAGATTCTTGGCAGGGGCTCTTGTCTACTGGTAGAAGCTACTCAGAAACCCTCTTCTCTGATCCCCAAATGGGGGGCCCTCCTGGTCTCCCCCTGAATCAACTGACAGAGAGCTTATTAAGTGCCTTGAGAAATATGCGGTTAACATGTGCTTTAAACCCAAATTAGTTCCAAATCAGAGTAATTGTTAGAGGCAAAATGATAAGAAAATCAGAAACCCTCCCCATGCCTCCCTAAACAATGTCTCTGAACATATTTAAATTCACCAAATGCAAAGTAATGAATGACAGCAAGCTGCCTTTATGTTCAGGGAAAGATATACACAGCTGCTTATTGAAATTATGAATCAATCTATTATCCAGCAGGCAAACGAGAAGCACTAAGAACATTAATTAACTGAATTATCTGTGACCCAGATGTTTAAAGACTGAAGCTAAATGCCACTGGGAGTTAGAATCTCTTCTTTCTGAGGTCTGTCCGGACGTGAAAACAATGAGACCCAGACTACTAGGACCTGCAAAGGCCACACGTCAGCCCCAAGCCAAGCAGGGACCAGGTGGGCAGGGCGGGTGAGTGGAGCCTGCAAGATTTCTGCTCTGGGGAAGGCCGTTTCTCACATCAAAATACAAGGCCACCTGTATAGGCTCTGCTGGCCTGGTCAAGGGGCCAGGGTTAGGGGAACAGTGCTGTGGTCTGAAAGAACCACGGGGCTTAAGTTAGGCCAACAGAGCTCACACTTGCTTCTCCCCGACGTGCTGGCACCTAAAGTCAACCACATCCCCTTTTTGCTCCAGTCCTGGATTAGGAGTCTGCCTAGTCCTCTGCCTACCATGCCCCCACCATGTTCCCTCCTTAATGACCTCTGCTCCCTGCCCTCCGCATGTCCAACAGACTTGCCCACCTTCAGGGTTTCACACCAGCTCTTTCCCTGCCTGGAAATGCTGTTTATTGGCTTTCCTCTAGAACTTTCTGGCTTCAATGTCCCTAGACCTCAGTGCAATTTCCTCCGTTCCACAATGTCTTCTCTAACTCATCCCCTGTCATCTCCTGTCAAGTCTTTGGCACAACTCAAATCCATATGCTGTAGTGCTTCCTTTCAAGTGGGTGTCTCACTTCCTCTTGTCCACTTTGTCTCCACTTTACTAGGTGGTGAATGATTCGGTTGTGTCCAATTAGGGCTATTATGAGAATATGCTGCTATGAGCACTCATATATAAGTTTTTGTGTGAATATATGTTTTCAATTCTCTTAGATATATATCTAGGAGTAGAATTGCTAATTGTTGGGTCACATGCTAAGACTATATTTAACTTTTTGAGAAACTGTCAGACTTTTCAAGCAGCTGCACTATTTTTTATTCCCACTGGCAATGAACCAGGGTTTCAATTTATCTACATCCAACCAACCCTGGTTATTGTGGTTTAAAAAAAAATTCTAGCCATCCTAGTGGGTATAAAGTGGTATCTCACTGTAGTTTTGATTTGTGTTTCCTTAATTACTAATGGTAGTGAGCATTATTAGCTATTTGTATATCTTCTTTGGAGAAATGTCTGTTCAGGTCTTTTGCCTATCTTTTAAATTGTGTTGCCATTTTATTGTTGAGCTGTAAGACTTCTTTATATTTCTTGATGCTAGACCTATTTCAGATATATGATTTTCAATATGTTCTCTCATTCTGTGGGTTGTTTTTCACTTTCTTATAGTGTCCTTTGAAGCTTAATTTTTAAATTTTGATAAGTTCCATTTATCTATTTTTTCTTTGGTTACTTGTGCTTTTGATGTCATATCTAAGAAACCATTGCCAAATCCAAGATCATGAAGATTTATCCCTGTGTTTTCTAAAAATTTTATAGTTTTAGCTCTTACATTTAGGTCATTGATCCATTTTGAGTTAATTTTATATATAATGTAAGGTATGGGTCCAAATTCATTCTTTTTCACATGGATATCTGGTTGTCTTAGTATCATTTGTTAAAAACACTGTTCATTCCCAATTGAATTGTCTCATTGTCTTTGTTCAAAATCATTTGACTATAAAAGTGAGGGTTATTTCTGGTCTCTCAATACTATTCCATTGATCTATATGTCTATCCTTATGTCAGTACCACATTGTCTTAATTATTACAGCTTTTTGGTAAGTTTTAATTCTTCTTTTTCAATATTGTCCGGCTATTCAGGATAGTTTGCATTTTTGTATGAATTTTAGGATCAGCTTTTCCATTTCTGTAAAAAAAGACCATGGGAATTTTGATGGTGACTGCATTGAATCTGTAGACCAGCCCAGGAAGTGCCGCCATCTTAACAGTGGTGAGTCTTCCCATCCATGAACACAGAATATCCTATTTTTAGGTCTTTCTTTTCTTTCAATAGTGTTTTGTAGTTTTCAGTGTACACGTCTTACACTTCTTTAGTTACATTCCTAAGTATTTTATCTTTTTCAACGCTATTGTAATGATGTTGTTTTCTTAGCTTCCTTTTCAGAATGTTCATCACTAGTGCACGCAGCATCCTTTTCTGTGAACCACAGGCTGCCATCCTGGTACCTCATGGTCACTCAGAGCTGCAGGCACTGCAAGTTCCCTTGGTTCCTGCTTCCACAGAGCCAGGCCCAGGTGTTGCTGCCCACACCCACTGCAGAGCCACCCGTATTTCACTGCACCTGGGCCTCTCCCCAGTTCACTCTTTTCATTCACCGTATGTGACTCTCTGTCAGCCAATGCCATTCACACTCTGCCAGGGTCCAGATTTTGAAGATGTATCCTTTCTCCTCAATCCTTAGCCTGATGTCCTGGGCCTTCACTGTCCTCAGAGAATCTGGCTTCCCACTTTGTTGAGAAGTTATCTCTCCTACCCCTCAAAACCTGACTTCCTTCACATTTCCTCACTTCCTTTCTGTGTCTGCCCTCTCCTCACTCTGCAGGTACCTTAAGCCATTATGTTTCCCTTCTCTTTCACTTCTTCCAAGCTACAAACATAACCAGATATTTAAGCCCAGAAACCCTTTTCTAACCATGGATCTTATTACCTCCTAATTTTGTCCTTGAATTTCCTCTCTTTAATTCTTTAGTGCCTTGCAATTTTCTACCATTACTATTTATTGGACTTGCTCTCTTGAAGGTCAACAAAATCCATTAATTATCAACTTCAATTGCTTTTTCTTAGTCTTTATATTGGGCACTGACTATATGTGGGCCAGATGCTGTGCTGGGTGCAGGTGACACCACCCACCTCTCCTCTCTATACCCACTGTCTTGGAGAGCTTGCCATTCTCAGGGCTTTCAGTGGCATCTGTATGCTAACTTTGCTACTTATGCCAAATTTCTATCTCTGAACCAAACCTTCTAGATTTGTATCTCTAACACCCCATTTAATATCCACTTGGATGTCGAATAAGCATTTCAAATTTATGTGACCCAAACCAAACTCCTCCTTTCCGTTGCACCCTCCTCTCCCCCGACACTTATCCAACATTTGTTCCATCTCGGTAATGACAATGCCATCCTTCCTGTTGCTTAGGCCAAACACTGTGGCTTAACTCTTTATTTATCTCTTCCTCTGACCTACCATACTCAGTCCATTAGCAAAGCATGTCCTGATTTCACCTGATTGTTCCAAGTCACCTTCGTCTCTCAACTAGATGAGTGCAGTGGCCTCCTAATTTGTCTCACAGTTCTCACTCTTGCCTGCATTGGTCTTTTTTTTAATATAGCATTCAGAGTGATTGCTTTTAAAAATGTATTATTTAAAATTATATTACTTTAAATTGAAACCAAGCCATGCCAAAGCCCTTACTACAAGACCAACTCGACAATTCTGCCCCGTGCTCATTTCACTCCAGCCACACTGGCCTCCTTGTTGGTCTGTGAACAGGCCACATTTGTTTTGCTCAGAGCCTTTGCACTTGCCGTTCCTCCTTGGTTGAACGCTCTTCCCCCAGATAGATGAATAGCCTACTCTTTCACCTCTTTCAAGTTTCTGCCTAAATGTAATCTTGGTGATTCTTTCTCTTGACTTATTTAAAATTTCACCTCTACCACTTGCTCCTTATCTTTTCCCCTGCTTTATTCTTTCCAAGCACACAGTAACTTCTAATAGACTATATATTTTCCTGATTTATAGAGTTTGTTTTCTGGCTTCCTCCACTAGAACGTGAGAGGCATGAAGGCAGAAGTTTTATTTGTTTGTCTTTTTTTTTTTTGTTCACAGCCCTATTCCTAGCTTGTGGAAGAGTACCTGGCAATAGTGGGTGTTCGATAAATTTTTGTTGATATCATTAGTGAATACATAGTACATGCATTCAAGGAGCTCACACCTTACTCAGGTAGGCAGGCAAATAAAGAGGCAAGGATGACAGAGTGTGAAATAATGCTATAAAATATGCTAAATGTCTTCCTAGAGCCAGAACAGGAGGGGTCCTCATCCAGAAGAGGGAAGGCAGAGAAGGCTTTCCAGAGAAGGCAGCATTTAAGCCAACCGAATGAGGAGAAGAGTGCAGACCAGACCGGACAATGGTGGCAGTGCGTCCAAAGGCCTGGAGACTAGAGAAAACGTCGGTGGAAGAGCTGCGATGGGGCAGTGCAGATGAGACTGTGCCACACGGACACATCATATTCAGGAACCTGGGATTTTTTGTGAGGAGCCATCTGAATTGTAGGACACCACACTGGCTGCTGAGTGGGACGTGAACTGTGGTGGGGCATGATGGAAGTCCAGGGGCTGATGAAGGACTGAACCTGAGTCGCAACGCTGAAGGAAGAGAGAACGTGACAAATCTGAGAGGTGCATCCAAGTTCAGAATGACTCTATTTTCCTGGTGAGTTGAGTCTTTCATCATCATAAAATGACACAATTCATCTTTAATAATGCACTTTGTATGGAAGGTTACTTCTTTTTATATTAGTGTAGTTACTCCAGCTTCCTGCTTTTTAGCATTTGCCTGCCATTCCTTTTTTCATCCTTTTACTTTCGACATTTCCCTCTCCTTGTGTTTTAAATATGTCTCTTGAAAACGGGATTTTTTAAAATTCAAGGTGATAGTCTCTGTCTCTTAACCAGAAAGATTAGTCCATTTGTTTTTATCATAATTAATGATATATTTGGACTTATCTCTACTATTTTCCTTTGTGCTTCTGTGTGTCCAGTCAACCATGTTTCCTTTTTCTCCTCTATTCGCCTTTGTTTGGATTGGCTCCCTATGATACACCCATGGCCCTGATCTCAACCTAGGCTTCAGGTTTGTACATTTGAATCACTTTCCTCTCTCCCTCTCTCTTATCCACAAAGTTACATGTCTCCTCTTGCCTCCACATGTTTTTCTCACATGTTTCCTCCTAATATCCCAGGTGAGACTCTTCTGGGACCTGAACTGCTGCCACGGCTCTATGATTACTCCTCCTATCTCCAGGCCTTCCCGATTCCCACCTGTTCTATCCAATCCTGCAGGCTCAAGTCATATCCTTCCTTGACCCAGCCTTCAGTTACTCCCACTGCCCTCTGATTTAAGAGTAAATGTTTATGATGACATTCACTACAGGGCTCCAACTTACCTTTTCAGGCTTAGCTCTTAGTTTTTTGGCTTAGTCTTACAGATAACTTGAGATTTCCTCAAAGCAGTCTTCCCTATATGGAAGATATCCCCACCCAACACCTACCATCTCCACTGGTCCTCAAGGCCTTCACCCAGATGGGACCTCTTCAATTTATATAATTGTGTATTTTATAAATGTGTCTTTGTCTGCTACAGGTTTTTGTTATTGTTGTTTAAGGACAGTGGTATCCTATCCAATTTTTTATATAGCATAAGGGCCAAGAAAAGTATCTTACAAAAAGCAAATGCTCTGTAAACATCTTTTGAATTGAATGGGATTATTCTAGGTTTGACTGCTAAGCCCAAGAGGAGAAACGAACATCATTCTACACAACACTAATGCATTAGAAAAAAAACCTCTAGCTCAAATACAGTTAATTCTCATTTAGGAGAAAAAAGAATTTTCTGTTTGAGATGATCTAAGAGGCACATACAACTATTAACTCACATTTAACAGCCTTGAGGGAAAGCTAAAACATTCAGGATATATCCAGATAAACAAAACCCAGCCAAATAATTATGGAATGACTCCGGAAACAGCGAAATCCATCAAATTTTCAATAAAAAGATGGCTTGCAATTGCTTTCATATTAAGAGTCTTTCTCATCACTTTCGAATCAGGCCTAGTCAGTGTAGGAAACAAAGGTTAAATGAAGAATGCAGCTTATCCCCCTTCTACACAGGACACAGAGAGATGGGTTCCATTGATTCAAACCTGCTTTGGGGTGAATTTGTTTATCGCTTGGCTGAAGCCACTAGAGTGGTTTCTGGTGACTATATATGTACAGTATATTCTTAAAAACAAATAACCTTTCTCTGTTACTGTCCAGGGCATGTCAGATCTCAAACTGAATATAGAAAAAAAAAGTCTCCAAAGTATATCTCAAAGTTGATGAGAGGTGGACCCCTCGGAGTTGGAGGTGAAGAAAGGGGGCAGGAGGAATCTTTGGGGGTATGGAAATGCTCTGCATCTTGATTGGGAAGGCAGTATTGCAGATGTCTGCACCTGTCAAAACTCATCAAATGTATACTTTAAATAGATGCGGTTTGTTGCATTTACCTTATTTACCTTATTTTTACTTTAGCCCTATGGGACTGTTTCATCATCTTCAAAATGGGGATGATTTTAATATTTGCCCCATAGAGTAGTTATGCATTTAAAGAAATGAGTGAGAAGAGGATATGGCACATATTAAGTCCTGTATGTTTGTTAATGAAATAAAGTTAATTTAAAAATATATATACCTGGGAACTTAGAAGGCATGCTAGAGAACCAGATATGGTTTTGTTTGTTTTTTGTTTTGTTTTGTTTTTGCAGAGAGCCAGTTCCTGGAGGTGGGATGGTCCCAAGGGCCTCCCTCCTCAGTCTTCTCCCTCTGTCACTATGACTCATCATGCTGGATTAAAGCATTACGTTTCCAGAAAACTCATTTTCTACTTAGAATGAATGAGGAGACATATTTGTGCCATAAAAACTTTGGTCAATTTCCTTGCAGAGACAGGTGCAGGAATGGGTGGGTAGATCAGGGGCAGTGCCATTGGAGGTGGGGGTGGCAGAGTCCAGCCCACATGGCTTTAGGGAGACAGCTAGAGCCTCTTGGAGAGGGGTCCTAAGTGTGAGAGCACCAGCATGAAGGCCAGAAGTGCAAGTGGCAGAGAGAATGGTGAGCAGCTGAGCTGATTCCAACTTCCTAGAGATTGGGAACAAATTCCTAAGCATGCCTTCCAAGCTCACCCTGACTGTTCGAAGAACAAATTGGTTAGAGGAGCAAATTGGTTAGAGGAGCAAAGACTCTATTTCTCAGTAAGACAGACTCAATTTTCCAACAAACAGATGCATTTCTTTCTCGTCTCTGTGTGAGAAATAGGAAGGTAAGATTGTATCCCTGTACAGCACAGAAGTGCTGGCAAACACTTTGCTCCCTTTTTAGCACAACCTTAGTTAAATCCATCTCACTTTCCCACTTTGCCAATTTAATATAGCATCCCTGGTGTTGTGCTGTGACATCAAAGAGGCAGAATATATTTTATGGTTAAGGACTTGGACTCTAAAGCCTGCTTAAGAAATTCAAGCTCTGCCACTAATGGTTTTACAACTCTGTGCCAGTTACTTTAATCCTAAGGAGCTCTGCTTCCTCATCTTCAAAATGCAGATAATTTTAGGGTTTGCCTCATAGGCTAGTTATGGAGTTAAATAAATGAGTGAGAGGAGGACGTGATATATATATATATAGTAACCCCTATTATTCTTATTTCCCTGCCTCATGAAACAGTAGAGGACAGGGCCTTGCTTCTGCTTCCAAAGACTTCTCTTCTTCCCTATTGCCTCCCATGTGGCTGTACATGGCCAGCATTTTCTGGCCCTAGCTCCTTCCCAGCATTCAGCCACTCTAGGCTTTCTGTTCTCTCCCAGAGCCATTGGTCCCCCAGAACAGGTGCTGCTATCTCAAGCACTTAAACAGTACTACTGTGCAGCTGAGTAACTGCAGGCAGCTATCCAGTATCCAGGGCTCTCTTAGGCTGGGTCCATGATTTCTTATGTTGGATCCCTGACCCAGGAAAGGCTGGGGTCTGCCCCTTGCTGTGATCCTGCCCTTCTCCTTCCCTCCCTCACTTCAATTCCCTGATTTGATCCAGATCCCAAATGTCCATTCCAGGAATGGGCCAGTTTACTGGAAGGCTGAGGACTTGCATTAGACCATTGGTACTTAGCTCTGTATCCCCAATGCTACTCTGTGTTCCACTGATGCCCCCAGGTCCTTAGCTCTCATGGACTCTCATTTCTGACTTGCATCTCTCCTTTATACCTCTGCAGTGGGGGGAAAAGACCTCAGCCTGTTTTCTGCTCTTGGCAGGTTCCCTGATGAGTCTCAGGCAAACCATCTACTTGAGCAGCCTCAACTACCCAGGAATTCAGAGCCTTAACAGGAGTTAGACGTAGACCTGGGTATGACATTCATGAGAAGATGCTCTGAAATGGAACCAGCCCCTGAGATTCAGGTCTAGATTTCCCACATCACCAAATAGCCATTTTATTCCAGGCCATGTTCTGGGTCTTTTTATTCACATAATGTTATCTAACTAATGACAATGACACTAAAAATGTAGAGACACTTCCCCTTTTATTCTTTCCACTGTGCTGGAAAGTATAAAAGACACCATATTTTTTTCTATTCCAGAAGCCCAAATTCCCATTGGCACAGTGGCTTCTCCCTCCTCATTTTGTGGACCTCTCCAACTAGACTAGTTCCTTTCACAGTGCCATCTCCACCCACCCACCTGAGCCCAGGAGCTTATCCTGGAGATTGCCAGGCCATGGCTACCCAAAGCTGACTGCACAGCCATAACACTGGCCTGGCCAAAACATCCAAGCTCTTCCTCACCAGCAGCGAATATGCCATTTGTGACTCTTCATTCAACATTAGACATTTGTAAATTGCCCACTACCATGTGCCTCAGCACATAGTGAATGGGATTTGGGGCCTTCATCATTGTAAGCCATGCTGGGTGGTCTAGAAATTGTGGTTCTCAGAGGGCCAAATCTGGGCTGGTGGTTCATTCAATTTCTATGTTTCTATTGAGATAAATTCACAACTTTCTCTCAGAAAGTTGCAGAAAGGATTTTCAGCTTCTTGGGATTCACCTTCAAGATTTGGCTCGTTGACACTTCAGTCTCCTTGGAGGGGCCACAGACTCAGGCCCTGCAGGAATTTCAAGGACATGAACCTAGTCTTTTGGGAGTAGTATCAGGCAGTCTAGATGATTGATATGAGTCTTTTGAAAGCAGAGCCCATCATCTGTGAAATTCAATTCCTGAACATATAGGAGGAAGCCATGAGGAGGTCACACAACCATTATCAGTGTGTACGTGGCACCCTCAGTAGTCCCTACGTGGGTGAAGTTCCAGCAAGTCGTACGATCCATGGCACTTTGCATAACCCCTCGCTCCTGAACCAGGCAGGTGATGAGGACAGTGTAGGTTTTCTGTTACCCACGTCTGGTCTTCCTCGGCCTCCTTTAGTGGAAACCCAGACTGCTGATACCCTGACATCCTGTAGCAGTGGCCTGAACTCCACTAGCCCTAAATTCTTCCAGATCCAACCTTAATTCTTAATGACCATGTCCTCAGACCCCTTCCATTCCAAACAAGCACCATATTTCAAAATAATCATTCAACAGACATTGCTGCTCAAAAAAAAAATCAAAACTCTGAACTAAATGGCCAACTAAATTTTACACTAACTCTACTGTGCTTTGTAGTGCTAAGGCCCTAAATACCTTTTCACCAGTAGCCTTCCCCTTCCCCTTCTTGTCTTTTAGAAGTGGTGGCATTTTTTCTTTATTAATTTGGTATAAAAACAACCTAAGAAACCATGATATTTCTTCAAAAAATTAAAAAAAGACTGAAAGCAAGCCTCAGAAATGGTAATAGTTGTGTCAGGGAAGTAGGAATATAGATGATTTAAATTTGAATTCTTCAAAATCACTGTAAGGCTGTTGTGTCTTCAGGAAATAAAAAAAGATTAGCAGTGATTTTTCTTTGAATGTAACAGCTCTGAGGAAGATAGGAATGTTCAGTTAATAACATGGCCACCACCATGTTGTTCAATCTAAATTCCTTATTCCAAAGCCTAACATTAACACAAAGCCTGTGCCTGGGTCACTTTTTGTGTCTGGAGAAAAATCAACTAAACTAAGGAGATATAAAATTTTTAACTAAGAATCTTTACTGGAAAACTCTACTGGAAAAATTTATGATTGTAATTCTGATTTTCTGGAAAATATAGATCATTCTAGCAAGAAGAAAGTAGTACAGTAATTCCTCCTTAACCTGGAGTCCTCCTTGAGCAAGATCAATGACATGTGCATTTACTTCTTATGTAGACTAGGAAATCAAGCATTCCAGCTCCCTCTACGTGGATTTTGAGAGCCACTTGTTAGAGATAATTAGAAAGAGAGAACTAGACATTGGAAATAGAAAAAGGAAGCAAAGCAGATAGCTGAGAAAGAGGCTCAAGGCCCCGAAAGCCTCTCGAAGGTCTCAGGACACAGAAAGGCGGTAATCCCGCCTCCCACGGAGATCTGGGAAGAGAGCAGGCACCGGGGACATGCTCCCATGCCGCATAGAGGCTGGGCCCAGGAATCAGTGACCAACAAGCCCAAAGTGATACATTCAGAAATGTTTTGAATATCTTTAGAGAAGATGAGTCAGAGGAACAAAAAAAGCCTCTTAATATTCCTGTTTTCTGCAAAATGGCAAAATGAATTTATGACCATCTCATGGAATTCAGGGGTAAAATTTTAAAATATTGCATAAGACACAGGACATGGAAATGAGAAGCACGGAATCTCCACGGTGTCTCACTTCAGATGAGTGAAACAGCACCAGGGTTTTCTCTCCTGCTTTTCCTTGTCTCTCTGTGTTTGTGGTGGGTTTTCCTGACATGAGAAGTCTCTGTCCTTACTCCTCCAACCCTGTTTGCCCATAAAGTCTAAAGTTTCCTGCTTGACCTCATGGTGTTTTTCAGGAATTGGAAGGTATTAATGGGTTTGCTTCCTACCAAATGTGGGAAGTTCTTTCCCAGAATCACAGGCCTGTTTCAGGAGGCACAACCATCTTTCTTTGGGTGTTAACTCCAATATACTTTCAATGGCTCCATCCCCTGAGCTCCAACACTTACATGACTTTGTAAGCCAAGAGGCTGCTGGATATCATGAACTTTTGTGTTCTTCAAGTACCTTTCACATGCTAATAGCTTGGAGCCCTGTCACTCCAGTGGGGCACTAGTGCCTTACTGGCACAATGCATCATCTTGACAAGGTGTTGGATGATGTATCACTTAAAAGATGAAGCCATCAGAGAGTTAAGTTCAAAATCAGATTAAGTTTAATTATGGGATAAAAGAATTCTCAGCTGTCATTCTTATGATGAATTAACTGAGGGAAGAAATATGAGTGTCTCAGAAAACAGGAAAGAGGAAGAATAAAATGTATTGACAGAAGGACAAATGGAAGGGAGACCTGTGGTACTCTCCCCAGAGCCTACTGAGTCAGAAATGTTCTCAGCATAGAACCCGATGCCCCTCGACTCCTCTCTGCAGAACACACATCATCTTAGGGATGTCCCACTACAGAGAGTATTTGTTTCAGAATGGCCCTGAAAGTCCCCAGAGGTGCTTTATTTAAAACCTCTGCTGGTCATGCCCTGTCCTTGGCATGGGGTACTGGGAGGCTGTGGTCCTCAACTCTGGAAGAGCCCACACCAAAATCCACAAGGACGTTTTATATTTGCACTTGTGTGGCCATGTAGGGACTTTCTATGCACATTCCCAGTTAAGCTGGTCCTCGAATTTGTTGTGTATAATTTGATGTGGGACAGAGGGAGGGATTAACTGCAAAGGAACTCAAAGGAATGTTGGGGTGGCAGAATTGTTCTATACTTTGATAATGGTGGGGTTACTTCACCACATGTGTTTGTCAAAACTTGCAAAACTATACATTATGAAGAGTGAATTTTACCTTAAAAACCTGAACTATATAAAAACTGAAATAGTACTATACATTAAAAAAAATAGGCTAGGACACTAGGCATAACCTGGGCCTGTCCTGAGCAAACAAGGACATACCATCATTACTATACATCTAACACTTAGCTTTACCCATATTAGATGCTTAATGATTGTGTTGATTGAAAAGAAAAAGCACTTGTGGATGACCATTAACATGTAGATTGCAGATTCCTGGACCTCACTGTCAGTAGGTCTGGGTGGGACTCGAGGATCAGCATTTTCAATGGGTCCCTGGTAGCTAGCAGTCCCATTGACCACACTTAAGGTACTGGGTAGGGAGCCTGGGAGCTCTCAGTGCTCTGTCCTTGCTGATCACCCTCGAACACTTGCCATGGCTGACTGATTGCCTTATTTTCCCCCAAACACGGTGGATGCCCCCACCACCACCTCTGTATCTTTGCTTTGACATTTCACTTGCGTATCACTGGCCCTACACTTACTTAAGTCTTTCTGCCAGTGGCATGCTGTGGGCTAGAGAACATTTGGGGGCTCAAAAATATGAGACATACTCCCCAGATGGCACAGCAGCATGTCCAAGATTAAGAATCACAGGACTTTAGTTTGAAAAGTGGAACGGTACTACCTGAATCTCAATTGTCTCATCAGTAAAGGGGCAGTCACTGCCTGATTGAATTATACATGTTACTAAAATCAGTAACTAAAATGAGTCTGTCATCATCAGCCCAGCCATGCCTCTGGGCCACAGCCAACAAACGAGCTGTCCCTCAGGCAACAGCTCAGGTGCAGAGATATAAAGCAGCTTGAGAGCCACTGGAGGGGTTAAGGGGTAAGGAAGATGCTCCATGCCCCTGAGCCTCCGGGGGCAGCACTGACCACCCATTTGTCTCTCCTTGACCTTTGCCATTAAGGGAAATCAGAAGCAGAGGCTGAGGAGGATTGATGGGGTGGGCTGGGAGAGAAGGCAGGAGAGGGCTGGCAGAGGAGGCCATTCCCAATACCCCTGTGGGGTGACCTTGGCTGCTCCAGCTTGGGAACTCACCAGACCTAGACCTAAGATGGCAATGGCCTGAAGTGGGGTGGAAAGCTGTGGCTCCTTAGACAAGACCTTGCTCTAAATGGGGTCAAACTAACACCAAAGGCTGCTGCTGAGTCCTTGACATACTATTTTAAAATAAAATTTAGGCTGAAAAAGGAAACAGATGTGTGTCTAATCCAAATTAGAGACCAGAAAAAAAAAAAAAACAAGGCTGGTCATGAGCTCACAGACACTTGCAAGCGAGCAAATTCTCTCATGAAACCATTTTCATCTTGTTGACAAACACATGTTGCAAGACAGGAAATCACCCTCCTCAGCGCCTATTTTATCTCTGTTTAATTACTGTTTGATAATATATTACAACCAAGTCCATTAATTAAGCTAACAATGTCCATGGAACACCAATTCCTTCTTCTGGGAGTTGCCTTGTTACAGGAGCCTCGATCCAGTCCCTGGCAGCCCACAGCACTTTATGAAGCAATTTAAAAAGATGCCAAGGTAGGGGGTGATGCCTAGCATAGGGGGAGCAGTTTAGGAGGAAGGGAAGAAATCTTGATGAGTGAGAGGAGGGGCCACCTGGCGGCTGGAAAGCAGTACCAAGAGTGCACTCTAATTCTGAACATGTGGTAGAACAAAAAACAACGTTAAATTTATGTTTAAAAATTCAGCCGATGGAAGACAACCATGGCTGACTTATAGGTATGCGTCCTAGAACTGGAGGGAGCAATGAACTGCCTAATTTGATCTGCCACTCCGTAATCAGCTATGTGGCAGGGGCATGCATTTGGGAAAGTTCTCATGCAGGCAGAAGTGTTGAAACATAAGTTCCAGTTATTTCCAGCAAAGGCCTGGTCCTGGGCTGTGAATGCTGCTAAGCTCCTAGCAGGACAGGGGAACTTGGTGCCTGGCTCCTGTCTGGGCAGGGAGTAAACAAGTGGCCATCGTCAGGGTGAAAACTCTCAATAAAATTTGTTGTCTGGGAGATGGGTCACCTGGGCATTCCTGCTGGATCAATTTAGGACCCTGAGGAGCGGATGCAATAAGAGTAAAGACTCTGGACAGAAGAGTGAGGAAGGTCAGGTTCACAGGGGTCTGTCCTAGACTATGTTTGGAGCTTTGCACATCATAGGGTGTTAGAGGGTGCCCTGAGTAGCCAGAGCAGATGGGGAGGGCAGGGGACTTTGGAGGAGGTGGCCACAGGGCCGCAGTAGATAGAGCCACCTCAATGCACTGATCCTCGGTTTCACCAAGAGCTTCCCAGTGGCTTAGAAAACATTCCCCGAAACACTCAAGTAAAAAGCCACTGCCTAGAGCCATCTGCGGAAGCCCTCAGAGCTCTGGGAGACATCGTTAAACTATCCTTACTCCCTTTCTCATTCGTAGAAGTTGGCTCCGCAGGCCAGTTTTTGATTATGCAAATATCTAAATGTGATAGTGTCTATTATATCATAGTTAGTAAGTACTCAGTTCAAATGTTCCTTATTTAAAAGATTGGGCAAAGAAGCCTGGGAATTAAGTGTTCTTTTAAAGTTAATTCTGGTGTTTCCCCATCAATGATCATGTACAGGCAGCAATATGGCTCAGAAGAGGACACCCGCATGGCTCAGTGTCCAGGCTCCCACTCTCCTCCTGGCCCAATACTAACACGTCCCCCTCTCCCTCTCCCAGTGTCTTGCCCCAGAGTAGGTGTGGTCAATTGTTGGCTTTGTCATTTGACCAATCTCAAGGTGCAGCCTCTTAAACGGCTTCACCATTCCATGCAGACCTCAGCTCCCTACACCCACTTCTCCAGTCACCAAGGCTTCAAGGTACTTCACACCTCAGACTCGGGGAGGGGAAAACTGCAGTAAGAAGAGGCCAAAGGCCAGGATGTCTCCACAGCATCCATCCCTCTCTGAACTTCTCCCTGGGGCTCTCTGTGTAAACATATCATTACCCTAGGCAAACCCTTCAGTGACTCCTCATTGCCCTCAGGGTTAAGTCCCAGCATCACTGGCATCATCTAGGAACTTGTTAGAAATGCAAAATCTCAGGCCCTACCCCTACCTCCTAGCTCAGAAACTCTGGGATGGGGCCCAGGAGTTAGTACTTTCACAGCCTTCCAGGTGATTCTGCTGCACACTGAAGTGTGAGCACCAGTGCCTGGGAGCAGCCCTCATCAGGCCATTGGGATCTGCCTTGTCATCTGTCTTCAATCTTCCCTCTCAGCACTTACTTCCCTCCTGCATTCGAAGCTCCTGCCAAACAGGGACTCCTCTGTTTCCTAGCACCCCGCACCCTGGGCTATCTTGCTCTTTCCACACTCACTGTGCTGTAGGTTTCCTGCTTCTTTACTTGTCTCTGCTCCTCAAGTGTAAACCACTTGAGAGCAGGAATTACATCTTATCAATAGCCTTATGTAATTGTGACTAGCATCTGTAGTAGGTGGTCAAAACATATTTGTTGAGAGAATGAGTAAATGAATGGATTAAGACAATCACTGGATTCTTTAATACATATTGCCTTTGATGCTAATGCCCCATTGCCCAATGGGAAGGAGCCGGTCTAAGCTTCCCAGTCATTCTCCTGCTCCCCCTGGGCACTTTTAGCCAATTGTGAATGGTGCTAGGGCTCAGTGAATAATCTCGAATTAAAAATCCTTTGGTTGTGCTAGAGGGCCCGAGTTCTAGTCTGCTTTGCTAACAGGCACTTGGCCTTCTGAGCTTCAGTTTCCTCATGCTGCCTGCTACCTCTCGGAGTGGCTACAAGCATCAAAGGATTCAGGATTTGACCTGACATTTCTCATCCACTTTCAGAGAACCCATAACATTGAACGGGGGCTGAGATTCTAGGCTACAGGAACTACTCGCAGTAATAGCAGAGAAATACAACTCTTCTCTTTCCAGGTAATAGTTTAATGGGAAAGCAAAGTGCTATAAGCAGAGAAAACCCCTGAGACTTTATAAATGCATGTGTGAGTATGTGTGTATGAATGTGAATTTGCACATGGACGTGTGTGTTTATAGGACCTGAGATAGACAGAGACAATAGGAGTGTACAGGGAATTTTGTCCAGTGCCTTCCTTTCATAAGAGAGAGAATCTGTGAGTCTGGCTTTGAACCAACTGTCTAGCGCTTCTCTAGGATTGAATAATAAATGTTTTCCCAATTTGTAGCTTGCCTTTTATTACTACTGGTTGATATAAAAATGTTTTAAATTTTTATAAATGTCAAGTGGAATGACATTTTTGGATATGTTTATTCCCAATCTAAGAGAATTTTTGCTAAACTCTTTGTGCGCACACACATATATGCACACACACACACCATTGGCTAGCATAAGTTGTCAAATGAAATTCATTTCTGACTCTGTTTTCACTTCATTAGTTGATCATGTTGCCCATTTTGAATGATCTAATGCATTCTTCTGAAAGGCCAGAGAACACCTGTGTTCTCTGAGGTATACCGCAAGCGCCTTCCTCCTTCCCAGCTGGCGCTTGGCTCTCGCACCGGTGCTTTCAGACCGCGTCATACTTATTGATGATGGCTTTTCAGGGTGGACAAGTCAATCGGGCTTGCATGAGGGAACCTGCTCTTTCTTTGAAGTTGTAAGTAGGTGTATTTGGTTATAAATATAACATATGCACATGTGATATATACTTGCCTACTAGCATTTTTCTTTCAATATGACACATGCCCATTTATCCTCTTAATATCTGTGCTGATGCAATGGCTTGTTTTCCTTAACTCATAAAATAACAACTAGAAAGCCCCCGCCTTCTCAGAACAGGTAACAACTACCGAAGTAAAGAACAACAGAAGTTACTGGAAGTACCATAGATCCCCTTAGGCCAGTGAATTTACCCTTTTCCAGTTAGTGGTGGGCTCCTACCTGGGGTCCCCAGCCATGGCATGGATATAATATGGCTGTGTGGTTCTCCAGCGGCCCCTGGTCCAAGCAGACGTCTTTGGCCTTGTTGTTGCGAAGCTGCAGGAATAGGCAAAACATCACCCATCAGATGTTATCTGGTGGAGCTGCTGCCCAACCACTGGCCCACCATGTCATGGTCCCAGTCTCTCGATGGGAAGGGCATGGGGTGCCTCACATAATGACCAAAGCTTGAGTCTGTGAGGTGATCACTTTAGCAGGGAAGACAGAGTCCTTCACTGAATGCTGGGGGTGCCAATCCTCTGCCTATGACACCCACATACACAGCTCCCCTATCACCAACATAAAAAAGGATCTTGAGAAGCTTTTGGACATGGGAACACTAGTCACCCATTGGCTATCCAAAGTGGGCTTTGGCACCAACATTGATTTTAATAACCCTGGCAATCACAGTTCAGCTTCTCAGCTCATTACTGGCATAGAGGCATGAAGAACAGTAATCAAAAAAGCACACAAAAGCCTTGCCATCATGTTAAGCTCTAGCAAAATTTATTTATGTATTAAAAACATTTACTGAACGCCTACACTGTGCCAGGCACCATTCTAGTTGTTTGGACTGCACCTGTGGAAGAATACACAAAAGGCCCTCAGACAAAACCCCAGGACCTAGGCATGTCTCTTTGGGAGCTTCTTAGAACTTACCTAATTTGGACCTCCAGGTGCACTCTTATTCTATATTGGTGTCCATCCTGCCCATCACCTGCAATGGTGGTCTTTCCCATATATTCATGGTCCCCTCCAGATTATATTCTGCATGGAAACCAAACTAACCAGGGGTACATCAAGATGAGGAACAAGGGACAGACTGCTTTTGTGTACCAAAATTGAGTCTAGGTTCAGACAACTGAGTGAATTTTTAATGACTTTTTTTGGAGACTATAAAAATAATACCATCTCATCAAATAGTTTGGAAAATACAGAAGAAAGTAACAATTGTTCACAATCCTGTCACACAATCAGTTAATTTTTTCACAGTTTTTGGGCAATTTAGTGTTGTTCTGTTTTTACTAAGATAAACAACTTTAAGAGTATAAAGTTTTGTTCAAATCTAAGATTTTCTTGAATAAAATCTTAGAACTAGGATTACAGCATCAAAAAGTTCAGTATCAAAGCTGCCTAGCTGCTTTCTGGATGCTTTGAAGTAGTTTATATACGATTTACAAGGTATGTAAATACCTATCAGTTCTGAAGTTCACCATCTAAAAACACTGTATTGGTCAAAGAGTACAAACTTGCAGTAATAAGAGCAATACATTTTGAGTATCTATTGTGGGGCATGATGATGATAACTAATAATATTGTATTATATACTGGAAAGTTGCTAAGTGAGTAGATCTTAAATGTTCTCACCACAAAAAGAAATGGTAATTATGTGAGGTGACAGAGGTGTTAGCTAACACTACAGTGGTAATCATTTTTCAATATATAAGTGTATCAAATCGATACCTCGTTCACCTCAAACATGTAGAATGTTATATGTCAATTATATCTCAATAGAGGCAGAGAGAAAAATAAAAACACCAGATAGGGAAAAAAAATCAATGGTAGAGCATTCCTTTAAACACAAAGTACCAAAAATTTATATAGGAGTGTAGAGAGAAGTGATGAATCAGCTATGATGCCTAACATTTCCCAAAATGGTCCAAAGCCGGCTGTCTCTAAGGAATTGCAAAGCTGGCATAGGAGCCTAACACCATAACCATCATTCTTTTACAGATGATTTAAGGGAACACTTGATGCTAATGCTTTCAATGCTGCAAAGGACAGATTATATAGAAAAACCCAGAAAATTTCTAGATTATAAAGTAACTTAGAGAGTTAGATTTTGAATGATAAAATTTAAGGACTACCTTTGCCAGTGTACTTTGCTTATATTTTCCTTTTCGTATATACACAAGAGCAATATGATAAAAATGTATCTAATGAAGTCTAACAAAACTTTTAAAATACATATAAATAAAAATTATAGATGATTAAAATAATTTAAAATATTATTATTTGGGGAGGTAAATAAAAAGATCTTTATTTTATAAATTTATAATTAATAGTAAATTAAAATGTTGTATATGTTTAGTAATCATTTCTATTTTTGAGAATTTTCTGTTCATTTCACCACTGAGATTTCAAGTGGCTTTCTTATAGGTTTGCAAGAGCTCTTTCCATATTAAGCAGATTAATGACTTTATAGCACATTCCATGTCATGATTTCAAAATGCTAGGCTTTTAAATTTTGTTTCTAATGTTTATGCAATTTAATCTATCATTCAGGAATTTAACAAATATTTATTGAGAGCCTAGTAAATGCCTGGTATTGTACTAAGTTTAACAAATACAAAGATTAAAAAAATAGTCCCTGCCCTGAAGCAGTCTGCGATCTGGGGAGAGACACAGGAAGAGCTAGTACAACATCTGAATTATGCCAGGGCAGTGAAGAGATGTTTTTAGCGCCATCTGAGGGGTTCAGAGACTCAGGGGAGGTGCTTCTTGAGTTAAATGTTAAAAAGGATAGTGGGGGTGATGCTGTCAATGTTCTATTTTTCTTCACCCAGGTGGTACCTACATAGGTTTTTGCTTTATATTACTATGTTGCACATGTGTGCTTTATGCACATCGTATGAGTGTTATATTTCATATAAATAATGCATAAAGAAAAAAAAGGGAGAAAAAGTAAACTAGGGACCAGGCCAGTTCAGGCTGTAAGCTGACCATAACATTCTGGCTAAAGAATTAGTGGCCCAGTGTTTTTGTGCACACAGAAGTGCCTTTCCATGTAGGAAGGCAATATTTCATATATTTAAGAGTCAGGACATAAAGCATACACATATATTTTAAAAATATATTGTAAGATGTTCCAGCTAATGGAGATTAATAAGACTTTAAAAATCAGAGAAAAGTGACTTATTATCCAAATGGGCCTGGGCACTGATACTGGATATAGAAGGAAGCAGAAATGCCAGAGCTGACAACTGCTCGGAGGTATTTGTCTTCCTTCCTCACTGTACTGGGTTCTGGTGTGGTGACAAAACTAGTAGGAGTGAGCATTAATGTACAATTAATTGTCTGAACACTGGTAACTTTTGTCACCAAACTGATTTTGACTACAAAGTTATTCTTAAGAAAGGTATAAAATGCAAATAAAGTATAATAATGTTTGGGTCTAAAATCTCAGATAATATTAACAAAGACTGAAAAGGTGATGAAGACATCAGGAGAAAGAGTGTTAAAGTTTTTGTATTACACACCACTTGACCTTTCATTCTGGGGCCCAGAAATTGTTTTGTTTCGTTTTTGTTTTTGTTTTTAGAGGTTACCACAATGTTAGCAGAAGCAAGACATATACAATTCGAATGACTAGAAAGCTTTTAAAAGCCAAAAAAAGAGCTAGGTAAAAATAAATAAATAAATAGAAGAGAACAAGGAGCATAAAACACAGAAATATTAATTGGCCTGGGAAAGACTCTCAAGTAGAATTGTACATGAAAATGAAGGGTGCAAACTACATGTATAGTATGAATTCACTTAGCCTTCTTTTTCCACTGGTCAGGGGTCTGGCTGTGAGGAAAACAACCAGCAGGAGATGAGTGTTAAAAGTAGAGTTCTCCTCATAAGAGATAATTGGATAAAGAAGCTGTGGTACATATATAGTATGGAATATTACTCAGCTATAAGAAGAGATGAAATACTGCCCTTTGCGACAACCTGGATTGACCTCGAGATAATAATGCTAAGTGAAATAAGCCAGAAAGAAAAAGTTGAAAACCACATGATATCATTTATACATGGGATATGAACCTAAAAGCAACAAACATGACAAGAGAGACTCATGGACATGGACTATAGATAGTGGTTACCAGAGGGTAGAGGGGAAGGAAGGAGATAGATGGGGTAAAAGGGATCAAATATGTGGTGACAGACAAAAACCTAACTATGGGTGGTGAACATACAATGCAATATATATATGACTTATTGTTGAATTGTATACTTGAAACTGGATTTCATTAACCAATGTCACCATAACAACAACAAAAGCATTCCAGTGTCAAAAAAAAAAAAAAAAAGAGTTGTCTAAATAATGGTAGCTTTTGTTACCAAACTGAATTTTATTAGTTAGATTTCTCAATTTAATGCTGTTGTCCTTCTGACATATATTTCAGTATATGATGAGTTCAGTAAACAGAGGAGTAATAAGGAATGCCTAAAATGTTAACACTGATCATATCTGGAAATTGGGAATTAGAATAAGTTTTGTTTTTACCTTTATATTTCTATAGAATGTATGCATTAAATTTATTACTTTAAAGAGATAGAAAACTTTGCAAAAACAAGACACCCCCCACAACCTCCAAAAATCAGACTATGAGCTCTATGTTACCTCCAAGGCCACCCACTGTTCAGCTCCAGAGACATCATTTTCACCAATCTTCACATGAATGGCAGGCCGTGGAGTTGTGCAGTGCACAGCCCGTGGAACTGTGCCCTGGCCATCTTCTAGCATCTTTCCATTTTTATTCTTTCTTTGTTAATACTACTTTTTCTTCTAATTATAATATCACATAAATACTAGTGATAATTAGGAAACTAGACAAAGTACCTACACAAAAACTATCTGTCTGCTATACCCAGAGGTAACTAAAACTATTACGCTCATTTCCCAATGCTATTCTCTCCCTTGCTTCCAGTCTAAAATAGTAGCCAATCCAATTTATAATCCTGACTTTTTCCTTTTAAGAATTATATTATCAATGTTTTCTTATGTCATTAAACTTTGTACACAGCTTTTAAAATGGCTGCACAATATTTCAAACTATTAATACAGTGTATTTAACTAACCTTGAAGTTAGATTCAAAATTTTGATTCAAAACAAAAAAATCGCTGAGATGAAAAATTTTACTCTCAAATCTCATTTCAGATTATTTGCTTAGGATAAGAGTGAAATGACTATCATTAAGTCTTTTAATACATGTGGTTCAAATTGCTTTTTTAAAAGCTTATTTCAATTTGTGCTCTCACTAGAGAATATGTGGGTTTTCATATTACCAAGACCTTGTTGGCAAAATACCAACATATATCCCAAAAATGAATATTTGTTCTTTAGCAGTAGGAAAAAAAAGCTATCTCAATGTATTTTTAAATTAGTTTTAATTTCTTTGATTATGAAATAAATTAAAAATTTTCATGTGTTTTTCAACTATTTGTCTTTTCTCCTGTACCTTATTTTTTCTTTTGGAATTTTTAACTTTTTAATGTAGATTAATTTCTAAAAATACAATTTGCAGGGCTCATTATGTATTAATGGTATTATCAATTCATCTACAATATTTATGGCATACATACTTCCAGTTTGGCATATTATTTCTCTATTCAGTTGATATATATGTTACTTTAATATTTACGAGCTCAGATCCTTAGTATCCTTTTCCTTTGTATTTTCTTCCACAGCTGTCATTCTTAGAAAGCCCTTCCCCTTTCAGATCAGATTCATATCTATTTCTGTGTGGTTCTATTATGGTTTCTTTTCTTTCATTTAATGCTATAGCTCATCTAAATATACTTTGGGATTTTGTGAGCTATAAGAATCTAAATTGTTTCTTTTCCAAAGAGGTAGGTAACTTACCCAATTGTCTTAAAATAATCCAACTTCTGCCTATAATTTTTCAATGCTTCCTTCATATTTGATCATATTTTGACAATAAAAACAATAACAACAACACAAAAACCAACCAAATAAAAAACCCCAAACCATGCATTTATTTTGAAGAAGAAAAGACAAAGCAGTTTGGACCTATTCATAGTTACTGCTGCATGCCAGGTATTGTTCTAAAATCTCTACACATTGCAGCTCATATCTTCTTCCCACCAATCCTATGCAGTAAGCATTTTCCTTCCCCCATTTTACAGTGTGGGAATGGGAGCCGAGAAGAGCCACTCTGGGTGGCTCCAGAGTCTTCACATTTCCCTAACTACTATCCAGACTGCCCCTGCAAGAAGCAAGCTTCCTATTCCATATTCCAGCTTAGGAGGGGGCACCTTCCCAAACTCTGATGGTTTAACCTGTGGTTTATTTACTTCCTATAAAAGGCATCAGGCAAAATTAAGAAAATTCCCAGTTGTAGAAAAAATAAACACTCTAAGTCAAAGAGAGCCTTCCTAGCTTCAGCCTGGTTGTCACAGGTTGCTGCAGGCAGTGCTGGAAGAAACCCAAATACCTAGCTAATGGGATGTCTCTTCCAGGTCCAGGGCACCCACTCGGCTCCCTACGCCCTGGCCTGACTCTGTGCCACTGATTCCTCATTCAAACACATATGGGAAGGAAGGAACAAGGCTTATATACAAGCACGTTCTCAGCAGTGCTGCTTATGGTATTTTAAAAATAGAAACAACACAAATGTCTATGTTTTCAAGCAAAACAAAGCATACACAAAAGGTAATATCATATGTTACATTAATAATGTTGCTGAAAAATGTTTAATGACATAAGAAAATATTCTCTGTATATTACTGAGTAACATTTTAAGTTATTAAACATATAGACAACATGGTTTCAGTAATGTATCAATTATCTAGATCTAGATAACTATTTATCTATATATCTCTACATATGTAGATCTAGAGATATAGATATGTGTATATAAAAAGGATATATTTGTGTATATACAATATGTATCTTTTCAATTACACACACACACACACACACACACACACACACACACGCACACACACACAAGAAGACCATATATCAAAGTGTACATATTATCTATGGAATCAGAATGTCTTTGTTCAATCCTGGCTTAGTGACTTATAGGCTGTGAGACATTAGGTAATTTATTTAATTTCTCAATGCCTCAGCTCTCTTATCAAAAAGCTCTTAGAATAGCATGTGGCGTATCAAAAGTACTCAGTAAGTGTCCATTGCTATTATTACTATTTTCATATTTTGCATATTTACAGCATTTTATTAAAAGCCTATTGTTTTAATGTTTAGAAAGATGATATTATCTCATCACAGAAAATCTAAGAAGCATCTGCACCCTTTCTTTGGTGGTAAGTGGCTCTGCCCACAGCACTGAGCAATGGAAAGTTCTAGTTTCCATCTTTCTTTATATCCAACTTCCTACTCAATGTCACACTATGGGTCCCATTGGACCTCAAAATCAAAATGTCCCACACAGAATGATTATCCATTCCACACCCCAGGCAAAAGGATGGCCTACGCCCCATTGTAATATGACATTTGTCCCCAATATCAGCTGGTGAGAGCTTCTCTCTCAGGGACCACACCCTCAAAAACCACTTATGAAACGAGTAAACGAATGAAGGAATGAATGAAGGAATGATGAATGACTCTGTCCTTATTTTTCCCCATCAAGGCAATCCACAACCCACTGCATAGCCATCCAAGCTGAGAGCATGCGTAGTCTTAATTACCTCCCCGTATGCAACGGTGTTATTGTATCTTCTCATTTCTGGGTAAACGTGGTCCAGGTACCACTGGAAATTCTTACACTTTAAACTTTTCCTTAAGGCTCTTCTTTCAGAGACATCACCTATGTCAATTCCTGGGTTCTGAAAATAGAAGCAAAGGACATTAGTGACTGGGGACCTCTGGCTGGAGAGAAGGACAGGTGGTGTCACCCTTGGGAAAACTATCAGAGAGAAATCTTAATTTCTGTGCATGCTTGCTCAGAAGGTTGAATTAAGGGAACCTACTATATTATCTAGCCCCAAGCTAGATACTACTGTTCCCGAGTGTATCATGCAGTCCCTATTGTTAGCTGCCCTTTTTATTGCCATGCAAAAGGGATCCTGGAACACACTGGTGTGACAACCTATGTTCTCAGCTCCATCTCTTCCACATTTCCTCAGTGACTATCTGAGCCAATTATTAGAGTAATTATTTGATTAAGACAAGAAAATAGATGCCTATAAACCACCTCTTGTCTTTCTTTTTACACATGTGTAACTTCCCCCTTTTCAGCTCTTTGTGAAGTTCATTTATGCAGAAGTGAAAATAATTTTCCATTGAAAAGCTTGTAATGATGTTCTAATGAATAATTCACTCTGCTTTTACAGAAATGAACCTATAATGGGCTGCTGTGTGCTGACAAGGGGAAATAAAGTAGCTGAAATATGACTCCACCGACTCAGCCACAGGATGGCCATGAACCAGCAGAGCTAGGATGCTCTCTCTGTAGAGGCAGGCAGCCAGGCAGCATCTTGGTGGACCAAGAAAAGAGTTCAAGTTCTTTCATTAAGCCAAAGAGTGATTTCAAAGGAAAATCCTTTTAAATGTCAAACATTACAATTCGAAGGCAAACCTGGGCAGCAATATTTAACTTTTTTTTTTTTTGGTTGAAAGAATTTTTATTACTTTTATGCACAGAAAACTTGACAGAGTTGCACCCCAGTTTGGTAGCCAGTTCTTTAGCCTTTGCCTTTTCCAGCTTGGCATTACGAGCCACTAGTTTTAGGCTCAGGGTGTTACCTCCCCATTGATGGCAGATCTCATCATATCTGTCATTGTAATTGCTCTGGACAGCTTCTCCTGGTTTAGCCAGTGCTCCTTTGCCTTCTGAGTTAACCTGTGTGAAGATGACAGTGGTGCATGTCTTCCTGGGGACCAGATGTCTCAGCCTGGCCTTTCTCCTTGATAATGCAGTAGGGAACCCCCATCTTATGGAACATGGCAGGCAGGAAGACAATCAGTTCAATGGGATCCATGTCATGTACGATCACTATCAGCTGACGCTTTTTTTTTTTTTTATGCCTACAGCACCTGGTCTTTGTAGGTGGTCTCCCATCCAAGTACTAATCAGTCCCACCCCTGCTTAGCTTCCAAAATCAGACATTGGGCTTGTTCAGGGTGGCATGGCCGTAGACCATGGACCATGGCTCTATTGGGGTGTGAACTCAGGACCTTCTGCATGTAAAGCAGACATGCTAGCCACTACACTATGGAACCACGTCCTCAGCTGAGCCTTTTTGTTTTTCACCAAAGTGGTGACAGAAGTAATGCCTGTTCGAAGGACAGGTGGCCTTTGGTGGGGACATCCCATTTGCCAGCTCCTTTTTTCTTAGCCTGAGCCAACAATCTCTGCTTCTTCTCTTGCTTTGTCTCTGGTCTGTACTTGTGAGCCAGCTTGAGCAATTGAGTAGCTGTTTGGTGGTCCAAGGCCTGGGTGAACTGGTTAATCACAGGAGGCACTTTCAGATGCTTATAGAGAATAGCCTTTTGCAGCTGCAGCTGAATGTAGAGGGACCATTTGACAAAGAAGACGAGGCCTCTTTTGAGCTGGATGTCCTGTCCAATGCCAAAACTCTTGAGTCTTTTCCCAAATAGGGCATTTACCACCTTTTTGGCCTCCTGCTTCTTCAGGACAGCAGAGACCAGGGCCACCTTCTTCCCCTTGGCCTTCTTTCCCTTACGCATCTTGGGCAGCAGAAGGAAAAAAAAAAAAGCTAACTCTTTGTTTTAATATACTTTGCACGATTAATGAGAAAGGTCATTTGTGAAATGTGTGGTAGGGTACACTGGCATTAGGGACCAGAGGCTGTTTGTATTGCTGCAGAAAGCACCGAGTTAGAGTCAGCAGCCCTGAGTTCTTACAACTCTGAATAACACCACCACTCTAGGCCATGACTCTTCATCTGTAAACAGGAAAAATAACACCTATTCCACTAACATCACATGAAGAAACCAAGGCAGATGGTTCCTGAGTCATAAGGTTGTTGAGTGCTAAATGAGATATTGCACATAAGGAACTTATCTAGTGCCTAAGACATAGTAAAGGCTCAACAAGTGTTGCCTATCTTTATATCATAACATGTAAAATCATTCATGGTGTAACAGCTACATGGCCATTGGGGGGTTCTCAATGATTAGAACATTATTTCCATAATTGTAACAACAACAATATCAATTCTTTTGTCCTCTTTATCCACAGACTTGCACACATCCAACTGCATTTCTGCTGTTCTGGGCTCCAGCCTCCTGAAACACAGGGACTGCCATTTCTCAGGGGGTCAATTCTAGGGCATGGCTTGGACACCTGCAGGAGCTCTGCCTGAGGAGATGAACCCAACTGTGGCTGAGGGTTTGGGTGACCCCTCTGTGCTGTGGAAAATAAAAAATGCTCACCAACATTTCCATATCATGTACCAGGCACTGCTCTAAGTATGCCATGTATACTTAGATTTACTACTACAGTTCTCACAACCACCTAAGGAAGGAGGACTTGCTTTAATCTCATTTTATAGCTGAAGAACATAAGGTACAGATGCAATATAAATGGATTTATTCAAGATCTCATAACTAGTAAGTGGCAGAGCTGGAATTCAAAGGGCTGCAGTAACACAGGAATTCTCCTAGACTATATTCTGGGCATACTATGGAAGAGAGTTGAAGAGCCATGTAAACCAGGGATTTGGCATACAGTAGGGGTACATGTCACAGGAGCTCCATGGGAGGGCACACAGTGAGAGCAGATGATAAGGTCTGGTGCCAAAACCTTTGCGTAAGAATCTTCTGGTCACAATGTATGTTCAGGAGAAGGGCATCCAGTTAATATAATAAGACTTAGATTAACAGATATGGCCCTTCTAATCTTTGTAAATGGATTTTGAGATTTCTATTGTCATGGTCCCCATGTACAGTGAGGATTCTAAAACCTGGAAATCCGTGAATTCCTCAAATGCATTTATAATTTTTCAAGTGTTAGCATATTTATGGAGAGGAACTATCATCTTGTTAAAGATATCAATGATCTGTCAAACACAAGGATCACTGTACTAGGGAGATGGTGAGGGATGGTGGGTAGTACCTCCAGAGGCAGGTTCCATGCTATGTACACATGAGACTTGTAATCATCCATCCAGACCTCAGCCACCCGGAGAGCATTCCTCTTGGTGTAGAAACCAATGTTGCTGTTGTATGGCTTCTTCTTCCGCTCAATATGGGCCACCCGTGAGCAAGGCAAGACCTCCATGCTGCCCCCGCAAAGCCACACCTGGAGGTATAAGAACTTCATTAGCTTGACAGAGAAATTCACAGAGGCCACTATCCTTCCCTGAGACCCAAAGGCAATGGCTCAAAGATTTAGCATGAGTGAGAAATACGTATTAATACACAAAGCCACTGAGAAATACGTACTAATACGCAAAGCCACTCAGGATTGGTTTGTTACTTCAGCAGAGCCTAACCTCACTTAACCAAAATACAATAGTTTAGGGTACCAAAATCCAGCTCTGGGTATGAGAGGCACATACAACTGAGATGCTCCTGTTGACACATGGGTTTTCTTAGTTCTCAGTAGTGCACAATTGGCATTCATGAAGATTTTCTTTCCTACTTGGTTGAAGCTGTGTCCTATAAACCTAGACTGGAAAATTCAAACTAAAAAACAGACTAGCTTTATTTCTATCAGCACAAAGTGTACAGTGGTCTAGTTTTGCATTGTTAATATGCTCTATTTTTGAGTCCTGAAAGCACAGATACCTAGCCTTCTGGCAGCACCTGTCCCAACATGATCATGTGCAGGTGTCACTTGTTGAAATATTCAAATGGAAGGCTGAAATGATAGGTGTCTTTGAGAGATGCAAAAGCCCAAAGAAGTGACACTTGCCATCCTCTGCCTAAGCATAGCAGAGATTCTGGCTCAAAGATCCTGCTCCCAGAGGAGAGCTAGACCATCTAACTACTCTTAAGTCCCAGGGAGGAAGAACAAAACATTTCCTTTTTTAAAAAATTAAAATTATTGGTTAATAAAATCCAATAGGTTTCAAACAAAACATTTCTGATTATCCAGAAGGACTAATATGTGAAAATGAATGTCCTGGTACTGGTGGGGAGAGAAGGAAGAAGACACAGGGAAGTTTTGAGGACCTGTGAGGCTGTCCTGCTGTGAGTGTCCTGTATACTCTCCATAAATGAGAATGCACTGGTGAACTACTTTTAATCTCCCAGAAACCCCCCTCAAGAACACTGCGACACTTTTGAGTATTTGTACACTTTTCCTGGGCCCTTATTGATTAAATTTGGTGGCACAATCCATGTGTGTATGATTTTCAGTTTCTGTTTCCCAATTCTGGTTATACCACAGGGAAATGAGTCAGCTGGAAAATTCTCCCCATCTCCAATAATCCTCTCTCACATTGCTCATTTCTTCAAGAAGGAGACTGGGAGCTAAGAGATTGGTGGGCAGGGGATGGTCCAGACTAATTTGATTTGGGACCAATAACTAGGTGCCCCCATTGAGGCAGATCCAGCTAGAAGGAAGCCAAGTCAGAGAGGCAAATTTTGGCAAGAAGCCTATGGGGAATATGGGTGAGAAACCTTACAGGGTAAAGCAAGGTGGCTTAATTTCCAGGGATGGGCAATATACAAAGACACAGAGTTTCACAATCACATGGCATTTGCTGGTTTCAAGATTCAGGGAATGAATGGAAAGAACCCCATGTTTATGCACTAGAAAATTTAATTGTTGAGATGGCATTACTCCCCAAATTCATCTGAAGAGTCAACTTTCAACAAGGGTACCAAGACAGTTCAGTGGGGAAAGAATAGTCTTTTCAACACATTCTGCTGGGATGACATGCAGAAGAATACATTTGAAATTCTACCTCATAACATACACAAAAATTAACTTGAAATGAATCAAAGACCTAAATGTTAGAACTAAAACTATAGAACTCCTAGAAAAAAAACAAGGGTAAGTTTTCATGACCTTGAAGTAAGCAAATGTTCATCACCTGATGAATGGATAAATAAATGTGGTATATATACACAATGGAATATTATTTAGCAATAAAAATAAATGGAGTATTGATACATGCTACAATGTGGATGAACCTTGAAAACATGCTAAATGAAAGAGGCCAATTATATAGGACCATGTATTATAAAATTCTATTTACATGAGATGTTGAGAATAAGGAAATCTGTAGTGACAGAAAGTAAATTGATGGTTTCCTAAGGCTGGGGGTGGGGTTGGAGGAAGATAGATGTGGTATTTCCTTTTAGAGGGATGAAAATGTTCTAAAATTGATTGTGGTGATCCCTGCACCACTTTTTGAAAGTACTAAAAATCATTGAGTTGTATACTTTGATTAGGTGAATTATATGGTGTGTGAACAACAAAGCTATACAAAAATAAGTAAATTGATAGACATATAGATAAATAAACCCATAGAGAGATGGGGGAAAGAAATTCCAGGGATGGATTCCAGGCTGGGGAGGCTCAGGAGGACTAATGAAAGCAAAGCAGCTCTCTATGAGGGCTGGGTATGTAGCAGGGATCACAGATGCAGATATGTGAGGGGACTCAGCGAAAGCTGGAAACTCAGTCATGAGGACAGAGCCTCCAGGTGGAAACAGAACCCACAGCCAGGCCAACTTAGTGCCAATCCTCTGTAAGCAGTTCACCTAAGGTCAGTATTGTTCCAAAGCCTAGGATGCCACTAGGCTCACAAGAGGACTCAAGTGGCCTTAGCTATTAGAAGTGAAGGTGAGAGGGAAGAGGAGCCAGGTTGGACTTTATGTCAGATCCCAAACCTAACCTCTTAAATAACAGGGGAGCAATGTGTGTGCCAGGCTTGGAGGCAGGCAGTGCAACATATCTGTCCTATGTGGCAGAGACCCTGGCTTCCTGTCCTGGGTTCTGACATATGGATATCAAATAGCACGTTCAATGGGCACCAACTAAGAGCTTCTCAGCTCTTCCTGTACAGTCTGTAACAGGGCAAGGGTCTCACAGATATTTGGCATTTTGTGGGTACACCTCTCTGCTGGGCCCAGAAAACCTAGAGTGAATTACTATGTCGGGCGCTAGCCCAGATGCCTGTAATATTGTCACAGATCCCCTCTATCTGGAGCACATTCTTGTTACTATTTTGTGCCTGCCAAGTGAGGTCTGCACCTCAGCCTGTCACCTTTAGTGACCCAGACTGGATTTAAGGTCATAAGCATGAACAATCATCAGCAGCATATCTTACGTGAGACAGAAAATAACATCACTGCAATACTTAAGTGGCACACTATTCTGGAACTATCAGTCAGAAGAGATAATTCAAAGATTTAAAAAAAATGAAGGAGGGAAAGAAGGAAAGAAGAAGTAGGAGGAAGGTGGGAGGGAGGGAAAGAAAAAGAAACACACACAAAACACCCAGTGAGCACGGAAGGCAAATGAGCTCAGTCCCTCAGCCACGAGGGTCAGCCCCAGCCCTGGAACAGGTTCAGGGAACTCCTCTCTGCCTTATCTTTCTCTGTTCTCCACTTCTGCAGTCACCTTCCCTCAGAGAGGTGAGTGGCTTCATTCTGCCTGTTCTAGACCCCAGGAACAGCCAAATAGTTACAACCAAACAGCAAATACCAAATATCAACTGCTTTATGAAATCCTCACAGATGAGGAAACTGAAGGTCTTGGAGTAAGTTGTTAATAATCCCCTCAGTAAGTAGAGGAGCCAGAACCACAACCTTAGCCACATGCCATACAACAGGCCAGCCCTTGCTTGCTGGGCACTGCATATCTGACCCCTGCTATCCGGGGTAAGCTGACCTGTGGCCATGTACCCTCAAACTTTTCTTCCTCAGCTACAGCTTGTACTTCACTCAGGGTGTCTTGCTACACTTCTGACCTGCATTGTAGCTGGGTGAGTGAGGGGAACAGAGCATGTGCACATGATCCAAGGAAGCTCAGTGAATCAGAGGTGGTACCAACAACACCCTCAAGGTCAGGAGTATCATTGTTAAGGGTGTCAAGGTTAGCCACCTACTGTACCAAGTCATCTGGCAGCATGGCACTGCAAGGGAAAATGGAAAAAGCCAGTGAGTCTGGCAATTCTCAAGTCCCAGAAGGTTGTGCTTTGAGTTGGTCAGGAGTGGTCACAGTAGAGCTCATGTGCTGCCCCCAAGTGGTGATGAGGTGATGTGAAATCTGTCCATGGTCAAGTGACTAAGCCTAGATAGTAGAAGTGAAGAAATTTGAGAGAGCAGACCAAATGCTTTAGTAACAAAACAACATGTCAGCTAAGGCAGCTGCCAGGGGTATTCCAGAAGAATTCACCTCACTTCTGACTCTACCTGAGAGGTGTGAAAGCAAAAGGGAGCTCCCCAAACAGGGAGCAATCCACTTTATCCTTCTGGCAGATGTAATAGCTAACTATGTGTGTCCCAGGTACAGCTGATCCCAAGGAAGCATCCCAAGGATCTGTTCTCCACATCACTGTTTATCAGCCAAAATGGTGAGGTCTTACAGAGACTAGAAGAAATGATACCAAAGGGAAACCAACAGAAAGGTTGAAATTAAAGACTGTCTGGCACATCTCTAATGTCAAGGATGAAGAAGAAAGGGAACTAGCTCCCTGGAAAAGAACTCTGGGCCCAGGGCTCTTCCACAGAGGAGGGAGCAGGCCCTCCAGATGGGCTGATATGGGCCAGCAGAAGGCACATTATGAGCTCTGGGACCAGTCCCTAGATCAGGGAACCCATGGCACTGCTCTTGGTGACTCCCTGTTAGGGAAGTGAGATGAGAGCCATGGTTAAATGGCAATGGGCCATCAGGAGGTGTGACAACTCCAGGAACAGGTATTAATTAACTTATTCATCCAGAAGACACCCAATCAGGGCCCACTTTCCAGCATGGCAATGAAATGGGGAATGTGAACAGATGGGTTCTTCCTCTCATGAAGTTGATGATCTTGCAAGGGAATCAAATTATTAATTGAAATTAATTAAGTTTTATTAATTAAATCATCACAGACCATCAGAAAGGACGCTAACCTCCATGAAGGAAAGCAACGCAGTGCTGGAAAAAACAGCATTCAACAAAGGGATGTGGCCAATAGGCTCAGAGAAAGCATCCCTAAGGTGGGACACTTAAAGTGAAATCTGAAGGGCTAGACTAAGCTAACTCAGTTAAAGAAGTGGAGAAAGTGGACAAGAGCCCCCAGCACAGAGGCAGCTAGTACAGATGTAATGACCTTGTGTGGGAGAAAAGATGATGCAGGGGATTGAATTCAAAGACAACAGCAACATTCCTCCCATGGTCCTCTGCAAAGTGACTTTTTTGCTCCTCTCATTAAAAGGTTGGATCTGTTCTACCTCCTCTTGGATCTGGGCTGGTTTTATGACTTAGACTGATTAGAATATAGTAAAAGTGATGTATTGCACTAAGACAAAATCTTAGGGGCTTTGCGACTTCCAGCTAATCTCTCTTAGAATGCTGAGTCTGGCATGATCTGAAGGAGCTGAGAGTAAAAGACCATAGCGTGAGGGAGGTCCAGCCCTTACAGTCCTCCCGGCTGAGGCCCCAGGCATGTGAGTTAGGCCAAGAGGGGGCAGACATCCCCAGCCAATGTCACAGAGAGAGAAGAAACACCCACTTGATGCCAGCCAAACTGCCAAACTCCATAATTGTGAGTAAATCGATTGTCGTTATTTTAAGCCACTAAATTTGGGCTTATGTAAACTTACGTGATACACATAAGGTATTTAAGAAACTAAAAGAACAACCAGCCATGTGGCTAGAACTCAGGCATAAAAGAGAAGAGAATAGTGTGAAAGGAAGGTGGAGGGGTAGGTGGGGTTCACACTAGCAGCAGGGCCTGTAGGTCACATTAAGAAAACTGGTCTTTTTTCTAAATGAGAAACTGCTAAAAAATTTGGATTAAAAGGGAAAGTATAGGGAACATATTAGCAGTGAAGGGAGGGGAGACAGAAAAACAAGAGGGTGTTACTAACATCCAGGAGAGAAACATCAGTAGCTTTGGCTAGGGTAGCAGAATAGAAATAGGGATGTGGACAGACTGAAGGTCTGTTAATAGGCAAAATCATCAGTAACATATTGGTATGGCAGGGAGGGAAGAGGAGGGGTCAAGAATGATTCTTATATTTCTTGCTTGTGTAGCTTGCATTCACTTGCTTGCGGTAGCATTATTCACTGGTCCAGAAAGCCGGCCCAACCTACCCAGGAATCTGGAGGAAACAGAGACCATCACATTCAACAATACATTAAAATGAGTATATACCATGACCAAGTAGGATTTATCCCAGGGCTATAAGGATGGTTCCACATCTATAAGACAGTCAATGTGATACATCACATCAACAAAATTTTTTAAAGTCATATGATCATCTCAATAGATGCAGAAAAAAGCATTTGACAAAATTCATCATCCTTGTATGATTAAAAACTCTCATTCAGTAAAGTGAGCATAGAAAAAACTTACCTCAATGTGTGTGTGTGTGTGTGTGTGTGCGCGCGCGCGCGCACATGTGTGTATGTGTGTATGTGTGTATCTTGCAACTTTACTAAGTTCATTTATTAGTTCTAATAATTTTTTTGGTGGTGTTTAGAGTTTTCTATATATAGTATCACATCTGCAAATAGTAAGAGTTTTACTCTTTCTTTTTTCTGATTTGCGTGCCTTTTCTTATCTGATTGCTGTGGCTAAGACTTCCAACAGTATGTTGAATAGAAGTAGTGATAGTGGGGATCCTTGTCTTGCTCTTGATCTTAGAGGAAAAGCTTTCACTTTTTCACCATTCGGTATAATATTAGCTGTGGGTTGCCATATATCTCACTACAATTCCAATTAAAATACCAATTGTATCCTTCTCAGAACTAGAACAACTAATCCTAAAATTTATATGAAACCATAAAAATCCCAAATAGCCAAAGAAACCTTGAGAAAGAACAAAGTGAGAGGTATCATGCTCCCTGATTTCAAAGTATACTGCAAAGCTACAATAATAAAACAGTATGGCATAAAAACTAATATATAAATCAATGGAATAGACTAGAAAGCTCAGAAACACATTCTCACTTATGTGGTCAATTAATCTATAACAAAGGAGGCAAAGACATACACCGGGGTAAAGACAGTCTCTTCAATAAGTAGCGTTGGAAAAACTGGACAGATGCATGAAAAAAAATGTTCTTACACCATCTACCAAATAGACTTAAAATGGCATAAAGACTTAAATGTAAGACTTGAAACCATAAAATTCCTAGAAGAAAACAAAGGAAGTTAACTGTTTGACATCAACCTTAGCGATATCTTTTCGTGTATGTCTCCTCAGGCAAGAGCAACAAAAGGAAAATAAACAACTGGAACTACATCAAACTAAAAAGTATTTGAACAGCAAAGGAAATCTTCAACAAAATGAAAAGACAACCTAATAAATGAGAGAAGATATTCATAAATGGTATTTCTAATAAGGAGTTAATATCCAAAATACATAAGAAACTATATAACTGAACACCAAAAAAAAAAAATCCATTTAAAAATTGGCAGAGAACCTGAATAGACATTTTGCTAGAAAGGACATACAGATGACCAATAGATATATGAAAAGATGCTTATCATCATTAGTCATCAGGGTAGTGCAAATCAACATCACAATGAGATATCACCTCATACCTGTCAGAAAGGTTATCATCCAAAAATCAACAAACAACAAAGTTTGGCAAGGATGTGGAGAAAAGGAAACCCTTGTGCACTGCTGGTGGGATTGCAAATTGGTGCAGTCACCATGGAAAACAGTATGGAGGTTCCTAAAAAAATTAAAAATAGAGCTGCCATATGACCCAGAAATTATACCTCTGGATATATAGTCAAATAAAAAAAAACACACTCATTTAAAAAGATATATACACCCCTATGTTCACCGCAGCACTATTTACAATAAAGATATGGAAGCAGCCTAGGTGTCTATCAATAGACAATTGAATAAAGAAGATGTGGCACATATATACAATGGAATATTACTCAGGTATAAAAAAGAATGAAATATTGCCATTTGCAAGACCATGGAAGGCTATTGAAGGCATTATGATAAGTGAAATAAGTCAGACAAAGACAAAAATTGTACTTCATTTATATTTGGAATTAAAAAAATCCCAAAGTAAATGAAAACAAAATAAACAGACCCATAGATAGCGTGAACAAGCTGATGGTTGCCAAAGGTGAGGGAAGTGGGGGATGGGTAAAAGAGAAGGGAGAGAGAGAGAGAGAGAGAGAGACAGACAGACAGACAGACAGACAGACACAGATATACAGACAGAGAAAGTTGATGCCCTGGAAGAAGAGGACACTATGGGAGAGGGATGTCAGTGGGTGGGATTGACATCTCCATCATCACTAAATTGGGCGAGAGCCTTCTAGGGTGCACTAGTTTAATTCCACCTTTGAGGCATGTTTCATTTATTCATTCAACTCATATAATTTAATAAATATTTCACTAACTCTTTAGAGCCTTCAAGATTATGGAAAATATTTCATCAAACTAGGAAAAATTGTTATTTCCAGAATTACCCCTGAATCTCAAGGAAATAATGGTCTCCTTGATTGTCCTCTATATTTTCCCAGCAGAAGTCTTGTGTCTTCTTCAAGGGCAGGGTGAGAAGCTGTCTTAGATCTCAGTCTGTGCTTCTGAATCAGTAAGGGAACTCTTTAAAATTACAAATGTTTGGATCTCACCCCAGACCTAGGGGTACCACTGGGTATTTAAAAATTTCTCCCACTCTTTATATTGTGAGGTGTAGCCAGGTTTGGGAGCCACTGAGCTAGGGAACATTAATACCTTTTCCAAGGCTTTGGTATAATGACTCAATATTACAGAGGCTGAAAGAAGCTAAGATGTGCCTGGCCAAAGCCAAGACAACCTGGCAGTGGTTCCAGGGTGTTGAGATGAGGTACAGACATCTAACGTGCCAGGCACTGCCCCAGCCGCACTCTCTCCAGTGCCTCTTGCACTGAGGATTGTGGTTGGCAAAGGAGAAAATTGTAGGAGCCTGAAGCCATTGCCTCAGTGAAGGTGAAAGGCCATTGGGGGAGCCCAGAAGCCAAAGGCAATGTGACTGCTTTGCTTATGTCAGCTATTCTTGTATGTAGCGGCCGCCAAACACTTTTGCTATACATTCACATCTGGAAAAAAATTAAAGCACATCCTCCAATATGTTTACTTTATACATTTCAAATTATATGCACATGCTACTGTACTAATATATTTTACACATGATAAATTTACATGTAGAGAGAAATTTAAAATGATATAAAAAGTGAAGCACTGCTATATTCCTCTTGTAACCCAATGGATCATCTCGAGTGGTCCACTTTGGAAACCACTGCAAGAATTCAAATATTCCAGGTATAGTCTTATCCCACCATGTTTAGAGGCCAGCTGTTTATCAAAAGCAGAAGGAAGTATTATTCAGAAATGAGTAAGTTTGAGGCCAAAGTAAGAATGTCTCACTGAACTTAGTGAGAATGTTCAATCTGTAATTAGAGTGTGAACACTGAGCATCATGATTACGTGAAAGCCACTTTTCCTGAGATGCTCCAGGCACCATCGGGCCAATGTTCTCTGGAAAGAGCCACCCACCCCACTCCATGCTATTGCAGAAGAAGGCCCAGAGTCCTCTCCCCACCCCACATTTAGATCATTCAGATTGAACAGGATTCTACAAGAGCCAGAATTAAACTCAGGTGCCATCCTGAGCACTCTGTTCTTTAGCATCTGCCAATCCATTGCCAAGTCCTACAAACGATGCCTTTTACTCATGGCTCAACTCCACTTACTTCCCTTCATACACACCATGAGCACCAGACCAACTCCTCCTCTACCATCACTTCAGGCTTCCAGCACCTGGACCATAGCAACCACCTCTCCACGGCCACATCCAACCTCCCTCCACTTGGCAGCAAATGATCCAACCATGCCACGCCCCTGAACACTTCCCTGGCTCCCTCTGCTCTGAGAATAAAGTCCAAAATCTTAATGTGACTTTCAAGGACTTGCATCGCCTCCCTCACCAGCATCATCTCTTCAGATTCATTCCCTCCACAATCCTGCTTCTTAGTTTTCTATGCAGCGCACTCCCTCCAGCCTCAGAGCCTTTCTATCCCTCTGCCTGGGACGCCCCTTTCCTCTCCATCTAATTAACTCCTGCTGCAGCCTTTTGTTCAATCACTGCTTCCTCAGGGAAGCTCCCCCATAAAGTCAGAGCACCTATTACATGCTCGTGTAGCACCTACCACAGTTGTGATTTTGTGAGCATATTACTTTCTTCTTCACTACAAGCTCGATGAGGGCAGTACCTACAACATCCTTTGTCCCCCCTGCCCAGCACTGTGCTTGAGACACAGTAAGGACCCAATAAATTCCCGTTCAATAATTAGATATGTGAATGTATTAATAGAGGGAGGCTGGAAGGCAGATATATGAAAAATGTCTGGAGAGGGGACAGAGGAGAAAAGGAAGGAAGAATAAAAGAAAAGAAAAAATGGCAATTGTCTAGAACATACAACATGATTGGCAGAGAAAGGAAAATCAGATAGACCAAGGGTCTTTACTATAGGGCTCAACAACAGAAAATCTAAGTCCCTCCAACTTCTCCTCCCACAAACCCAGAACCAGCCCCCTGCTTCTAGGAACACGCTGTTCCTCAGCACCCCAACTGGGATGTGAATCCACCCTGCAGTGTTCACCACCAACTGCCCAGCCCTCCCTGGACTCAGTTGGATGACATGTTTGAGCACAGCTGAGAGATACTGAAGTAGGAGTCAACTACTGTACTCTCTAGTGAGGAAAGGCCACGGGCTCCACTTCTCCAGAATATGGGCACACCAATTCTTCCCCCAAAACCCCAGTTTTCTCATCTATAAATGTGGGTCAGGTTATCTCTGAGGCTCCTTTCAGCTCTAGTGTTTGAGTCTGTGATTCTCTACACTACAGACCACAGACCCAGGCTTCAGGCTCAGGGGGCATCACTAGTGGTAGACATCAGCTTTCTTAGGCTGCCCACCGAGGTTTAGCTTTCTTGAGAAATAATCTCAAGACCACCAGGAATCCCCCAACTAATGAATCAGGCACGTTGTCTAGACCTCTGGTATATCTCTGGACCAAATCTCTGGGACACCTTGGGTTTCCCATGTGCATCCTCTCTCATATCCTCTAGGCATGCACTCAAGCTCTATTTTCACCTGATGAGCCAGTCGACACCCGGTGCTACTTACTGAACAAATTTCTTGAATTGCATTTTCTTGTCTTTGCATAAGAGAGACACTACTGGATCTCAGATCTAAACCACTGCTTGAGTGTGTCAATCCTACTTTTAATTTGTTCCAAACTGCTTTCTGGCTAGTGTGGGGTTAATTCAAACATAGCCCCTCCATGCACACCAAAGGCAAAGAAACATCTGGGTCGGCAGCCCCAAGGAGGACAATGAACAAAGCTTTCCCTGGGTTGTGCTTGCCCCCAGAGACACTACGCATTGCTCTCATGGGCACTATGTGTCCTTTTGGCTGTTCCTATGGACGTCATCTCCCCGCTTCACCGGAAGACATGGCTGGTCCGGTCCTCCCCAACACTAGTTAGACAGTGTGTCTGGCTCTCAGCTCTCATCTGTGGGGGATGATCCTTGTTCCTCGGGATGAGGCAATCCCCCTCTCTTCTGCTCACACATAAAACAATGCTTGCTCTGGGCTGGCTGCCTTTTCCTGCAGCTCCAACCACCAAGTGCTGAAGCCTCTCTGTACTGTGAGTAATAAATGGCGTGTCTCATGCCACTGGCCCTCCTGGTGGTTTTTTGAAATATCCAAGGCCCAGGTGCAGGTTCCTGGCCTGGAGTCCCTGCATTACAGCTAGCCACCATCACTTTCTTAGATTAATTCTTTTGTTCTATTATCAGTTGTATAATTGGCTTCCTCTTGAAGGCCATTTTTCATACTCCCCAGAACAAGCACTATCACGTCCTAGAATGTTAAGGTGAATAGAAAGTAAGACACTGGTTTGGGCTGAGATGTTGGTCTTCCTCACTCACCATGGGGCACCCAGCCCACTAGTCTTTCCTGCTGAGGTACACACAGGCCAAGATGACCAACCCATGACAACGTGTGCCAGTGTTCAGTGTCACCTACACAGCGCATAAATTTTGCATGTTAAACTGTCAGATGTCAATTTCTTTTGTTTGGGGTATGTGGACTTTTCTTGATCTGTGCAAGTTAATTAATTAAGAAAGAAATTAATTAAGATAAATTAATTAATTTTCTTCCGAATCCTCACCTAGCCCAGACCAAAGCCCATATCTTGTCCAGGCCCTGCCAAAGATATCATGTGAACCGGTGGGCCTGCCTACTGCTTTTGGGGTAGGAAATGAGTAGATATGGTGGAGGGCAGAAGCAAGCTGTCAGGGGCAGTGCTGGACTTGTTTGAAGGTGCACCACAGAGAGTAGAAGAGAAATCAAAGTAACTATTGGATAATTGATTCAGTCCAAAAGAGACTAGGAAATCCTGCAGAACGTTTTGATGACAAATAATGAAGCAGCGCAAAATATGAAATGAGTTTTACTCATAGGACCACAGGCCTAGTGTCACAGGTCTGGCTGAAAAGGCAGTCTGAGAAGGCTGAGGTGTTTGGTTTTTGTTTGTTTATTTAACATTTTTATAGATATACAATATACAGACTATTAAATTTACCTGTTTAATGTGTATCATTCAATAGTTTTAATATATTCAAAGTAGTACAACCATGATGACAATAAATTTTAGAATATTTTCATCACCCAACTAGAAACCCCACACCCATTAGTAGTCAGCACATTAATACTTGCCACCCTCCCCCAGTTCTAGGCAATCACTAATCTTTTTTCTGTCTCTATGGATTTGCCTATTCTGGACATTTCATGTAAGTGGAATTAGACAATATGTGGCCCTTTGTGGCTGATTTCTTCCACCGAACACAATGTTTTCAAGATTTATCCATGTTGTAGCACATACCGTTATTCCACTCCTTTTTGTGGCTGAATAATTTTCCACTATATGGACATACTATATTTTGTTTATCTGTTCATTAGGTGATGGACACTGCGTTGTTTCCATTTTGGCTGTTATGAATAATGCTGCTACAAACATTCATGTACAGGTTTTTATACGGACATATGTTTTCATTTCTTTGAGGTATGTACCCTAGGAGTGGACTTACTGGATCATGTAATACCTTCTATTTAACCTATGGAGGAACTGCCAGACTTAATCAAAGTGGTTGCACCATTTTACATTCCTTTCAGCAGTGTAATGAAGGTTCTAATTTCTCCATATCCTTACTATCCCTTGTTATTGTCCATCTTATTGATTATAGCTATCCTGGTGGATGCGAAGTAGCATATGGTTTTGATTTGCATTTCTCTGATGGCTAATGATGTTGAGCATGTTTTCATATGCCTATTGGTCATTTGTCTATCTTCTTTGGAGAAATGTCTATTCGGATCTTTGCCCAATTTTTAATTGAGTTATTTGTTTCGTTTGTTTTTTTTCATTATTAGCTGAGGCCTTATGGTGAAAATAAACTTGGCTTCCAGTACCATATGTTTCCCTCTCCTCACTCTTCATCATCTCTTTTTGGGTTCCCTTGTTCAAAGTCCTTTCTTCTGGGTAGTACCTTCCCAGGCTCTGTGCAGAGCTGGTGTGTAGGTGGCTGAGAGGTGCAGAGGAATTAAATGTGCTGCAGAGGCTAATACTCTTGTTCTACCCCACCCCCCCCCCCGCCCCCAAAATCCTGCTGTGTGATGCTAAGCAAGTCATTTCCCCCTTTTCTTCCCAGGCTTCAGTTCTTCTTCACCTGTAAGATGGAGTCATACTACCCACCTGCCCACACCACAAAACTGTTGTGAGGGTCACTGAGGTTGTGGATGTGAAATGTTGGGACACCAAATAGTCCTCAAGCCTTTCAAAGACAGACCAGTGATGTGGTACCCAGGTTTGGACCTGGTCCTAGACTGCTTGTGGCCCTGGCTCCACTGTTTATTAATTGACTTTGGGCAACTTAGCCTATTGTCCTCATATGTACAGTAAAGAATAATAACAGTTCCTATCTCTTAGCATCCTTATCCTGTCTCTCCCCACTCAGGCCCTAGTCATGGTCACTGTAGGAGACCAAATACGCCACTCCAAAATATGCCTCTTTGACATAAGGATTGTTTTGACCTGATTACTTTGAGAAACAGCAGACACAGGAGAAGCTGTGACAACAGAGTAGAAATTCTTCTTTTTTAAGGCAAATAACATTTATAGAAGGGATCTCCATTTGTAAGGGGGTCTCCCCTTCTCTATCAGGAAGAGATGGATGACTCTATATCACAAGAGACTCTTATCCAAGGAGAAGACAGACTTAAATCTGCATAACAAGCATTACCCTTGCTTAAGGGTACTTTCCCTAGCCCCTTCCCATTGCTGGTCTCCTCCACTCCTTTCTTCCTTTGTTTTAGCTGAAGATGGTAGTTAAGCCCCAATTCTCAGGTACCCCTTTAAATTACTCATCCCTGAGGCATTATGAGATATACATGTTAATAAATATCTGTTTGATTTTCTTTTGTTAATCTGTCTTTTGTTATGGGGGCCCCAGCCAAGAACCTAGAAGGATAGAAGGAAAGACTTTTCTCCTCTATACCACCCTCACCCACAAGGTCTGTAACTGCTCCGGTGGCAACCAAGGGTGCACCAAGTTATCCTCTGATGTCTTACAGGATGTCACTGTTCACAGGCTATACTACCTTCACAAATTATGTTTAGCTTTCTACCTATGAAAGTAAAAGGGGCTACGTAGCAGACCACAAGCCCAGGGGCCTACATGGCAGGACTAACAATTTCAGTGACCAAGAGTAACCACACAGGATGGTCTGATTATAAATTCCTAACTGGGCAGGTCATGATGGGTAGTCACCTCCCAAGCCTATAGTTTCTTAGCAAAGATCATGCTTTACCTTAAGTGATCTCTGTCCATTATTGTTATGCATTTTGAATAACATAGTTTTGAAATGTCAGAGTAATTTTTTTTTTTTTTACAGACCTGTCTGAGAACAACTGCTGGCAGCAGAGCACAAGACAATGAAATTCTCCATTGTTACCTTGTCATCTGCATATTATCTCTACTTAGATGTTAAATGTTAACTATCCTGTACCCACCAATAAGAAGTATGTGTTTCTCCATTTTGCTTTTTATCCAGTCTTAGAGATTTCCCTTCTTTACTTTCTCCTGCCTCCTTAATCTTCCTCCAATGGGTTTCATGTACCTTCCTTATAAATGTATAAAAAGAACTACACAACTGCCATTCTCCAGAGCATTGTCTCAATCCACTGAGATCTTGCTTCCTGGCCTATCCTTAGAATGGGCTCAAAGTCTTATGAAATTTCTCTGTGGGTCTGGACTTTCTTTTGTCAACACTCCATATGAGAATGACAAACACTAGGACTCAAATGGAGGAATGCGAGGAAATTGACAGGTCAGTCACCTAGAAAGCAGAGAGAAAAATAAAATTTCTCCATGAAGGCCTCCAGCCTATATGTTAGCAAGTTTTGTTTCAAACTCACATACCTGAAAAAAAACACAGGAGATTTCACTGGCATCTCTCAGGAGAAGACATAATTTTCTGTATATTTTGTCATATAGATTTGAAGAATAAGAGACAAAAAAGTTTGCCCCTTTAAAAAAAAAAGGTGGGGGAGGGGAGTCAAAGCCCAGAATTAAATGCCAGCCATCTTGACATTCTGGATTATAACGCATTCCAGGGCCACACACACTCCTGCAGCCCCTGCAAGCATCCCCTAAGGGGAGGTGGACATATCTGACCTTCAGTTTCAGGACCCTTCCTCACATGGGCTCCTTTTAAGGTCTGACCCGTGGATATGACCCCATAGAACCTGGAAGTCCTGTGCTGGGGCCTCTCCTGTTCTACCCTGTAGGAAGAGAAACCATACCTGTGGAGTCTCTTAGATGCCTCCTGCTCATAGACAGGTATTCTTCCTGGTGTCAGACTGAAGTCACTTCAGAAGCTATTTAACCCCCTTTACATGTTAGAAACAACATTAGAGGAACATCCAACACAGCAATTACATAAATAACCCCATTCGATAATCTTAGTGCAGGAGAACTTAGCCTTTCATGTACTGGCAAAATCTGTGCAAAACAACACAGATGTCTAAGAGAGCATTTAATTTGTTACTCCGATCCTATCAATCTTTCAGGGACTACCTGGTAATCTACTTCCAGAAGCCTGGGCTCATCTTTCTGAAAATCAGGGCTCCCAGAGATGCCACTGTTCCTCGGTGCTCCCCTCTGCCATCCTGGGGGACAGAAAGCTGGCTTTCCTAAAAAAAAATGCACGTTTCTATTCCACAAAATTGGACAGACACATAATGGCTTTTCTCCTAAAGTCCTTTTACAAAAATTCAATTTCAATCTTCTCCTTTATTTATTACTGTTTCTCAGAAATAGGATTTACAAATATGAACCTCAAGACATATCTCAATTTAACTACCACAATGACAAGAAGCCCTAAATACCTGGATTCTATTGCCAGTCAATGCAAGTCATTTCTCTTAATACAAGATGAGGAATTAAAATGAAGCTTGTAAATGACATGTGATACACAGGAGGAAAGAAATGCACACTGAAAGCAGCTTGATTTATCGAGCATGGAAGACCTGTTGGGAGAGCTTGTTTCTTCTCTTTTGATTTTTGTTGCTGTTGCTTATGCACTGAAAAGTATAATATTGGCAGGGAAAATAATATCAGGCCTATGCTCATCAGTTTAAAATTTACCTCAGCCTTACTCCCCAGCCTGATAGCATGTTATTGTCTGAGAAGACATGGGCTTCTACGTTAGAAAAATAGCCCAAAGCAGCCGCAGTCAGGCACCTTCAGGTTGGTTGGACCCTGTCTTCTCCCCATTCCTTGCCCTTCCTCTCTTTCCCCATGCTCCCTCTTTCCCCACCACTGAGGGCTTCCCCATGTCAGCTTTCTCTGCTCCTGTTTCCGTCCCACCTCTGCCCTGTTTACAGACTCCTTGTCTTGGACAGTTCCTCCTGTGAGAGCAGCTCTAACTAAGTAGGTATTAAGCATTTTATCCCTCTTTGCATTCCCAGCACCTCAGCCTGATTAATGCCTTTGACTTGTAAATAATTTACCTTCTTGAGTCATTCCATTCAATACCATATACATGTTTACTAAGACCACAGCACAGACCTAAATGCTGTGAGGGATATAAAGATAATTTAGACAGGGATCCCACTCATAGTCTTTGCTCTTTCCTTAGAGCTTAAAATTAGAATTTTAGGAAAGTGTGGTATGAAGATCACCTTAGAACCTTGGTATATGAAAGCATCCAGAAGGGGGCAGGTGATAACATTGCCTTCATTCCCTTAGCCATGCATCCACGTTCTACTGACTCGTGGTCTGCATTTTGCCTAGGTTTAAAAGGAGTTAGTAGGCTGCAATTATAGATAAACTATGCTTAACCACAGGAGGAGAATGAGTTGTATTTAACTGTGTCTTTGACAATAAAGAGCCAGAGCTTTGCAATCATGTACAGTGATCGAAGGAGACTGGCATGTCCACCTGCTCCAGAGCATATCACATTACCATGGCTCAGAGGGCCTTCAAAGGTTGTGATCGCTCTCGCTAGTGCTCAAGCTCCCTCACTGAAACCAGCTTGGTCAGCGCTAAATAAAGGGCCTTGCAAATTACTACTTCCAGAAATCTGCAGAAGGGTACAGCAGCTGCAGGGTTACTGGTAGTTGGGACTGGGACTGAGGCGAGGCCAGGACTGATCAGCCCACCATATCACCACCATATTGAAACATCTGTCCAATGTCTATCACCTAATGTGAACCTCCCATTCATTATAATGCAGCCAGGAGGGGCTGCTTGAGATATATGCTTTGGAGAAAACTTTGGCTAGCTACTTATCTTCCCTAGGGAAGGCCAGAGGGAGGACCACTCTCCTTCTTCATTTGGCATAGGGATGTGAGAACCTCTCATTCAAGGTCACAAAGCTTGAGTCCAGAGGATGCACACCAGTGTCTGGATCAGTGGAGATGTCCTGATTGGGACAGAACTTGAGAAGCACCACACAATAAGCCATCAAGTTCAAGCACCCAAGACCAGGATCTGAGGCCAAGACAAAGCCAATGGTAATGGGAAAGCTGGGAAGTCAAGGGAGAGGCACAGTGGTGAGAGCTGGTGAACACAGGGCAGGGACCTGCCCTCTCTGCAGATGGGAGGAAGTGAATAAGGAGGATCCTGAAAGGCACCACCGAGACCTGAGCACCAGTGTTCTACTGGGCCCACTGGCTCTGTGCTTCCCACAAGCTATTTCTGTGACAGCTGTAAAGCATGACATTATGAATGCTCAGTGCTAGATTTGGCCTCACATCAGGATCTGTTATATGGCAGCTTGGCTACTCTCATCTTTGAGGTTTGGTTTCCTCAACCATAAAGTGCAGTGGACAACTGGAAGCACCTGATCTTAGTGTTGCTGTGAGGAAGACACCAGGCAATATATATAGAACTCTTTAGTATAATGGTAGCTCATAGTAAATGCTGGGGTGGGGGAATAGCTATTATTTGTTTACCATGAGGAGAGCAATGAAGTGAGTTGTGTTCTAAGCAGTGACATCATCATGATCTCTGTGTGGTGCCCACAGGAGGAACAGGTTGGGGATGATGGCCTGATGACTATGAGGAGAGGAGGCCCAATGATACTGGTGTAGGGCTGTAGGGCTCACCACTGGGGCATCATGAAGCCCTTTGTGCACATTCAGGCTTTTGTCCATGGCAAAGACCTGCTATTGAATGTGGGCTCTCTGGTGGTCTGGCCCCACCCCACCCACTGGGCAGACCCTTGGCCCTCTTTTTCTCCTTCATAGGGTCAGGCTCAAGGATTTCCTAGGGTAGAATAGCTGTAAAATGGTGTTGGGCATTCATAAAGGCTCAAAGAGGACAACCACTTAGGATAAACTCAGAGGGACCCAGAACACCACTTTGAACTGAACTATGACATGAGAATAGTTCCCCTGAGACTGTAAATACAGACACCTCATGGGAAATGCAGATAAGGCAACACTAGGGGTGAAATGCTCACAGAAGGAAGTGTTTTCAGGGCCTGGCATGAAGCTAACTAGTCTCTGTCAGCTGTCTTAACCTAGGGTCCATGTGGGCAATTGGCCCGCTAAGCAGAGGTGGAAAGCGAGCAACAGGGGACATAGGAAGTTGTCACTCACAGCCTTCTTTTCAGTTCCTGTAGAAGCAGGAGGAATTAGGTGGAATACTAGGCCTCCAACCAGTCACCCATCCCTATCACCATTTATAAATAACATTTGGATGTCCCTATAGGATGGCATCACCAAACACACTGATAAGGGATCATGAAGAAGCATTGTCCAGGTGTAGGAAGGTTTCAATTTCTCCCTCCGTTGCTCCTGCAGCTGAGATGAGGGATATGATCACCTTCCTTGCCCTGCGAACTGGCACACACAGGGAACCACATTGATAAGTGAGCACATACTCAAGTTTCCAGGCTCAGCAAAGAAAAAGAGTGAGAAAAAATAACTTTAGTTAAATTTAAACAGAAGGTGAGTCCACCTCCCATTCTGCTTGGAAGATATAAAGATACAGAGTCCTTTCCAGTAGCCAATTAAAGAGAAGTTTCGTGACCAAGGCTGGTCCAGCTTTTCTGAACTGGGTAGCCCACTTTGGCGTTTCTGACACTGATGATGAGCTGTAAGCCATCAAAGGGACAGAGATAATGTTTCGTGTTCCAGGATAGAGAATCGGGGTCTAGGAACTCAGGACAAAATGGCTGACCCAATAGTTATTGACAGTCAACAGGGACCTGGGCAGGTGGTTTTGAGGTGCAGAAGGTAAGCTGCCCCAGAGGAGAGTCTGAAAACCAGAAATTCTAAGCCTTCATGTGATGCAGTGCTCTTGGGAATGTGGGATAATTGAAATTAGGGAAAGGCAAACACAGATCCTGGTTCACTTGGATCTAGGCACAAAATGAAACTCGGAACCATTAGATGACCCTCCTAAGTGAATCTGGTCTGCAGCTGGTAGCTTGCAGCTTGATGAGTTACACACCAGTAGGTTTCACAATCTCTTTAACTTTTAAAAATGTAAACATTAGAGCTTTGCTCAAGAAAGTATCCTAACAACTGGAGGGGACATTCATGCTGAGAAAATGATAAATCTCAGTCCCTGTCATTATTCTAATTTCTGTTTTGGTTCCCAAATCATGTGATGCTATATTTAGCCCATAATTATCTGTTGACAAACCTGAACCACACATGGCACACCCATGGGAAAGACCTGAGTCAACAGTGTCAGCACCAGTGCCTGCCGACTCTCTGAGGCAAAGGAGACAGTGTGGGCACCCACACACCAGCCTCCTTCACAGCTAGGTGTGTGGTAAGACTACTCGCCAGTGCACGTGAGCCTAGTGAGGTGTGGTTGGGACACTGGTGTGCCTTTTCTACCTTCTCTTCCACTGCACAGGGAGCTTGGAAGTCACTTGTTGAAGATAGAGAGCCACATATAGAAGGAACCGAGGGACCCAAATGACCACATGGAAGGCTACTTGCCAACCATGAACATCTACAATGGGTTTTCACTAAAATCACAATTAGCCACTAAGATTCGGAGGTTTGCTTGTTCTAGTGGCCAGAGTGCCTTGCCCCAGGTACGTTCTATCCCCTATTTTGACTTGTAAATGTGTAAAATTTAAGAATGTATACAGGAATTTAACTCTTCAAACAGATTAACTGTCCTGAAGCAAGCAGCCTTTTTGAGTTTTTTTTTTTTTTCCAATTTGATAATCTCATGTCTGTTTCTGTCCCAGAAAACAATTCATTCCTCAGCTTCTGTGGAGGCTATTTATTGCACCTGGATATCAAAAAACGTCACTAATCTGTCCATCTCATTCTATTCTCTTCCCTGCTTGGGGCCAATTTCATGTTTTGGAAATTGCTGGAATGGTAGCCAGCAGCAGAGCTGATAAAGGGAAATGGTCTTTTAAATTTTTAATTCTTTCTGGAGCTGCTTTGTTCTTGCTCACTTAACACTGTGTCCGGCATTTCTTCCAGGCCTGGAGTCTATTTGAACAATGCTAAATGTCATCTTCTACCTGCTGACTTCTGCTGCGGCAAGCAGCTTGCAGCCTGGATCCCACAGAGCTTGTGTGCACACCTCTCCTTCACAGAAAACTGAGTCAAAAAGAGTCGGCTTGACCAAAATATGTCGATCTGCTCTCTAGCTCAGCAAAATCATAGGAATGATGCTGTATTATCTTAAATGTACACCCTTTTTTTTTCTTTTGTAAAAATCCTGAGTGTGCTGGGTTGGGTTTAGCTTAGTTCTTAGACAGAGTGCCATTGAAACCTTAAAGAACCATCAGCTTGGGATTTCTTCAGAAGTTACTTTTGTCATGGAGAATGTGGAGCACAATCTATTTTGTGATTAAATTTCATTATGTCTGACATTCCTAGTAGATGCCCTGTGCTCCTATATTTTCTTGCCACTCCTGGGTCTTATGAAAAGTGCTTAGGAGGTAGAAAGAAATCATGTCTGTTATGGGCTGAATTGTGTCCTTCCCAAGTTCATGTATTGAAGTCCTAACCTCTAGTGCTTCAAAATGTGACTGTATTTAGAGATAAAATCCTTAAAGAGGGAATTAAGGCTAACTGAGGTCACTGAGCTAGGCCCTAATGTAAAAGGGGTCTTCATCAGAAGAGTTTAAGACACAGCCGCACACAGAGGGAAGACCACATCAGGACACAGAAAGAAGACAGCCATCACCAAGTCAAGGAGAGAAGTGTCAGAGAAAACTAACTCTGCCAACACCTTGATCTCATACTTCTAGCCTCCTGAACTGTGAGAGAATAAATGTCTGTTGTTTGAACCACTCAGGCTGCAGTGTTTTGTTACGGCAGCTCTAGCCGACTAATATATCATCCTGCCTATATTCCGTAGGTGAACCCAGCTAGAACCAACTAAAAGAAGGTTATAGAGAATCTAGAAGAGGGTCTGTAATGGCAAAACTTTATTCAAAGAATTTAATATGAAAGACTTGAGGCAGTCAGTGGCCCATGAAACTGAGGCACCTTTTGTTATTTCTTGGAGGCCTGCTTTAAGAAGACATCCCTAATCTCCTCACAGAAACAGAAGAGACTTAAAATGTTTCCATATGGAAAAAAAAAAAGCTTCTGGACCTCAGAAAGGAAGGGGCTTCTTGGCAGAATGAGACACTTGGTTCCATGCAAAGAGTGGGGAAGCCAGGAGTGACACAACACTCTCCAGGTCACAGAAGGGGCATCAGCAGACAGCCCCATACTCCTGGTGACCTGTCAGCCCCATCTCACAGGGCAGGGACAGCAGATGCTGGGAATACTAGGCACAGCAATTCTATCTCAGCTGCACTGTCACCTGAAGGAGAAATGCCCGACCAAGCTTTGGAAAGCAGGTCTTGCTGTCAATCTACAAGCCCTGCTTTCTTTCTCAGCCTTGGAATTGCTGCTGACTCACAAACATTACCATCATCATCATCAACAAGGCAGCTGGGACTTACTGCGTGTCAGTCATTCTGCAAAGTGTTCTATGTTATTTTACTTCATTCTCACAACAGGCCCATTAGGCAGGTCTTCCTCAAGTTATGGATGAGGAAGCTGAGGCTCAGGGAGGTATTGATCATGCCCCAGGCGTACACATTAGGAGAGAGGCCCAAATGCCAACTTGGCTCTGTTTATCCCCCACATTCTCCCCTACCACATACAATTCCAGAAGTCTCTCTATAATGGAGCCTCTCAGCAGCACCACCAACCCCCAATTCTGAGACCTGATTATTGAGATATAGATGATTTAAGTCTAAATTTTCTCTGACCTGAGCTTGCTGCACATCCATCACCTGGGGAGATTTTGAAAAATATATACATCCAGAACCAAGTCCCTGTGCTCATTTTGCAGGTTTGGGGAGGGGCCTCGGCAAGTGCATTTTAACAAGCTTAGGGAATCTACTTGTCTGGAACTGGGCAGAGATCCTTAAACATTCATGCCAGGGACACCTGTGCCATCTGGTGTGACCTATGGATCTCTTCTCAGAATGAAAATGCTTTAAAGAAAACAAAATGCACAGAATTATAAGGGAACCCAATTATCTTGAAATACAGTTATCAAATTTATAAAAAGTCATGATATAGTAATGCATATGCTTCTTTAGCACATTTAATAACAAAATCTAATGTGATTTAATAACTATCATAAATTTGAAACCAGACAGGAGGATACCTAGGTCTGCCAAGATATCCACAAGGACTAGGATATACGTGTGCCTTTAATTAGTACTAATACAAAAGGGCAGGTATGACTAATGCTATGGAGATCTGTGGCCTGCATTCATAATCAAAATAATCGCTAATACCATTTAAGATGAATGAACATCCGCACGCATTTTATATTCCTGACTAAGTTTACAGACCCCATGATTCCATCACGGACTCTTTGGAGAGTTGTGGATCCCAGGCTAAGAACCCTTGTTTGGGGGCTTTGGCTAACTATGAAATCTAAAAACTAGAATGTAGATTTCAAGACTTTTTTCATCTCTCCACAAACAGGTTTTCCAAGAGGTAAAAATCAAGCCAAAGAAGTGCTTAATTTTCATCGGCAATGCAAAGTCTGCATGGATATTTTTCTCTTTTCTCCCAGGCAAAGGGACTATATTAAATGACTGATTTAAAAATTAAGCATCGCTAGTGGAATAGTAACCATAAGGAATCACAGTCATGCAAATCTCACAGGAGAAAATGTTGCATGACTTATCTTTCTGTCAACATTCTGACATTCTAAGATGAAAGTTATTTTTTCCCCTATTCTTGCTTTGTTTTGAGCATATCTTAATTTGCTAAATAACATGGTTTCCAGATTGTGAGAAATGATTATCCTTATTCAGAGCAAATGGTGCCAAAGATATATTCATGAAAAAGGCTGCGTTCTTCCTGTAATCAAACACCTTCTCCTTGGCCTTGTCAGAGCACATCCCCCTCTGATGAGATTACCTGAAGGTTCTGCTGGATAAGGCAATAACGAAAAGCTCCACATTGCAACTAAAAACAAAGCTTTATGAGCACCAGAAAGTTTGCTGTGCTTAGCTTTTCAATAGATACAGGGGTAATAGGATTTCGTGCATGCTCACCAAGCATCTAATAGCTTAAAGCATTTCTTGCTGGCAACTTTCTGTTGTGTGCTGTGGTTTCGGTGGTTTTCAATGTTTCCTAGGCCACTCACAATGATTCACCTCCTTGGCAGAGGTAACAGAAAGTTCAATGTCTCCTGCTGGAGCAAGCCGAGCCATCCCCAAGGCCTTCCTAGTGATGGAATAGAGACACCAGTCTGATGAGGTTGATGGACATCTGTCATCTCCAGGGCACTGGTGGGCACAGCCCAGGTCACACAGGACGAGAAAGTAGAGCCTCTCTGCCAATCGTGTGCATTGGAGATGAGAGTGCAGTTCTCTCAGACACAGCTTTCCTTGGGAGGGTCTTATCAAAATGCCTAGTGTCATTCAAGTCTTGTCAAATATTTTTTTCTGTTGACTCTTTTTAAAGTAATTATGCATCTGTCACACAGCATCATGGCCTGAGACTTCTAGGCCTCACCTGTATACTGGGGGTAGTACCAAAAAGAATATCAAAAGGCCCTTTTTATTATTTTCAATTGTTACTCTGACCCAAGCCTCCAATCTTAGGCTTATGTCTCTCACCATCCCTACTAGACTTCACCACATGTTCTGCCCATTCTAACCTCAGTGACCATTCACACTGTGCCCACACAAGGATACCCTCTCCTGTCCTCCCTGCTCATCCCAATCCCACTCATCTTTCAAGCAAGCACTTCTGTAACCCTACAAGGGAGAGACAGAGGGCTGCCCCCTTTCTTCATCTGTTACAATATTCCATGTTTATATCACTGTTTCACAAATGAGCAGATGGTCTAAAATGCCGGCTGTGCATGGGGACATTGTGTGTGATTATAATTTATGAGCCACAGGCTGAGCCAGTGCTGAGAAATGTCCCAACTTTCCTATCTCTACTGACCCTCATCCTCCACAGCAATCCCCTGTTCCCACAGTTACCTGCTGGGCACATTCAGAACGACCCCCTCGGACCTCAGGCTCTTTTTCTTCTCTGCTGGTTCTCTTATTCACTTACCCCCACTAAATTTGTTCAGAAGGAGGACCTCTGGCCTCTTAATGCCTTTAAAAATAAAATAATAATAACAAAGTAATGACAGCTGACACTTAACTGTGTTTTAAGCACTTTACATTTACTAACTCATTCACATAATGAGATAATCACATAATCACATTATGAGGGATGTGCTATTATGCTCTCCATTTTAGAAACAAAGAAATTGAGGCAAAGAGAATTTAAGCAAATTTACCAAAGACACTCAGTGTCCTTTGTTTTCCTTGATTCTCTATCTCTTTGGGAGTCATTAGTCACAGGGCCAAACTAACAGCCAAAGTGGTTTACATCTCACCTGTGATCTAGAGCCCATGCTGAACCACCTCCTTTCCTAATTCTCACATGCCATGCCAATATTCTCCCTGCTTTAAATCACCCAGGACCAGGTACCAAACAAGTGGGATAGTCCCTAAGCCCCAGGCATGCCGGAATTCTTCAAACCAGTCCATCCTAAGCTGTTTACCTGCCCTGCCTTGCCTTCCCTGTGGAAACCCCAATGAAGGCTCTGGTCTAGGCACTCCCCTTCTGCCTTCTGACCAAACATAGTGTTTCCCCTTGAGACCTTGCATGACATGGCATACCCCTTATTTCTAGAGGAACTGTGAACAATATTAAGCTTTCTTTCAGTGGCATTGACCTCTCTGTGTTATCACTCAACCACCTTTATAAATTAAGACCCAGGCACAAACCACCCAGGTAAGTAGGTGGTAGTGGAACTGGGATTTGAACTCTGGCAGTCTGCATGTACTGCCCCCTCCTTGCCCACTTCTGCTGTGCTATGCCTAGCTCTTCCTTTCTCTTCCAATACTCGTAATGCTCATAACCCTCTCTTTGCACCACTGCCCTTCCATTGCACTCTCCTGGCAAAACTATAAACTTGGATTGGACCAACAGTCTGCATTTTCAGGACCAAACCCAAACTGCTAAATACTACTAGAGAAAAATCTTATCAGCACTAGTTGTCACTCTAAATATCTGTCCTAAAAGCTCAGGGGGCCTTTCATATGCATGCTAATTCTCCTTGGAAGGCTCCTTCTTTCTTCCTCATTGCAGTTGTTTGTCTTCCCATTCTTCTCAAATCTCCAGCCACCCTCACTTTCAGCTGATGACATGGCCTGCATGTACTCAAGCAAACAGAAGCCACCGGGCAGGAAACTGCTCAGCCCTCCTTCACCAAGCTAGTTTGCTTCCAACCTCACCAGCCCCCATCTTCCTCCAGTTACAGGGGAGATGCACTCTCCCTAGTGGGAGGGATGTCACCTTGCTGCTGAGTCCAGGGGCACTTTTAATGCCTCCTATGACTGCAGTTCTCAGTCCCATTGACCCATTCCATTCATTCATCGATTGAGCACCTACTATGTATCAGGCATCAATGAAAAAAAATGGAAGATCCCTGCCCCGTGAAGCTGTACTTTAGCAAAGGCAGGTAGATATTAAGGAATACATATAGGAAATAAGTAAATTGTGTAGTACACTGGAAGGTGGTAAGTCTACAGAAAAAAAGATGTAAAGCAGTATGGGGACTCCACAGGGCTGGGATGTAGGCAAGGGGAGGGAAAGGCTGTGTAGTTTGAGATGGAGTCAGTTCCTCGAGGGTCTGTAGGGGACTGAACAGACTTTTGCTTTTACTTCGAGTGAACTGGGGAGCCATTGAAGGTTTGGAGCAGAGTTAAACCACGATCTGACTTAAGTATTAAGAGCTTCAGTTTATTATGTTGAGGTGGACTGTAGGGGGCAGAGAAGATGCAGGGAGACTAGTGAGAAGGCTCCTGCAGTGAACCAGGCAGAAGGTGAAGGTGAATTAGACAAAAAGGGAGCAGGGATGTAGTAGATGTGATTGAATTCTTAGAACTTTCCCAGGCCTTGGCTCTCCCTTGTCTCTTTCTGTCACTCTAGCTGCTCTTACTCAGTCTCCCTAGAGGGTGTCTCCCTTGTACTTTAAAAGTTGGGGCTCCACATAAAAATGATGAACGGAAGAAGTGGCAGCAGAGATAGAAAGAAGCCGATACTTTCTGAAGCTGTTTCAGAGGGAAGGTCCCCAGATCCTGGTGATAAATTAGCTTTGATATTGAAGGAGAATGAAGTGTCCCAGGTTTCTTCTATGAACAACTGTGTGAGTTCATGGGTGCCATCCACTGAAATCTCAGCTTCACTACCATACAGGACAGAAAAAGGGCCCTGTTGGAAACAGCATTTAGAGAGAAAATGAAATTTTGTGAAACAATGCTACTGTGTATAAACAGGCACTGAGTGTTAGAGGGCTTGGAATAAAATGGCATCTGGCTGACTCAGCCTGGTCCTCTGCATCTGTACCTAGGACAGTCCTCCAGGGAAAGCATGAAGAGGGTGACTGCCCAGGATCAAAGATATTTGCCAACAATCCCGTAGCTTATAAAACGTAATAAGGTGCCAATGCTGAGAGGGCGGCCGAAGGGCTGGACAGGTCCAGGCATGAAGTCTGAGGGGAGGTGCAAAAAATGCACGGGCCAGTGCACCAGCTTTCTGGGAAGACCTGTCCATCCAAATGGCCACCTCACCAATGCCTGCTCACCCACTGCTGAAGGCATCACATCCCAAGGGAGCTTGCCCTTTCTTCCGAGGCCTTTGTTAAAATGTACTCACTTGAAGGGATTGTGGATGGCATGGGCTGCTCCTGAGGGCATGATTCCAGGAGGGTCTAGGATTTGGGGTGGGACCTAGACTGGAACAGGGCCTAGGACTGGGTAGGGTCTAGGACTGGGGGAGGGGGAGGCCAAGACTGGGGTAGGGACTAGAACTGGGGGGTTAAGACTGGGGTGTGTCTAGGATGTGGAGATAGGTGTGGGTAGGGTTTAGGACAAGGATGGGGTATAAGCCTAGGTGGGGTCTAGGACTAGGGGAGCTAGGCCTGGGGAGTTAGGACTGGGATGGGTCTAGGATGTGGAGGTAGGCCTGGGTGAGGTCTAGGATTGGGTTTGTGGACATGGCAGCCTCAGACCTAGGCAGGGAGGAGAAGAGACCTTTAAAGGAAGAGTTCTACTGTGATGCTGGTGCCCTCTCCACACAGGGGCTGGGCTTCCCCTCCTCTGTCTCTGCCTTGCCCAGGGCTGCCACCTCCCAATTCTTGATGTAGCTGAGCACAGGGCTTCAAGTAGAAAGTAAAAATGAGCTTTTTCCTTGGGTTCCAGTCGTGGCCTGGATTTACCATCAGCCAGCTCGCCTCTAATATGACTCACTTCTTCTCTTGTATTTCCAGGGGAGCGATTAATGAGCAACCAGACCTCAAGAACAAATTCAACCAAACAAATGCTACGAGAAACCTCTCAAGGCCTTCAGAGAGCAATGAGGCATGTTACATGAAGATTAGCAGAGAGAACAGCCAATTCCCCTAAATAAATAAATAACGAGGTGGCACATCCGACAGCCGCCTTCATTTCCTCCCTGTTGGGTGAAAGCACTTTGTTCTTGATTCAGATAAGATTCTGGGGGAGCCCTCCCCAAATGCATCTGCTGACTGTAGGACTAGCCTTGCCTTTAGGACAAACTGTCTAGCCTCCGTCTGCCCTTTGCAAAGTGTCAGGGTAGGCAGACCAGAATTTTAAGACATCCTCCTATGATTTTATGATGCAAATCTCCACATTGCCCCCAAAAGCTCCACATTGGCAAGGCTCCCCAATCTAGAGCAGGGCTGGGTCTAGGGTGAGGCTAAACATCTCTGGCTCTTAAAAAGAAAAAAAAGGTCCTCACTTGCTGTGGCTTCTGGGCCTCTACAGATAATGTTGAGGGTTACTTCAGGTCCTCGAAGGCTTAGACTGATTGCTGGCTAATTTTTTTCCTCAAAGTTTACCATCACTTCAAACACCTACACTTGCTCATCTTAGTTGAAGCCACCTGGATTATTACCACCTTCACTGTCTAACTGGGCCCTTATTTCTGCTATTGTCCCACTATGGTAGAATCCCCCATATAACAATGAGGGATCCTTTTAGAACGAAAGTCACACATGTCACTCCTCTGCTTAAAACCCTCCATGCTCCCTACTTTACTCAGAGTATACACCAAAATCCAAACCAGGGGTGATGATCCGTTCTACCCTGCCATCTCTTCTCGCTCTCACCCTTGCTAATGTTATTTCAGCTATATTGATCTCCTGCTAGTCTTCAATGGGGCCAAACTTGTTCTAGGCTCAGGGCCTTTGTACCTGCTGACCATTCTGCATGGTCAATATTTTTCCCCTGGAAATCCACAGGTCTGCTACTTAAATATTTCCTTATCCCAAAGATATTCCCTATCTGCACCACTCAAAACAGCTTCTCCCTCATCCCTCAGCCTGTCCCCTTACTCCATACTAGGTATTTATTTGCCAATCGTCTGCTCCATAAGGGAGAGAGCACGTGTGTTTTGTTCACTGCTACATTCCCAGTGCTAGAACAGGGCACAGTACACAGAAAGTGCTCAGTGAATACCTGTTGAATGAATGAATAACTTGAAGAATCTGCAGCTGAATTTACAGTATCAGCATCAGAGTATTCTTGGGTACGAATCCAAGTGTGGCTTATGTCAGATTTGCTTTGTTTCTTTACATTAAAAATGACACCTCTCCCCTGAGTCCTCAATCCCAAACTCCATGATTTCTGGATTGCATCAGAATATCCAAACATTTTGTCCTTGTCATTTGCTATTCTTGCTAAGTTAAGTCCCTGGCCTGCCTTTTCTGTATCGGCCTAGTATTTTTAGAAGAGCACTTCTTGTGTGTTTGTAAGGACCAATTATCCCAGCTGCTCCTCTGGGTACATTTTCACTTGCTAGTTCATTTTTACATTGCGTACAAATGCTGATGAAATTTTCTGCTAAATATGTGACAATCCTAACAACCTTCAGTGACATTTGGTCCTGAGTGGCCTTGGCTGCCACAGCTCATCTGGTGGAAGCTCATGGTAAATCCACTAAAGAGATTAAAGGGCAGAGTTGTCCTGGCAGGGAGAGGCCGGAGGAGAGAACGCCAGACTTGCTGGGGGTTTTCAGTGTGTTAGGAGAACACGGGGCCCCCACCCTCATGGGATGTCTTGGGTTTACCCTCTATCCCTCCGGCAAGGGAGCTCTGCCAAGGGAAGAGTCTGGCTTTGCCCCCGGCCCTCAGGAACCCAGGCTAACCCCCGGGTGGTGACTTGTCCCCTGTGTATCTGGCAGGCCTGATGGGACTGGAGTCAGCACCTGGAGTAGGGATATACACACAATGGCTGCCTGAATGAACAAGAACATGAGATGGGTTCGAAGGGATCAGCTCAACTGTCTGCACCCAGCTCTGAATCTGGAGACTTTAGATGGACTTACGTGAAACCATCCCTCAGGAGGTTCATACAATATTTTGAGTTTGTTCAGTATTTGGGAAGGGAGTCCTTCATGCCACCAGAATCTCAAAGTGGCCACCAATTTCCAAAATGTTAAGGGCCACTTGGTTTGAACAGGGTGCGAATGCAGCCCACAGAGCTGGGAGTCCCGTTGCTGCCTGGGGCAGTGTGCTCTGCCTTCCTGCCCAGCCTCCCTTCCTCCTCTGGCCTTCTCCTTCTAGGGCACTACCTTGCCATCACTGCCTTCACAAGTGCCATGCTGTTTCCCATTAGGTGCCTTTGTCCAGGCTGCACCTTCTAGTGAAACACTCTTCCCTCCCCCACCAGCCAACTCCCCCTGTGCTTCTAGACCCCTCAGTGGTGCCTTCCTCAAGGCCTGTCAAGCACCCCTGCTTCTATCAAGCCCTAGTATCCCCAGATCAAGGCCACCTAAACTGTGGCCCAGAGACTGCTGCCTGTCTTCCAATGGTCTGCAAAAAAATGTTTTGCATGGAAATTGTCAGCAAGCTTTAAAAGCAATTTGAGCAATTTTATGTCAGTTGAATCTAATAACGAAAACTTGGGGTTTAAGTTTGTTTCTTTTTTCCCTATTTTATTTTTCTAGTAATTCATTTATATTGCATTTTATACAAATATCAGTCCTGATGCATTGAAAATAAGAAACATATCTCTTCTTTTGCTATACATCAGTGTTTCTCAACCTTTTTCTCATTATTACCTCCCATAGATCATTTTTAGACATCCACCCAACCCCATAGCCACTGACTTTGCTCCCACCATGAAATTTTAACACCACAGATATTCTACATGTCTGCTTAATATGCTGTATGTATGTTTGTGGTTTACACATAAAAAGAATAATATTCTTTTGCATCCACCTCCAAGAACCAATTTTCACACCATTGGGGACCATGTAGATAAGACAGATGCCATAGATGATTTGAGAAGCACTGCTGAGGTCCTCGGCAAGGCAGGTGCTGCCCCAGGAGGGGTCTGGAAATCCATGTGATGCTCCTGTCAACTCATAGCTGTGCCCGAGAATTGAAATATACACATTATTATATATCATCTTTCTTTTATTTGTTGTACATTATAGTTAAGGCATTACTGGCTTGTTTGTTTGTTTGTTTGTTTGTTTGTTTTTTTAAACTATAGATGTTGGTAGGTTCCCTTATCTATTATCTTCCTGTTGGGTCTTGTGACTCTTTGACAGATGAGAGGGAGGAGGATGGTCATGCTTCCAGTTGGTCATCCCCTGTGTTCTTGCTCCTCTGATCATTTGCCTGGTAACTACTCACTGCTCATCCAGACATCTCAGGGCAGCAACGGGGAGCCCTGCAAACCATCTGAAGAGGCTGTTTCTGGCATGTGGGTAACCAGTGCAGCAAGCTGCTCTGCAGAAACATCAGTGTGGGGAGTGCTCCTCCTGATATACCTACAGCGTGCTCAGCATTATAAAAAGCTGGGAGCCATACCCACTCAGGGGCTAAGGCCCTTGTCTCTGTTTAAGTCAGAGGCTTCCACACCTCCATTACTTTTAATTTCACACAACTTCTTTACTTTTTGCAGGAGACCTATGATGACCCAGGAAACTAGCATCCAAGGAACACAACTTGGAAAAAAAAAAAACTGAACTAAGGTTCAGTTCCCGTTCCTTTGCCCAAAGGCCACAGGTCATTGGAAGTCAATCAGTATGAACAAGAACCTGTTCCTTGTCTAGGCTGACGTGGGAATGCTGGAGGTTCCTAGGGTGCTGGCACCTGTGAATTCAGATCCCACCCACCAGTTTTGAAATCCTGTCCATCATGAACCCTGGAACAAGTCTGAGGAATATCATGGTTTCTGAAACTACCATGTGCTGGGCTATGGTCATTCTCCCTCCCTAAGGCTTAGCACAGACTTGGCAGACACTGGAGATTCAAATTCATTTCCTGATTTCTTTTGAACCAAAGGTGGATTTGTTCTACTTGAAGAGGCCAAGTTTCTCATTCTCTCCCTACATGGGGGCCAAGCCAAAGTGTTGGGGCATCATGGACATATTTAGCCCATGTCCCCTGAGCACTCTCTGGAGCTGCCCACATGATGTATTTCTTCAGAAATAGTGGCCATTCATTGTCTCCCAGAGGGACTGTTGCAAAAACAAAGAAGTTAGTGTGAATTCAAAACAACAGTCTGTTGAACTGTTGGACATAGGCTTAGAGAACACAATGGATGACACACTAATATGCCAGGGCTGCTATAACAAAATACCCCAGACTGGGTGGTTCGAACAACAGAAATGTATTGTCTCACAGTTCTGGAGGTTGGAAACACAAGATCAAGCTGTGTGTGTCTGCAAGCTGGGTTTCTTCTGAGGCCAATCTCCTTGGCTTGTAGACAGTCATCTTCTGCTTGTGTCCTCACATGGTCTTCCCTCTGTGTGTGTCTGTGCCCTAATCGTCTCTTCTTATAAGGACACCAGTTGTACTGGATTAGGGTCTACTCTAATAACCTCATTTTAAATTAGTTACTTCTTTAAAGACCCTAACTCCAAATACAGTCACATTCTAAGGTACTGGGGTGAGGGCTTCAACATATAAATTTTGGGAGGAAATAATATAGCCCATAACAGATGGAAAAGGTGATGGGCCTTTCAAGTTTAAGTTGCAGAGAAACACTGACTGTGGAAGCTTTGGAAATTGTTGAACTCATTCATTTTATTAACTGGAAAAATGAGACCCAGGAAGTAGAAGTAACTGCCCACAGGAGCCTAGCTCATGGGCCCTAGGTGTAGATGTAGGGTTCCCAGGACTGTCAAGCCAGGAACCTTTCTAGGCATTGATCAGGCTGTTTCCTCCCTGCACTGTCACTGCTGCCCCCACCTCTACAAACAAAAAACAAAACAAAACAAAACACAAAAACACCAAAAAGTTATAAGCAATTTTAAAAGATAGAAGAAAAAATAAGTCTCTAAGGGCAAGGCAAATACTTTGACAAAGATTCTTTGCTGGACCAAAATTCAGTCAGGCTCCTGAACCCTCCCTTAGGCACCTGCTTACAAAATCTAGTTTAAGCAGGAACTCTGCTCAGTTTGCTGAGAACTCCTTGATCAGGTTTCTTGTCCTCAACCGTTCCCCAGGTGATGTCTGGCACTCTGGCCTGTCTTCAGAAAGAGTCCTGTTAGTTTACTTTCGCCAAAACTCTCTTTACTTTTGAAGTTTCCTCTTGGTCATTTTCTGTCCACTAATCCCTACCCCAATCCTTGGCTATACACTTGCCCATGCTGGATTCAGAATTGATCCGACCTCCTTCTATTGCAGTTGTCCTTACACTTATGGCGATGGTCCTCAATAAAGTCTGCTTTACCATCTTTAAAAGTGTCACTGAATAGTTTTTCCTTTAACAACTTGAAGTCTGTTTTTATAAAGGCTAGAGACCAAAGCAGCAACACTGACTCAGTTATGCTCTTCAGCTATCCCTGAGACCTTTGCAGGGGTCCACAAAATCAAAACTATTTTTATAGTGATACTAAGTTGTCATTTACCTTTTTTTTACTTTCATTCTGTCACGAGTGTGAGAGTTTTCCAGTGGCATTTTGCAGAGGCTGCATCACAATGATGATATAATTGCTCTGATGGAGAAACCAACTGTTGTCTATTAAGCCAAATATCAAGAGATTTGAAACAAGGTAGGACAGTACTGCTCTCCTTTTTTTAAAACAGTTATTTTTTATAAAAATGTGTTATGTCACCATGAAATGGATTTATTATTGTGGTTTTTGGATAATTAATCAGTCTCTGATGGTCCCCACACCCTATGGCTGGTGACAGATGCGGAAAATCGGCACCTCGCTACTGACTCAGACAGTTAATAAGCACAGAGAGGGATAGCAGCAGACATCACAAAGCCTCTGGTGACCATGTCCTGCCACCACCTGTGACAGGCCCTCTCCTGCTGGCTTCCTTGACGTCTCCAGGTAGATTCTAAGCTTTAGTTCTGATGAAGGTTTTGAGAACATGTTGGTTCATTATAGATTCATCTTTTGGATCATTCAGCAACCTAAGTTTTTATCCTTCTTTTGCCATTGAGACAAGGGAAACAGTGGAAACAAGGTTGAAAAGTAAGGCTGCACATACAGGGTATTCGTTTCCCAAGAATGTCCACACTAGGATGTTCTACAGCTGACAGTAACGACAAGAACTTACACCCAGAAATGGTTTCCTCTGTGCCAGTCACTGTTTAAGTCATGTGCATGCATGCATGCACGTACGTACGTATGTATGTATTTGATTCTCACAACCTCAGAAAGTAGGTACTGTTATTCTCATTTTTCCAATAAAGAAAAAAGGAGGTACAGAGAGGTTAAGTAACTTGCCCAAGGCCACACAGCAGAGGAAGGGTTTACATTCCAGAATCCTGGTGCCAGAGGTAGAATCTGTGCTCTTTAGCTCTATGCTGTACAGAGAATATGATGCAATATCCTTTCGCAGGGAGCTGAGGTGCTCGTAGTCTGAAAGGAAAGATGAGGTCCAGATCTAGGATGTTGGGAAAGGGCAGATAAATACTCATTCAGGATAACGAATAAAATACAGACAGGAGAAGATGGTGAGGAGTGGGAGGAGGCAGAGTGTTATGAGCAGATGGACCAGTGAGGAAAGTCCAGGCATGAAGACCCTGCCTCATCTCCTTGTAAGTCCCTCTAAGGTTGATAATGTCTTGTGAGAAACATTCCAAAGGTTATGAAAGAGCCTACTGCCAACTTCCTGCTACTACAGTGACTTGGAACTCAGCTGGGAGAATCTACATTCATGAATAAGTATCTAAAGAGCCTGCAGTCATCCCAGGCCTTTTACTTCCTCCTGTCTCAGATCAGACCCATAGCGTAGTCTCCCAGCCTATAAACAGGAGTAATGAAGCCCAAACCAGACAGAGTCTTGGAAGATGCCATCCAGAAAGTGTCAGATCCTGAAGTGACATGAGAGAAACTTCAAACTGTAGAGGGGCAAGGCAGGAGTCAGGATGAGTGGATTCATTCAAGAACAAAGCCAACAGAAGCTAAGAGAGACATAAGTGTGAGAGAGAGCAGGCCCACAGAAGGCTTGCAGACAAAGACCAATCATCCAATCTTTTGAAGACCCAGGGTTCCAGCTGCTCTCAGTAAGTTTTAATGACCTCTGTGTCCAGTGTTAGAATGGATACTCCTACCACATGGATACCCTCATTTTTTTATTCCAATATATACTGAGACCATCATTTGGTACTTTGAAAACCCCAGGAAAAGAATATCTAGAATAATTTGATTAATGGAGCAATAATGTTAGCTTGCAGAACAGGCTTTCTCTGCCCAACAGCCATGCTGCCATGTTACATACTCCAAGGGCTCCATTCATGTAGATTCTATGTTGAATCCCTTTTCCCCTGTATGGTGTCTTCCAAAGCTATACAGCCTGTGGTCCTGCCTGCCACGCTCTTTTGCTGCAGAGCCATCACTTCAAAGTACTGAGTGTCAGAAAAGCCCTCGTAGGCAAGGAGCTGAACAGACTGCAACTTGGGGTCTACTGGTTCTTCATCTCTAAGGAGTGAGAAATAAACACAGTTCCAGTCATTATTCAGGAAGGACATTCTCTTTTTCTTGTTGACAGATAAAAAATTGAGCCCCAGAGACCATGATCAAAGAAAAGATATTTTGCTGAACTTTACTAAAAAGAGAAGAGTCCTTTCCTAGGGACACAGTATGTGGCCAATCTGGAAGAGAAGCCAAGGGAGTGCTTTAATGCACAATGAAAGTTCTATTTCCACCATAGAATGTTATGATCTTATCATGGTTTTCAAAAATAGAAGACAGAAAAAAATAAATATTTTTATTCACTGCCCATCTATCTATCCATCCATCCATCCATCCATGAATAAATGAATTTTATCCATTGATGAATAAAATGACAGAGACCATCTTATTAGGGAGTTTGCAATCTAACAGATAAGTGAAGAAATGATAAGTATTTCTAGTACACCAAGAATTTAAAAAGATGTTCTGGGTGCCACAAGAGTACAGATGCAAGGCAAGAGGGGAAAAAAGAAAGCCAGGCATTAAAAAGAAATTGTGTTCACAGTGGCATGTTCTCACTGAATTAAAACCAAGCTCAAACTCCCTTTACCTAAAGATCCAATTAAAATGTGGGAATGATGTATCCCTCATATCTGCATTTGAATATATGACAAACCTATAATTAACTGAGTTTTTAAAAATGCAACCCAGTAAGATCTCAGACCCAAATTCTGTCTCTTGGGCTATTTACTAAATCCTCTATTAGCAATCAGACAAAGGCCATTGTCCCAAAGGCAGTAATTTGGTTTTCAGTGTGATCTGAATTTGCAAGCCTATGTGAATTGAGAACCAGAATAAGTCTGATATTTATCCAAAGAAAAAAAAGAAGTGCTGATGCCAGAAAAGAATGACAACTGGAATAGTTGAAGAGGTCAGCAAAAACTCAACATTGAGAAGGTTTGATGCTTCTGACAATTATCCCTTTTCTGTTAAAAAGGTGTGGTGTCTTTTACTAATAATTCTCACCACCTTATTTCAAAATTACTCTCCAGGTGAGAAGAATGGGCTCAAAAAACTAACAGAAATTATGAAAAATGAACACTGTATTGATGAAAGAAGAAAGCAGTAAGGTTCACATTTCTCCATGCAAAATACCAGAAGAAAAGTGAAGGGACTCTATCACTTCATGCTTCCAACTAATTTTAGGGTTAAAGGGAGAAGAGTGACACTTCACTCCCTTCTTATAAATCTCATTCATAATTATGAATGACAAAAGAACATGACTAGGGCCTCACCTCAGGCTCCATGTGGGGGTCCTGGGGCAGAAGCAGTATTGCTTTTAGTTGACAGAAGCAAGCTTCCTGACTTACTCTCTGGGAAAAAAACACTTGTGGCCAAAACATGCTTTAAGTGCCTGACCCATGGGTGTGGTCTCCCCCTACAATGGAGGGTCTACTGGACTGGGCATCAGCAGTCCTTCTTCCCCTCGGCCACTGAACGTGGACACACTGTGACTCTAGTCTATAGGTCATCTGTGAAGAGGCTCTCCATGGCTGTACTGAGTCTAAGGGTCAATTATTCAGCACAGAAAGTGCCCTTGCATCTTTCCCCATATGGTGGCTGAGAGACTGTTGTGGGTAGAGATGCAACTCAGATGACCAATGCATGATCTCCTACATGTGAGAGTGAGCTCCCATTTTTAAAGTGGCAGTCCTCTTCTTTCCCATAGAACACTGAAGTTTTTTACTTCTCGAACTTCAACCACCCATCACAAAAGTTTAAGAATAACATATCCTCTTTGAATTAATGGAGAAGGATGATTAAGCCAAACTGCCTTTGGCTGGTTCTTGAACTAGAAAGCAGATTCCCTCAGGAAAGGAGAATGATGGAGTGGTAGTGGATATCAGAGAGAATAGGAAAATGAAAAGGCCAGGGTGACTCAGTGGGAGAAGAACTCAAAGTGTTCACAGAAAGTCTCTGGTGACTGTAGGGAATACAGTTCCAGAAGAGTCATCCAGGGAAAACAGTTGGAGCAAAACTGAGGGGAAGTGTTTTGTAGGACCACTTTTTATTTCTAGGAGCCTGGATGAGAAAAGGAGAGAAAACTGCAGCTAGGAGGAGAGGAAGCCGGCCCATTTCTATGATGAAAAAAGGTACCAATGAAAGGGAAAGTTTGAGGAAAAGGAGAAGACAAAAGAAATGATCAAGTTCCTGAGGAGATGGGAGGAAAAGGCACCTTGGATTTAGTTGACTTCAAGCTGGGCTTGAGGCACCACCGTGAACTGCCTACCTTAGGTTCTAGGAACAGGGCCAGATTCTAATAGGAGCTACATTCCCGTCTGGTTGGGGCATAAGCTAGAGACCACCTGCCAGGCACATGCATGCAGATATTAATAATTTACATGCCGTTGCCGAATGTACCGTCTTAGGGTCTCTGATCTCATCCATCTGTGAGGTCGGCTGGACAGACACTTGCTCCATTTGACAGAGGCATGGTCTTGCCCATCAAAGCACCACATTCAGAACTGGAATCTAGGCTTTTGACCACAAGCTCCTGCTGCTTTGTGCTGCACCTGCCCTTGTCAGAGGTGTGAGAGGTGAGGGCGATGCCTCCTGTACCTGGAGTCATCAGAGAAAACCTCACTGCTTTGATCCTGCCAAGCTGAGTGCAGGCTATGCCTCTTCTCATGGCCTCATTCATTCTGAGTCCTTTGGAGAGAAAAGATGGTAATGTGGAGTAAGGGAATAAGAAAGCAGAAAACACTTTGCTGCTAATGACAGGAAAGGGAGCCAGCTGCTTTAACCTACTCCACAGGCTGTAAAAACTACACCTGAGACCTATGCCCTAGGTGACCTGTAAGGCTGGCCAGCAGATGGAAGGCTGAGAAAGTAATAGAGTGGCAGACCTTGGGACAAGGGGGCAGAGCAGGCTACCAGGTTAAAAGCCAGTCTGGATAAGGTCCCGACTAAATAATTATATCTAAAATTAAATTGGACAAACAGCCTGTTAAGTTACTCTAAACACTGGCAATAAGATGAACCTCTCACTCTCTCTCTCTCTTGGTGCTTTGACCTTGTCATCCCCCTACCCCGCTGCTGGCACTTGCTCTTTTAGAGCAATGTTCCTGCCTGCCAGAAACTACCACAGTGGTTCTAGAAGATTCTCATTAGTCTTGCTGGTTTGGAAACAGGCTGTCCTGGCAGGAAACAGTTATCCATTTCTTCCTTAAGGAAAACAAGAATTATGACACTGGAAATGACCCCAGGAATGATCTCTTGGCCCTCTCCAGAAGAAATATTTGGGTCAGTCCAACCTAATATGATCACAAGAAACTGGAGATTAAGGGACTTCTTTGTTTTGCAATACCAAATTTATTGGTGATGAGGCTGAATGGTTTTATCATAAAATCATGAACTAAAAGGTCTAAAATAAAATTAGCTAGTTGCAACTCACAGTGAATGCCCAGAGAGGTTATATGACACACTCCATGTCTTAAAAGCGAGAGAGCTATCCCCAAAAGGAATCAGGGTTCTTGACTCAGTTTTATGATTTTTCTGAAATTATGTGTCCTAGAGCCAAACAAGATAGAGAGGGTTACTAAAAACACCCAGACATAACCATTGACCAGTGGCAGAGACAGAAGGCAATTATCTAGAATGCCTCTTCAAGCTCTATATCTTGACTGGTCCTCTCAGAAAGCAGAGACTGACTGCTCATGGAAAAACAGATGCTGATCTAACTGACACACCTACAGAATGAGACTGCTTCCCAGGGCTGGTTAATGCTAACCCCATAGTATTTTCACCTTAATGTGGTTGCTCTGTTTCTTTGCTATCTGATGAAGGTCAATTCCTATTTCTTCACTAATAAATGGTCTGCTTCATGCTGGGGGAAAGAAAAGACCAACAGAAAACCCTCATCACCATCTATGAATAACTGCAAAGTCAATCATCTACTTTTGGTTTCTTCTTTGAACTTAAACATTTTTATCACACACAAATGTACCATCGTTAGCCCTCCCTGGCAGCATCTAGCCCTTTATGGAGTAATTGCCTCTCAGAAAAGATCAGCTTTTCTGAACATGCAGTATTTTGGGCTGCGGCTTTGAACTGCTGGGAATGCAATTGCTTTTTAATTGGAACCAACAACCAGTGCTGGCTCAGATTCACAGCTGAGTCTCCTCACATCAAAAATGTCTGCTGGAGCCTGGAGATCAGGGAGCGAGCGGGTGGCCAAGTCATGTGCCTTCAGGTTCTGACTCCCAGAGGAAGCTCTGTTTGTACCTGGGGACTGTGCTAGCTCAGAACACAGAATTTCCCTTCTCTGACCAGAAAGAAAGTACTTGTCGTTCATGCGGACTGCAAACAGAAACTGAGTGGCTCATGTGGAAAATGTTCATTTGCCCAGCAGATGTCTGCGAATGTGTGAATAAACCAGAAGCTCAGAGAAAAGAAAACAAAAGAATCACCAAGAAATTTTTAGTGTTTTTCATCAACATGCCAGGCCAAAATGTCCTATCCTTTCCAAAGTGAAACAATTGCAAGAATGGGTTCTCTTGTCTTCTGTTACTGAGGGGCATAATCAGCATTCTGGAAATCCATTCTTCAGGTTCTCATTCTATCAAGCAATTATTTAGAATTTACAGCTTATTAATATGACAGTGTGTCTCATTGACACGGTACGCTAAAAAGCTTATGTTTAATCAGAGTATCACCACAATGGCTTGCTAAACACAATCTCTTCTCCTTTGATTTAACTAATTTTAACTGAGCACATGAAGGGCATGAGCTGAAGGCCAGTTGTCCACACTGAAATGCCAGCAGAGCAATTATGCACAATATACAGTGACTAATCCTAAGTGTCTAAAGGGCTATTTCCACATGCAGGCATTCAGATGGGGTATGTGTCATGCCAGATTAAGCTGCTCTGCAATGTGGGATGAAAACCAACATAGGGAAAATCCAAACAATTCAGTAAAATTCTCTCTTCTTTCATTTACATGAACTCAGGTCTGACTTCAAATTCCTTTACTCTTAATCTAAGATTACAAACAGCAAAGTCTTCTACGTTGGGGGGACATTATATTTGAACTCATAGACATTAATTCCAGCTGGGTAATATTTCCAAGAACAAAGAAACCTACATTGGTCTGAATGATACCGATTGCTTCAACCGGTTAGAAATAGGAGATGGGGCCAACTCACACCCAAATTGTGGCTAGGTGGTGAATATGTAACCTGTCCAAACTTTCCTGTGCTTCTCATTGGTGACAGTCCCCTCCAGCTAAGATGGTTCCTCCACTGTCCTCACACATGCTCTCTCTGTCTCTCTCTCTGTCTCTCTGTCTCTCTGTCTCTGTCTCTCTCTCTCTCTCTCTCTCTCTCTCTCTCTCTCTCTCTCTGTCTCTCTCTCTCTCTCTCTGCTTTGGGTAACATTCCTCCAGCCAGCAGTTCCAGGCCATGAGCTCCTTCATTGTTCCAAGGCTTTCCCTTCTGCAAAGTCAGCAATACATCAGAGCATCCTGGGCTATTCTGTCCCATGACCTTCCTCTTTATCTGAATTCTTTTAGCACTTTCTTGGCACTGGTTAATATATAGTTTTCCCTTTTCCTAAGGGTTTAATATACTACTGCCAGTAAGCAAGTAAAGACTTTTTGAGTACCTATATGCCCTAGGACTGAGAAGGATATTCTGTAATCTGACATATATTTTACTTGTATTTCTGTGCTAAAAGCACTGTACTGGGGCACAGTGAGAATGAAGAGGGGCAAAGAGGTTCTTGAAAGCAGTAGGACATGGGAAAGAAGCTTATAAGGTACTGGAAAGAAAGACACGTAAACAGATATGTATTTGTCTACAGTATGATAGTGTCACACCAACAATGAGCATGGGGTGCAAGGGAGAGTATTGGACTGGAATGAATGATTTCTTGTAAGCACAACTCACCTGGCACTTGAGCTGGAACTTTAAATCAAATACACTGGATCTTTTGCAGAAGGGGCCTTGAGTGCTCGCTAACAGAGGACAGATGTCAATCAGACAGCAGTAGGGACATGGCAAATGTTTCTTGTGAGGGGAATAGCAGGCCTCTATCTTATTTAGAAAGAGGAGACAGCTGAAATAAGGGTCTAAATGAGGGTAGGCAATGGGCACAATCTGAGGATGATGATAGGGAACTTCTGTATGAATTGGATGTGGAGCAAAATAAAGAGGTGGGGACACAGGTTCAGAGGCTGTGTGGCCGCCAGCCTTGGGAATTTTTGACTGAGATTGAATATTTCCGATTCCCCCACCACCTCACATAATTATAATGATGGCAGTGAAAGCTAATAATTTACTTTAAGCATTACTTTGGCAACATTCCTTGCATTCTGATAATGTGTAATACTTGTATTATTTCTTAGTAGCTTGTTAGGATTTTCTTCCTGTTCTTTGCCCAACAATACTGTATTTAGGAGCATTTTAAGTGTCCAAGACTTCTTTCCTCGAGGGGTCTTTTCATTTAATCCCATATTATTAACTTTTGGTTTTATTACATTTTGATCTGAAAATAAGATCTGCAAAATTTCTGCTTTTTAAAATCTATGAAAATTTTGCAGGTTAGTATGTAATCAATTTTTGTGTCTGATCCACGGACATTTGAAAAGAAGTTATGCTTTCCTGGAAGGCATTATCAAGTTCTAAAAATATATACCTTTATTAATTATGTATGTTAATTCATTCATCATACAATTGAAGAATAAATGTTTGTTAAATATGATTAAGTCAAGTTAACTGTACCTGTCAGTAAGAATGGTGGACTAGCAATTCCTCCTTTCTTGTGACAATTCTGATTCACCTGATGTTTTATACCTGGATCCTTCTTCATCTTCACAATAGTTGGTCTTTCCCTCTTCTTCAAGTTCTCACTATTCACACGGTACATCTGTAACCCCAGTCATCCTATTTCAGGCCTGCTGGGACCTGACTGCACGTCAAGTGCTCACTCATTCTGAATCCATAATCTCCATAGCCAAACCCAGCCAAAAAACTCAGAATAAGTGAACCAATGCCAAATAAGTGGAATAAGGCACATCCTTCAATGTAGGCATCAAGGCTATAATGCAGGCTCTGGAGGAAAAGAGTTAGAAAAGTGAACATTCTATGTTGGCTTTGATTGGGGAGAATAATGGATGTCCAAAAGACAATATGTTTGGGTGAAAAAATGAGATAGTGTTTGTTGTGGACCTGGACGGGGAGGGAAGGAAACCAGGTGGCGTTCTGGTCCCCTTTGGTGGTTACTATAGAAGAACTATGAATGATATATTATGACAGTACTTGGAACCTTTATTGTTTTAATACTGTTATATCTGCTGTAGTAATTTTTTCCTTTAATATTGTGTGTGTGTGTGTTGTGTGTGTGTGTGTGTGTGTGTGTTTACTAAGGTTATTGTGACAATGACATTTGCTGCTCACTGAGATTTTTGTCTGAGATTGAATATATTCCTGATCAATCTCACTATACATGTCCTTGCCTCACTGTTAGATGAAGCCTTGTGAGTGGTGAGTGGAAATAACATGCGTCGCACATAGGCCGAAGCGTTTAAGAACAAAACTGGTACATGAGTCTCCAGTTTCTCTCTTCCCTGCTGTGACCTGGAAGCCAGTTCCAGAAGGGGACACTGTAAGTTGACTATATGATTATGCAATCACATGCACATTTCAGGGAACAAGAGAGGAATTTGTCGTAAATATTCCAGGGCAACAGGATTTTCCTAGAGAATCAGAACTACAGGAACCTTGTTATGCAAGTTGAAAGCAGATTGGTTCCCTGAACTACCACTGGGAAAGAAACTACCCTGGAGAGTCACCCAGCTCTCACTGAGCTTTATGTAAGTGAGACACAACTTTTGTGTATTAAGTATCTGAAAGTTCAGGTAAAGTTGTTACTGTAACATAGCTTTTCTATCCTGATACAGTTCTTGAGAAATTGTCAGTGTATCTCTCAATGCGTGGACCACCAACAAGGAAGGAAGAGGGTTTGGTTCACATTTGATTTGTTCCATTGAGAAATCAACAAAGGAAGAGTGAAAATCAAGAGGTGGAAGGTTCTTCTTTTCTTCTTTTTGTCCAAGGACTTTTTCCTCTTTTCCTTGGGAACTTCTATTATTCACAAATTATATGTCTATGTTTTATTACCAGGTGTCATCTTTTCTCACATTCTTTTGGAAATGTTTCTTATTTGTCTGTTTATCTTCTTCAGTGTTAATTTTAATTTTTATTGTAACAACGAAAAAAAGTACATATAGCATTGTAATTTCACTTTCTTATTATGTGCCACCCTATTTATGATTAATAGAATAAAGCCTTCTCCCCTTGCTGATAATCTATAATAATTGTTTCCTAACTTTTCCATGGGTTTCAGGTAAGACATAATTTAGGTATACCTTTAAGCTCTTATGACTTTATTCTTTTCTGTTACAAAATGTTTTCACAGGCTTTGGATATTTTTTTTTTTCTGTTTGTTCACGGATATTCCTGAGCACAATGAATTGATGATAAAAAATTTTATAGTTCTCAGGCAGTATTAGAAGCATTTTTAATGAGCTTCTCACCATTTTGGATGATATTGTTGTATTTTAATAAGATAGCCAGTTGAGGAGAAGGTTCCATGGGAGCAAGCCATTTATTTCTAAAGATGAGAAATTTTTGTAGCTTTGCCTTCCCCCTACACTGCTCAGCTTTTTCAGATTAAACATACACTCTAGTAATACTGCTTGTGCCTTCTTTACTGTACCAGTCTGTCTTACCCTGTTGTACAGACCTGTGATTCAAGAATCATGAAAATGAGATTCTTGTGTGTGTCTATTTGTGTGCATGTGAGTGTGAAAGATAGTTAACAACAATGACTAAAGCTGACAGAAGTAAACTCAGCAGAACCAAGTATACCCTAAGAAACATTCACCAATCATATGCCCATATACATGCTGGAAGAGCAGCGGGTGGTGAGGGTGGGTTTCAGGCCACTGAGAGATGAGACTCTATGATCAGACCACCAGGATATCACGAGTAAGAACCTTTAGATCCTCTGTGAAAATAGAGAGGCACTGTTACTGCCATGCAATAAGATCAGAAGCTAGAAAAGATCAATAAGAATAGAATATCTCTGATGTGGAAGGAGATAAGAGAAAGGACAATTTCACAAAGAGGTAATGCTTAAAGATAAGAGCTGTGGAGTTTCCTTTACACTCTTCATATTCAGTACTGGCCATCTGAGCACTCCGGCCACAAACGATAACAGACCTGGAACAGACTGAGTGACATATGAAAGAGTGTGTACTATTAGTTGCAGTCCATTACCATTTAAATTTAGTAAGCTTCCTCCAATATGATTTATACTAACTCACCACCTTTGATCTTGGAAAATTTTCCTTAGGCTGAATGAACTTCTCTTTCCTTTGCACATTCTCTCCTCTTGCCTTGGAACACCATTACTCCTGCCTGTCTTTTAAGCTGCAGTCAGAAGTGATTCTGGGCTCCCCGGCCCTGGAATCCTCCTCTTTGATCTAAGATTATCCTAGCACATCTGTATGATTATGCTCTTCGTGCTTTATTATATCCGCCAATAAGATGATGCTTTGCTCTTGGGAACAGAACCCATGACTTCTCTGTTTATTTTTCTAAAACTCAGTGCTCTGATTGAAAGCTAGTTGGTTTTCTATTCACTCTGTAAATATTGAATAAATGAATGAATACACAGAATGTTAGCACAAAGGCAAGTCTTCCTTGAGTTTAAACACATCGTGTTGAAGAATGGGATAAGTCTGAGGGTGAGGAATGGGGACGGCTGTCTATGTATCCTGAACCAAGTCTTCTCAGCGCAGCTTCCATGACTAGTCCTGAAAGGAATTCCCAAGAACTTTCTTTGACTATGGGAAAACAGGTAGGTGTATTCACTCTGTATCCACAGTGCGATGTGATCTTAAGCTTTAAGAAAAGTTTCTAGAATAAGAAATAGGACATATTCCTTGCCCTCCACCCGGCTATTTGCTATACGTGAAGATTCAGGTTCTTCCCTGGGCAACACAAGAGGAGAAGGCCCCGGACAGTAGGAGACGTGAAGCATGAGATTAGAGGAAGCAGGGAGGAACTAGGTATGTTTATCTTACAGAAGGGAGAACTAGGATGGGGGTAGGATGGGATAGTGCCCACTTGGGTCAATTACCTGAGGAAATTTTGTGCAGAAGAGGAATTGAATTTGCACTATAGAACTTCAATGGGTAGAACCAGCACACTTGCATGAAAGCTACAGTGTAATAAATTATAAGGCAATATTGCATAGTGGTTCACTATGCCTGCCTCTTATATTCAAAGCCTGGCTCCTCCATTTGATACCTTTGTGACTCAATTTCCTTGACTATGCAAGGATGTTAATAATAATAGCTCACTGGACAGTTCTCAGAATTAAATAACATGATGAGCACTTAGCACAGTACCTGGCTTACAGTCAGCACTATAAAATGCAAGCCACTAAAAACACTGCCTATTTCCAGTGCTTTAAGTATTCCAGTGGTAGGAAAGGTATTAGGTAGTGAGTGTCTTGTTATCAGAAGAGTTGAAGCACAGGCTGGCTGACAACTGACACATGAACTTGGAGGTCCCACTTGACAGAACTCTATAGTGAATCTGGGAGCCTGAAAGTGACCTGGTGAGAATCTCCCCTGCCTCATGGTTGCAGGTACTCTGGACCCCTCAATAGCTGGAGAGAGAGAGAGAGAGAGAGAGAGAGAGAGAAGGAGAGAGAGAGAGAGAGAGAGAGGCGGGAGTGATACCTAAACTGTGTGCAAAAGCACCTTGGAGAAACCAAAATGTAAAGCCAGTTATAATTCCATTCCTAATTTGAAATGTTCCACTTACTCTACATTAGAGCAACTTTTTCAAAGTTGAACATCAAAGATACAGTTTTTACTGCCTTCCCAGGTCACTACTGGTGAGCAAGGGAGAGTCGATCTGTTTTAGAGTGCATGCTGGGGGCTGAGAGCTGCCTCCCAAGCTATAGGCCCTTTGGACTGGAACCTAAAATACTTCCTTAGCACAGATCAAGGAAAAAAATAGCTAAAATTTTTAGTCTGAGAAGAGAGTAATATTTGCCAAAAAATTTGGCATGAAATAGTGTTATTTCTCTTTGAGATATATAGCTTAGGTGAAAAATATTCTACGCATTTTTTAAATTAGGGATACTCACAAAATTCCTTCTGTAAAAGATCATGTGCTTGGGACAAGAAATAACTCAGTTGAGAGACAGGCCCCAGAGGAAGTCAAGTGGCATACTGACTTGTTTAGTAAGTGTGAAAGGATATGGCATGGGTCTTGTATGGGTCAGTTGGAAAGAATCTATTTGCAGCTGCCCAGCTACGCCTGCTCTGGTTTCCACTCTGTAGCCATTGGGGGAGGAAAGAGGCTGAAGAGGCACCTGGAGAAGGGTAATTTAAGGATCTCACTATACCCTGAGGTTGATTCATTCCGTGCTTGTCCGATTCTGGGCTCGCTAGCTCCCTCTAGTCTAACTTCTCAATTTTCAGTTTTCTTCCTAATCCCTATTATCTTGCCTTCTGCTGCTCCCTGTTATCTTACAGGTTCCCTGCCCTCCAGTGATCCATGACCCCGCATTACACACCAAAGTGCAAACCCCTCTAATTGGCTCTTTAGGTCACACTCATCTAGCAAGGTACAGGGCATGACCTCTGGACAGTGACTGTTCATTGTGGCTCTGCCCATTTCTTAACCTGTGTATGCCTCAGCTGTAAAGTGAGAAATACATAAAAGCATCTGCATCATGACATTACTGTATGCACTAAAACCACCTGGCCCAGCGCCTGGCCTATGATCACTAGTTATTGTTAGTTATCATCATGATTAGTCCCTGGTGCCTGAATCTTCCCACTGTCGGAAGCCCTCTGCTTCCCTGTTTCAATTTCCAGATTCTCATTCTATATGGCCTTCCAGAAAAACTGGCTCTCCCTTGGTCTAAATAAGTCTTTCTCAACCTGTTTTTTATCATTCCCCTTAAGAAGACTTCTTAGACATTTGTTTTTTAATTGACTTCTTCCTCTATGAAATTTTAATACTATGGATGTACTGTATGTATATCTGTTTATGTACTGTGGCCCTTTGGAGGGATAGCAAGCATTGCAATATCCAAGATTTTTATCCCCTTCAAGAAACCAGTGTTTTTAACCACTGTGGGGGGCATGTGCCTCCTTGAGAATCAGTTGTTTTCTCACCAAAAGTGGCCCTTTGTTCCCTCCCCTTCCCCTGAGGGCATTTGGTAATTTTTTCTGAAGATGATTTTGGTTTCCACAGCTTGGTGAGGCAGGGACACTCCTGGCATCTAGTAGGTAGAGGCCATGATGCTGCTAGACATCCTATAACACACAGGATACCCTTCCCTCCCATGACAGGACATTACCAGCCCCAAATGTCAAGAGTGTCCAGGTGAGCAATTCTGCTTGAAGGGTTTATCCTAGGAGCCTTTGAGGGGCCTCAACTCAGGCAGAGGAACTAACATAGGTATACATTTCAGCTGGCCTTGGGCTGGCCTTCAGAGCTGCTCTCACAGAGCATGGGCCTTTCTTAAGAATGCACAGAGTGGTACAGCGACAGGGCAAGACTTAACTTAGGGACCTTGAGGGACTAGATAAGACCACTTTTTCACAACAAATAAGGCTCACAGGCCCTGGTGTGTCCCAAATTCTGGTCGCCCCTGCCATACTCATCCCCAAGAGACTCACAGAGTATGACTGTCAGAGGGTGGTACTGATCTTTTAAAGAAAAGAGAACAAAAGCCCTAAAAGCATTTTGTCAGGGCTTTCCCAATGCAATTGGACTACCCTTTCTCTACTCAGACCTGCCTCTCACCCAAGTCTACTGTGGAATCATGCGGTTCTCCTTTCTGTGACCTCTCATTTATGTTAGGATGCAGGCCCCAATGAACATTGTGGCCCACGCGGTCCTGCAAGGTCTGGCGCCTCCCTGTCTTTCCAATCTTTTCACTCTCAGCCTGCACCTTCATCATTCTGCTCAGCCATATACCATTCTTTCCCAGGCCCTAGAACCCAACAAATCCATTTGTCTCCAAAGCTCAAGGAACCATCTGTCTTGTCCTCTGTCTGGAACACTCTTGGCTATTCTCTGCTGTCTCCTTCCCCCTTTAAGTCATGCTTCAATATTAGAGAGATCTTCCTTGATCACAAGGTCCCCAGCCCACCCCTCAACCCCTCTGTTCTTTCTCAGAGCACTCAGTACTCTTCCTTCACATCAGTTATCCCAGCACATCACTGTCCATTTGTCTGTGCTTAGTTACTTAAAGCCCGACCCCCCAACTGGACTGTCAATTCTATGATGTTGGAGACCTCTGAATACCCCAAGCCTTGCAGAGTGCCAGTACACAGTAGACACTTAATATTGATTGAAATCTAGGCATTTCCATAGAATTCTTTTCACCTCTAATTTTATGCTAAAATATTTCTAGAAAATTAGTTGAGATATCTCAATTCTATAGATTTATTTCCTAGGTCTATCATAAATCTACTAAATTAAAAATAAAATAAAAAGGCTCTAAACAAACCCAAAAGTCATACTGGAAACATAAAATTAGTGTCAAATGCAGAATAGAAAATTAAAGACAGCTGCTGTGGTCACCTGTGTGAACTCAGTGCCTCTGTAACGTGAGTGTTAGCCATATCCCTGCTGGCCCAGAAAGCCTGCTGTTGGCCACAGAATGTTAAGGACATATTTTGCTGCTTTTGAGGGAGTCAGCCAGTATAATCAGAGAGAAAATTTTCTTCTATAATGTGGGTCATCCCTGCCTTCTGAATTAGAAAACATCTCCGCTCAGAGTAAGAGATGAAGGTGTGGTACTGTTGTGGTAGAGTGTGGGAATCATGAGAAGAAAAGACAAACACCCAGACGAGGAAGACAAGGACTCAGAGGGCACAGAGAGTGCCTGGGGGCAGAAGGCCCACAGGCCCCACCTTGCCAAGCCAGGCGGTCATGTGGTACTGGCTGCAGGGGGACTCTGAGATGGAGCCAATCTCCACTACTTCTGCCTAGAAACTGCTTTTGGTCTCCAGGGTCCCCAACACTTCTCGTCTCTGTGCTATACAGCACTAATCACATCTGGCCTTGTACTACAGTAAGCTGTATGCCTGTCATCCGTTCTCCATTGCTGTAACCCCTCTAAGCCAGCAACCTTTCCTGGTTGCTGACACAACTCTTAGCTCACTTTCTTATACACAAGACTCAGAATATGTTTATTAAACTGAATTTAATTCTTTCTTGGGGAGGAGACCAGACCAAGGTTGCAAGGACTGCATGTAGCAGCAGGGATAGCTCATAAAGGAGATAGCAGAGTAGAAAAGGGAAGGGAGAAAGGACAGACTGCCCTAACCCCTGCCCTTGATGGGGGGTATCTAATCTCCTCAGCTACTGTTCTTCAATGTGCAGACTGTATTTTCCAAAAATTGCTGCAATGATCTCTCCCATTCCACATGTACTGTGTGACTCTGATATTCTGCCCATCAAGGAGCGGGGTCTGTGTCCCTCCTCTTGAACCCAGGGTTCCACTTGAATTGTGACTACAGTAGTCTCCCCTTATTCACAGTTTCACTGTCTGTGGTTTCAGTTACCCATGGTCAACTGCAAACCAAAAATATTAAATGGAAAATTCCATAAATAAACAATTCATAAGTATTAAGTTGTGTGCTTTTCTGATAACATGATAAAATCTTATGACCTCCCATTCCATCCTGCCTGGGATGTGAATCATCCCTTTGTCCAACTTCTCCACACTGTAGATGCTCTGTACCCATTAGTCACTTAGCAGCTGTCTTGTCACGTAGTAGCCAGCTTGGTTATCAGATCAACTGTCACAGTGTCACAGTGCTTTAGTTCAAGGAACCCTTATTTTATTTAATAATGGCTCCAAAGCACAAGAGCAATATACTGGCAATTCGATATGCCAAAAAAAGTATCTGTAAAGTGCTTCCTTTAAGTAAAAGGTGAAAGTTCTCAACCTAATAAGGAAAAAAAAAGATCTTATGCTGAGGTTGCTAAGATCCACAGTAAGAACGAATCTTCTATCTGTGAAATTGTGAAGAAAAAATAAATCTATGCTAGTTTTGCAGTCACACCTCAAATTGTAAAAGTTACAGCCACAGTGCATGATAAGTATTGAGTTAAGATTAAATATGTGGATGGAATACATGAACATGAACATAAAACATGTTCTGATTGACAGCAATGTGTTGTGCCCAAAAGCATTGAGGTTGTATGAAGACTTCAGCAAGAGGTCCCCTAAACCAATGACCCCGAGCCATTTACCACAAGTGAGGTTAGGTTACAGATCAGGAATAGGTTTGGACTACAATATATAAAAATTACTGGAGAGGCTGTGTCTGCTGATGAAGAAGCTGCAGCCACAGTTTCGGCAGAGTTGAAGTTGATTAGGGTTTGGTACTATCCATGGTTTTAGGTATCCACTAGGGGTCTTGGAACCCCTATGGATCAGAGGGTACGGCTCTACAGTAGATGTCACTATGTGACTTCAGTGGCAAGGGCATAAAAGATGATCAACTCCTGTTTCTTTTGATATGCTTTGTCTTGGAACCCAGCCACCCGACAGACTACCTGGAGAGTCTGCATGATGATGTTTTGCCTGAGAGCCTACCTAAGGTTTCAGGTGACAGCCAGCGAAAGCTACCAGACATGTGAGCGAGCATGCCAGATGATTCCAACGCTTATCCTTTAAGTCTTCCCAAATGAGGACCCAGGCATTGTGGAACAGAGACAAACTATCCTACTGTATTAGTTCCCTAGGGCTACTTCAACAGAGCCCAAACCAGGTGGTTGCAAACAATAGCTATGTATTGTCTCACAGTTCTGAAGACTAGAAGTCCAAAGTGTTAGCAGGGTCATGCTCTCTCTAAAACTTGTAGGTGAGAATCCTTCTTCGCCTCTTCAGCTTCTAGTGTCACCAGCAATTCTTGGTATTCCTTGGCTTGCAGCTATATCACTGCAATTTGTGCATCTGATATTGCAAGGTATTATCCCTGTGTGTGTCTTTCCTCTTCTTATCAGAACACCATACTGGATTAGAATCGTACTGGATTAGGTCCGACCTTGATGTCTTCACCTTCACTTGATTACATCAGTAAGAGACCCTATTTCCAAATAAGATCGCATTCACAGGTATAGGGAATTAAGACTTCTACATATCTTTTGGGGGAACACAATTAATCTCATAACACACTATGCTCTACCTGCATTCCCGGCACACAGGGAAGATAATAAAATGATTGTTGTTATTTTAAGCCATTCATTTTGGGGCAATTTATCATGCAGCTAGAACTGGAACATCAACCAACTCCTTCCCTCAAGCCCACCTAACTCTTTTGTCACCTGGTTCTCAAGTGCCTCTCCCTTTCCTGCTAAATGTAGACCTCTTCCTATCTTAGCTTTACTGGAGTCTGTCATGGCTACCAGCTCTTTAAGTTGCCAGAGCATCTTCAGAGCATGCCCCCATTCCACAGAGCAAGCCCCAAACCCATCCCAGTGCTCTTAGACCTAGGCGTACCACCCCAACTTGTCCCAGATGCCTGGCATGGTCTGGGCTAATTTCCCCCTGATAACTTTCTAAAAGAGAGCTCCAAATTTCCCATACCATTCTAAGTCCAAAGAACTGGCTGATTATCTGGTAAACAAAAAAGAACTTGATGTGAGCATAAATGGAGGCAAAAACATAAAAAGAAAATAATAGCTTTTTGTTGTAATTTGCACATTCTTTTGGCCTCTTTTGCATCAACAGAACAGCCTTCTGTGATTTCCTGCATGGTTGTTCTTGTAGGAGGAACAGAATTTGAATACATCTCCAAAAGGTTAAAAAGAGTATAAAATGCAAGTTTTGCAAATATGTGAAGCTTTAATTCTTTCCATTTATGTCACATAAAGGAAACACAGAGTTGTAGTTCTAAGCTTGGGCACTTGAAAATTTATAAAGTATCCAAATGCACAATATATTTTCCTTTCAGATTTTCAAAAGGGAAGAAAATTAATTACAAAATAGTCAAAATGGGTGCTATTTCATGCTCTGTGAAGCAGATAGTGGCTACACATGGCTGTAACTGGAAGAAGGGCCCATACATGATGTATTGCACATGCATGGACAATGGCTTCAAAGGTGAAGCTCACAACTGGCAAATCCATTTACCACATTTCCACTTAGATTTCTTTTCCCCAAACTAACTGGTTTAAATAAGTGCTTCCACAAAAATCAAGGCCATTAGCATAACCAAAGAATTTTTCTTGCTAAGCTAGGTTGGTATGTGATACTTAGGAAATGACTTTCAAGAACAAATAGTTCCAATTAGGTAGAGTCCCCAGCACAAACCTTCCAGATTCAGAATGTGAAAGAAATGTCACAGATGCTTTCGTGCTCGAATCCAGATTCCTCAATAGGGACTGCAGCCAAGTGATAGGTTGCCCTATGCTAAGGGCTATTAAATGCAGTCGGCTTGCCTACGCCTCATGTTGCAGAATGGGTGAGAAAGCCAGCCCAGGGCACCAGAGCCTGCCTGTCCCAGGTATTCCCTCAGGGTTTCTCTTCTCATTGTTTTCCTGGTGCATCACTTCTCCTTCTGGCCTTCCTGGATTTCCAATTTTCTGGCTACCCACTCTAGTCCTGATTCCTGTTCATACCCTCTAACTTCTCGTTTTAGTGACTATTCAGGCTCTCTTTCCACCTGGTCCTGGAAATATCCAGATTTCTGGGCCCAAACAGCCTTGGTCCCACAGGACCCCCAGACAGCTGACAAAAAGACATCTCCCATTTTGGCATCTTACCAAAGGAAGAAGGAATAAAACACTGACATTTCCCAGATAAGTTTTTCTTCAAGAAGCCAAAGGATAGGATACCAAGAGGGGTAACCTAGAACTGCCCAATGGGTTATCCACAGGACAGAAAATATCTAAGAAGCCTTGACTACTTTCCTGTTGAAGCCCTGAAAATTTTGTAGTGGCTCTTCCTGAAGGCTAAGTACATCACAGTGTCCATGGTCTGTTTGCAACTACCAAATCCAGGGCTTAACAGAGTAGCTCAGGAAATAGGCTGTTTGTTCTTTGTGGTACAGTATTCAACATGCCTACATGGCACAGGGGACAAAACAGTTATGCCCTAAGTAGAAAAGAAACAGGCTGATTCCCACCCTCTTCCTGTGGAAATAGTGGAAAATGGCAACAAACACCAGGCCAGGGTGCCACCTTCCAGTCTCCTACCCCAGAAATAGAGCTATAAATTATCCATATCGCTTAAGTCTCAACTGGAGAGGATGGTGTAAATTCAGGTTCATATTTACAGAGAATCAAATTATTGCTTTATTCCTAGGGAGATGAATGAAAGTGACAGACTTTTTGGAGTTGCAAAAATAGATGGATGCTTTCTATAAATTAACTCACAGACGCCTACAGTAATTTACAAGAGATCTGGGAGCAGGCAAGGGAAATTCCAGATAGAATGCCACACTATTTTCCAGTGGTAAAGTAAATAGTTTGGCTATTACGATAATACATTTTAGCACAGCAAATATATCTCCCCTTAATAGAAACACATTAGACACCATTTATAAAAATATCAACATTGCTGTTCTGTTTCTTGAATTATAAGTTAGACATAAATATAACACAATTTATGGATGAGGAAATCCAATTTCATGCTGTTTCAAACACATTTTTGTTTATTATATAACTATAATTCTCTATATATGAGATAGCGTACTACATGAAATAGATGTATGGGCATGGTATCTATCAGTGTCTGTATAGGAGTTATCAAGATTATATCTATCATAAATGGAATTATATTAGGATTTGTATTAATACAAGCAACATCCTGACCACCAATTATGTGATGACATCACTGCATAATTTGTAGTGTTGTCCTAGCTATCCTGAGGGTGGACAAATGAGACGCTCTGGATGAATAAATACTTCAAGCAATAGGGGAGTAAAGCCACAGAGAGCTATAGAGTCAGATAGATTTGGGTTGAGTTCTGGCTCTTCTACATATTAGCTGCAAGATCTTGGCAATTTCCTTGGTTTCTGTCAATCATAATATTGTCACCTGTAAAATGGGATCAGTAATGACTAATTCTCATGAAGACTGAATAACCTAATGTTTAGAAAGTGCCTAGCACAGTGTCTGGCACAATATTGATGCCAACTAAAAATATATTATTTTTAAGTGCTTCTCTCTCCTGTTTAAATAATGACATTTGTGGAAACCCATTCTCAAACCTAGTACCTATTTGCTTATCTTCTTAAGAACCAAACAGAGACCAAATACAAACTAACTCTGGTGCAAAAAAAATGCTATAAAATAAAGAACACACATAAGGTCTGCAGGCTCTTCACACTGCTGTTTTTCTTCTCTTCTTTCTGGTGTTCCTTCTGTTCTCTGCTCCCTCCACTCATTGATGACAGTGTAGGTTTTTCTTGACTCTCCCTTTCCACTTTCAGAGTTCTGAGGTCCCTGTCTTTACTACTACATGGACTTTGTCTCCTCTTTGGCTTTGGTATGCAAGGATTTAATTTAACTTTGACAATCAATAAGACACTTTGGCAGGGAGTAAGGGGTGTGGTGAGTGTTTTTCTTATGCCTGGTAATTCTTGGATTTTTTTCTTAATGCTCTAGCAATAATAATAATTATGGAGCCCCCAGCTAATCAGATCCATAAGCTTAGGCACAGTGAAGATGGGCTGGGACAGATTCACACACAAAACAAAAACAGTAGCCCAGACTTGCAGCTTCTCTGGCAGTTTGGGTTGATGGATACCACAGAACCAAAAGCCTAAAAGTGTTCTTGATAGAAATCAGTCTTCAAACAGTGTTTGGTACACATTGCTATGACTACACAGCATAGCCAAAATTTTGCACAGGTGATCATAGCAGCTTTATTCATGATTACCAAAACTTGGAAGCAACCAAGATATCCTTCAGTGGGTAAATGAATAAGGAAACCATGGTACATCCAGACAATAAAATATTATTCAGCACTAAAAAAAAATGAGCTATCAAGTCATGAAAATACATGGAGGAAACTGAAATGTGTATTACTAAGTGAAAGAAGCCAATCTGAAGAGCCTACATACTGTATAATCCAACTATATAACATTCTGAAAAAGGCAAAACAATACACAGTAAAAAGGTCAGTGGTTGTCAGGAACTGGAGTTAGGAAGATGAATAGAGTACAGAGGAGTTTTAGGGTAGAGAAATTTATGATATTCTGTATGGTACTATAATGATGGATACACGACCTTTCACTTTTGTCCAAACTCATAGAATGTACACAGACACTGAATCATAATATAAATTAGGGACTTTGAGTGATTATGATGTGTCAATGTAGGTTCATCTATTATAACAAATGTACCACTCTGGGCAGGGATGCTGATAATGGGGGAGGCTGTCCATGTGTGGGGCAGAGAGTACATGAAAAATCTCTGTACTTTTCTCAATTTGCTGTGAGCCTAAAACTGCTCTAAAAATTAAATCTTAAACCCCAGAACTTTAAGTTAAATAAGTTTAGTCAACTGACTTGTAACCTCAGTAAAACAGAAAAAAAAAGTAAACCTTATTGTTCATTTCCACATAACTCTATATCAAGGAGGCAGTAGAACAACACTGAGAAAAATTATTTCAAATACCTTTAAAAAATAGAATGTTGATTACACATCTCTAGTGGGATACACCCTAAAGGCAAAATACACCACAAAGAAATACTTAATTTAATTCAGTCAACTTGTTAGTTGGTATTCTTATTTAGAAGCTCTTATTTATATATTGTAAGTTAAGGAAATAAGAAATTATATCAGTAAGAATCAGATTTATTATTAGGCCAATATGAATAGTGAAAGATAAGTATAAAATCAAAGAAGTGAAATAATTTGAACTGGAAATGTTAGTATGAAGTAATGATTTAAATTTTTCTTTCTAAAAAAATCACTATTGTTCAGCTTTGTTCCTTAAAAAAGCGTTGACACAATGACAACCCGGTAGCAATGGAAACTCTCACTGACAAGACTTTGGTCTCTAAATACCATTTCCCATTATAAGGAATCAGAGCTCCTGAGAGAGATGGATGATTCTAGGTCTGGAACTTGAAATACATAAGACAAGACTGGAACCACTTGTGCCAGAAGGCAATTGAGCTTTGAAAAGTGGCTGTTCATGTCTTTGCCATTTTTTATTCTTGATTTTTAGAATCTATTATATATAATAGGAATAAAATTCTTTTGTCAAACAGAGGTACTGTGAATATCTTCCTCAGTGTGCAGCTTGCCTATACATTTATTAAATGGTATGTTTTAAATTTTGATTAAGTCCAATTCACCACTTAAAAAATCATTAGTGTTCTTTGTATCTAGTCCAAAAAAGTATTGCCTACTTCAAGATCTTCTCCTCTGTGTTGTTTTCAGGGCCTTTATGAATCATATACCTAAATGAAAAAGTTAAAACAATAAAGCTTCTAAAAGAAAACATAGAAGAGAATAGACAAGCCACAGATTGGAGAAAAACATTCACAGTACACATATCGGAGAGTCAATCACATCCAGAACACATAATAAATCCCTATAATGAACAATAAAATAAAACAACACAATGCTTGAAAACAGGCAAAAGATGTACAAATTATCCATAAGCACACACAAAAAAAGGTGCTCAATATCATCACCTATCAAAGGAATGTAAATTAAAACTATACCGAAGAACCACTTAAAACCTACTAGATTCACTGAAATAAATACTGGCAGTGCCAAATACTGGCAAAGATGTAGAACTCCTGGAACTCCTGTATAGCACTGGTAGGAGTGGAATATTGTACAAACACTTTAGACACCTGTTTGACAGTTTCTTAAAAAATTAAACATATATCTCCCCTATATTCTAGCTATTCAATTCCTAGATATTTATCCAAGGGAAATCAAAACATATGCCCCCCCCCCAAAAAAAAAATTAAGGATGAATGTCCGTAATAGTTCTAAACTGGAAACAACCCAACTATCTTTCTGCATGAAAATGAATAAACAAATTATCGTATCTTCACACAATGGAGTACTTCTCATCAACAAAGAAGAATGAATCGCTGATACATACAACAATATGAAGGAATCTCAAAAATATCATTTTAGTTGAAAGAATAGAGTATATAAGGTATGATTCCATTTATGTGAAGGTCTAGAACATACACAACTAATATATGATGATAAAAATCAGAAAAATGTTGCCTAGAGGAGGCAGTGTGGGGAAATGAAGAGAACTGGTAAGGGGCAACGGCAGAGTTTCTAAGGCAAAGGAAATGTTTAATATCACATTCTGGGAGGTAACTATGCGGGTGTATATTGCTGTGAAACCCATTAGACTACAAACTGAAAATCTGTACATTTTATTGTATTAAATAAGATCTCAATTAAAAACACATATAGATGGGGCAAAAAATGAACAATGACTAATAGATTTAGACACATAAAACTTAGAGTTCATAATATTATTAGAAAAAAAATAAAACCTCATTGGTCACCTTTAGAAGCTGCTATGGCACCAATTCATTATTCTAAAAATATTTAAATAAAAAGAAAGAATCAAACATTTATCTGGCCTTTCTTGAACTGTATTTCAGAATATCCAAATCATTAATGAGGGAAAGCTTTTTTTCAAAAGAAGAATTACAGCTTATAAAGGTAGAATGAATGTAGAATTTTAAAATTGCCATTTCATAGGCCCTAATGAAATAACAGATCTAAGCAATAACCATTAGTGGCTGCTAAAACTATTAGGTGAAAAAGTTGATGGGGGATTTTATAATAGATGAAACATACTGACAATATGTGGCTCCACTATTGAATCTAAGCATAACTAAAACTGAGACAACCAGATATTACGTATCTCATAGTGTGATGTGATCTAATATGAAGTGATGTGATGAGATGAGATGAAATGAGATGAAGTGAGGTGCGGTGGGGTAGGGTGGGGTGAGGTGGGGTGAGGTGAGATGGGGTGAGGTGGGGTGGGGTGGGGTGGGGTGGGGTGAGGTGAGGTGAGATGAGATGAGAGATGTGATGTGATGTGATGTGATGTGATGTGATGTGATGTGATGTGATGTGATGTGATGCACTAGGAAATTTATAGCACCACCTAAAGTATTCTTACCAGGAAAGAAGGAAGTAGAGGAGGGAGGGATGGAAGAAGGAAAAAATCAAATCTAATCAACCTTCTAGATCTAATTATAGCTTAGGGAAAATGGAAGTTAAGGGAAGATGTTAAAAACATCAAGAGGAATCAATGCCAAATTCAGATTGTGCAAAATTTTACAGAACAAATGACTCAGTATCTTCAACAAATAAATGGCACAAGAATGAAAACGGTAAGGAGAACTGTTGTAGATTAAAATATACTTAAGCGGCATACAAACCAAATGCAATGTGTAAACCTTGTTTGGAACCTTATTTGAACAAATCAATTGTGTGTGTGTGTGTGTGTGTGTGTGTGTGTGTGTGTGTGCGTGCATACACATACAAAATTTTGAAAAATATTTTTGAGAAACATGAACTGGGGATTGGATTTTACCAATTTTATATCGAGCCTATGTTTTTAAAAAGTCTTTATATATTAGCAATACTCTCTAAAGTTTTGATCGGTAAAATGACATGATGCCTGGGGATTTGCTTTTAAAAAGCCAAGGGGCAGTAGTTGAAAAACACGGAATATGTTGATGTTTGTTGAAGCTGAATGATTAGGACATTTGGATTCATTAGACTGCTCTGTTTTTGTCTATGTTTTATTTTCCATAATTAAATGTTAAATTAAAATAAGAGAAATTCAATTCCATAACTAAATGTTCAAATAAGAGAAATTAACATAAAATGACTGAATTCATCATTCTCCAATTTGTTTTGAGGGGAAAAATAGAAAAAGATGAAATACTCTAAACCCCTATCTATCCTGGGTGGAATTCTCTGCCTGTACAAATTTAGGATTAAAGAATTTTAGAAACTCTATGGAAGCCGTTTTATTCTCCAACTGATATCACATTGCTGGCTGTCCCTTTGAGAAAGGTTAGTTTGGAGTGTGTGTGTGTGTATGTGTGTGTGTGTGTGTGCATGTGTGTGTGTGCATGTGTGTGTTTTTTCAGCCTTCTACACATTTTTCTTGTTTAAAAAGTTAACAATGCACTTCAGTAAAATGGCCCTGCTATCTAATGCCAGAAACTCTGTTTAAATTAACTTTCTTCTGTTCTATAAGGCACTGTTCTGTATCGCAGTATGCCGTGTAGCAGTGAAAGCTAGAAGAGCAAAGTGTCACTACAGATTTTCAAACTTTACAGATAGGTGAGTCATCAGCTGTGGCTCTAGTGGGGCCTCACCATCTTCCTTGGGGAGATACCACAGAAGCAAACAGGTGAACACAGTAACATTGGATAAGTGCTAAGGAACTCACACACTTACATGAAATTGGGGTGTGGAGCAGACATGAAAGTTCTAAACACCTTTAAAAAATTAGATCTTTTCCTAAAAAATATTTTATCAAAAAAAACAGAGTATTGAATTTAAAAAAAAAAAACCAAAAAAAAAAACCCTCTATTTTCTGAACTCTTCAATTTTTCACGTGTAGCAAATATGGCAACTACCTACTGTAAGCCACTGCTCAAATCATAAAAGGATTTGCCATGTCTTAGCTCCTTTTAATCAGCCCAAACCCTAAGCACCATGGTCCAACAGATACCTGAGTGTTAACAGTGAACACCCCACACTTGTCCTGGAATCCCTAGTCTTGGTTGGGACTCCATTCTACTACTATATTCCCTTGACATCTCACTGCCAGGTCACAGAGGACTGCTACTCCTCAAACCTGAAGTTTCTAAAATGGAACTTCTCCAGTCCCCACCCAGGACCTTCTTTTCTGGAAGTGTTCTCTAAGTAAATCCACCCAGGGGCACGGAAACCTAGAGGTACCCTTCACACTCCCCTCTAATTCATTCCTCATGTTCAGTCAGCCACCAGCTCCTGTTGGACATACCCCCTAAGCGGCATTCATATCCATTCCATGATCTCCATGTGCCCTGTTTCTAAGTCCAACTTTGGGTACTTAAAGGCACTCCTCTCAGCTGCCACAAACTCACTCTCTAGGTCACTTCTTACTAGTTTCCTTTCCAGTTGCTCCTTCTACTGCTTAAATAATGTTGTTGTTGTTGTTGTTGTTGTTGTTGTTGTTGTTGTTTGTTTCTGGACTTATGCCTTATTCTTTCTTCTTTTTTTTCTTGGCAACCTCTTCCTTCTCATGACTTCGAATATGATCTATGTACCACAGGTGGCCACGTCTATCTCAGGGCAAATCTCCGAGCTTAATTCCCACATAGCCAATGCCTACTGGATGAACAGGAGTGTTTCAGAAACTGCAGACTCACTATATCTAAAACAGAAAATATCATCTTTCTGCCTTCTCCCAAATCTCCTCCAGAGGTGTCCCTTATTTCAGAGAACAGCATCAGCATCTCCCAGTTGCTCAAGATAGTAACTTGAGATCAGCCTTAATGCCACTTCCCTTCCTTCATCCCTTCCATACACCCAACCTTCAGGTCCTGTTCCCTCTACTTTTTGAATTTGTTCAATTTTCTCCCACTACCTCAACCACGGTCCAATTTCTCTCACTGCTCTTCTCTGAGTCTACTCAGCTTTATAATCCATTCTCCACGAGGCAGTATTAATGATTCTTTAATTTAAAAAAAAAGCCTGATGATTTCACCCCACTTAAATCTCTTCACAGGAGCTGGTGATGGGTATATGAGACTAACACACACACACACACACACACACACACACACACACACAGACACAGACACACACACACACAGACACACACATATTTTTTTTCCAAGTTCAGCTTCTTATTGACATATTACAAAAGAAGCTTAGTCAAAAAGACCAAAGTCCATGTCATCATCAGACTCCTCAGATTCTTCTTTCTTTGCTTCCGCTTTCTCCTCCTTAGCTGGGGCGGCAGCAGTAGAGGGGGCAGGACCTCCTGCTGATGCAGCACCCGCTGCTGGAGCAGGTCCACCAGCACCTACATTGCAGATGAGACTCCCATGTTGACATTGGCCAGAGCCTTTGCAAACAAACAAAATTTACACTGGCTGCTTTAATGAGGGCTTTGATTTTATCCTCCGTGACTGTCACCTCGTCATCGCGCAGAATGAGGGCCGAGTAGATGCAGGCGAGCTCTGAGACAGAGGCCATGGTGCAGGTGATGTGCGTGTGTGCGTGTGTGTGTGTGTGTGTGTGTGTGTGTGATATTTGGTGATAAGAACACTTAAATCATATAATCATCTTGATAGATGCAGAAAAAGCGTTTGACAAAATTCAACATTCATTCATAATAAAAATTCTTAACAAATTAGGTATGGAACATACCTCAGCATAATAAAGCCCATATATGGTAAGTCCACATCTAATATAATATTCAGTGATGAAAGGTTGAAAGCTTTTCTCAAAGATTAAGAATAAGACAAGATGCCCACTGCCACCATCCCTATTCAACATAGTACTGAAAGTCCTTGTCAGAGCAATCATACAGAAAAAAAAAAGAAAGAAAGAAATAGTATCAGAATTGGAAATGAAGAAATAAAATTGTCTCTATTAGCAGATGACATAATTTTATAAATAAAAATCCTAGAGACTCATCAAGTATTAGATCTAATCATGAATTCAGTAAAGTTTCAGAATCTATAATTAGCACACAAAAACAGTAGCATTTCTATGCACTAACAACAAATTACCTGAAGAGAAATAAAGAAAATGATCCCATTTATACTAGCATCAAAAACAATAAAATACTTAGGAGTAAACTTAACCAAAGAGGTAAAAGATCTCTACTATGAAAAAGGCATAAATGAATGGAAAGTTACTGTGTGTTCATAGATTGGAAGAATAAATATTGTTAAAATGTCCATATTTCCAAAAGCTATCTATAGATTCAATGTAATTCTTGTCAAGTTTCCAAGGGCTTTTTTTTTTTTTACAGAAGTAGAAAAAATAATCCTAAAATTTGTACGTTACCACAAAAGACTCTGAATAGCCAAAGCAATCTTGAAAAAGAAAAAAGCAGGAGGCATCACACTTCCTGATTTCAAGCTATAATACAAAACTATAGTAATCAAAGGAATATGGTACTGGCACAAACACAGAAAAATGGATCTATGGAAAAGAACTGGGAGCCCAGAAATAAACCCAAGCATATATGGTCAACTAATATCTGATAAGGGAGCCAAGAATACTCAAGATGGAAAAGAATGTCTCTTCAATAAATGGTGCTTTGACCATAAAACTTCTAGAAGAAAACATAGGAAAAAATTTCCTTGACATGGGTCTTAGCAATGATATTTTTGGACATGACGTTTAAAACAAAAGCAACAAAATGAAAAATAAAAAGCTTCTATGCAGCAAAGGAAACAATCAACAAAGTGAAAAAAACAACCTAAGGAATGAGGAAAATATTTGCAAACTACATATCTGATATGAGGTTAATATCCAAAATATAGAAAAAACTCATAAAACTCAATAGCAAAAAATAAATAATCCAATTTAATAAATGAGTAAAAGGCCTGAGTAGATATTTTTCCAAAAAAGAAGATATATGAGAGGCCAACAGGTACATGAAAACATGCTCAACGTCACTAGTTATTAGGGAAATGCAAATCAAAACCAAAATGAAATATCACCTCACACCTGTTAGGATAGCTATCATAAAAAAGACAAAAATAACAAGTCTTAAAGAAGATGTGGAGAAAAGGGACTCTAGTGCACAGTTAGTGGGGATATAGTAGTCACTGTGGAAAACAGGTGCTCAAAAAATAAGAATAGAACTACCATAAGACCCAGCAATTTCACTTCTGGAAATATCTCCAAAGGGAAGGAAAACACTAACTCAAAAAGATATATACATCTCCATGTTCATAGCAACATTATTCAAAAAAGCCAAAATGGAAACAAACTAAGCGTCCATCAATGGGTGAATAGATAAAGAAGTTGTGGTACATATATATAATGGAATATTACCCAGTCAAAAAAAAATGAGGAAATCCTGCCATTTGTAACACGTGGATGGACTTTGAGGATATTATGCTAAGCAAAATAAGTCAGACAGATAAATACAAAGCTGTGATGTCACTTATAGGTGGAATCTAAAAAAACAAAACAAAACAAAACACAAAACACAAAAAACCAAACTCATAGAAAAAGAGATCCAATTTGTTGTTACCAGAGGCAGGAAGTGGGGAGGGGAAACTGGAGAAAGGTGGTAAAAAAACACAAACTTCCAATCACAAAGTAATAATTTACTAGGGAGATGTAATATACAGTGTGATGAATTTATTTACTGCTGCATGATATATATGAAAGTTGACAGTAAATTTTAAAAGTTCTCACTCAAGAAAAAAATACTTTGCTTTCTCTTTTTGTTTTATCTATATAATATGATGGATGTCAAATAAACTTATTGCAGTAATCATTCCACAATATATGTACGTGAAACCATTATGCTGTACACCTTAAACTTATACAGTGAAAAATGTCAATTATATCTTAAAATAAATAACTATATATATTTTAAAAAACACTTAGCATAAGAGCTAGCCTTTTAGATCTAAAATACAGATTTTTAAGTGTACGATAAGTATTAACTATATGGATTATGCTGTACAGTAGATCTCTAGGACTTATTCATCTTGCATAACTGAAATTGCCTGGAATAGTCTTACTCCCACACTACACTCCCACACTTTCTTTGCCTATCTAAATTCAACTCATTTTTAAAGTCTTAACCATCATTTCCTTAGGGAGCTCTTCCTGACTCTCATAGACTAGGTTATTTCCCTTGTTATATTCTCCCATAGCATCCCCAGCCTGTCTTTTCATACTCATCACACTGGTAATTATTTGTCAAATTAATGTGTTTTTCTGCCTGACCATAAATTTCATGGTGACAGAGACCATGTCTGTCTACTGTGGTATCCCCAGTGAAAGTGCCTGCTGGAGTAAAGAAGACACTCAACATGTCTCCATTATATTCAAAAGCATTCAATTGAACTGCTGACCATCTAGAATATATGCATCTAGATTAAAGACCAGTCTATTAAATCCCCAAGGCCTACTCTATCCTCAGATTGGACCAAACTTTTGCTCTGAATTTTGTCACAGATATACTCTAACCCTGTACTGTAAAGACATTCAAGTAGCCAGATGTGACCAGTGCCAGCAGGGAAGAGAGAACCAATGACTCATGCAACCTGGAGGTTAGGAAAAATAAACAGAACTGATGGTCTGGTCCCCTCCAGGAAATACACATCGTTTGCCAAAATTCACCACTCCATGAGTCTGAATGCTTCACCTGTGACTGTTGTGGAGTTTCTGGCAAAAGCTGCACCCAGGGGGAGGCCCTGCAGCTGGGATGAGGAAGGCAGGAAGATGATCGCATCTGCGCATCCCTACACCCACTTGTTTGCTTGCCTCCATCCTGAATGCTTGGTCTCACAAATATTTTTAACAACAATATATACACACAGGAATTCTGCCTTTTGTTCAGTCCTTGAGGTTCCTAATCAACTATTTTCTGACAGTTTGAGGATCTGACAGTGTCTTTCTATTGTTTGCCTTTAGGAATGGCTGCCTGACAGGGTTCAGCAGTCTTGTGTGTCACTATTTTATACAACGGTTCAGAACAAGGTAGTGCCTTTTCTTCCCAAAGAAGGTTGATATACTGGAGAAAGCTGAAGCCATCTGATTTTACTCCACTTAAAAGTGATATATCTTCTCTTATCTCTTTGGAGGATTGTTTTTTTTCTCTTACCATTGAGATGTTACAATAATATGCCCTGTTAATAGTTTCTGATTAATGTTACTCAGAACAAGATGAAACCTTTCAATTTCTAATCTCATTTATTTTCTCTGTTCAGGAAATCTTTTTCTTCTTTCACTGTATTGATTGTTTGGGACACCAGGGCAAAGCCTGCCTTTCATCTGAGCAACAGCCCTAGAGTCAACTTGAACCCGTAGTAAGCCTTTTTATTCTTCCAGTTCTTGATACATCTTTACTTACTGAGGAATTTAAAAGCAATGCAAATTTTCAGAGAATAGTTAGAAAGATTGCAGATGAACCTTTTCCTTGGTAAAAAAAATAATAATAATAAATCCCAAAGAAAAAAATAGTGTTCTAATAGTTATAATTTTCCCACTTAACTAAAGCATGGGATTTTGTGTTATTTTTATAAGTTAATTTGTATAAATGTATGTGTGTACACTATAAAAAATTAAATATGTGTATGTATATGTATATATTATACAAAGCTCATATTTTTTCAAGGAGTGGGCATGGCTTTCTTAATAATATATTTATTATTCACCTAATTTGTGCTCTAAGCAGTATAAAATAGCACAAAATGAAAGGAGAAGCCATATAGTTTGTAAAACACAGCACCTTACATAAATCAGTCCATGTAAAAGTGGGTGTTGTTCAGGAACCTTGCAGTCACCTGGTCCAGACCAGGTGATGTTAAAGAGAAAGAAGGTGCTGGTACGAAGGGAGGCGTGCTTTGCAGGCTGGAAATAAGGAGAAAGATGTGCTGTGGGCCTGCGATGTCTGGGGGCGGGAGGCGGGGGATGGGGGCACCTGGAGGCGGGCCCTGAAAGATGTAGATTCTCACCTGGGCTTCTTTCTGAGAAAAGTATATATTTGCCAGGAAGCTGGCTCAGTCAGGGTATACAGCAGTGGCTCTCAAACTTGGCCATTTAACAGCATTCCCTGGAAGACTTGTTAAAACAGGTTGCTGGACCCCACCCCAGAGTGTCTGAATCAGGATTCTTGGGTGGGCCCGAGAATCCGCATTTGTAACAAGTTACCAGGTGAGGTCAATGGTCAGGGGCCACACCTTGAGAACCAAAGAATACTGTGTAGATAGTGACTATGCAGACCCTGAACCCAGGCCTTGGTCTTTGTGGCACCAACAGCACTCAACTCCCACTTTAAGAATCTGCAGAAAACCAAGGCTTCTATGGAGTCAGTTTGTAGCTTACAGGAGGACATGGTCTAGGGGAAGTAAGAGGTATAAACCTTCCCCTACCTCCACATGGACGCTGGATATGCCTAGGCATACAGTAAGAGGCAGCTGATACAGGAGAGTGGTATCCGCACCTGATCTATCCAGCACTCTCATAAAGACATGCAGAAAGCAGCCAGGGTAGAGGGGTGGCCGAATTGTCATGGAGAAGACAAGATAGGAAGCCAGCTCCGTGGCCCTTTACTCCAACCTGTTCACCAGGAGTATGCTGAGTGCAACTTGCTGGCTCCTCAGCTGGTGGCACAGGGGCTTTGGTGTACTGGGCTATGCTTTAAGGCAGAAACGAATGGGACCCTCCCCTCCTTCAGGGATGGGGGCAGCCACACGGGATTGTCACCACCGTCACCACCAAGCCTGACCTTTGCCAGGTCCCGGTTGCTGCAAAGCAAATGCCTCGTGAGTGCGGGGAAACCAAGCCTTAAACAGTGAGTTACACTGTCATATCTTCTGTCTCCCCAGGACATAGCCTATAGTGGCAATCAAATTTGGGGGTCCTACCTCTCCCCATAACCCTCCACCTGTGCCCCTACCTCCAGGGGGACAGTGCTCCACCCATCATCCTGTTCTTCCCTCTGTTGGTGATGAGGTCTTATCCTTCCCTGGCTTCCTTCTCATAGCATACAGAGACATTCAAATCTCATCTTAAAAATAAAATTAAAAAAGAAAACAACTCTCTCAATGCAGAGCTTCTAGCAGCAACTTCCTTTCACAGATAAGTACCTGGAATTAGTTATCACCTTCCATTTAGCCACCAACTCCTTCCAATCCACTGCATCTACTCATGTTAAATTTCCAATAGACATTCATTCAGCCATTAATCTAACAGATGTCTATTGAGCCACGTACCCAGCATGATTCTACATGCTGGGGATGCAAAGATTTGTGCCCCACAGAGCTTGCAATCCAGTGAGGGCAAGGTAGACAAAAACAGCATACATGATGCGTAAGTAAGTTTCATGACATGCTGGAAGTTGATGAGAGCTGAGGAAAGAGCAGCAGAGCAGCACAAGGAGGGTTGAGAAGATGGGAGTAGAGCAGAAATTTACGTTACAGGCCAAGTTCGACATGCTGGGTCCAGATCTTTTTCTTCAATTAAATTCAAAGTAGATGAAAGATAAGTATATTAGCTATGATAACATATTTATGAACTTTATAATTGTTGGGCTTTATGAAGAAATCCTACATAAATTTCATTGAGGAAAGAACCCAGCCTGGATTTGAAAGCACAGAAAGAATCTGTGGTCTCCAAAAAGGAGTGATTTTAGTATCCAGAGAAGGTGCCTATCATCCCCTTTGCCTGTGTAGCCTTGCTGTTCACTACACTATGAGGGCACAAAGCCATTCATTCCATAAAGGGGGCTCAAGTGTAGATGAGGGAACAATAGGGTATCTTAAAGGTCCTGAGCAACTAGGGATAAAGCAGAGAAATCACAAATAGAACAGGCTTTGATTGTGGGTAGGAATTTTGCACTGGGTACCTACCTGGTAGAACAAAATCAAGAATATAACAGAGGAAAGTGGAAAAAATTCAGTAAACATTAAGCCTTACCATTGTATTCTGAGTTGTTTTTAACAAGCTTACTTTCTAGGGACCTAAGTATGCAAAGGTTCAGGACAGGGGGCAACAGACTCAGAGACCCCAGTGGGGTACTTCCCAGCACTAACTCTTCACGATGTGAGGAGAGACTTGCACCAGTCAGGAGAAGCAAGTCCACTGTTAAGTAGTTAATACCAAGTCCAAAAGAAGGCCCCTCACCCATTGGTGGGATTCATTGATCTTAACTCTAAGAAGAAGGGGTTGGAATGTATCAATGTGTTCACTTTTTTATTTTACAGTGGAGTTCTTTTTTCAAACAAAATCTTAAGCAAAACCTAGTGTATAAAATATCTAACAATTGACCTGATCTGAGCTGGGGGCCCAGCAAGAGACATATTCTGAATCCTCCTCACTCCACTCCCCTATCATTCTTCCTAAAAGCATTTCTCAGAAAAGGGAAGGTCCTACTGAACGTGATCCTTCTCTCCTCTGGCATCCTATGATTCTATAATGTGCATGAACCATCAAAATTCCTAGAATGGAAATACTATTTTAAGGAGATTAATTTTAAGAAAAATGTAAGGAGAAAATGAAACTGGAAGAGAATGGGAAACAAAATCTCTGGCTAATGTCCAGACTGGGTCACTTAGGCATGAAATAAATTGTTCAACCCTTCGAGAGGAGAATGCCGAGGATTCTCTAAGAAGGGGTGACAACCTTGCTGAAACATCCTTAGGAACAGGGATGAGATAAATGAATCTGTCATTTATCAGCTAAAGAAGCTTTAAGTATACATTAAGGATGACTAGGCAGCTCTGCTCACAAGTGTGAACTAAGAGGAAAGAATGCCATGTCACAAACCTTGATTCCAAGTTCGATATTTTCTCCTCCATACACATCCATCCCAGGGTCCAGAAGACCGATTTCACCAAAGAACTTCCTGTTGACCACGAAGGAGCAGCCAATCATGGCTGGTGTCCTGTGGAAGAAAGAAGCTATAGTCACACACATGCATCACACAAACACACACAGAGAAATATTATTCAGCCATGAGCAAGTAGGAAATCCCATCATTTGCAACAATGTGGATGGTCCTTGAGGGTAGTATGCTGAGGTAGTCAGACAGAAAAATACAAATATTCTCACATGTGGAATATGAAAAAGCCAAACTTGTAGAGAGAGTAGAATGGTGGTTACCAGGGACTGTGTTTGAGGGAATTGGGGAGATGTTGGTCAAGAGTCTAATCTTGCAGTTAGAAAATAAATAAGTACTAGAGATTTGATACACAGCACAGTGATTATACTCAGCAGCACTGTGGTATTAACTTCAAAGTTGTTAAAAGACTAGATCTTAAATGCTCTCACCACAAAAAGAAATAATAATTGTGCGATATGATGGAGGTGTTAATCAGCTAATGCTCCAGTGGTAATCATATTGCAATATATAAATATGCCAAATCAACACATTGTATCCCTTAAACTTATACAATATTATATGCCAATTATATATCAGTTAAAATAAAAGGAAGCTAAAGTCATTACGGCATTAGTAGGAGAAGCCCTTCACAGGCACTGCCATAACAGGTGCTGGGTTCCACTCTGGCAAATTGAGCAACTTCCCTGAAGGCCTCAATTCTCACACCATTATTCTCCATAAAGCTATGCTTTAGCTTCAGACAAACCAGGGGACCCAAAGCATCTAGGGATATCCCGGTTCCTTCATAGCTTGGACAAAAAGGGGTATCACATGTCATGTTAATTCTCTGCAAACATGGGAACTGGTTCTCACTGCACCTCTGGTGATAGCTGTGTGACAGGAGGAGCATCCATGGGCAGTCTCAGGAAAGCTCAGAGGTGAGGAAGGTGTGTCTGCTTCATAGGGTGGTGGGTGGGGAAGAAGAGCTTTACAAGCAAGGGCAGAAAGGGAAACTGGAGACAGGAATGTCAGCAGGAAGAGGTCCAATCTCCACCTTCTGGTAAGAGAAAGTGGACAGGATGCTGATTCTTAAAGAAGGGAGAAAACTCCCAGGAGACTCCTGGTGCCCAAAGGAGTCAATAATAAACCAGAGAGAGAATGCCTCACCCACAGAGAAGGGGTATTGAATGGGAGAGACGAAAGTATCTATAGGGAGGCTTTTGGCCATAAAGTCTGGAAATAAGTTTAATATTTTATTTTTTGTATATATTAATCCTCTTGATTACTTCTTCTAGAGTAGACTAAAGGCACGAATTGAACTCAATGAAATCAGAGACAAAAACCATCTGAGGCAACACATCATGAACACAAGTGCAGGAACTGATAGAAATGCAGTATTAATCTACCATGTTCGCTGCAATTTTGCATAAGGCATGGAACCACGCATTGCTAATGAGGGGCAGCACACTGATACATTTTACGCATAGCATTGTATTGTATTATACTACATCCTGTACTGTAGTGTAATGTCACAAATCCTTTATGATGTCTTTTTGCCTCTGTTTCCAGACTTTGTAGGTACCCTTGTATAGTAAATGGATTCATCAAATATTTTCTCAGCACCAACCATCTCTAAGGCATTTATACTGGTGCTGTAGCAGGTAGAGAAACACACAATATATTTCCTGCATTCAAGCAACTAAGAGTCATCATCATTATCTTATTGTCATTATTATTATTGTTATTATTATTTATTATTATTATTATTATTATTATTATTTATAGAAGCCATTCATTGAGCAATTACTATGTCTCAAGCATAGTGCAAAACACTTTTCATACAGTCTCATTTAAAAATTTTCACAGCTCTGTGAAGGAGGTAGAGCCATCTCTATTTAAAAGCCAGGACCCATGGAGATTTAACAACCTGTCCCTGAGTCACAGAGTAGAGCTCAAAACCCATCCACCTTCAAAGCCCTTGATTTTAGCCCTTCTGATTCATGGCACTCTCCAGCAAATGCTTCATGGAAGAGCTGGCAAACTCCACACTGCCAAAAGGCAGACATGCCATCAAGATGCTTTCCTGGGCAGAAGAGACATACAGGAGGCCCAGTAAAACTCTCCTGGGGCCACTGGGAAGGTATTAGGTAGAATTCTCTAGAGCTGAACTATAGACCTCAGTCTCAGATGCTCATCTGCTCCTTCCAATTTTGAGCTTAACCTTGATCTTAATGTCCAGATTTCTAAGTCGACAGAATACGTCTAGGAACCCATGAGATAAGGCAGCAAGCAGTGGGGCACACTGGAAAAAGTAGTGTTCAGAGTAGTTTGAATTCTTGCACTGCCACTGAAAACTGTACTTGTGTTACATTGATGAAGCAATTGGGTCCCAGTCAAGTCTCTCCAGAGCATTGCTGTGAAGATATAAGAGGTGCCCAGTGCATAGGGCAGGAGCTCAGTAAATAATGTTCCTTCACCCTCCTACTGAGTCCCATCCACCTTTTTTTCAGAAACCTCATACAAATCACACCTATGTTCATGGGATTGCTGCCTTCTACTGGTGCAGCTGTGCCACCCTGGTTACACCAGGGACAGCAACCACTTTACTGTCAATCATTTCCTCCAGCCCTTGGCCCCTCCAAGAGAAGTAGCAGGCCCTCGCCTGGAAAAACTCTATATAAGCCCACTCCCTAGCCTCAGTTAACTGAACCCAAACAATCAAATTATGTTTTTCCTTTAATTTGGAATTGAGACAGTGCTAGGAGCTAGAACTAGGCGGTCTAATGTATCTGCAGAGCACAGGCTACTATGTGGGGCTGCTCTGGTGGCCCCCAGCACATGGATTATGGCACATAGGGAGGAGGCAGACACACAGTGGAGGTGTCAGACCAGGGGGTAGAGACTGCCTGGTGATTTCAGCTTCACTCTGCTGATAGGTCTGGCTTTTCTTTCTTCCCTGTGTCATGTGAGTGCCCCCCTGTGTCTTTGGTTTGTCCTCCTTGACTAAAACTGTTAGATGGGCTTCTGTTCTTTGTAACCAAACTGTGATGATGACACATACTGTCTCTTTCTACTTATGACCCAGAGGGAGGAGAGAGGTTTTATCACACAGCCATAAGGGGCAAACTTCAGGGAAGATTCATTCTGGGAGCTAAAAATCAGAGTCCACCCTAGTGCTGAAGAAATGTCAAGCTACACTTGTGATTGGAGATGAGCAATGCAGCCTGGGAGTGCAGGAGTTCTGCAGAGAAGAGGGGACAGGAGGCAGCTTGGTGTTAACTCAGTTTCTTAGAGAGTACCTGTGAGCTCATCAAGAAATTCTGGGTAAGTCAGAACAATCTCCCGCAAAACCTATGCTCGGCGTCTGAAATTGTTGGATGTTAACTTGTGTGTGTAGTTAAGACTCTGCTTCATTCAAGACACTATACTTTTCCAATCTCTTGAAGGGCAAGAGAGTCCCGTTAAATATTATAGGGCACAGTCAACACACTCCGTAGGGTGGCTTTGGGCACTGTCTCACGGCAAATAGAATGTTTCTGAAGACTGGTTCAGGGCCCACCTGTGCCCACGTGTAACCAACATCACCTGGATGGCGCACTTAAAAATGCGGATTCCTTGGTGTGGTCCAGAGCCATGGAACCAGAGTTACAGTGACAGGACTCAGGAATTCTGTGTTTGTACCAGCAGAACCATCCTGTGGAGTCATCTACCCCTCAAACTGTCAGGTCTCCCAGAGCAGAATGGTTATCCCCCTAACTTCTCATCGTATATCTAGGAGTTAGTGTCTTGCCTGACACAGAGCGGGAATTCACTAGATCTTGTTAAATTAATGAATGAATGTAACTGGTGGAGATGAATGCACCTGATAGAGAAGGACTCTGTGATGACTCAGGAACAAACTGGCTGAACTGAATAAACCAGAACCCAAGGACAGCAAGGGAGTATGGTGTAGCTAGGCCAGAAGGGAGGGAATATGGAAGGGGAGAGGCAAAGAAAGGAAGAGAAGGAAGAAGAGAGGGGAGAGGTGGAGGAGGGAGGGAAGAAGGAGAAGGGAAGGAAGAGGAAGAGCTAGAGAGAGTAAGAGGAGGAGAGGCGGGAGGGAAGGATGCAAAGCACATAATTCATTGCCAAGGAGGGCGTACGAGCTTCTTGTCCTTCCAGATCCCTCTCAGATTCCCTTTGGGGGCAATCTTCCATTTTAAAGCAGCCTGATATTTTAATATAACTGAGTTTACCTGGATGATAATTTGGTTGTGGTGGTAAGGGGAGAATTCATAGTACAAGCCACCTTGGGTCCCCTATTGGCTGGTCACAGCTTTGTTCAGCATATTGGACCAAGTTTCACATCAGAAGTCCTGGGATTCTTCATGACAGAGCTGAGAGGTCCCCTAGTGGTTCTCATTAAAACTAGGCCACGGTAGCTGCTCAGACTGGTACAAGGGCCCACAGGAGGCCATGGCATAGCAGGCCTCTGTCTGTGTGCAGGCCAGCCGTCAGACCCAAAGATGAAGGGAAAGTGGAATGAACATGCAATCATTATTGTTGTACTGCTGGCATGTGAAATTGTCCCCTAAATGCTACAGTCAAAAAATCTGCCACAAGAAGAGTCCATCAGCTGCTCCACATCTCGGGTCTAGCAAGGCTGCACTTTTAGAAATGAGAGCCTGGAGATCAGCCCTTGGGAGGCGCCCTCCCCACTAAGCCCAGATCCCAGCCCTGCAAACAGCAGGGCTCCGAGGCCTACCCCACAGAGCAGGGAGCAGTGCAAGGCTCCTGGTAGGCAGCTAATGTATAATTGGTGAATGTGGAGACTAAATAATTAAGAGAGACTGTCCTCACTCACAGGTAGGCCAGCCAACGGTGCTGGTGAGTTCAGTTGTATGACTGGTTTGAATTCTGGAACTACCTGACTGGGGCTGACAATGAGTACTTGTCTTCTCTGTATGGAAAGAAACAGGTCTCTGACAGAAAGCCCCCTGGCCCTGCCTGGGACCTACCACACTGGTTAACCAGATTTGTCCTTAAAGTCAGTAAGCCAAGAGCCAAGCATGCCCACCTTCCCCTTGTATGGCTTCTTTGCCACCTGCCCAGCCATACAAGGTGCAGTTGATGGCACTTTGGGGTTGAGAGTTTCTGGAACATGAGCCTCATTCTTCAACACAACTGCAATTACCATTGTTAGTGCAAACACTTCCATTCAAAATCATTCAAAAGTGATAATTACATTAAGGAACCTGCCAAAATCTAACAGCTCCATTACATAGGAGAAGAACAGAAATTAAAAATAATCACTCTTATTGTTGCTGTTACAAAATATATGCAATACACATAACACTTCCAGCTGAGAGAGAGATAAGAAGACAAGCGAGGAGAGAGTGACAGTCCTAGGAACTTTCACGAGATATGCAAAGCTCTCTCAACGCGAATGCTTCCTCTTCTCATAGGTGACAAAAGGCCCGTTCTGTGTTGTAGATATTTTCCCTCCTCAAAATCCTTCAGTGGTTTCCTGTTCTCTCTCGAGTTAAGTCAAGGTTCTTCCTTGACATCCCTGCCCTCCTCAGTACCTTTCCAGCCATATGCCCCATAGACTCCATGGCCTGGCTTACACTGGGCTATCCATTGATCAGAAAAATGTGTCCCAATTTGTGCCAGCATCTCCTCCAGGAAACATCCTCCATGACACCACCTCCATCTATCTGAGGCCTAACCATGCTTCAAAAACATATTTTTTTGTTTTGAAAAAAAAAAATTATGTTACAAAATAATACATATCTCTTTAGCAAATATACCTTGAGAAAAATAAGAATTTTTTACATATTTTTATAAAGATAATAACAAAAAAAAATCACCTGCACTTTTTGACTGTAAGCACTCAATTCTGTGACTAACATCCATGCTCTATTTTTCCAGAATCACCTCAAGTATCTACATCCGCCATCTTTTCATCTCACTGGGACCTCCAACCCTTTGATTTTACCACCTGACAATGGACATCCTCCCTTTTTGCCCTTTCCACTCTCCCTACCCAGCTCAAGTCATGGTCTGTTGTTGTAATGGTGCCCTGTCACCCTCCTCTACTGTTGTTCTCAGTTAGCAAAACCCTAATGCTGATAAACATAGCTCTTCATCTACTTCATATCTACTCACAGCTGAACCTGGTTAGAAAAACACGTAACCATGTGGTTTTTACTTGCTTTAAATTCAGGGCCATAAGTCTCCAGTGGGTCCTCACTGCTGCCCTTCAATTCTGCTCCAGGCCCTGCATTACTCCTCTCTCACTCTCCTAGGAGATTCTGCTCACACCTTCTCCTCCCTCCTCAACCTTCAACACCTCCTTCCTCTTCCTCACTCTCAACTGATGACCTTACCTTGCTTCTGCTTACCTAAGAAATAGCAAACAAAAGAGAATGTCCCACCTCCCACATATACCCCCTTACCAGTAATCAGTCACCCACTTTCCTTCCTTTTACTATAATTGACTGTCCATGCTCTTGGCTGAGGCCAACTGTCTTCTCTTGCTACTCAAGGACCTCACTCCAGCAATCCTTCCTCCCTAAATACATGTTTTAACATCGTTTCTTATTTTCGTATTCTTCACACTTTAATATCTGGGGCCTTGCTGCCTGATGAGAGACTACCCGTCCATAGTAGCCAATTTTAGAGACAGCAAAGATGCACTGGGAAGCATGACTTTCTTATGCAAACTAACCAAACCAGAGCCCACACTCCCAGCCAATTCCTCCATCTGGCTTTATACTCCAGGAGGCAATTTCCCTCAGCCCTGATCATCCCAGGGCTGGAAACCAGACAACTGGAGACAGCCCCTATGCTCCAGAGTCCACCAAAAAGTATTCTAACTAGCCAATCCTAAGTATGATGAGCTGCTTTCCCTAACTTGCCCATTCCTTCTTGTGCAATAAAGATTCATTCCAAATGTTTTCCCCTCCTTCTGCCTCGTGAGCGACCCAGGTGCTTTCCTGTATGCCCCTGCGTGGCATGGCAGGCCTCATCCTTTTGGGAACTATGAGTAACAAACTGTCTTTCTAATGGAAATCCTCTCTTCATCTGTCAATCCTCACCATACCTGGGTAAATAATCATTTTATCATACATTTTAAAACAACATTACATACCATCAGCTTCCCTCCTGGGCTGGATTATTCCCAGCAGCTTATACAGCCTACAGATCCTCCTCTTGCCCCATTTCCCTTATAGCTGCCTCTTAGTTTTTGCTCCCCCTTATAAAAAAAGAAACCTTTAAAGAGATGTCTATTTCTGATGCCTCTGATTCCTCTCTCCAGTTCTCTCCTAAACCATTGAACTAGGTTTTTGCCCTTGCCATTCCACGACAGATGCATTTGTCAAGGTCAGCGATGACTTGTCCTTCTAAATCTAATGGTCACTTCCCAGTCTTCATCCTATGCACCCTCATACCTGCATTTTACACAGTGGGCCATTCATTTTTCTTTGAAACAAGACCTCTCCTGGGTACCCATGACTTCACACATGCCTGGCTGTCTCCCCAGATACTCTTTTTCAGTCTTCTTTGCTGGCTCTCCCTTTTCTCCCTGATTCTCAAGGTAAGAGAACTCTGAGGCAGAATTCTCAGATTTTTTCTCCATGTATAATATTCCTTGGTGATCTCTGGCTTTCAATAACATTTATATTCCAATAGATTCTAAACTTACACTCTAGTTTGAATCCTTCCTCTATACTCCAGACTGGCATATCTAACTACCTATTCAATGTCTCCATCATGTCTCAGAGATCCCTCAGACATAGCTGAAATAGAATTTTTAACCTTCCTTACACTCAAACCTGCCCCACCCTTAGTCTTTCCTATCTTAGGTAATGTCAACTCCAAATGCTAAGGTAAAGTCCTTGGTGCCTGCCTTGGTGACAATCAGTTAGAAATATATTGACCTTCAAAATATACCTTGGATTTGATGAAGTCTCAGCACCTTTACTACCACCATCAAAACATTGGCCAGATGACCACAACAGCTTCCACCCTTGCTCTCCTTCAGTCAGCTCTAAACATAGCATGTGAATGATCTACTAAAACATAATCAGATCCAGGATGTACCTCTGCTGGAAACCCTCTAGTGACTCTCCACTGCCTTCAGAGTAAAAGTTAAGGCTTCACAATGACCCACAAGCAATCCATCTAGACAGTCTGTGTTTCCTGGAGCTTCTCTGGCATCCTCTCTGCGCACTATCTGTCCAGCCACATTACTAGGTATATACCCAAAATAACTGAAAACAGGTGTTCAACATCACTTGTACACACATGTTTCATATATACATGTTCATGACAGCCAAAAGGTTTAAACAACCAAATGTCCATTCAATGGATGAATGAATGAACAAAATTATAAATCCATACAGTGGAATTTTACTCAACTATTAAAAGAAATCAAATTCTGATAGATGCTGTGACACAGATGAACTTCAAAACATTATGCTAAGTGATAGAAGTCAGGCACAGAGTCACATGTCATATGATTTCATTTGCATGAAATGTCCAGAATAGGAAAATCCGAAGACAGAAAGCAGATGGTGATAGCCAGCCAGGGGCACGAAGGAGAGGGTAGGAGGGAGTGACTGCTTTCATGACTATGGGTTTTCATTTGGGGTGATGAAAATGCTATGGCGATGTTGCACAATCTGTGAATGTACTTAATGCCACTGAGTTGTAGGCTTTAAAATGATTAAATGGTAAATTTTATGTGTTTTGCCACTATAAAAAATACCAAGCTGGTGACAACAATCCTTCAAGCTTGTTTTGATTCTAATATTACATTATAAATGTGAAGCAAATTTTCCACTTGCCATTAGAACATAGAGCAGGAGACTGAAAGGGTGGTTTTATTCACCATTCTTACCTTCCGTTCATTGGAGACGAATTTGCTAACACACTGGAGACAAAACTCCCAAAATATTTTTAAGTTTTAGTTGAAACACCATGTTTTCAATCTGGAGTAAATGGCACAACACAATGGTCCTTACTCTAGGGTGGTTAGGACACATGGCCCAGGGCTCAGGGAAAGCACACTAACTTAAAATCCTGCCACTCCTGGGCAGTAAATCCAACCCCTTGACTCCATTTCTTTATCTTATACTGGGCATGAGACTCTGCCCTGGAGACCTAATAAGCCTATGGTGAGAGTCTGATGAGATAATGAAAACAGATGTGCTCGGAGCATGATAATGTGCTCAACACATGTGAGTTGTTATCAAGAACTCTGAAGAAAAGTGAGGATGATGAAGAATGGTGAGATGGAGTAGAGGTCTGGGCAGGGAGGGAGACACTGGTGAAGATCCTGGCAAATGGTGTTGCTCCAGGAAACAGTTCAAGTCCAGAGTGAGAGGAGCAGAGATGGAGTTCTAGGATGAAAGAGAAGTGAGAAAGTCTGGTCCAATGTGGTATAGAGAGGTGTGATTTCTGAGATGAGTGTTGGGGCAGGTATGTGAAACACCCTAGGGAAAAAGTGGGGCAGTCAGAGAAATGCTGTCCAATTGCAGTGACAGGGGTGGGGATGCTGGCCCCACACATGGCCCCGCCCAACCTGAGGTCATCTTTTCTCCACTCCACAAATGAGGGCAATCTGTTGCCTCTGCATGAGGGAGTCCAAGAGAACATGTGTGAAATCCCACCTCCCCATTGCTCCTAAGCTCGTGTTCCCTTCTGAACACCTTCTCCTCATTTGTAGAGATGTTCTGAGTCTGGATCAAGTGTGCTCACTTGTCCATTTGTTCCTCTGTGTCAACAAGCATTGTGAGACAAGGGGGATGCCTTCGTTGGACTAAATCCCAAGAACTTAAGGATATACATTTACACCATCCTAGTGAGTGAGCAAACACTATTTTTTTGTTGTTCCTTTGGCAAAATGATTTCTGGTTGAAGCCATGATGCCCCCTGTTATATTATTGGTGAGTGAGGCCATGAAAGTGGGAAGAGTAAGCCTCACTGGTGGGAGAAAAGGAGCTAGAAACGGAGGCTCTGCAAATCCGTGGCTGCGGACTAGGTTGATGTGGTGTCGTCAGAACAAAGCCCCATTGGGAAGGGTCTTCCCTCTGCCCCTGTTCAGTGACTGCTCCTATCAGGGTGCATGCGTGTCACTGTGTGGGCTGGGCTGTCTTGGCGGATACCAAGGTGGGTGTCTGTCCTTTGCCTTGCGCTTTACCACCTTTCACTTCTTATTGCTCTTGTAGGTCCCAGCTACCTCTGGCCTCTGTCTCTACTGATCTTCACATCTCCAATTTAGGTCAGGCTATGGTTCATGAGCCAGGGGCTCTGGGCTCACATCGCTTTCTCTCTTCATGATTCTAGCTTGCTTCCCTTGTTGGGACTGGCTACTTTTCTCTGTCCTCAAACTGAAACACCTGCCATTTTTGTTTGGTCCCAGCTCTGCCTCAGCTAATGTTATGGCCTCTTTGCTGAGTGCTTTCTAATGCCAAGGCCTCTTTTGTAGGAAAACATATAAAACTCAATGCCATCCCTATTGTCTTATATGAGTTTCTGCAAAAACCTGTTCTCAGGTACAACCAGCCTTGGGTTTTGGTGGTGCAGTCAGCTCCTTCCACAACAGGTAGCTTGGTTAACCAAAACACTCTTTTCAGTGCATTGGTTGGTCCACTCTTTTATACCATTTCCTGATCAACAGGACGATAGCCTGATATGGAGGCTGCCCTTTCTCAGTCACTCTCTGACAGACACTAATATGCTAAGGTGACCAAATGACAGGGCAGGAGAGGGAGGGGAGAACCAGGTGGTACTGCCCACCCAGGCCAAGAAGGTCCTGAACTGAGCAAATGGATGCACCCTGTGCTGCAATTGGACAACTCACAACTACTTCTAAGCCTCAAGCAGCTCTGCGTGGCAGATATTATTGGCCCCACCTTCCAGCTGAGAAAACTTGAGACTAGGGGATAAGTGAACTGGCAAGGGCAGATACATGGAAGAAAGTGCAGAGCTAAGACAGCCAGTAGTGCCAAGCCTACACCTTCCTAGGTATCTTGCAGCTCCCAAATGAAATCATGGAAAAATTGACAGCAGTTAAGAGCTCCCACACTGGGTGGAATAAGGGTCCCGCTTTGAAGATTTCTGGGAACTCACAGCTGCTAAACACTAAAACTGCATTTTGGGGAAGGAGTTGTCTGGCTTGCTCAACTGGCACAATACAGTAATTTAATACTTTGAATTCCATTTGCCTCTGTTATACATATAAACACCAAAAGGCTAAGTCTCACTGCCTTTTTAAAAATCTAATGCTGTCTCCAGCACACAAATATCTCATAAGAAAATAGGACCCAGAGGTCAGTGCTTCGCCTGTTTAATGGAGGTAGCACTTTCCCTTTTGTTGCTGAAAAGATATTCACGCTGAAACAACAACTTCTTCCAGATTGGGAAGTGAACTGTCTGGGTATTAAGAGGATAAAGAAAATATTTGCTATCTCTCTGGAGTGTGATTTTTCACAGATGCAGAAATGCCAGTGGGGACTGAAGTTGCCAGTTCCACACATATTCCTTGGCTGACTGATTTTGTCTTGGCTTGTTTTATTAAAAAAAAAAAAAAAAATAAGGCCATATAGAAACTTTCTAGTAAGATGTTTCCTATAAGTAATTTTCTCGGCATAATACTTTGCTCTATGCTAATCACATTTTCTTCAGGCTGGGAAACTGGTTTGCAAATAAATCTTTGAAGATGATTTTTGTAAAAGGTTCTAAAGAAGTAGTAATGCATTAAGCCATTATCAGCCATCGACACTTTTATGTGCATGTGTGTCTGGTGAACTATCATATGAGATGAAATATAGATTGGATGAATGTTTGGGAAAAGGAAAAGAGGAAAGGTGTGGAACAGAGGTCAGCAACTACACTGCCTGTTTTCTCCAGCCAGACAGCTATGAATGTTTTTCTTTTTACAAATGAATATTTATATTTATTTAAAGATGAGGATACCAGCTTTTAACCTCAATGAGGCAAAATGTTATCACTCCCCAACAAAAATTTAATTTTCCTCATTAGTAGACCTAAACTCTAAAATTGTATGTATTATTATTACATTTTAGATTCTATCAGTAAAATATTTGTGGAAATTTGTTTTTTGCTCTCTTTTAAGTACCTAATAATAGCTTTTGATTTTGCCTTGTAGAACATAAAGTCTAAAATATTTACTATTTGGACCTTTACAGAAAAAAAGAATTCTAAACTCTGTTCTAGAATATGAGCCCTGGAAGGGAGTGCAGACTCTACAAGGAACAACTTGGTCTTAGGTGACTGGCAGGAAGGTAACTTTGAAAAGGACAGATAAGGGATCAGGGGGGAGGAAAAGACTTAAAAGACGGGTGAACTGCCTTCTCATCTGTAAAAGGGGGATAATAATCTCTCTTCAGTTTCCAGGCTAATGTAAGAACAAATTTGATAAAGGCTTTGCGCTGTACTTGAAAGTGGGTGTTGGGTTAATTAAACACATTATTCCATAAAGAGAAGAAGAGTGCTGAGATTCGTGCATGATGGCTGATTTTTAAAAGAAGGTTTTGGAGCATTCTATGTAAGTGCAGGTGCTACTAGATGAAATAAAATTATACACAAGTAAAAGAGAACAAGAAAGATGAGTAGGAAATGAGTAGGATAAAGCAATGCCAATGAGTTAGAGTATAAAATGCCCACCTATGAAGGCAGGCCACAAACCTGGGTATGTTCTCTGCAAACAGAATCACTGGGATTATTTCTAAAAGGTTTTTTTTTTTAAATAAAAAATATAGCTACTTGGCCATGAAGCCCCAAGAGACATTTCTCTATTGAGTAATTTTGGTAAACGGTCTCCTCGCAACACCACTTCAGTGATGCAACAAGCTTCACAAATCTATTTTTTAAAATACTCCTCAGTATATGTACCCAAGTATAAGAACAATTGTTTCCAAGGCCAAAATGAGATCAAAGGAAGAACATAGCTTTGTGGTGGCCTTACTTATTTAAGGGCTAGATTAGTAGTAAAGTAAGAAAATAGTCAAATAAAAACATAATATATTTTTAAATATATCAGAGGGCTTTTCTATTTAGATTTGCTGTTTCATCCAGAGCAGCTGTAGCTTTGAGACAGGTTAAGACTGTCAGAGCTGGGACAAAGAGAAACAAAGATGTTAATTTTCGGTTGCAACTATAAATCTGACCTTTGAAGCTAACTTTCTTAAACAATTTCAAAGCCAGGATTTCAAGTGCATAGACCATGCCTGAAATAAAGTGTTTCCTAAATTCTAAACCTCCCTTGAAATATCAGGGACAGCAGTCAGGCAAAGTCAGAGGATAGAAGTTGTGATGAGGCCAGGCATAGGTCTCACTTCAGGTTCACTTGGGAGCTTTGAAAAATAACCTGTGCTTAGGCTCACTCCCAGACACTTTAATTCAATTGGTCTACATTACAGTTGATTCAAAAATGCAACAAGAGTTAAGAAACACTGACAAGAGGGGATATTTCTAATCCCCAAGGAGGCTAATTCTTCCTGGGTTGGGTTGTGAAGTCTTAAGAGAGAGTAGAGGAGGAGAGACAGAAGTGGAAGGCCTCTTTTGAGGGACTATTAGCCTAGTCTACTGCTCAAGATGGAATTCAGGGTGTGGGGAGAGAAATCCTGCTAATAGACTTGGGGCTCAGAAGGAAACAGAGATGATGTTGTGTTTGCTGCCAGCATCCATGGGAGGGAGAACTCTTGCAGAGTGCACAGACAGCAGGGCAGAAATGGCGGAGTGATGTTTAAGCAGAGAGAAGACCCATAACAGCACACCCAGTACCCACAGCCAGCTCCTGGCATTCCCCCGGGAAGGGGTGGCAAAAGGCTGAACAAGCTGGATGGACCACAAGAGAGTCAGAGTGTCAGAGGACACAGAATGTGCCAAGTTCAGGACTGAGGACATCAGCAGTAAACACAGAGGGGATAAAACTCTGAAGACAGAGAGGTATGAGACAAGTCAGCAGGGACCAGGATGTTTTCAGAGGAAAGTGTGCAGCCCAGATACCTTTCTCCAATGTCACAGTACAGAGCCAGCTTCTCCTTGCTTCTAGGAGCTATTCAGGACAAGAGGTGGGAGAGAGAGACCTTGAAAGGAGGAGGAAGAGAGGCCCTTACATAGAATAGCCTGTTTATTCCTGATTTCATGGAACAATTGATTTCAAGAAACTAAGTTACCTTGAAATAACAAGATTAGTTTTCTTTTCCATTGATAGTGAAATAGGGGCTAGAGACCAAGTTGAATTCAATATGAAAAAAAAGTCAACATTTTTTTATACCCACCTTGAAACTATACATTAAAACCTACTGCATGTTTTAGATACTTAGAAGAATGAATGGACTCTAAAACACCAGCAAAAACTAGCAGGGAAAAAGAACAAGAATTCATATAAAGAAAATCAGTTTTCTGGAACATTTTTTGGCAATATTTTTCATGAGTATTAAAAATGTACATGTCTTAGACCTAGAAATTTCATTCCTAGAAATATATCTTAGGGAATAAGGATTTATGCCTCTGAGAATGAATGTGGATTATGCGATTTGGACAACTCTCCAGCTGAAAACAATAAAAGAAACTTGATAAAAATTTTTTAACTTTTTAATAAAACAATTAAAGATGAACAAAATGGAATAACTGAGTTGAGCTCTGGCTGATACTGTAAAAAACTGAGGAAGCCCAGCACTAGGTTTACCAGTCCAGAAACAGGGCTAAGAGGCTGACTCCTTTTGAAATTGTATTTCTGGGAACTTAAAAGACTAAGGAGCTAGAAGTTGGACTTCAGTGCTCACCAGTGACAGGCAACCTGAGAAGCCACCACCATTTTTTAGCTAGGATACTAAAAGGCTGCTCCTAAGGGTAATTATCCATTAGAAGCCATTCTGACCTTCCATGGGCTGCAGTTCTACTTAATTTTCATCTGGATGGCCCAGAAAACCTCAAATCTTGAATTTCAATTAAGGGAATCAAGGATGCTAGCACTCCTGTGCTCCTGACAGAAGTCAATAAAAATTTTCAGTAGAGTCAAATGATATCATCTTAAGTTTTAAATTAATTAAATAAGTTTTCAAATATGACCTCTAACACATAATCAAAGGGAATCAGAAGCATCAAGAGTCAAGATATCAAAAGTCAGACCTATGGAAATAACAGACAATAGAAAGTTTGTCAAAGGACCAACAGATATTAGAGATATCATACACTAATTACAAAATATCTATGTTTACAGAGTTTACTATGTTAGAGAAGATAAAAAGCAAGCTTAAAAATTTTATCAGACAAATAGAAACTATAGAAAGTAACACAGTACATTTAAAAAGAAAAAAGAGAAAAAATCTAGAATTGAAAAATTGAGTTAAATTAAGAACTCACAGGGTAGTTTAGAAGCAGATTATACGTAGCTGAAGAGAGCATTACTGAAGTACAAGACAGGTAGCTCAGAAAAAAACTTTACAAAATAAAGTACAGAGAGATAAAAAGATGGAAAATACAGAAAAAGAGGGCAAGTGATATAGAGAATACAATACGGTCTGAGACAGGTTTGTAAAATATCAGAAGAGGAGAAACAGAAAAGAAATAATATTTGAAGAAGTTGTGGCTGAAAATTGATCTTTCCCTAGACTGATGAAAGACATCAATCCACAGATTCAAAAAGCCAAACAAATGTCAACTAGAATAAAAAAAAAAAAATACACATCTAGACACATCATAAAAAATTTTAAAAACAGAGACAAAATCTTATAAGCAGCCAATGAGGAAAGAAAAATAGAGATTTTAGAAAATGTTTTTGTATAAGAATTTTAATCAGAGTTCCATTACTGCTGTCACACTCTCAAATGCCCAAACAAGATCACCAAAGGTTTTAAATCTGACCCTTGGAATAATTTCTTGAAATATTTCTAGACAAAGTGACTCAGTAGCAAATTGGATACTTATTGTTTCTGAATGGTTTCTCAGCAATATTTTAACTTTTAGAGCATTAGACTTATAGGCATGAAGCTTTCATCATTTCCATGTATGTATATGCATGTGAGTATGTGTATATGTGTGTGTGTGTGTGTGTGTGTGTGTGTGTGTGCGCACACGCAAAGATAGGACTCTCAAGTGTTTTTATTCCTGTAAATTGTTAATGTTTTGCAGATAGCCATTTTCTAAGATGAAAGTTGTTAACCACCTTTAGAACTTGCCTGGTTAGAAGCACAGTGGCATGAGAGGGGGCCCTAGATTTCTACCCTTGAAAAAACAATAAGCTGAACATCTAAAATCAACAAAAAACACCCAACCTGCACACATACACATCTGAGCGAGGGATATGTGAATAAGAGCTACCACAGGTTAGAACTGCGGGAGTTGGGCAGTTGACTGTAGCACAAAGAAGCTGGCTCTCACAGCTGGAGCTCACTGCAGGAGGAGGGGGACAAGACGAAGTGTGCAGATTCCCTGAACAGCTCTGCATGAGAGAGCAAGCTCCACGCAGTGATGGTGCCCAGGGATCAGGGCAGAAAGCACAGAAGTAGGGACAGCAGAGAAACAACAGTTGATTATTATAAGCCGCAGTTGCAAAATGCAAGGCTGAACCACAGCCCCATCCCCAAACCCAGAGGGCAATTCCCCCATATTATCCAAGACTGACACCACGGAGCCCCAGGGAAATGTAGGCAAAGCGAAAGCTACCAAAACTGTCACTAACACTGACAGGAACTGACACTAAGGGTAAATTCAATATAAAAATCTAATATTATAAGGAAAAAGAATGTATTATTAAGACTCTATATAAAGCAGGGATCCAAGAGGCTTAGACACCACCCACTGGAAACCAAAAGAAAAACACCTTCTTTGCAACGGGCTAAAAAGAGACCTTTGTATAATAAATCTTCATTCCAGAAAAAAGCAGAATACACTTCCATTAATTCTCAGGTGGAGAAATAGGCCATTAAACACCATGAACAACCAAGATGACAAGGCAGCTCAGAAAGAAAGAGAAATTTTCCAGAAAATAAGTTTACAGATAGAAATATGCAACTTAAATGACAGAAAATCCAGGATGATACTTTCTGAAAAACTCAATGAGATCCAAAACAATTCATATGAATAATTTCAAGAGTTGAAAAAAACAATTAGATGAACAGAATGAGTTCTTTAGCAGGGAGATTGAAACCCTCAAGTAAACAAAACAAAACAAAACAAATAGAACTTCTGGAGATGAAGAACACATTGAAAGAGATAAAAAATGAAATAGCAAGGTTGGGAAATAGAGTTGACCAAATGGATGAAAGGATCAGTGATATCAAAGACAGAAATCTAGAAATAAATTAGAAGGAAAAATAGAGAAACTAAAGAATAAAAAATGAAAAGAGTAATACGAGAACACCAATACCATCATGAGAGGAAACATAAGAATAATGGGCATTCTCAAAGGAGAGGAAAAATAGCGGGGATCAGAAAGCATATTTTCAGACAAATAGTTGATGAGAATTTCCAAAACTAAGGAATTGAGCTAGAGCTTGCAATTCAAGAAGTCAACAGAACATCCAATTATCTCAACCCAAAAAGGCCTTCTCCAAAGACACATTATATTTAAAATGATCAAAAACCAATGTCAAAGAATTCTCAGGGCAGCCAGGGAAATGACGACTGTAACCTATAAAGGAAACCCCATTAGATTATTGTCGGACTTCTCAGCACAACCCTTACGAGCCAGAAAGGAGTGGAATCAAACATTTAAACCATTAAATGAAAGGAATACCAGCCAAAAATAATGTATCCAGTAAAATTCTCTTTTAGATATGAATGAGAAATAAAGACCTTTCCAGATGCATGAAATTTGAGAGAATTCACTGCGAGGCCTGCATTATAGGAACTACTGAAAGCGATCAGCTCACCTAAAACAATGACAAAAAAACTACATAACTATGAATGAGGTAACTAGCAGGCAGCTAGAAGCAGAGGAGTGCAACACTTACTAAGAACAGGGCATTATAAGCTTAAACAATAAGAAGAGATTTACTATAGCAAGATAGTAATGAACATTCAGCATACATAGGGACAAATTGAGACAACAATGACAGAAAAGGGAAGGATTCAAAGATCCAAATTTGCAAAGGGGAATGGAGATAAGGTACACACAGAAGAAAATGAATTACTATATATTATATATATAATATATATATTATATATATATATATATTATATATATAATATATATAAAACTATCCTCTACATATTCATAATGGTAACCACGCACCAAAGATGCAGACCTGAACTATATAACATAAAACAAGGAGGACCAGAGGGAATATCCACAAAAGCCAACCAAACCAAAGCAAACAAACCAAACACACACACACACACACACACACACACACACACACACCACACACACGAACACAAGGACAAAGAAGTAATAGAAACACCGAGTTACCAGAAAGCAAAACACAAAATGATTATAGGAAAACCTCACATTTCAATAATCACTCTAAATGTAAATAGACAGAACTCACCAGTAAAAAGGCACAGAGTTGAAGATTAGGTCAAAAACCAAAACCCAACCATATGCTGACTCCAGGAGACACATCTCAGCTCCAAAAACAAATAGACTCAAAGTGAAAGAGTGGAAAATGATATTTCAAGCAAATGGCATTCAGAGAAAAGCAGAGTAGCACTACTAATATGGACAAACTAGACTTCAAAATAAAAAAGGTTAAAAAAAGATACTGAGGGACACTTCATAATGATAAAGGAATCATAAACCAAGAAAACATAACACTTATTAATATCTACTCCTAGTCAGGAAGCTCAAATATATAAAGCAATTACTAAAAACTAAAGGAGAAACAGACCAAAACACTATCATAGTAGGGGACCTAAATACCCCACTGTTGGATATGGACATCATTAAACAGAAAATCAATAAGGAAATAACATCTTAAATGACACATTAGACCAACTGTACATAATTGACATTTACAGAGCCTTTCATCTCAAAATGGCTCCTTATACATTCTTCTCTAGTGCATAAGGAACATTCTCAAGGATTGGCCACATACTGGGACACAAAGATAGCCTCAACAAATATAAGAGGGTTGAAATCATACCAACATAACCTCTGATCATAAGTGCTTTGAAACTGGAAATCAACTGTATAAAGAAAGTGGAAGAACCACAAATAAATGGAAATTAAACAACGTGCTACTGAAGAATGACTGAGTTAGAGAAGAAATAAAAGGAGAGATCAAGTGATAGATAGAAATGAATGATAATGATAGCACAACATATCAAAACTTTGGGGACATGGCTGAAGCAGTCATAAGAGGAAAGTTCATATCATTACAGGCCTATCTCAAAAACAAGAATGAGCCCAAATAAACAACTAATGCTTCATTTAAAAAACTAGAAAGGAAGAAAAATGAAGCCTAAAGTCAGCAGAAGGAAAGAAATAATCAAAATTAGAGCAGAAATAAATGAAATTGAAAATAAAATAAAACAAAACAAAAACAGAAAAAAATAAATGCAACAAAGACTGGTTCTTTGAGAAGGTAATAAAATTGACAAACCCTGGCTAGACTCACTAAAGAAAAAAAGAAGGACACAAACAAACAAAATCAGAGATGAAAGAGGGAAATTACAACAGACACCCTAGAAATACAAAGGATCATACAAGAATACTATGAAAAAGTATATAACAAAATTTAATAACCTAGAAGAAATGGACCAGTACTTAGAAAAATACAACCTTCCTAGACTGAATCAAGAAGCTGGAAAATCTAAATAGACTGATCAGCAGTATGGAAATTGAAACAATCATCAAAAACCTACCAAAAAGTAAAAGTCCAGGACCAGATGGCTTCACCAGTGAATTCTACCAAACATTCAAAGAAGATTTAATACTCCTCAAACTCTTCCAAAATCGAAGAGGAGGCAATACTTCCCAACTCATTTTATGAGCCAATATTACCTGATACCAAAACCTGGTAAAGATAACACAAAAAAGAAAACTACAGACCAATATCTCTCATGAACACAGATGCAAAAATCCTAAATAAGATCTAGCAGACTGAATAGCAACATATTAAAAAGATTATACACCACAACCAAGCGGGCTTCATCCCAGGGACACAGGGATGGTTCAACACATGCGAATTGATTAATTCAATACACCACATGAACAAATGAAAAAATAAGAATCAAATGATGCAGAATATCAACAGATGCAGAAAAAGACTTCAATAAGATACAGCATCCATTTATGATCAAAACAGATAAGAAAATCATTATAGAAAGAAAGTTCCTTAACATAATAAAGACCATCTATGGCAAAACCTCAGCCAACATTATACTTACTGGTGAAAAACTAAAAACCTTCCCTCTAAGATCAGGAACAAGGCAAGACTGTCCACTATTGCCACTGTTATTCAATATAACATTGGAGGTCCTAGCAGTGCACTCAGGCAAGAGAAAGATATGAAATGCGTCCAAATAGGAAATGAAGACGTCAAACTGTCACTATTTGTGGGTGAAACAATTCTTATGTAGAAAACCCTAAAGATTCCATAAGAACACTACTAGAAACAATAAGCAAATACAGTAAAGCTTCTGGATACAAAATCAATGTTCAAAAATCCATAGCATTCCTATACTCTAATAATGAAGTGTCAGAAAGGAAGTGGAAAAAATAATTAATTTTGTAATTGCAACAAAAGAATAAAATACCTAGGAATAAGTCTAATGAAACATGTAAAGGAAATATATAATGAAAGCTATAAGACCCTATTAAAAGAAATTGAAGAAGATTTAAAGAAATGGAAGAAATTTCATGTTCTTGGGTTGGAAGAATTAACATAGTTAAAATGACCATATTACCGAAAGCATTGTACAGATTTAATGCAATATCCATTAAAATCCCATCAGCATTTTTTAAAAGAAATAGAACAAAACCCATCAGATTTGTTTGGAAGCACAAAGACCATGAATTGCCAAGGCCATCCTGAGAAAAAAGAATGAGGCTGGAGGCATTACTCTTCCTAACTTCAAACTATACTACAAATGGCAGTAATCAAAAGGGCATAGTATTGGCGGAAAAACAGCCACAGATCAGTGGAACAGAATCAAGAGTCCAGAAGTAAATCCACGTAATTTTCAACAAAAGAGCCAAAAACATACAGTGAAGAAAGGAAAGCCTCTTCAATAAATGGTGCTGGAAAATTGGAAAGCCACCTGCAAAAGAATGAAACTAGACTGCTGTCTATCACCACACACAAAAATTAAGTCGAAATGGCTAAGGACCCAAATATAAGACCTGAAACAATAAATTGCATAGAAGAAAATATAGGAACTAAACTCAAGGACCTTGGATTTAAAGAGGATTTTATGAATTTGGCCTCAAAGGCAAGGGAAATAAAAGCAAAATAAATTAATGGGACTACATCAAACTAAAAAGCTTCTGCACAACAACAATAATAACAAACCATAAATAAGGTAAAGAGACACCCATCCGAATGGAAAATATATTTGCAAGCAACATCCCCGATAAGGGCTTAATATTCAAATATACAAATAACTCATGCAACTTAACAATAATAACAACAACAACAACAAAACCAACAATCAGTTAAAAAATGGGCAGAGGACCTGAACAGACACTTCTCCCTAGAGAACACACAAACGGCCAACAAATATTTTAAAATATGCTCAACATTGCTAGCTTTTAGGGAAGTGCAATTCAAAACCACAATGAAATACCATTTCACACCTGTTAGAATGGCTATAATAACAAATGTTGAAGAGGATGTGGAGAAAAAGCAACCCTCACACACTGCTGGTGGGACCGCAAATTGGTACAGCCACTATGGAAAACAGTATGGAGTTTCCTCAAAAAAACTAAGAATTGATCTACCATATGACCTAGCAATCTCTCTACTGGGTACTTACCCAAAATCTTGAAAACCCATATCCGAAAAGATATTTGCACACTGATGTTCATAGCAGTACTATTCATAGTGGCCAGGACATGGAAGCAACCAAGGTGTCCTACAATAGATGATTGGATAAAGAAGCTGTGGTACATATACAATAGAATATTACCCAGCCATAAGAAGAGATGAAATATTGCTATTTGCAACAACATAGATGGACCCCAAGATAATCATGCTTAGTGAAATAAGCCAGACAGAAAAAGCTGAAAACCACATATCACTTATATGTGGATATAAACCTAAAAGCAACAATGGAACAGGACAGAGACTCATGAACATGGACAATAGACTAGTGGTTATCAGAGGTGAGGTGTATGGGATAAAAGGGGTCAAATATGTGGTGACAGAAATAAATCTAACTATGGGTGGTGAACACACAATTCAATATATATACACCTTTATACTGAATTGTACACCTGGAACTTACTGAATTTCGTTAACCGATGTCACCATAATAAAAAAAATAATAAATAAAGGATCTTGCCTGATTTAAAGTAGAGCAATAATTTAAATAAATCTGCTTACTTGTGAATGTATTTTACCCTGGTGAGAGAATCTAGAATACAGAAAATAAAAACTGATAAAATGTCTTTAAAAAAAAAAAAAACAAAACAAATTTTAATCAAAACATTACTCATCACAGAGAAAAACAAAAATCCTTCTGAATCCCATCAGTAGACATAATTAAATACATTTTGGCATATTCACATAATAAAATGTATGCAGCTATTAGAATATCATATTAGAAAATAATGAAATATAATACTAATGAAAAAGTCAAAATACTATTATATCTATGTATGATACCTTTGTTTAAAATATATAGTATAATGGAAGGTAATATGTAAAAAGCATTGCCAATCATTATTTCCAAATTGCGAGGTTGTGGATTGTTTTTATTGTCTCCTTTAAACTTTTTTCATGTTTATACCATGAATCTGTTGCTTTTTATAATCAGGAAAAAAATGTGCTTTTGCTTAGTTTCTTTTAAATATATAACACTAACAATCATTGTTGTTCTCAAATTGGGGCAGGACCGATTTGAACTAGCAATTATTTTGCACATATCACATTCTAATTATTTTAAGTATGTTGAGGTTTATCCACTGAGAAACAGCAGAAGATAGTTTTATGTTCAAACATGGCTTTACTTGAGCAAGGTCAGTATATAGCTGAGAAAGTCACATATTTTTTCCAGATGCTTCTGTGGATAGTCTAGCAAGCTTTTTCCCTCTAAATCTTTTGTTGTTGTTGTTGTCACTGTTCTCCTAGGAGACCCATGTGAATGATGGGATTCTCTCACCCCAAATTCTTCTAGGGGTTTGGCATGTACCCATTCCCTCCTGGGCCTGGCACATTCTGAACTGGAATAAGAGAAAAGGGCTTTATCTAACACAACTTAAGGAGAAAAAAGAAATGCTCTTTAAGTATAAGACATATTAGGTCTTACAACATATTATAATAAGATTTATATTAAGATCTTTTCTCATGGTCTTATAGATACTTGACTAATAAGCTCATGAATGACAACTTCCTTCTATCACCTCCTCAACCCATATGGGTCTAAAATCCTCTAGAATTTCACTCAGGTATCAAATCGACAAGGGAGCACTGTCCAGAAGGACTGACACCCAAGTACACGTAGACTTAGAGTATTAGAGACTTACTGAATAATAGCAAGACCACATTAAACACGAAATGTTCTATTCCTGACCTCCTAGAGAGAAGGGCATTATGAGGATGAGGTTATACCCAGGCCACATGGTTATGAGGGTCCAGAGGCTGGTAAGGGACTTTATCAAGAACCCCCAGAAGCTCAGAAGAATAGCAGTTTCTCATTTGCTTCCTGGCTCAGTGAAATAAATTGCAAATGCAGTCAGTTGTTTCTTTAGAAGGCTGATTAGTTAATAATTACACGGAGATATAATGCATGTAATTAAGCAATACTCTACAGGAAAGACTTCTGCTGCTTTTTTCCTTAATGAAATCATTCCTTCCTAAATGTCTCTTTTCTGAGGAAAAAGAACACTGATTCTCCTCACAGTGAGACTGGCTGGCTCTGCCTCAAAATACTATCTAATGTCTGAATGTTTTCTCTCATCTGCCTCCACATGCAAAGGCAACCGTGACCTTTGAAAGGTTACTCCCATGCTCATTTTCAAGGTATCCCCAACATCTCTCAATAGGCAACATTCAATGTTCATTGCGATCTGACCCCTTCCTAGCTTTCCAAATTTCTTCTTCTAAGATCCCCTCTGTGAATCCTCTGTTCCTCACTCAAATACCAAGATCATTTGTAATTCTTCGCCATGTTTAGGCCATCCTCTGCTACTTCCCATTCAAGTCTTTACATTTTATGGGGTTAGCTTCTGCCCAGCTGCCTCCAGGAATACTTTGACTAGCTCAGAACAGTGGCTCTCAGCCTCCAGAGCACCTGTTGTCTGTAGCACTTTTTTGGCAAGTATATTGTTTTTCATTCTTCCTGTGTCTCCCCACCCCTACTCAAGGCCACAGGACTAGGGAACTGGCCATCTTGATCTTTTCCCAGTCGTGAGCATTGTGCATGTAGCGTTCAGTGGTGAGAAAGCTTGGGTACCATGAATCAGCAATAGAGCACTCTTCAACCTTTAATAGATGTGGTTACTGCATTGTATCCCTGCCATCCACATTTACCAAATTGGGTCCAAAAGAGCAGAATAATTCTGTCATGAAAGACTTTGAGAGAAGGCCAGGAAGGGATGAGATACTAGAAATAGCTTTGACTCATGACACATTAGGAGCAGCTGAGTAGGAGAAGGGAATTGGCAGAGATGGAGCTGGGAGTTTCAGGCATAAGGCTGCCTTTGTACAGAGCTGGGCTGTGCCTGGCATTCTCAAGTGAGGAGGCCAGAAAAGTCCAAGTTCAGGGTCAGAGTCAAGTCCAGACCCAGAAGGAGGAGTTAGAGTGAAAATCAGGGCAGAGCTGTATTTCCGAAGGGCTGACTGAGCAACTGTGATTTCAGCTGATGTTTATGTGTCTGTGGTACCTCTTCTCACCTATACACTGTGAGTGGCCCCAGCTGCCAGCTTGAGGGGCAGTGATTTCTGAGCCACTAAATTTTCTACTTTGCCACCAATACCATATATTGATCAAATACTTGGTAAATCCACATAATCCTTTCAACAACCTATGAGGTAGGTACTATTAATATCCCCAACTTAAAGATGAGGGAACTGAGGCACAAAGGAGGTAAATCATTTTCCCAGTAGTTAACCACTAGTAAGTGGTGTAGCCAAGACCTGAACCCAGCCTCCCTCAGACAAGGCCCATGGTGCTTCTTCCCTACTTGACCTTCTCCACCAATTTACCTCATATTTTGGTGGGTGCTGGCCATTGACTCAGGAAGAACCACACTATTGAGAATGGTCCACAGAGCCTAAATGGGCCTGGTTTTCCCCTGGCACAAGCATTCTTTCGGGCAGATTCTTTCCACCCAACCTCAACTCTAGCACCTCCCTGTTCTTCTGGAATCCAGCTACTTGTCCCAGAGAATGTGTACCTTTCTAGTTTCTCTAGTCTGAATTCCCTCTACTTCAGCTAGACCCATTGCCTCCTGTTCTTTCTCTAAGACACTAGCCTGGTGAAAGTTACAGCCTGTGCTCTGAGCCCTGTGAAATCAGGGCTCTGTGGGACAATGGAGTTTGGGGTGTTCAGGGGAAGCTCGGAGTAGTATGTTATTCAAGCTTCAGATCTAATGACTTCTGTGTCAGGGTATCCCCAACACCACCCCAGTTTTGACCATTCACTAGGAATATTCATAGGACTTAGCATATAGTCATACTCATGGCTATGATTATTATAGCAAAAGGATACAAAGAAAAATCAGCAAAGGGAAGGTGCATGGAACAAATTTGGAGAAACCAGACAAGCTTTCAAGATCCTCTCCTAGTGCGGTCACATAGCACATGCTTAATTCTCCCCTCCCCCCACAATGAGTTGTGACAACACATGTGACATGTTGTCTACCAGGAAGGCTCATCAGAGACTCAGTACCCCAAGTTTTTATTGGGAGGGTAATCATGGAGGCACCCTCTGCCAGACATGGACTAAAATTCCATTCTCCAAGAAGACAAACAGGCACAAACCATATTATTTGTTAGCACATTCTAGGTGCAGTGAGCCACTCTTATCAAATATCCAAGTTTCTAGATGCCAGCCAAAGGCCCAGAAACAGGCCTTTATTTTTTTTTATTTTTTTAAAGAATAAGCACTTATGCCTGCTATGTTCATTCTTTTCTGCACACAATCCAATATAAACAATATAACACCCCAACAGACCATCTTTTCCTTTCTATGTGTGCCATATTACACACTTCCAAAGCTTGCCTGTTTTATTAGAGCCTCATAATAATCTTGTACGGGATACAGGCAAGAATCAGTCCCCTCACAGAAAAGCGTGTCAAAGGCTGAGAAGATGCTTGGTTCTATGTCACTGAGAAAATAATTGGGAAAGCTGGACCTTAAAGCCAGTCAGTCTCCTCCTTCCTGACAAAAAATAAAAAAGAAAAGAAAAGAAAAGAAAGCGAGGAATGGCCCAGATAACCTATGTGAACAAAGGCATAAGAAAAGGTTGCAGTTCTTGTTGTTACTTGGGGGTAGAGTGAGATAGAAATGTCTATATTGCTCAAGAGAACAAAAAGATAAACAAATCTCCATGAACTTTTAATTCTTCTGCATAGCTCTCAACTAAATCAATTCACAGAATATTAGTGCTAGAAGTGTCCTCAAAAAATCATTGCATACAACTCATTTCTTTATTTGAGAAATATGGAAAATAATTAGCTTCAGCCCCTATTACATATTGCTAATAATGTATTGGTTATAAAAGACTAGAGAATGGGTAATGAAAGCCATTATGTGAGATAGCTTTTTTTGTACTTTGTCATTAGAAAACTGCTTTTATTATTGATAGAAACAGTGACAGTCCCCCTTCTCTCCTGTTGCACCCAGTTCTAAGATTGAGACATAATTTAAGGGAAAAAAGACAGAAATAAAATCCTCAGCTCTTCTACTGTTTAAAGGCAGGCAAATTTACCCAAATATGGACGTGGACCCACAAGAGGGCTTCTTAGGGGAGGACAATGCCTGCATATACAACAAAGACAGTGCCCTGTCTAGCAGTGCCATGACTGAATCTTTCTGGATCTGAGTTTCCTCACGTCTAAAGTGAGGAGACTGAGAACAGCTACCATTTACACACTGCTTCCTCCATGGTAGTCTGAGGCCTTGAGCTCCACATATATTTGTGATCCCATCTGATTCTCACAGCAGGACTTCTAGAGGAGTAATGACACCTGCTTTTGAGAGTCAGGAACACTGGAACACTGAAATTTAGAGAAGTTGGGTAACTTGCTCTAATACAGCAAAGAAAATGCCAAGCTGATCTCTCTGTCTCTCAGCACATGATTACATTGTCATTTACATTCAGAAAATCCATTCCAAACATAAGTTACAAGGAAACACGAGGAAATCTGCCTGTCTCCTCTTTGGCTCTGGGAATGAGAATAAAAAGTATTCCTTGAGAATTTATAATGACTTGTCAATAATAGAGTTTGAGATTTTAATTTACATTAGCTGTACAGGTAGGAAAAAGGCAGCCTAGAAATTTATACCTGGGAGTGACTGGCAAAAGCAAGTGAAAAACTTACTGGAGAGACCCAATTCAACCCAAATCCAGACAACACAGAACTGCAACTCAGTAGCTCCAATGCAGGTGAGCTCATAATCTAAAATTACAAACATATGAGGAAACAATCCATTATGGGTGAGAGTCAACAAACAAAATAGGATTAGAACCCCCAAGAACTTGAGATAATAGAACTATCAGATAGATACCATAAAATAAAAATATCCAAAATGACTAAAAACATAAAAATAGGGGTCAAAACATAAAAATAAGGTTTTATGGGGAAAAAAATTAGCAGATGTGAAAAATAACCAAAGAGTTTCTCTCTGTTGCCAACAACAGTGGCAATTACTACATGTTCTACATTCAAATATGGCTTTATAATTTATAAATCAAGCTTTTAAGGTTAATTTATATAAGTCATTTGATCCTCAAAAAAATCCATGTCATGGAGATGCAGATATTAAATTACTCATGTTAGAGATGAATAAAGGGAAGCTCAGAAAAATTCAAGGGACTTGCACAAATATAGCTCATCAACTAGGAAGCTAAAATCAGAGAGAATCTTCAGAAGAGGCTTCCCTCTCTACTCATACCCTCTTGGTGAATATTTCTTAATGAAAGAGATACTGTCTTAGTCTGTTTGGACTGCTAAAACAAAATGCTACTGACTGGGTAGCTTATAAACAACAGAAATTCATTTCTCACAGTTCTGGAGGCTGGAAGTCTGAGGTCTGGATGCCGGCATGGTCCCATGAGGGTCCTCTTTCAGGCTGTAAACTTCTCACTTGTGTCCTCACATGGTCCTCTCTCAGGCTCTTTTATGAGGACATCAGTCTCATTCAGGACAAGCCCTGTCTTTATTACTTAATCACTTCCCAAAGGCTCCACCTCCTAGTACTATCACTTTGAGCATTAGGATTTCAACATATGAATCCAGGGGCGGGAGGGGGCGCTGACACTCATAGACTGATAGAGGAAACGTTGCAAGAAGGAGTACTGAGTTCCCATAGTGTGAAGTCAACAACAGCCTCAGGCCAGAACCACAGGACAACTTCCCTTACTTGGTTTGGAGAGCTCCCTCTATCTGCTGAAGCAGAATTAACCTGCATTCGCAGGTGGCGTGCATAAAGGTGAATCGCTAGCTGCTGCCAGTTCTCAGAAGGAACTCCCACCACTCAGGACTTCATGATTTGGGTGGGAGAGAGACGATGCATCATTCATTTCCTCCTTATGTTAGGGGGAAATAAACTGGATGGAAACTTTGTTAGGGTCAGTTTTCATGTAGGGTACAAGATGAGAAACATATTCTCAACCATGAGTTAAAACCATAACTCAACCCTGGATTACTGTAATTCTTTGACCAAAGGACAAAGAAAAATGAAATTTTTTTGGACTGTGGAATTTCTTTTTATAAGGTTAAGCATTTTCCCACTGGAGACACTAAGAAAAGCTGTTCGGGTAGCTTTTTCCTGAGAAACCCTATATTCTGATAGCTCAAATGTATAAGTTATTGGGATTCAACACATCTGCCAGGTGGGATCTTAAATCTGATGAGGCTCTAGATTCATTAACCTTGGCAGAAGACGTCTGGGTAAACCTGCTTGAAAAATATCTGCTGTGTATTTTAATTCTCAAAAGGGCAAGAAAATAGAATACAGATCTGTGTACCCTTCTTTAGTGACATCCTTGACTATTTCAATAGCCTTCTCAAGATTATCATTATTTTTTGTTAAAGAAGAGTGGCTTCTCCCAAAGTTATAGAGCATCAGCAGTGAAGGGAAGGGATGCTGCTTCCTCTGAACTCTAAGCGAGCTTTGTTCCTCACCTCTCAGGCTTTGATTTCTTTCCACCTTGACTTGCAGTTATTCACCTATGTGGTCTAGTTATCCTGCTCTAAATATATGCTTACGTTTTAGTCTCCTTGTGTATCATCAACAGCATTTAACACAATGTCTTTTCTTTAGAAAGTTTTGTATCAGTATTTGTTGGGTAGCAAATGAATAAATGGGCCTGACAAGGACACTCTTTCTTCAGTTACTCTCCTACTTAACAAAGCCTTTTCTGAAACGGACCTCCATGTGTATTCAGGAGAGAGCAGCACTAATTCAGAAAGAGATAATGTGTCAGTCAACAAGCGGCCACATTTATAATTAAGTAGTCCTGTCCGGTTTTTGTTTCAGATTTGAAACCTGATCACGTTGGGTTCTCAGGAAGAATTCAGAGGAAGGTGCTCCAGTTTCATTCAGCTCATACCTCCTCACGTTGTCAGGGGTTGGAAAAGAGTAGAATAGTGACCATTTTACACTGGAAGAAGGGGGTCACGAATGAGAACTGTGTGGGGACAGAAAACCAAAGAATTAATTCTCTCTCCATACCACCTGGAAGCAAGTGATCATCTTTCCTTTAGCTCAACTCTGCAATGTAGCTTAAAGAATCCAGGGCGGGCAAGTGTGCAGCAGGGATTCAAAACAGGAGAAGTGGATCTAATGCAGCTATGGACAGTTAACGAGTCTTGTCTTAAGAAAGAAAATGGCCCACTGGTGAGTGCTACCTTCATGGGCAGTTCAAACCTCCTGTTCTGGTTGTGAATTATAACACTGTCACACTCATATGATTGAACAGGATGCTTCTACTTTTAGGAAACTGACCCAGAAATATACATGCACGATGAAATATAAATATACATTTAAGGCTATTAGCTGTTGAATTTGTTAAATAGGAAAAAAAAAACCCAGAAATAACCTAGTACGCATTGATAGGTCTTGATTAAAATGCTCCACAGGGCAGAAGGACTTCCATCTGTTGTGTGTACTGCTATACCCAGCACCCAGTACACTGCATGGCATGCAGTAAGTGCTCAATAAATATTGGTTTATGAGATGAATGGGATGGCATCCAACTATTAAAAAGCCTGAGGTAGAACTAAATTCCAGATATGGATATGTACCCTTGATGTATTAAGTGGAAAAAAGTAAGTTGCAGAAGAATATGAATGATGTACTCAGAATTTTGCATGTCACAGGTGCCATCAAAATATTTATGTGGAAAAAATTCATTGACTTTATGTAGCATTAGCATCATATATGTACTAGCGAATGAATAAAGAAAAGTGTCTGGAAGGCTAGGTGCCCAACTGTTCAAAGGAAGGGAGTAAGATAAGGAAGTTTTGGTTTATATCATTCTCAATTGGTTGAATGTTTTACAACAACATATTTCTATTTTTATAATTCAAATGACATTTTTGAAAACTCAGCCTCCAAGGACCCCTCCCCCCTCCATCCCATGCAAAGTACCCAGCACGGTAGCTTGCATAAAGTGTAATCAGTAACCATCCCTGGTCCTGCACTGCCTCCTCCCACCCCTCCAATAGAATATGAGGTAAGGGGTGGAGAAACAAGCTCCTGGGCTCAGCTCCTGAGCTCCCGAAGAGAGCAGAGACGGTAGAAACCTTCATAAAATGAGGGTTAATTTGACAGTGGAGAAGCTATTCCCACCGCCACATTACCAAAAAAGAGGAGGTTGGTAGGGGCAATTGATCATTTTATTTCATCACTTCAAGGGACTAGAAAGATCTTTCACAGGCACTGAACTTGCTCTCAAGTTTAAAGGCCTTTAAATCAATTTTATTAGGTTAATTGACGATCTCTTCTGTGCACTTTTGCTCTGCAATCTGCCATGTCCTATCAGGTTGACTGGAAAGCTCAAAGTGGAGTTCTTAGTCCTTTATCCCTGCTGAAAACCAGAAACAGAGGAAATGAAATTGCCCTCCACATGCCTCTGGCTTATAAGCTAAAGGAGTAAGAAGTTATTTCATCCTTTATGGAGGAGCACAGTGCTTGAAATAGCACTGGTAAGTTCTGATTTCCAGGGTTTCAAGTGGACTTGAAAATATGATTGGAGCAGAAGACACATTGAGAATTTTTTCTTTCCTTTTAAATGTCTTTAATCACTTTAAGTGTTCTAAGTACAAAATTATCACTGTTTATTTAACAGCTGAGCCCTAACTTTGTCTCAGTTTCTCTCTCTCTCTCTCTCTCTCTCTCTCTCTCTCTCTCTCTCTCTCTCTCTCCCCGCCTCTCTCTACACACACACACACACACACACACACACACACACACGCATGCACGCGCACACACACAACACCACACACACTCACAGTTTCTTCAGGCTGCCATAACAAATTACGATACCCTGGGGGGCTTACATCAGAAATTTCTTTTCTCAGAATTCTGTAGGCCAGAGGTCCAGGACGAAGGCATAAACAGGTTGCAGGCTCCAGGGAAGAATGTCCTTGCCTCCTCCATCCTTCAGGGGCCCAAGGAGCTCTGTGGCCTGTGAATGCAGGACTCTAATCCTGGCCCTTTCCTCTGTGTCTGTGACTTCTCTTCTCTCTCTTATAAGGACATTTGCCATTTGCCTTAGGTCACACGTGGATAATCTAGATGGCCTCATCTTGAGGTCCTTAACCCAATCACATCTACAAAGACATCCCTCCACACACTTTTCCACACAAGGTCACAATCACAGTTTCCGGGGACCAGGATATGGCATATTTGCGGGGGTGGGTGGGGGGGGCTGCCATGCAATTCTCTACCCTATATTAGGCACTAAGGATACAAAGATACATAAGCCACAATTCTCCCCATGAAAGAGTCATAGTCTGTTATACATAATCAAATAACTGTGATATAGTGCAATTTGAAATCTACAAGGTGGATGGAAACAATACTCCTGAGGCAGAGACTGATTTAGGAGAAAGTGTAAAGAGGAGGAAATGTCTGGGATGAATCTTAAAAAAAATAAATAGGCCACCAGCAGGCAGACAGAGATGCAGTGGGATGAGAACGGGCATCCAGGCAGCAGAGATTATGGGCTCATGGAGGAAGAAATGGGCATTTAAATGTACATGGTGTGTTCAGGGCATGCAAAGTAACCCAAAGGGACAGGAGCTTAGGGTCCTTGTGTGGGAGCCTCGAGGGAGGAGGAACCAGGAGATGGAATTAGCCTTGGGAGGTCAGGATGCGAAGGTTCTTGTTCTTTCAAGTCCATGTATGCCAAACACTTGTCATCACTCACCATGAAGGGCAAACTTTTAGTCACCTCAAACTTATCTGTATCTATGCACTCCCTATCACACAGGAAGCTCTTCAAGCCAGAAGGCCCATGTCTTTGCTCCCACCTGAGCAACGAACAGTGTCCAGGCTACAGCTGTATCCAGGGTCTGGGTCTCTGAGTCAGACTGCCCAAGCTATACCTGGAGAAAGGGTGAGGTCTAGATGTAGGAGGCTCCCAAAGGCAGAATATTGGGTATAATCAGAAATCTGGGTGAACATGTCTGCTAATGGTGCTAGCCCTCTTAGTTATCTCTGAGAAAAGGAGTTTAGTGAGAAGAACAGTGACTAACGTTGATAAACAATCTCTCTTGATGTTCGTCTTTAATCTTTGATAGCTATATGCCTAAATAGCTGATTGTTAAAACAGTCAGTTGAGTCATAAAGTGAATTGTTAGACTGAATTCATTGATTTTTATTACTAAACAAGCTCCAGTAATGGCCTAGCTGAGGTGTAATATAGATGCAGCTTTACGGTACACAGAGTCAGAAATTCCAACTGTGGGAAATTAAATGTATGCATTTCTACAAATTAAGTTGCCTGGGGAAATCAGCCTCAGGTGCAGAAATACTCAATGTTTACCAACTAATATTTCAATTGCTAAGACACCCTGTTGGGTCTTAACACATGGCCCAGAAATGACATCTGTCTTTTTGATAAGCAGATAAAATGAAATCGTGAACACATGACCAAGGATTTTACACCTACCACTTTTCCTACACAGATGCTTGATGTAAACTCTAGATACAAAGACAGTGTGGTCATTATTGGACCATATGTTAGAAAGAAGTATCACAAAGTGGGATGACTTATTGTTTGCATGATCACCTATTGACAGCAGAACTTTATGGTCCCCCAACAGAATCTTGATATATTTTACTTTATAGCTAAAATATATATTATTAATATATATATATAATATATATATATATATATATATATATTATATATAGAAATTAAAGGAAATATACTAGATTTGGCTCAACTGCCCTTCTTTTCCACAGAGATATAATCTGGTGTCTTCATCTTTCAGGGAGCATGAACCTGGATAACATTTCAGAAAAAAAGAGATAACAGAATAAAAATAGCATGAGCCAGACTCAGATGTCAGTTAGCATCTGGCTAGCACCCCCTCATGCCACCTCCTCATCAGGTGGCAAGGTGGATGAAAACAAAAGAGAACAAAAATTCCTATCATGCTAAAGCTTGATTTGGGCAACCTACTGCCAAAGCTGGCAGAAATATCTACTAACCACATGTCAGTGGCGCTGATTAGAGAAACACAAATGTGGCTTCCCTCTTGAAATAGCCTTCTTACCATCTGGAAGGATGATAAGAAAGTTATATGGCCCTTCTTCAGTATCTTCTCACTGGCCTAAAGGTTCAGAAATAGAGAGAAACACAAAACTGGGCAGCTTGGTTCCTATTACTCTGAAGGACAAGATACTGGGTTGTATCATTCTCCTTTAGGAACCTGAAATGCCCAGAGAACAATAGGACGGAAGTATGACTAGAAGGAGAGTGACACACGGTATCCCAGAAATGCAGTTTTCATAAGTGAGCAGGGAAGGGAGACAGTAGCACTGAGACCATGAGACTCAATATGAAAAATGTATGCAAATGCTCAAAAGAAACCCCAAACAAACACTCAAAAGTAAACCTACAGAGCCTTAGAGACCCCAGGGATGGGGTAAAGAGAAGACACCACCTTGGCCAGCAGAGATGCATGAATGAAGCTTCTAGATGTACACCTGTGATCTGTGCACAACACTCTGCCCCCAGCTGTAAGGACTGAAAACAGGCAAACGGAAAAATACAAGGCTCTGACCCATAACCCAAGACTAAGATAAGCAACCACCTTGCCCAGCATATCTCCAGAGGCTGAGAGTCTATGGAAAGACACTGCAATGCAAGGGGAAGGGAATATCTTCCTGAAGTCTCGAAGCAAGACTATAACACTGAAATTATTTGCTACAGGAACCAGAAAATTTTTTTTTAAAGTTTATTGTAATCAACTGCAAGATGCAAGAATACATAATCTCATGATCTTCCCTAATCTGTTTTCTTAGACCTTATTCTTCATATTTATTTTATGGATTATGACAAGGGAGATGGACATTTTTGTTGCCCTCCAATTTAATAAATTCATGAGCCAGTCACTCATATTACTAGTTCATATTGGTTGCTGCCTTAATTCCCTAGCTTTTCTTCCACATGAGGTTTTTAAAACATGTAATGAAGATAAGTTACCTTAGAGAATTCAAATTTTTATTAAGAAATAGATTTCTAAAAGTCTTGGTCAAATGATGAGTAAAAGAGAAACTTGAGCATCAACTACTGTCCTCCCTCACATGAGGTCATAGGTGGAGGCAGGGTGCACACTCTGCCTCGTCCATCTCCAGAAATAAAGAGCTTGGTACAACTCAGGCCAGACGGGGGACACATTGGCCCTGCTAAGGTAATGGAGCTTTTACTAGGAGAAGCACAGAATCTGTAAACAGGTATTGCAATAGACACATTCCTTTCCATGTATGTTTTACCTTTTCTTCCTCCCCACTTAGCCATAGTGAGTTTTTGGAGATCTTTGGACAGGAGTGGACCCAGGGACAAAAACAGGAAGCAACCTCCTAGGGTTGCCTCAAGAGCTTCAAGCTCCGCATAAGAGACCTCCTGAGGCTCACCAGAGAGGAGACTAGTTAGCAACGTAAGGATGAAGTCCCTGTGAGAGGGGCTGGCAGCACCCTTGTGCATATGACCCATGCATAGTAACTTGCCAAGATGAATTTGGAAATTTGTCTAAATTTGGTCCTTTAGACTGTGGTCATCTCAGGAGACATCATCTGACTTGTGTTATTCAGCTTGAAAAGTGTTGACATTATTATTACATTTAGACATATGTTAGTTTTAGACAAGCACTAATCAAAAGACTCTGTACCGGCGATGTGTCTGTTTTCTCTTAGTGCCAAGCCCACTATTCTAAACCCTGCACTGTGATATTGGGACAGGGAGTCCTCAAGTGACATTTTCCAGGCCCTTTTGCCTAATTATAGTCTGGTTAAATTTCTGATTAGATTCTGATTATATTAGGTTATAGAGATTATGTGCCTTAAAATTAGATTCTGCCTCTAGGAGGCACTGGCAGGGGGCTTGAAGTCAGGAGAAGGAAACAGGATTAATCTCCTGACTTCAGCTTGGGTCAACAGCTCTCAGGAAGAGAAAGGAGGCAAGAGCTCCAAACTCCAGTGAACCTCAGAGTTCCTGGCACCACCTGCACTAGGCCTCCAGGTGAATTGAGCACTTGCCATTAACACCCTCTCTGGCTGAAACACCTAGTTTGGCTTCTGTGTTCTTGACTGGACCCAAACTGACCCCATTACCTTTAGAAAATACACTAAAATTTTGTGAAGTTTAAATGGTTTATTACATGGAAAGTACTTAGAATAGGATCTGGAACATAGTAAACTTGAAAAGCGCCAAAGCCAAGTCACATAATTATTGGTTATTGCTCCTATTACTATATCTGCTGCTGCTTTTGAGTCTTATCATCTAGCTCTGCACTATCCAATAGTGTAGCTGCTGGCCATTGATAGTTACTAACATTTGATATTGGTGAATTAATAAAATAAAATGAAGAATGCAGTTACCCAGTTGCACTGGCTACATTTGAAGTGCTCTTTAGCCACATGGGCTACTACTGTACTGGTCAGTACAAATATAGAACTTTGCATCAACACAGAAAGCTTTATTGGCCAATGCTGATCTAGATCACTGTGTGCCAAAGAATCAACAGAAAACTTGTTAAAAATAAAATTCCTGTGCTCCTTTAAAAGATGCTGACTTGGGGATTCGTGCAGTCAGTGTCAGTAACAGTGCCCCTCAGGAGTTGCTGGGTTCCCGGGTCACATTTTAAGAGTGACTGAGATAGGGAATGGGTATTTATCTCCTAATGTTCTCTGTAAAAGTCTTTAGGAGAAGTGTGTGTGTGTGTGTGTGTGTGTGTGTGTGTGTGTGTGTGTGCGCACATGCACATGCATAGGCAAACACAAAATACTATTAACTCACGATTAACCAGAATAATAGAAATCAATATTTTCAAGATGATTCCAACTCAAAACAAAATCTCAGTCAACCCAGATATCAGGAGCTTATTGACTGTGCTGAAGGGACATCCAGGACCCTGGACTCACCACCTTTTCAGCAGAACTGTCATTAAAGGACAGCTGACCAGGTAAGCAGGGGGGAGGGGGGAGAGAATGATAATTAACCAAATGTTTCCTGAGCCACAAACTAATGATTTGCTCTTGTTCACATTTTGAACCATAAAACTCATTGTTTAGTGAATGCTTCTACTTTGATTATAACCATCTTTGTTTTTAAACAAAAAGTTTGTTTATATTTATAGGAATTTATACCTCAAAGCTTTTCCACAGAACCCCAGGGGTCAAACTTAAGCAACACTTTGTAACAATGAATTCTTGATTGTGTAATTAGCTTTGCAAATACTAAGGTAAACATAACTAAAATTCACAGATTATTAATTACCTAGCTGTGCTGTAAAACATGCATCCAACCTTCTCCTCTCACAGAGATGCACATGGAATGTATAATCTGCCTAGGAGGGTGTTATTCAATACACTGCCCAACCCCTTTATGTAAAAACCCAAATAACAAATGCTTCTTGAAGTGCAAAAATGGGAAAAAATTGTCTCTTGCAATGTATTCATGCATATCTCACTACCAGCAAATGAAAGCTAGGTATTCCATCGTTCTCTCTTTGACTGCTAGGTGGGCCATTATATTTCCATTTTATATGTAACCTTACATTTTATTTTAGGTTCAATCTTTTTTTTACATTTATGTCACATGGTTTAAGTCATATATCTGTCCTTTTATTCTGTCTCCTCACATTTTTTTCCTGCAAATAGGGGATTATAAATTCATCCATTAATCCATCCACTCACTCAAACTATTCTTCCTTGCTGTGGATGACAGTAATAATTCAGTAACTAATTTCACTAAGATTCCTAACTCCCCCCTGAACTTACTGGAGTTATAAAGGGAGATAGAGTATATTTAATTGAACACAATTTATGTTCTCTCTACTCTGACCATGAGAAGACATGGAACAGACACCCAGTCAACCCAAAGCCTGGAGAAAGTTACAGGGTTGTCTCCAACCTGTAGATGACATGTGACATGAACAATAGTGACCTTTGTTGGTGAGATCACCAAGATTTGGAGGTTACTGGTTATGCTACATAACATAACAGATTCTGAATAGATTAAGTTATACAGATTATGTACCATAAAATTTGATTCTGCAATGGGAGGCACTGGCTTCTATGTGAGGATGTTTAAGCCATATGATGAAGATAAGTTCCCTTAGATAATTCAGATTTCTAATTTTGAATTAGATTTTTTTTTCTGTTACTGATGCAAAGGAATAGACTGGAGCATTGGCAACATTTGATGGAGCGCTTCAGCTCAGATCAGCTCATAGGACACCAGGTCAGAGACCTGTGTGTGTTACGTTGGTCTACAGTCTTCTAGCAAAGAAACAGAAGTACGTGAAACAGAAAGAATCCCCATACAGTGAGGTGATACCAAAAATGACAGAAATAAAGTTCAAGGTCACTCAATAAACCTGTGCCCTGGATTGTAAGAAAAGGTGAGAGCTCCCACCCTGTTATGTTCAGGCTCCCTGCACATTTTATATCTTCCCTGCAGAGTCCCTTTGGGTTTGGCACACTGGCCTTGATTACTTGGCCCCCAAAACTGAAGGGAATTTTGGTGAAAATCTTGGTTCAATAGTCATATTTCAAAAGCAAAATCAATTAAATACAGAAAGGGTATTATGGGGTGTGTGTGTGTGTGTGTGTGTGTGTGTGTGTGTGTGAGAGAGAGAGAGAGAGAGAGAGACAGACAGACAGACAGACAGACAGACAATTTCAGGAGAAAATAAGGGTTACTTCTTATGAAATGTCAAATTCCTTGTTTCACTTTTACTATAGACATTTTAAAATTTTGCTACATTTGAAGATGTGCTATACATGGCAAATATTTATTAACAAACCAACTATAAAATGAGCACAGCATGAAAAGACAGTTAAAAGTTTACACAAGCCTTTGAAGTCGAGAGTAAAGCGAGCCTTCTGTGTCAGCCTAAGGAGGACAGGAAAATAATCAGGCCAGAAAGGGGGGAAAACAGATCTGCATGTAGTTGCATCTTTGAAAGCTCAGCCTCAGAGTTGTTTTCAATTACATACCAGGAAACTTAACGACATTCTCAGAGGCCTGACCTCACATAATCAGGGGTCAAACAGTTCTTCACACTTAAATGGTGCCATTATGTGACGATTTTATTCTAATTTTTGTCTTGTATGGATTTGTATTGTCTAATGACCTGTATAATAGTTTTCTGCATAATTTTTATATATCATACTGATCTGTCTTTAGACCTTCCTTCCCTTCTAATATTTTACGAAAGGATGTCTTTGCATATGCTGAATTAGCTTCACTCATTCAGAATTTAATGGATATCTCCATCAACAATCATAATTTTGCGACAACAATGGATGAAATGCCTTTCATGTTCAATATATTGTGCTAGATACAAGCTGGACACAATAAATAAAACTAGATTCTATCTTAAAATTCTAATGACAGAATGTAATAGAGATCAGAGGTTGATTAAAGTGATAAGGACATGAAATTGAATAACTGTTAAGGCAAAGAAAATGATCATTGCTACGAGTGGGGCGCAGATGAAGGGGCCATAGAGAGATGACACTGAGTTTGGAGATGAAAGCAGGATGCATGGAAGAGGTGGCACTGGGAGAGCTGAGGCTGCTTCTGAGCATTGGTAGACGAGGAGAGCATTTTAACCAGGTATAACCATGTCAATAATGCCACTTGAAGCAGAGAGATGTCTGGAGATGTTGAGAGCATAGTGTGGCTCCAGTTTGTAAAATATTCTCTCAATGTGCATTTCAATGTAAGAAGTCTTGCCTGGTCCTCTGACTAGGCTCAACCAGTTTATGAGGAATTGGCTACAGATTCGGGAAAATATGTTGGCATTAGAGAAAGACAGAGACAGAGTAGAGAGGTGGGGAGAGAGAAGAGAGAGAAAGAAATTGCAATAACCTAGGTCCTCTTTCTATTCCTGACACTGCATGTAAGTAGCAGTCATATCAACTCTTTTATGGAAAAAAAAATCTAACATCCCACTAAGAGGAAAATAAAAATGAAGAAGAAAATGTGGGAACATTTTGGACTAAGAAAACTAGTGATTGGCACTTGAAATCTAAGCAGCCAAGTTTAACAATTATTATCGATGGTCACAGAAGTAAATGAGATTGTCATATAGTCTTCAAAGAGAACATAGCTAATGTAAAGCTTAATAAGCTGATAATAAAGTAGGTCTAAAATGTTAGATTTTATTAATAGAGAGCAGGAGGAGAGGAGAAAAGAGAAAGGAAAAATTTTAATGAGTTAAATAACTTGTCTTATTTAGAAAAAAGTCAACCAGTTGAGATTTCTTCTTGACACCAATAATTTAAAAATATAGGCTTTAAGTATTTTTTTAATAAAAATAAAAGTGATAGAACTAAAAACAAAAACAAAACCAAAAAATAAAAAGAAACCATGTATTTTCCAAACCGCCAGAGAAATACAAAAACAAAGAAAACATACATCAGAGAAAAAGATAGAAAATAAAGGCCAGGGAAGTGAGCAAGTGGAAGATGTAACCCGAAACACAAAGGAAGGGCAATGATGTTAATTCTGATAATAATCACAGGGAGTTTAGACTCCTATACTAAAAGGTTCTGTACTGAGTTTTAAAACAGAATCTATTCATTTACTACTTACAAGCAACATGCTTGAAACAAATGACACAGAAAGGTTTAAAAGATAGGCAAAGATTTATTGGGCAAAGCAAACAAAAAGAAAGTCAGGGCGCCATTCTGATATCAGATCAATGAGAGTCTAGCTTCCTAGCCCCGTGTATACCAGAGACGTCTGCTAATAATGCTCTCTGACCACTTTTCATAAGATTAAAACAGAGACGTTATATTCTTAAGAACACAATGACTTCACTTTCTTGAACATCCTCTTCCGAGGGCAATTACCACATGTTTTAGGAAATGCATCTGGTATACCATGGCCATCTGCTCAGCCAGTTGGACACTGAGGTTGTGCATGGACTTTGGGTGGAGTTCCATCAGAGCTCGACTACTGGAACAGCTTAGGCCAGTGGTCCTTAGGCCTCAGCGACATCAGAGTCACATGGTGGATTTGTCAGGTCCACTCCTAGAGTTTCTTAATCAGTAGGTCTGAGGGCCTTGTAATCTACATTCTTAATACAATCCCAGAGGATACTGATACTGCTGGTCCAGAGAGAAAACTTTCAGAACCACTGGCTTAGGTGATTTACAGTCTTACTGATCCAAACACCCACAATGAATCAAGAAGCTACCCCAGGTGAAATTAAATTCCACCAGGGAGGAGGCCCTGGCTCCATGGCCACCTCACTGGCCTGAATAACAGGGCTAGTGGGTGCGGTCAGTCCATGACAGCAGAGGCCCGAAGAATCACCTTCATCATCTCAGACAGGACCAGCCATACTCATGAGGGTGTGAGGAGTGTTTGAAGCCCAGAGTTGATGTCGTACCAGAATCATTCCAACCCTGTGTGTTTCTGGCACATTCTGCTTTCTTCTCCAAGAGAAGACAAAGCCTGGATCCAGAGGTCCCACAGTGCTGCGCAAAGAACATTGGATGAATGTCAGGGGCCCAGGTTTTTATTTTCAGCTATATCACTAATTGCTTCAGTGACCTTGGGCAGATCACTACTGTCCCTGTACTTTGGCTTCTTCTTAAATGAGACATTTGGATAAGAAGCTTTCCAAGGGCTCGTATGGTCTAATTTTCTATGATTCCTACTAGAATCAAAACTTGAGGGGGAAAAAGTTTCTATGGTTATGGGAACACTCACTCAACAGTTACTCTTTTAATAGAGACCATCTGTTACTATTTCAGATGTGTCATAAACACAATAATACCATCAGCTGGAAATCTGGGACCCTTCCTTGCATCAGGATTGATGATATCCATCCTGCCACCAAATGTATGAGAAAGAAATCATTCTCCAGGCAAGCCAGTGTAATGAAACAAGCTGGGCTCAGAGCCTGGGCATGAGAAGTCCAAAAAGAACAGAATGAAGCTGCCTTAGTCGGCAGCAGGCCCAGAGCTGGGTTCAGAGACAGTGATCTGATTAAACTGCCATCGTCATTCTCTGGGGGCAGAAAGGCTGCCATGTTGGCACTAGGGTTCCACGGACTTCATGAAGGAGGGTGGGTGGCTGCAGTTAATACAAAGATGGGCTCCCAGGTAGGCCCTGGAAATCTGTGATCCAGACTCCAGGGAAAGATGAGCAGGGGCTGGTGGAGATTCTCCACGCTGATGAGCAAGAATGGGGAAGAAGGCAGCCTTTATACCAGGCAGACTTGGCTGCTCTGACCATTGGAAACAGTTCAGAGCAGATAAAAAGCCTGGCTTTTGCCTGACTCACTAGCACACAAACCCATAAACACACAAATGCACATCAGCCCTAGAACCGGCCTTCAAAAAACACAGGGTTGGCATGTGTCTGAGCACCCATGGTCATAGCTTTGTGTGTGACATTCTGGAATCCCAGCACCCAGTATGCATGCACACACCTGCACACATACCCAGAATCTTCAATGACTCCCCATGACTCTCAGGAATCACCCACAGGCAGCTTTTGCTCCCCACCCCACCCCGCCCACACATCTATCTGGAGATCAGCTTTGCACTCCAGAGAGTGCCAAAAGACTACACCAACCTCTTGGCAAATTTTATTACAGATTCTATGGTAAAACAGAGAAGAATCACATTATTTTCCACTCAGTAAAACTTAACCCAAGCTATCTACTGGTTGTCCCTCTTCGTTTGCTCCTAGTCTCTCTTCCTGGCAATCCCTTGGCTAGGTCCCTGCATTCCATGCCCCATTTTTTTCTACCATGCTTGCTCTACACTTCTAACCCCAGCCCCTGCTTAGCAATTTTCCCTGGAACCACATTGACGGAGAACAAAATGGTCAACCTACTGGCATCAGGATCCAGAACATGGCAGGATGGCTCCTCCATATATCTGTCTTTCCTCCTATCCACTTCAAGTATGTGTTTGCAGCTTTCAGACGCACACCCTCCTGCCTCTTTCCTCCTTGTTCTTGCCCATGCTGAATGTCCCATCCTACCTCCTTTAAAATGGAATTCTAGCACCACTTTCTTCAGGAAGGGCCCTGAAGAGGCCACATAAGATCAGAAGGCCCCCAACTCTAGGTCTTCATGGGACCCTGTGAATAAATCAGCTGCAGTCTAACCCCGCTGTATTATAAGCACCTATTTAAATGTACATCTCCCCCTTAAACTGTGACTTCTTTGAGGGCCAGGATCTTTCTGACTCCTCGGCTTGCACATAGTAAGTGCCCAACAAATGTTCTCTGAATATAGGAATATGCTACCTTCTGGTTGGATAATGGCCCCAGTTCATTTCCACCTCTATCTTCTCCGCTTCTCTTGCATCCTGCATTTACATGGTAATTACACATATATCCTTAGAAAATTGCTGAACTTCTTATAGATTACACTTCTTTACTTGTCATATGCCCTGAGTCAGCTTGACTCACACTTGGCCCATCCTGGCTTCTTCTTCTCTGAAGCCACCCTGACTTGATGCTAGCACTTTAACTTGGAAAACTGAAATATGCCTAAATGATCGTCAACCATGACTTTGAAGAACCCTTGTGATTTCCTGAAAGAAAAAATGATGTCTTTCTCCTCTCAATGCCCACTAAGACATTTGGCAGAGTGTATGGTTACAAAATGAATGTGTGTGAGAATAAATTAATGGATTGGTCAACATTCACTGGTTAAACCATTTACCTAATCCAAGCAAGAAACAGGTTAAAATACTCATGGAACCATTTACTGGAACCCAGAGAATCTTCTAACTTCCTTCCAGGCAAAGAATTTAATCTTGTCTTGGCTTTGAGAAATATATGTTGTTTGGAACATCTATCTTTTCTCCTTCTGCCCAAGAAGCAGTGGGAGAATATATTCAAATCATATTTGGAGAAAGCTGCTGGTTTTGGAGCCATACAGCTATTCCGAAGCTTCCTGGTGACTCATTGAGTGAGGAAGCATTCTGGAAATGGTCTTAAGCCATATTGATTTTAGTAACACATGCTGGACTGTGTCTCTTGGGTGATTAATGCTATCCTGGTTAAATCTCACAGTTTATCCAGGATTTACAGAAACATCATATTCAAAGCACAGCAGGTTACAATGCCTTTAAGTGATGGCACCCAACCAGAGTTCCTTGGGAAAGCGATTTCTGGGTTAGAACTTGGGTCCCAAAGGAAATAACCAGGAAAAATGACTATGTGAAGATCAAATAATTGTTTTATTTAGAAATCAAGAAAAACAGAAAATGTACAGAATCAGTGGAAAATAAGGACAAGAAACATGAGGAGGCAATTACTGATGAGCATCCTCTCACATTATATTTATTTTTATAAACATCATGCTATGAATCTGCTTAAAAGCCTCTAAAGGCTTCTCTTTGAGCTAAAACTAAAATGCTACCTGCTTGCCCTGGCTGAGAAGGCTCCCACAACCTGGCCCTGGCCACATTCTCTGCTCCCCTTCATGGGCTCCAGGCTCCCTGCCATCATCTGGTTCCCAGAAGCAACCTTTCATGAGCTGCTTCCTCAAACATGAGAATTCCTGGTCCCAACTCTTTCCCCACAAATGGCCCTTCCTGTCCTTCACACTCGCAGCGGTCCCCATCACTCTATTCAGTTGCTTGCACAGCATTTATTGCAGGCTCAGGTTTTCTGTTTCTAGTTGTTCAGGGGCTGGTTGGTTCTAGTCCTCTTCCTACTGTAGTTTGTGAGTTCCATGAAAAGAGGAGCTTTTTTTCTCTGTACCATTCACCACTGAATTTTCTAAAACTACAATGACCCCTGGCACATAATTGCAATCCATTAATATATTCTATTAAATAATTTATTTTCATGATCCTACATTTATCTTGAAGTCTGTGTAGAGTGATTTCTAATCTAATAGGAAGAACAACAATCCCAAAACTAAAAAGCAAATAAAAAGAAATAAATCAGCCGGCAGGACACTCCAAAGCTGTGTCATTCCTAAAGAAGCTGCACATGAAAATCAATAAGTTGGGAAAATAGGCTGAGGAACAACACTCCCCTCCTGAGGTCTTTGACATCCCTGTCAGCAGCTCCTGGGGTGATTTCAGGCTCTGAGGAATGGTGACACCAGAGAGAACATAAATGTTGGCCAAGACAGCATTCCTCCCAGCTGGCCGAGCAAAGCCCACACAGGGCACTGTGCACTCTGAGCTTGGAGACTTGACCAAGCATGGGGCTGGCAGGCTGTAACTGCTTCTAGCTAGGACAAACACTGCTGTTCAACTCCAAAAGCCATTCTCCTGGGCAGGAATCTGGGGAGGAAGCAGGGACACTGCCATCAGTGAGGACTACAGGCAGAAAAAGAGGAAATGGATTCCTCTTTGTGGCAGGGGCTGGAAATGGGCCTGCTCTGTCAAGCTTCTGGGCTGACCTCAAGGAACTCTTGCATGATTCTATCTTCCCTGAGTAAGCCCTACCTACCAGAGGAGCACAGAGTATGTCTTGCACACCTCTGCTCTGATAGAGGCCCTAGATCTGGAACAATCTATCTAGGGGCAGGCATGATGGAGAGGAAAGGCCATTTCTCCACCCAGTCAAGCCCAGAATGAAGGGGTTCTACAGTCATGGCCTCAGCTCCATGGACACATGCTGAGGGCTGCTTTGTCATACCTCTAAAACCATGAGACCCAAGTTCTAGTCCTTTTCGGTTACTAATCATTGTAGATTCTGAGCACTTACTAAATTCCTCAGTCATCAGAATGAGAGAGGTAATAGCTCTCTTCTCACTATGCAGAAAGCAAAGGAGAAAAACAAAAGATGAACCAGTTTACAGAGGGCCTATATCCACGAGTGAGGGGAGAGCACCATCAAAGGTCTTTTTGTAACCTCAGGAGGATTCCTAAGAAGCTCAACCTCAACAGGCTCTATCACCAGCTCTGATAAACACCTTTCTAGACAGTGAAGCCCACAGGTAGAGAAAATGAAAAAGAGAAAAGTGAGTGACATAGCTTGCTACACAATAAACAAGCTTTAGTAGGAAGTGAGTTGTGACATCTACGTAGGACTCCCCCACTCCCTCAATCTGTATTCTTCTGGCAGGGGGTCTCCTGGCAGCTGCACAGTACAGAAGATTCAGGGGAAGAAATGTGAGGGATGCCAACCCCAGCCTCTCACTGATTCTAGGGTAATTGAACCACGAGGAGGTCAGGTTCTAGTGTGGGAGGACTCTCACCGTTTCCACTGAAACTGACCAAAGCAAGAAAGTAATTTTGGTGACTGTGAACCAAGGAGCAGGAGCTTGGATTTAGATCTGTGGAGAAGTTAAAGTTGCTGGAGCAGAGCAAGTCTAACAAAGGAATGAGAGAATTAGGGCATGTTTCAGAAAAAATTAACCAGACATCGAGGATAGAGGCTGGACAGGCGAGACTGAAGGTGGTGAGACAGCTAGGAGATTTTGCGAAAAGAGAGGAAACAGATGAACACCTAATGAGGGTGCAGGTGGAGGAAAGAGGGCAGATGGTAGACATTTACAATGGTAGATCCAGTAGAACCTGGTGTCTCATCTCTTAAGGAGAGCATCCTTCACAGTAAGACCCCAGGTTCCAAAAATGGAAAGACGCTGTTATTGCCGCCAAAGGCTAACACCTACCTACCAATTCAGGTCAGGTAAGACCCAGGATACTTTCCTGATCACACTTCAGCTGGGTTAGGGACCATTCATTCCCACATGCTCCCATAAATGCCTTTTGGGGGAAACCGCACTTCCCATATTCTACATTTGACTCATCTTCTTTCCCAACCATACCTTAAGCTTTAGGGTACGGGTGCCATTTATCTTAGTCATCATTGTACCCACAGTCCTGGATATAGAAAGCTTTTAGTTATGTCAATTTCCCTTACCAGAGTTTTTCTACATCTTTTCTCTTTAGTAAAATAATAATAAATAATAACGATAACAACAACAACCACCACCACCACCACCCACCAAGGAGAGATTGCTCATGTTGATAACTGTTAAGCTACATAATGGGTGCGTGGAAGGGTGTTATACTATTCTCCCTACTTTTGTATATGCTTGAAGTTTTCCAAAAACAAAGCTAAAATAAAAAATAAATGAAATTGCCAAGGGAAGAATAAAAATTTAGAATTTGGGGTTCTTTGCCTTTCATGGAATGGCTCAACTGTAAAAAGACAGCTCAGCCTTTAGTTACAACAATCATCCTTGAAAAACAACACAAACAGCCTAATCAACCCTGGAACATAGAGAAGGCTGTTTGTGAAATTTAATTGCCATTTTAATGTGCTTTAATTGCATGGAAATGCTATTTAATGTAGTGTTTCAGTTCCATTTGCCATTTTGGGGAGATCACAGTGCTCAAAAAGAGAGGAGGCTAGGTTGTAGCAAAAGGAATCTTAGCCCATTTGACAATAATGAAACACTTCCCGGCAGGCAACCTGGGCCTCATCCTGCTTCTCCCCCACGGCCCGCCCTGCATCCTGCCCCCTCTGATACCAGCAGCTCAGCCCGTGCCTGGCTATCAGAGGGACAGAGAACAGGATCCTGGGCAACACTGGGGCACAGTTACCACCAGGATAAATGGGTCACTGACAAAGTGGGCCACTTCCCAGGTGGTGGAGCCGAGAGCCTCAAAAACATCCGGGCCTCAAATGTCCCTCATAGCAGTCTGCAAAGGAGCCCCAGAACAGAGGGAAAAGGAGCCGAAAAGCTAAGTTGCCCTCCAAACATTTGTGCTGATGACTCAGGCAGACGGTTTCTCACAGGGCACCTTCCTGAAATGGCAGAGAGGCTGCAGGCCTTTGTGAGGCCAGGCAACAAGGCCACTGTATGTCAGGGGACCAGAAGAGAGAGAGCTAGAAAAACCACCACCCAAAACTACTTTTTCACTGTCACATCTCATCCCACAGCTGGGCAAAGAAGGCAACCTCAGTGATGCCGGGAGGATGGATTCCACATTATCATGTATTGGCAAGAGTCAGTGTTGAGAGAACAAACTCCAATGCAGATAAAAGATTTCCTTAGATTTTCAAAAGTATCAATGTAATATACAAATGATGTATTATAAAACTGTACACTTGAAAGTTATGTTATAAACCAATGTCACCTCAATAAATTTAATTTAAAAAATGTCAATTATACATCAATAAAAATAAATGAAGAAAAAACAGAAAAGAATTCTTTCCATCCAGGCAGATGGGACTTAGATCCTAGAGGAGAGTGGCACCTGCCCGTTACTAGCAGATATGTCTAACAGAAGCAGGACTCTGGGATGTCAGGCAAGAGACGGGAACTCTGGCTAATCCAGGCAGCAGCATCAGAGAAGTCTGCTGTGGGTGGCAGGCAGGACTGCCACACGTGGTTGTGCAGGTTGTGCACTGCCAAATCTTGACTTGTATATTAAGTATGATGGTCTTCCAGCAGATGGCAGTAAAGTGTCTTGTGCCTTTTCTTAATTTGCACAAAATGATGTTTGGGCTAGCGAGGATGCTAGCGTCAGACTCATGTCACAGATGAGTTTTAAAGGCCGGATGAGGGCCAGGTGGGGGGGAGAAGGCTAACAGAAATCCAAAGTTAAATTCCTAGGCAAATGGACTAGGTCTCAGCAGGAAATCAGATCAGGCTGCCTCCCTGCTGACCGCACTTGAAGATTTCAATTGCTTTTGAATAAAAACCAAATTCCTTACCGAGGTCACCAAGAGCCTGCTTGCAGGATCTGCTGATTCCACCTGTTGTCCCACTTCATCATGCCCCCTACTCCCTACTCCCACTCCAGCACCCCCTGCTTCCCATCTGATACTACAAACTCCTTGCTGATTTCTGCTTCCCCCACTTTGCAGGTGGATGCTCTTCCCAGACTCAGCTAAACTGCTCAGTCTCCTCCTTCAGGTCTCAGCTTAGAGAGGCACGCATGCTCATCTTTCTAAAATCACATTAGCCTTCCACCTGCGAAGAGGTCGCAATAAATGAGATGAACATGAGAGACTTTTCACAATGGCCTTCCTGTATCTTGGAAGAGAAAGTTGCAACTTAATGGAGGAAAGCTAAGATGAGATGAGAAAAACCAGGGGCATTACAGGGAAGAAGCATAGTCGGCAGGTGCTGTCAGAACCAGGCCCACGTCTCTCAGGCCCCACACAACCACCAAGCCCTGCAGCTTCTGGGCCTGTCTGCTGGGGTATATTCTGTGCTCTCTACATTGATTAGGGCTTGGCCTGTGAGCCTGCACTCTGGGCAGGCTGGACGTGCCAAGGAATCAGCACCGAAGTGACCCAACTGATGGAGGGCAGGATTTTGGTGGGCAAAACCCTCAAAGTTAGGCTAATCTAGAGAGAGAGAAAATAAAGTAGTAGTTGTCTAGGGTTGAGGGATGGAGGGGCTAGTGAATGATGGCTAAGAAGTACGGGTTTTCTTTAGGGGATGATGAAATGTTCTAAAATTGATTGTAGTGATGGATGCACAACTCTGTGAATGCACTGAAAGCCATTGAGTTGTATGCTTTAAATGGGAGAATTGTATACCATGTGAATTACATCTCAATAAAGCTCTTTTCAAAAAGATCCCAAGTTTTCTCCTCCCCTGGGAAAATGTTACTTCCATGCAGGTTCTCAGAAGGTCCCCAAGGGCTGAGTCCAGCCACCCACAGCAATGATTTGCTCACAAAAGCCCCTTCCACTCCTTGCTTCCCTTTCACAGTGTGTTCCGAGATCATCTTCCCCAGTAAATTGCTTGCCCCAAGGCCTAACCTCAGGGTCTTCAGTGACATCTCAGACTGAGACACAGGCTCTGGTTTAAATCCTAGCTCTGCCAACAATGTATTAGGTTTGGGCAAGTTAAAGGCTCAGGGAAGCCAAGTGTTTCCTTAGCTACAAAATGGAGATAATTATACCCACTTTATAAAACATTCTTGTGAAGATTAAATAATACAGCAAATATAAACACCCAAACAGTGTTAAGCACAAGAAGTAACAGAGATGAAGTTAGCGAAGTAGATAGGCAAGTGGCTTCAAGGTAACTCAGGTTGGGCTGTGCGCACGTGCGTGCACACAGACACACAGACACACACAGACACACACACAACACACACACACACACACACACACACACACACACACACGAAGGTGTTCACAGTCTTCTCTCAGAAACCTCTGACATTCCAGAACCAGGCAAAAGACTCAGAGCAGTGAACTATAAAGCAGCAACGCTGTCACACGTCAGCTCCTGGGTGTGCGGCTTGTCAGTAGGGAGGGACCATGGTCCTCTGGAGGGAGGTGAAACATGGAGACTAATACCCCCAACAGGTTCCTAATCTGCAAAACCTGGGCTACAGAGCAAGGCTGAGGACCTCAGGACCTGCCTCATCAGGACCTGTGCAGACATGGGCCAGGAATAATCACCTAAACTAGCAAGGGCAGCAGCTCAACAGAACAGCAGGGCTCAGCTGACCCACCTGGAAGGGCTGCCTGTGTTCACCTGTCCGGTTTTTAATGACTGCTCTAGCTTCTAAGGAGCCAGAAAAGCAGGCAAAACACTATCACTGTTTAGGTGATGACAGCTAGGTTTCTATCTTAAAAAGCCAATTGGAAATTACACAGTGTCAGAAGCAAACATGGGACCAGCGGTTTTTGCACAATGGAATCCTGATGCTGAACTGCCTAATGTTTCCAGGTTGCCAAAGCCCAGGCACGGGATTAGCTGGCTTAACGTAATTGCAAAAGAGACATAAGATGCCTTTTAAAATATGCTGATGGCTGTCACACTCCTGTGATTTTCATTGAGGTTTCATTTCTTTTTTTCCTTGCCTGAAAACAAGGTCTCCGGCTCTACAAATCACCCCAGGGAAAGAAGCAAAGCAGAGGAAAGGTGAAGCCAGCACATAATGAGTGGGGGGCTGCAGGCCTTTGCGCTGGCAGCTCGGCCCATCTCATTAAGACAAGGAAGCTGGGTACAATTAGAATGAGGTGGCTTAATTTCTTTGGGGTGGACTAGTGTAGCTTAAAATAGTTAATATTTTGTTTTATCTTCATTGACTTGTCTAATAATGCAGAAAATATCCTCCTCGGGCACTGAACAAAGGAGATTATCCTGTCACACAGACTTAGCAAGGGCTGTGAGCTGAATGCTGATCCCAGGTGTGTGCAACTTGAAATCCCCCTGCTTAAAACAATTAGGCTTATCGCGGAGGGAGACACTTCCTTTTCCCCCCTCCTCCTGCGTTCAAACACTTCCCAGCCAGGCAGACCTGCACCACAGCTCCTTTCCTCCTCTGGGGAAATGTGCAGTGTTCTAGATCACTCTTTCATCTGACAGGTAATAAATAGGTAATCAGAATATGCAAATTAATTCTGTGGTAAAGGGACACAGCTCAAAGATTAAGCAACGTATCAGCTCGTGGCCCAGTTGTATCCACAGACACAAGCCGGTTTAATCTTCTTGGTGTGTTGAGGCTGGCCCACAGAAACTTCAGACTCAAGAGTCAAAAGGGACCATGAGTGAGTGTTTACTTCCAGAAGCAGTTCCAGCAGAACCATCTTAAAATTATTCTGGACATGTGACAAGGTTTTATTCCAGAAATCAACTAGGTTGTATGCATAAACATAAGTGTTTTCATCATTTTGTGCTTCATTTAATTTTCATTGTATAAAAAAGTGTTACCAAATAAGTTCAACATCAAGAAACTATGTGTCCAGACATGGGAGGGCAGGACACACGGAGGGAGGGTAGAGATGTCACCTCAGACCTGGTGCACGGAACCTGCCTTTGAAAGCCTTCCTTCTCTGCTTTAGCTGGTGTCCTCCTGTTTGATTTTGATTCTTGGTTTTGTTTCAGCCAAGAGGAGGGAAGAGAGAAACTAGAGCCTTGGAACCTGTGGCTTCCACATTTCAGGTAGATATTGTACTTACTAAGGAACTGAGCGCAATGTCAGGTTGTATAATCAATGATATAAATTCTCAGTGCCACAAAAACATAAGGAATCAATCACTTTCTGTCCTCATATTTTTTTGCCAAGGTCTATAAGAGTAGGCACCTATGGAGAGCCTTCAAGACACTTGTACTCAGAGGGAAAGTGTGATCAAAAATAATCACACAATTAACTGCAGTCGGAAACTCAGAAGGAGAAGCACATGCTAAGAACATGTAATGGAAAAATCTGATCCATCAGGAATGCCATGAAGGTTCTTTGGAAGAGAAATGAGAAAGAACAAACTGTTAGAAGAAGGAACAGAAGACATCCCAGCAGTAGGATCAGCACATGCAAAGGCCCTGGGACAGGAAGTGATGTGTAGGAAGAAGAGAAGGGCTGGTGTGGTGAGAGCAAACAAAGCAAGGGGTGTGACAGTTCCAGCTGGGGCTGGAGAGATAGATAAGACCAGAACCTCCATCTCTGTGGGCCAAGTAAAGGATTAGACTCCTAATCCTAAAAGGCAAGGAAAGCTGCTGCATTATTTAGTGTGTGAGTGCTCAAGCATGTGGGTCGTGATCCAATTTAAATTTTGACAAAAACCCTGGTTTGCATTTTGGGACAGAAAGAAGAGAATGTCAGGAAGGGACAGAAGTAAACCAGTCAAAGGCTACAAGAGAGGAGCATGAGAGAGATGCAATCGTTTGGTCCAGGGTGGTTGTAGCAGAGTGGCAGAGAAGCAGAGAGATTGGAGAGAAATTTAGGACCGAACGTTGACAGTTGAATGAGACACAGAGGGTGAGGGATGAAACATGTCAAGAATGATGTTTCCAGCTGGATAACTGGCTGAGCAGCAGGAACGCTCACTTTCTCTTTTAACCAAAGGTACATTGCACTCTCCCGGTTTCCTCTTTACTCTCAGGCTGCTCCTCTACATGTTGATGTCCCCAAGGCTCTGTGGAGTGACTCCTTTTCTCTCTGTGTAACTACCCATTTTCCCCACATGACCTCTTCAGCCCATGGGTTTAAATAACAACACCGAGCTCCCAAATTTCTAACGCCAGCCAGCCCTGATTTCTGCAGACTCACATATCTAGCCATCCACTCAGCATTTCCACGTGAATGGCCAATAGGTACGTCAGATTTAACGTAGCCAAAACAAAACTCTTAAGTCACCTCCAACATATGTCCCCTAAGTCTACACCATTTCAAGAAATGGCACCACAACCCTCCATCCCATTGCAAGAACCAACGGTCTGGGAATCTCTCGTCCTCATCTCTCATATTTAGTGCTCACAAATTCTGTTGCCTGAAGCTCCAAAGCATGTCTCAAATCTACCCAGTTCTCCTCTCACTATCATTCTCACTCTACTTTGACCACCACCATGTTCTGGCTGCCCTCCTACAGCAGCCTCTGCACTGCCTCGCTGCCTCCACATGTGTCCTCTACAGTCCATTCTCCACTCAGAAGCTGGAGGGATCTTTTAAAACCATATCATGTCACTTCTTGGCTTAGACCACACCACAGTTTTCATCCATTTAGGTCACAATCCAAGTCCAAGTCCTAGTCCAGGCTTTTCTGTGTGACCTGGTTAGTGCCTCCCTCTTTGCTCCAACTCAGGCCATCACTTCCTTCACTGTCTAGAGCACACAATGGAATTCATTAAGCTCCCCGCAAATTTCAAGATTTTGTTTCTATCTCAAGGTCTTTCCATCACTGCTCTCTCTGCCATGAATGCTCTTACCATCTAATTTCATATGGTGGCTGTTTCATTTTTATAAAAGCTTTATTGAAAAATAATTCACATACATTATAACTCACTTATTTGAATTGCAAAATTCAATGGCTATTAGCATATTCACCAGGTTGAGCAGTTATCACCACAATCAAGTTTAGAGCATTTTTATCACTCCAAAAAGAAATCCCACACCCATTAGCAGTCATTCCCTATTTCCCCCCAATATCCAGTCCAAGGCAAATCACAATCTACTTTCTCTCTATGTAGATTGCCTCTTACAGACATTCCATATAAACAGAATCATACGACATGTGGTCTTTAATTACTGGCTTCTTTTGCTGGGCATAATGTTTTCAAGATTTTTCTGTCTTGTAGTGTGCATCGATACATCATTCCTTTTCATTACAAGGTGGCTCTGTTTGTCATTCATATCTCAGCTTTCATGTCCCCTCTTCATGACCACCCAGACTTCCTTTAACACATTACCTTTGCGAAATTTGCTGTCTGGTATTAGTCATTATCTTTTAGTTTATTTATTTACATATTTACGTATTTGACTGTCTGCATCAAGTATCTAAAACAAAAGCTCCATGAAGGCAGGAACTTCATTTGTTTTACTCAAATACTAGGTAGAAATAGCACCCCCACTATTATCAACTCTCATAAACTATAAGGTAGAGCAGGTGTGCAGAGTGGCAGGTCATGAATACAGCTTTGAAATCTTGGCCATGTTGAATTTGAAGAGCCTTTGATATTTCCAAGAAAGAATTATTGGTAGGAAACTGGATATATGGGTCAGAAGCTCAGAGGAGTGATGTGAATTGTGATTCATGTACACAGAAGTGTTAATTGAAATGTGATAGTAAAAGAAATTGCCTAGGGAGAGAGCGTAGAGTGAGAAGAGAAGACAGTCTGGGCTTGAGTTTTGAAGAATTTCAGTATTTAATAGTCAGGGACAGAATGATATAAGAAAAGGAGGAGGCAGTAGCCTGAGAAGTAGAAAAAAACTAAAAGTCCAGAAGATAGTTATACAATTGATACCAAGAGAATCTAGTATTCAAGGTGGGGAGGTGAATAGTGGAGAATGCTAATTGCCCCCAAAAAGGAGGTCTGAACAATATCTGTTAGATTTAACAACAAGATGGGCTAGTAAGAGATATTTCAAGCACATGACAGGACAAGAGGTGGTCTGAAGTAGGTTTGGGAGTTGACCTGATTAGCTAATGCTGTGTAACACACCACCCCAAAACTTAGTGACTTAAAACAATACTTCTGCTCACTAATTTAGTTCGTAACTCTACAATTTGGGGAGGGCTCAATGGGGATGGTTTGTTTCTGCTCTGATCATCATGAGCTGAGGCAGTTCAAAGGCTGGGAACCTAAAATCATCCAAAGTCTTCTTCATGACTGTGTCTAGTGGTTGATACTTCTAAAATTTAACAGCTGGGCTGCAGGAGTGAGAGCTTCTTGGGCATCTCTCTCTGTGTGTCCATGTGGTCTTCCCACATGATTTTTCCATGGTGGCTTTGAAGAAAACTCAACTTCTTACAGGTTAGCTTAAGGCTCCCAAAATGTGTGTGTGTGTGTGTGTTGTGTGTGTGTGTGTGTGTGTGTGTGTGTGTGTGTGTAGGGAGGAGAGAATGAGAGAGGGAGAGAGGGAGAGAAGGGAAGAGAAAGAGAGAGAGAGAGAGAGAGAGAGAGAGAGAGAGAGAGAGAGAGAGATGCCAGACTGCCTGTTATGATTCAACCTCAAAGGTCAAGCAGCAATATTACACCACACTTTCTTGGCTGAGGCATTTCTGAAGGTCCTTCCAGAACTCCACGCCTCAATGGAAAAGTGTTAATGTTACAATGTAAGAAGAGCATGAGGGATGGGATTTGTTTTGGTGTGGTTATCTTTGGCAATGACAATCTGCCACAGAAATGAATGGAAAAGAGAAATAATGAGCAAAAGTTGAGAGAACCAGTCATAAGGGGAAAGAGAGAGCAGACATCCACAACTATGAGATTGATTTGTTTTATTTTGTTTTAATGTGAGAGCTTGAGCATGTTTTAAGGCCAGTGGAACAGACCCATATAAGAGGGGAAGGTAGTAGAATAAACTGGAGAACAAAGGGCTCACAAATTAACAATGCAAAGTGCCTGCAAAGATAGGAATTTAACACTCAGTAGAGGTGAATGAGCCAGCTTAGGAGACAGGGCTTTTCCTGTGTAACAGGAAGGAGGGAAGAGTGGGGTAGTTAGATTTCTACAAATTTGTAGTTGCATTCCTGAGGATGAGGATGGCTCCTGCTTCCTTTGTGCAACACAAAAGATGTGTTCACTTGTTAGGAGTATGTGTGAGAAGGGACCTCAGAGGTTTGGGAGAGTGGCTAAACTGAAACACTAACTATTGGAGGGTCAGAATTGCCTCTCTACTGCAGTAGGATGAAGGGGCACCTGGGTTAGGATTAGGAGCTCACCTGCTCTGTGATAAGGACCCCTAACACCACTCAGAACATGAGTTCAGGTAGGAGAATAATCCTGTGTTGAAGCTTTACCATGTGTGTATAACAGAAAAATGGAAGAATAAGAGTGATTAGCGCGTAGCAATGGTATGCTTGAAATGCTGAGCCTTGAAATCTAGACTAGATATGGAGGAAGTCATGAAAGAAAGAAGAGGGGGCGGTGATGCAGGTTCTGATGCCATCAAAAGAGACTTAGAATAGAGAGCCAGTGGAGAGCAGGCCAAGAGGTCGCCAAGGGAAAAATGTCTGAAGTACTGCTTTGTAAATTATGGTAAATTCGGGAGGTGTGGCCTTGGGATTGGGGAGCTAAGGTCAAGTGCAGGAGATCAATGGAGAGAAGGAAGTTGAGAAATCACATGGGCCAGCATGCCAGAAGGGGGCATCTTTTAGATGCTGAAGTCATTTGTGATGATAGCAGCATGGAGGGGTGAGGTAACCACATCAAGCTCTGGCTCAGCTGAGCGTGAAGTCATTCAGAACAGTAAACACTGCTTATAATAATAGTAGCTTTCTGAACAAATCAGAGAATCTTTATTGAGTGCCTATTGTTTTCATAGCACTTTATGAAACGCTGTGAGGAGACATAAGCATGCAAATGTTTTAACAGATCTTTGAGACTGTAATGAGAGAGCACAAAGCATTGAATTGTCAATAACTGCTCTAGGAAATTTACAGGAGAAAGCAAATGAATGGGAAGGATGAGGAAGGGTTGGGTTTACAGAGGAAGAATATTGATTTGAAATGGCTCTGGAAGAGCAGGTAAAATCTGAATAGGTGAAGAGAAATTGAGAGAGCATTTCAGATAGATGGAGGCCAGAGCAAATTCTCTTGTTCATGATATGACTGAGTATAATGATGTTTTTCTTGAGAATCTTTAGAGCACTCAGAAAATGATTATGCCATTAATGCAAATGCTCCTATACACAGTACCTTCTCTACTAGTGATCTGAACCTACAACCTTAGACCAGATTTGAGTTACAGTTCATCTCTCCCACTTACAGCACTATCTAAAAATCAATATCATCTGAGATCAAGATGTTATTGGTTCATGCAAAATATCAGTAAATGATAAGCCCACCCCCATAATCTATCAAAACTGGGGCCCCACTGCAGGTAATAGTACAGTATTTAGATGCAGGAAAAGAAGATGTGAGGAAGAAATGCCATTTCATTAAGTGGTAGTTAACTTGGATATGAGGTTTGGAGGTGAAAAAATAACACCACACTGTCTTTATGCCTTCAGATCCTCCTAAGAATATATTTCTGCCAAAAGAGTTGCTATGGAGATTTACACAGTATTCCAAAGTCCTACAGGTCATCCTTATAGTAGAGTTGGCACAGAGTAGTTTTCAAAGAAAATATCAACAGATGCTCTTTAGCATGAAATGTCACCATGTCCTCAAAGATAGCTTAACTCGGGGGTTTTGCATTTTCATAGAACCACAGAATCTCAGGGTTAGAAGGGACCTTAAATGTCATCTATTTCAACTCTGTTCATCTCTTTGACGCAGTTATCTGGCTCTTGCTGGAACATCCATCTCCAGGGCTTTCTGAGGTGGCCCAGTAGTTCATTTGTTGCTGTTTCACAGCTGAACAGATGGGCCCTCTACTCCCAGCTGCTGCCGTAACCCTGTCCTCTGCTTCCAGCCATCTTGACTCTGAGCAAACGTTCATCCTCTCCATGTACACACTCCACTCTCTCTTGTACCCCCAAGCCCATAACTCTGACATTTATTAAAATTAACTATGAACATGAACACCGGACTTGAAAATTACCCTAAGCACACAAAATCGCTTAAACCACATAAGCAAAATTAAATCTAGCTTATTTTATGAACATAAGTCAAACTTAACTTGGGCTATTTCTTTTAAATGCTTCTGATAATCACAAAAGAAACCACTCACGTTTGTTAACCACTCCTCTGCCATTTAGAAGCCCCATTATAATAACCGGTCATTGCAAGGGATAAACAACTTGCTCATTTTTACTTTATAAGCCTTCCTGTAACCTCTGAGCCTCATATCAGTTTTGGATTTGAAAGCTCCCAGTGTGCAAACTACTTTTATATGCTCAATAAATTCTCATTAAATACTATTTTATTGATTGCATAGTTTCAATTTTGCCATTTCTGGATTTTTGACACACTTAAGTCCTGCCTCAGAGATCCAAATTCTATTTACTGACCTCAATTCTGAGGCCAGATAATCACTTCCCTGCATCTCCCTTTTCTTTGTTATGTAACCCTTTCTCCTTTCTCCCTTTTATATTACCAAAGTAATACAAATTTGTTGTAGAAAAATCTGGCAAATACAGGCAAGAATTTTTAGAAATGGCAATTGCCCAGCCTTCCTGCTTGCTGGTATCACCTTTGCTCCCACAATGGGCTGTTACAACAGAGCTTTTACTTGCACGGGTTGGATTATGATCACAGGTGCATATGTGCACACACATTCTTTAAAATAGAATCGTGCTGTACTGTCTGCCTTGCAAACCGCCCTTTTCAGAAAATAATGGAATGTTGTGGATATTCTTCTTCCCCACAATCCCAGCCATCTGCAGGATGAATCACTGCAAAGAGCACCTGGGTTCCCAAAGCTAGCTGTTCCTGCTAGAGCCCCACAGATGGTGTTCCTGTCACTTCTGGCCTTGCCATTCATTGGCAGCAATGAGAGCAGCCCTGGGCAGCAGCAGTGATGTCACTAACCTTGGCAGGCTGGAAGCAGCATTTTGAGTACGTGCACTGGGAAAAGGGCCGCTTCCCAAACGGCACGGTGGGTGCACATCTAGTAGAGTTTCATGGGCTGAAATGGGTCCCCTCACCAAAATAACTCATATGTTTAAGTCCTTATCCTCATACCTCACCGTGACTGTAGTGGAAGAGAGGGTCTTTAAAGAGATAATTGCGCTAAAATGAGATCATTAGGGTGGGTTAATCCAAAATGGCTGGTGTCCTTATTAGAAGAGAACATTTGGACACAGACAGTAACAGAGGAAAAACCACACAAAGAAGGCCATTGATATGAGAGAAAAGAGGCCTCAGAAGGAACTAACTCTGCCGACACCTTGGTCTCAAAACTCGCAGCCTCCAGAACTGTAAGACAATAAATTTCTGTTGTTTAAACTGCCCAGTCTGTGGTAAATTGTTATGGCAGCCTGAGCAGACTAATATGCAGAGAAAGTTCAGCTCACTGGAGACAGAACATCAAAAGATTTGTTTATCCAGTCCCTGCTCTCATTTTGATATAGGGATCCAAAGCCTATTGAACAAAATTGAACAAATTTCTTAATTCTCAGGTCAGTTACCGAAACTTAGACCAGTCGAGTTGAGAATGTGGACCCTGTTCTGCTTCAGCCCTCTCGCCTATCTCAGGACAGCTAGAGGGGTCTGGATCAATAAAGAGGTGGTCATTAGGCTCCGAGTACCTCTCTCTCCACAACCTCTCTAGCCAACTCTTTACTCCTCTGACGTTGGGCCTCAGGGAGCAGGAGGTACAAGAAGGAGGGATGGGGCACTATTTGGACAGGAGACAGAACTTGTCTTGTGTCACTGGAGGATGTCAGTACCAGCAGAGGGCCCTGTCCTCATTTTGGGTCCCTTGGTTCAGGCTGTGGCTAGTGGCCTCACCAATGTGCTGGCCACTAAACAGGCCATGTACCATGCACTTTTTCTAGGGAAATGCCCACCTCTAATGCTAAGGATCTCTCCACCCTCAAAGAGACATGGCCCTGTCTTCGACTGGCTCCACCAGTGCCTCGTGCCTGAAAACACTCTGGGTAATGCTCACCACTGCTCGCCCTGCAGCCACCTAGACATTCGCGTAAGTCCTGCCCCTGCCACCCCAGGGCCCCTCACCCTCAAGCCTTGGGGACTGCTGCTCTCATGTGCTTCAAAAACCATGGGGAATGGGAAAGGAGTTTTCACCTTTCTTTGTTTCCTAAGCACTGTATACAGTCCCTTTAGCACTGGTGGCACTTGCAGGTCACAGACTTGACATTTTTATCATGCTCTAGATCAAAAATAGACATTTCTAGAACCTTGTCCTTATTATCCTGCAACCTCCCGCACACCTAAAGATAGGAGAGGGGAGGTAGAAAAAAATGGCTCAGATGATAGAGGCTTTGTTCATCCCTCTGGCGACCAAACCAAAGTTGTGACAGAAACAAGGAGCAAACAGGAAGAAAAAGTCATCTGTGATCTAGATGGACAAGCCATACAACTAGGTAGAAATCTAAGAAATCACCCTGCAATGGCAGAAGGTAGGATGAGGCAAGGACACGAAGATGCCCAGTCCCCAGCAGCTGAGTGGGATGGAGGCTGTGGCAGCGGCAGTGACAAACAGCTATTAAAGGGGCCGTGTCTGTGAGCAGACTTTCACAGTGATAGACCTGCTCGCTCTGAGCACCAGTGCCAGTTCAGCTGCACGCAGGGCAACAGGGACTTGCAGGGGGACACTGAGTTGTCGGAGTGAGGGTCGAGGTGAGATTCGCTCTGTACAGAAGTGCTGGTGGTATCCATTATTCCCTGTTGAGCCCTCCCTGACCCCAGTGTGCTGGACACAGTGCTGCCATAGCTGTGACATCATCAAACTGGATAACAGAGGTCGCTCTACCCAGAGGATTTCCTGAAACCCTACCTGGCCCAAATCACAGTCCCACTCAAGCCACATCCAGGTATATTCTCAGTGAGTCAGGTGCTCTTTGGTGAGCAGTGCCTAGATTCACACTAGAGGCAGCTGGTCTCGGTTTCTGGTGTGGCCTTTTGAGGCAACTATAAGCACAGCATCTGTGGATTGCTTGCTGACTCTTAATAGGTGGCCCCAGAGGGGCACAGCCTGGGGCTAAATTTGGCCTGCAGTCTCAGGACTGTGCCACTGGACACCTATTACACAAATCCACATTAATAAGACTGGGAAACTTAGGAGCTTTGCTTAGTACATAGAAACAGACATGAAAAGCAGCCAATGGGAAGACAAAGAAGCATATGAGAAAACAGAACAGAGATCCAGAAATAATGGAGTCAGGCAATCTAACAGATGCAGAGTTCAAAACACTGGCTATAAAGATGCTCAATGAACTTATGGGAAGTGTAGATGAATTCAGTGAGAACTTCAACAAAGAGATAAAAAAAACATAAAAATGGAAATGGAAATTATAAAAGAGAACCAGTCAAAATGAAAATACATTATCTGAGATGAGAAGTATATTAAATGGAATAAACAAAGGAATAAACAAAGTGAATAAAGAAGAGAATCAAATGGCCAATATAGAGGATGGGAAAGCCAAGGACACTCAATCAGAATGACAAGAAAAAAAGCCAAGACTATAATAATAATTTAAGAAGCCTATGGGACCTATTAAAGGTAAAAATATCCATGTCATAAAGGTACCTGAAGAGGAAGAACAAGAAGTTGAATATATATTTGAAGAAATAATGATGAAAACTTTCCTCACCTAGTGAAGAAAATAGACATACAACCCCAGGAAGCTCAGAGAATCCCAAACCCAGGAATCCAAAGAGACCCACACCAAGACACGTCATAATGAAAATGCCAAAGGTTAAATACAAAGAGAATCTTAAAAGCAGCAAGAGAAAAGCAGTTAGTTACCTACAAGGGAGTTCCCATAAGACTGGAAGCTGATTCTCAAAAGAAACTACGCAGAACAGAAGGCTTGGCACAAAATATTTGACATGATGAAGACTGAGGATCTATAACCAAGAATACTTTATCCAGGAAAGCTATCATTTAGAGTCAAAGGACAGATAAAGAGCTTCCAGACAAAAATAAGCTAAAGGAATTTATCACCACAAGCCAGTATTACAGGAAAAGCTGGAAGGACTTCTTTAAGAAGAAAAAACATGTATCAAAAATAGGAATAAAGAATAGTAATAACTACATTCCTATCAACAAGTATCTCAAATGGAAAAGAATTAAGTGCTCCAACCAAAAGATAGAGTCTGAATGGATAAGAAAACAAGACCCCTACATATGCTGCCTACAAGGACTCATTTCAGATTAAAAGACACACACAGACTAAAAGGAAGAGGATGGAAAAAGATATTGCCTTGATAGACCTAGAAGGTATTGTGCTAAATGAAATGGGTCAGATAAAGACAAATATTGCATGATTTCACGTACATGTAGAATATAAAGAACAAAATAAACAACAATAAATGTGGAAATAAACTCAGATACAGAGAATATTTTGAGGGCTAGTAGATGGGAGGGGGTTGGGGGATGGCAAAAAAAATGGCAAAGGGATTAAGAGGTACAAATAGATAGTTGCAGAATAGACATGGAGATGTCGTGTAGCATGGAGGAAGATGGTTAATAATGTTGTAATAAATATGTAAGGGGAACAAGAGGTACTAGATTTAGTGGGGTGATCATTTTGTGAGTTATATGGGTCTCTGATCACTATGTTATACAGTTGAAACTGGTATATTATTGTATGCCAACTATAAGTGGAAAAAACTCATTGAATTGTGTAATGTAAATTCAAGCAGCTGTCTGTTATATTTTAATAAATACAAAAAAAGACAGTAGAGGAAGGTTATCATAATCTGCAGCAAAGGCATCATAATTATTTCTAATTCAAGCATAGAATTTGCCTGCCTCCATACAACCTCCAGTACAGGGGTTGTGCCAAAAGACAGTGCTCCCTCTCCCGGCTTGACCAGGACCAGTGGTTAAGGGACTGGGCACTGAGGGTCAGACCTTAGCATCACATTTAAATCCAGCTCTGCCTCTGCTCACTCCAGGCAACCTACTTAACCTCTCTCTAACTCATCTGTAAAATAAAGATAATAATAATACCTGTTTCACTAGCTTGTTTCTAATAGTAATAATTTACTAATCCAGGGAAAGTGGTTAGCACAGTGCTTGGCACATATCAAGTGCACAATAAAGCAGTTATTATTGCTATCACTGTTATAATTATCACCACACAGGATATGGAATACAGACTTTCCTCAGTTTCTCTCCTCTGTTTTACCCAAAGGCTGATGGGCTTCATTGGTCTCTATGAGTAAACAACCTCATATAGCCATCAATGTCATCAATAGTAAAGGGGTGTGTGTGTGTGTATGTGTGTGTGTGTGAGAGAGAGAGAGAGAGAGAGACAGGGAGTGAGGAAAAATGCCTGATAGATCTAAATGAAAATATCTGCATTATTCAGAGAGAAAAGGCAAAGGCGAGGGGACAAGGTGAGTGATGTGAAGAAGAAAGGAGATGGAGAAGGAAGGGAAGGAGCCAATCAAAACTAATTTCCTTCTCCTTACCAGGTGAACACAATTCTTCAACATGAAAGTAAATTGAGGCCCTGTCAAGAACATCCAGATGATAGAAAGTGCAATGACACACGTGACCTGACAGCTCCACTGGTCTGAGAGACCACTCCTGCACTCTCTGCCTGGATGGAAAAGCCCAGGAGAGCCTTGAAAGGCCCTGGCTGGATCTGGGCATGAGATTGAGCTCCATGGAGGCAAAACTATGCTACATTGATCTCTGCACCTATAGTGCCATGCCAGATGCCTGATACCTGCTGGAATTTAAGCAGAAATCAAAATTATTTACTCTGAAAACTGACCATTTTAAATAAATAATCATTTATTGATGTAATAGATTTGGCTACTAGAGGAAATCAGGGGCTGAGTGGGACCTATCCATATATAACATATATCTAAGGAATGCTAAGCAGGGCCCTTGGCTCCCAAATCTTCCCAGTCATTGCTCTTATCCATCATAAACTCCGGAATCTTTCCATTTGTGTCCTTCCTTCAAAATAAGGCTCTTATTAGAATATAGTTTGGAAGAAAAATGGAAGAATGATGACATGGTGTCAAGTATTTTGTACTATCAACCTGAATTCTTACAACAGTTCTATGAAATTATATTCTCTCCATGTTACAGATAATAAACTGGGAGAATTTAAGTAACTTGCCCAGTTTGGCTGACAAGTACCTGGCTAACTTACTTTGTGAACCCAGGTTTCCCTGCCTCCAAAGCCCCTCTCTTCTCCTCTACCAGGAAAGAGCCACCCATCAGATATATATCTATGCCTTAGTTAAAGTGGACCAGGATGCTGGCTCCCTGAAAGGCTCTGGTATTTAAAACCAAAGAACTGAGGTTTTCTATGGGTGCCAGAGTTAGAAAGTTCTAGCACATGCTGCATTTCAGGAAGGAGAGTACAAGTGAGAGGCTTGTGGCAGCTCTGTGGATGTCAAAGAGGACCTAGAACAGGCTTAGTTATCCCCAAAGCATGGGCACAGTGTCTGGCTAATGCTGACAGAGAAAAGATCTCAGCGTAGGTCATTGCTTCTCAAAATGTTGCCCCCAGTGGCATCAATATCATCAGCTAACTTGTTAGAAATGCCCATCCTCAGGCTGCCCTAGACCTAGCATGTCGGAAAAGCTGTGTGGGTTCAGCCATGCCTGTGCGGGAACAGGTCCCCACACAGTTGCTCCAGGTGATCTTCTCCAGACTGCACCGAGATGCTGCTGGGTCAGCCATTGAGACTGCTCCGCCAAGGCGACCTGGCTGGGCTGATAATGAAACTCTGCCTCTCCCCATGGACACAGAGAGTGGATTAATTCACTGGGGTGTGTGGCTGCCTTAAATCTTCCCAGGGACAAGGCAGGGAAACATATAAATAATGATATGTGCTTCACAGCCCTGATGGCCCTCGGTACAAATCAAACTGTGAAATGCAACTGGTGGAGAGAAGTTGTCTTGACAGATTCTCACATTCCTTGCCTAAGGAAAATGAAAATCACTTGTACCACCACCCCTTCCCTGATGCCCACTACCTCCACCCCAGCTACTCAGCAGTACCCTGAAGGCCAGCAGAATGAGCATGAGGAAGAGCCCAGGGCACTAGAAGGCTAAAATTTGAAGGGACTAAGTCCCCTTTCCCATGGAACCCAACCTGATCACTCAAGATACTGTTCCCTCTGCCTGCACACCCCATATTCGCAACAAACATGCCTGGAGGGCTTCACTATCATTCTATCATTCTGTCATTTTATCTAGTTATTCTATCTTACTACCGTTCTATCTAGCGAGAGCTTGTCCTGGCCAGACATCATGCCAGCACCTCCATACTTCATCTCTGTCAGTTCTTACAACCCTATGTGATAGCTGGTATTACTCTCTTTTTAAAGACGAGAAACCAGGCTCACAACAGTAGAGTCACTTCCCATAGTGAGTATCTGACTCAAAAAAAAATCTGTTGATTAGGGCAGGTTCTGTTTTATCTGAATCTCTCAGTTTTATTTTAGGTTTCTGTCCTTAGGCCTATTCTATCCTTGCCTAGATAAGTTGGGTGTGAATAAGGCATTTTAGGACTGTATTTAGGAGTCTGTGTTATCTGACCTATCTTCTGGTCTTGTTCTGTGTCAGGGTTCTGAGAGCATGGCCCCAGACCAGCAACATCAGCATCACCTGGAACTTGTTAAAAATGCAAACTCCCGGGCCCCACCCACCCCCGAACTGTTGAATGAGGAAATCTGGGGAAGGGCTGAGAACTGTGTTTTAGCAAGCCACCATGTGATCCTGATGCCACTCAGGTTGAGAATCTAGGCTCCAGGTTGTATTCCTATGAGTAACTGGGTCCTGTTCTGCTCCCTGTGAGGACCTGTTTTTCTCCTGCAAGTTTTTTCACATTCCCAGCAAAGACTGTACACCTCCTCTGAATTCCATCATATGGGATGCTGGGTCTCACTCTCTGCTACAACATCGTCAGCTCGTCTGCCTAGACATTCTATGCTCTTCACCCCAGCAGGGCCCTGTGCTCTTTCCTCACCCCACTTCCTCGGTTCTGATGGCCCAAGGTTTGCTTCTTGCCTCAACTCTATTGTTGCTTACCTCCCAATGAGTCCTTGTACCCTGGGTGGGCTTTCAGTACTGGCACCAAACTTCTGACTCACCTGCTCTAGTTTCCAGGTTCTAGTGCCTCCTGGTCTACCCTTTTTTATATCAATTAAGCATGACCCAGAAAGTTTATGAACAAACTCATGTTGCTCATGTTGCGGCAAACTTAGTAAGAGACAGGGAAATGCTTAAGGAGGAGAAACCTCACTATCCTGAGGAAGATGCTAGTCATATATTAGGTCCCTGGGAAGCAGTCTCTGAAGTGAAGCTTTGGGTACAGGAAATGAGGGAAGCAGGATTGCACAGAGAAGTTGAACTGTAATGCAGTTACAACAAAGACCTCAGTGGACTCCTTGGGGAGCTCTGAAGCAGAGCTGCCCTACAGAGATGTCCTGCATCAGGGGTTTCATGCCCCATATCCAGTAGCCAGTGAAATAGGGTTGCAGTTAAGAAAGGGCTTAATCTTGGGCAAGGCAGCATCCTCCTGGCACCAAAATGCCTGAGGAGGGTCTCAGTAGTAAGCTGTTAGCAGGAAACACTTTTGCTAGCTGGAAGAAGGAATACCTTGATCTGAAGGGAGGGATCTAGGCATCACAGCATCCATAAACCACTGGCATGCAGTGAGAAATGTCTGCTGTTGTGAGAAGCAATGGATTATGGTCCACACTAACTGGTCTCAGCCATCTAGGAAATCATGAAATCTGCCATTACACGTACAGTTAAGACTGGAAAGAAAATATATTAAATGTACCTTAAGTGCATCAGATCCATTGAAAATTGGTAGCTAGAGCTCTTTTTGTTCTAATACTGTAAAATTAGGGTCGGTAAAACAAGATTTTGCTCCAACCAGAGAAACATAACAATGAAATTATGAATCCTGAAAAGGAGGTACTGTGCCTTGTTGTATCTGGAGCCAGCAGATAAGAAGCAATGTATGTGAGCTACAAAATCGCTACTGCTTCACCTCTTCTCCCCACATCCCCACATGAATCTCTCCTTGGTCTACCCTACTGTCTATCCAGGAAGTGTAGTTCAGCCAGGCCAAGTTGACAAATCACCAAGCCATCACTCCCAGCTTTCAACTAAGCTGAGTCTGTTCGAGGGACTCAACAGGCGAGCTTTTATAAGAGATTCGCATCTACCTCCTGAGCAAGTGCACTGGTTTGGTAAAAAGCTGGGGGATCACACTCAAAGGAAAGAGGTGACTGCAAACTCAGGATGTAGTGGATGTCTTATGATCTTCATAGGCAAGCTGCAAAGGCTTCTTCTCTTGAGCTCTGTGCTGACTGGGCTGCAGTGAAAGGGCTCGTTCAGCAAAATCTCTATTGGGTTTTGAAAGCACAAGTCCTCAGCAGGGTAGGCACCGGCCCTTTCTGCAATGATGAGAGACAAGGTCTTTGACATCAGACACTAGTAGCTTCATTGGTGGGCAACATGTGTCACCAAAGTACTTTGGGTGAGTATCGATAGCTATGCCTGCTACGGGCACTGTGGCATCAGAGCAACAAGAGATATCCCATGGGAGCAGAAGAGGAAATGGAGGGCAGCATGCTAATAGCCAAGAAGACTGACAGCAGATATCCTCCCTGGGAGAGGTATGATCATGACCATGGAGAAGTCTTCAAAGAGATTGCTAAGAGCCGCAGGCCTGTGACTGCTACTGGGGACTGAGTTTTAACCTTTGGCCCAACTGGTATTATGATGGCCTAGAAAACATAAGTTAGAGTCATTAAGGATGGAAGCACACCAGGCGGCAAAAACATCTCAAAGGATAGGCCTGCTTGGTTGAGAAGGGGTTTACTTCAAAGGAGAATATGGTTCTATCAGCATCATAGAAGATATGACACCTCTCACAAAAGTAGCTCTGGCATAGTGTTTCCATTTGAACGCTTTCTAGAAAAAATGGCTAGAGTGGCCACAAAGTGGGCCCTGCAGCCTGAGAACAACAGAGCAATCCTTGATTCAGATACCATTAGCAGCTCTTCAAGCCCATTTAGAAGCAATTTTGTTATTCGTCTGAGCATGAGCTTGTTGCCATCTCTGCAAATGTAATCTTAGATTTTTATAATCTCTGGACATTTCTACTGATGTTTAAACAACTTTCTATTTGCAAATAAATGAGTTCCAGCAAGAGAAAGCCATCCTCTAAGACTGAATTAGGGAGACTTCTTTCTCACTGACCAGCTGAAAAGCAAAGGTCTGTGCTGTTTATCACTCCCGAATTCTCTTACCTGAATCAATTAACTAGAGTGTCATTTGAAGCCAGGTTGAGCTGCAATCAAGGAGCTCTCTCAGCCTATCATGGCTTTTTCTCTTTGGTATCTTCAAAGAATCTGTTAAGACAGAGCCCACATGAAGCCATATGTGCTGAGCAACAGTGAAAAACTGGGTGGAAAAAATTAATTTCTTGTTTTTACTTTACTTGAAACATTTTTTTAAAATTCAAGTATACAGTCATTCATACATAGGGTTACCATGGGCTGTGAAAGAACCCTCTCACAAAACCACTGGTCTCGAAAGCAACTGTAAATGCCAACTTCTGGTCTATAGACGAGATAGAACTTTTAGCGAGTTCTTCCAAAACCTGCCTAATTCGGGTGGGCAGCACAGAGGAGGTGGCAACAGTGAAGGTTTGTCTGATGGTTACGATGAGCATTTCACAAAAATGCAGAAATGCAAAGTAATTTCATCTCTGAGGTTGTTCCACTATACTATTTCTCCTTCTGCATTGGCAGAGTTCTGAGTTGTAATATCCAGACTCTAGCTAGTTTAGCAGAATAGGAATGTATTAAAGATAGTCCTAATCCAGCTGCCATTTGGCCATGCTGGGAACCAAACGCCTTTCAGCATTTTCTCCCAGTTACCAGAGTGGATTTACTGTGATACCTCCTTCTCCTATCACTGCTGGGCCCAAGCTTCTCAAAGGTGAGTCCGATTGGAGAGGCTGGTTCTCACAACTGGTCTTAGCTGTAAGGGAGGTGGGCAAGTGAATTTCTGTTTTATCTTAGAAAGATAACACTCAGGGTACAAACTCCCCCAAACTTAGTGCTAGGCAGCCACCAAGTAGGACAGCAATAGGACACCCAATGTGTCCTTATTTTCCCGGCCCTTACCACTCTATGTTTAGAGAAGGCAAAACATAAGCTGTGGTTTATTTAAAATTCCAACTTCCAGAAAATGTACTGGAATTGTATCATTTCAGCTGTAAATCCTATACCCTCTAAATGTTCAGAGCCAAGTGCAGGGTAGGCACAGTAAGTGCCTCAGTATATATTCTCAATAAGATTCTCAATAAATAAAGATCTCTTCTATTGTATCCAGTTTTAAGTGTTCATTATGGTCAGAAATCAAACCAGTTTATGTCTGAAAATGGGTTTGAAACCCACAGGTTTTTCTAACAGGGTCTGAATGGATACTTGAGAGAGTCAGCTATGGTATATGGGAAGTCAGGACACTGGGGTCTTACCTGGAACTGTCAGTGACTTGTGCTACAACCATCAGAGCTCTATTTTTCAACTACAAAATGGAAAGGTTAAAACACATTAGTTATTTTCAAACTTCTATTGAGCAGCAAGAGAACCTAGCTAAAATGCTGAGTCCTACACCAAGAGAAGAGCAAAGGAAAGAGGGGCCTGTAATGTGGTGGCATCTGGTGAACCCTGTCTCCCTGTTAGTCCCGGTGTAGCTCCCAGGGCCTCCTCACCCCATCCTATGGGCTCTCAAGGATGTCATTTGGAAACCATTCAATTTCATGATCTCTATGGTCTCTTCAAAGACTCTGATTCTGTGAGTCTCGAACTCTCACCCTAGACGCAAACTTCTCAGCCTCAGCACTACTGACATTTTTAGGCTGCATAATTCTTCACTGTGGCCATTCTATGCATTGTAGGATGTTTAGCAGCATCCCTGCCCTCTATCAACAAGATGCCAGCAGTAGCCCTAGTTGTGATAACCAAAAATGTCACTATATGTTGCCAAATATCTCCTGGGGTACAAAATCTTCCCCACCCCCTTGAGAACCACACTCCTAGATTAATTCAAAATTCTATTAAATGTCACACACCATTTCTTCAACATTCTCAACAACCTATGGCTTTTCTTCATTCATTTGAATTAAAAAAAAAAACAATCTCCTTTTAAGCTAGTAATAAGGCACTTACTTCTGCTATTCAGGGGATTTGCAAGCCAGCATTTGTACATCCTATTGGCACTCACCATGATTTTTGTTCATTGAAAGTCACACATATTTTCATTTAATTGTTCTTTTTGCTATCTGTATATTACCAGCAGCTCAGGACATCAAGCTGGGAGGCTTGGATAACACAAAGTCCATCACTGCCAACCCCTTACACTGTTACACTCCCAAACCTAAGAACTGAAACACTAATTACCAACTAGAGCAACCTTCCTTTCACTCATACTCCCACTATTCTCTTCCGCTGGGACATGGATCCTAATCAGTCAAGCAAACCGTTGGTTCCCAATCAACACAGCTAACCAAGTAAAAAGGATTGAATAAGAACATCAAAGAAAATGATAATAATAACTATGATGATAAAGAAGATAATCAATTATTATTAGTAGTAGTAATAGTAGTATTATAGATAACACTTATATAGCAATGCTTACTATAAATTGAATCTTTACACATTTCCCCAGCACTTCAGTATGTGTGTGTATATATATGTGTATGTATATGTATATGTATATATGTATGTGCATATGTATGTATGTGTATGTGTGCATATGTGTATATATATATTGTGTGTGTATGTATATGTGTATGTGTGTGTGTGTGTGTGTGTGTGTGTGTGTGTATCCCCCAAGACCATCAGGAAGACTTATCCACACATGGGAATGGGTAAGAGGGTCCTGGGGGTTCTTCCAGTACAGTGCTGGGTCTGGTCTAGCAGACCCTCCGGGGAGTGTGTGCCTTTGACTGACTTTCTGTGGAGGAGGCTACTTTACAACGCTGTAGCCAGTTCCCATGGCTACTATCCCAAATCTCCACAAACTTGGTGGCTTAAAACAATAGGAATTTATTCTCTCTCAATTCTGGAGGTCAGTAGTCTGAAGTCAATTTCATTGGGTTGAACTCATGGCATTTGCAGGGCTGCCCTCCTTCTAAATGCTTCAGGAGGGAAACCGTTCCTTGCCTCTTCCAGCATCTGGTGGCTGCCAGTATTCCTTGGTTTGTGGTCACATCTCTCCAGTCTCTACTTTCATGGTCACACTGCCTCCTTGTGTATGTGTGCACATGTGCATGCATGCCACATCTCCCTCTGCTTCCTCTTATAAGGACAGATTGATTCCATTCAGGATCCACTAGGATAATCCACGGTAATCTTTTCATCTCAAAATCTTTAATTAAATCACATCTGGAAGTCATTCTTTGCCATATAAGACAACAGCCCAAAGTTCCAGGGATTAGAATGTGGGTATGGTGGGGGTGGGGCAATACATTATTCAGCCTCACACCATATGGGTAGCTGTTGCATTGTAGAAGACTAGGAACAGTGGAAATGCTACCTGTAATGAATTTTTTTCTGGTAAAGAATATAAATCTCTGTAAATCAAACTTTCATTTGAAGTAGACTTAACATCTTACTGATTTTTCCATGATTTAATAACTTACATAAAAATGTTATGTTTTCATTTATATTCTCATGCAAGACATGATTTTACATTTTTGAAAATTACACTTTACTGATATTGACTCATTAATCTTCATGAGTCCAAGAGCTAGGTGCTGTGATCCATCCCCATTTTAAAGATTATAAAATTGAGAGCCAGAGTGGTTAGGAAACTTGTCCGAGGTCACATAGGTAGGAAATAAGGCCCACTGTGCTATACCATCATAATATGATAGCTGAACTAAGTGACCTATAATGTCCCATTCAGCTGGCTTTGCCGAGAGTTCATAAAAGACACAGTTTGCTTTAGCAGCAGTTCAGTAAACATCTTCCACGACAACCACATGGAAAATGACACACAGGTTGGGCTCTTTGAGCATAGACACGATTATGTACCTGGCTGAGGAGAGCTGGATTATTTTCCTCCTATTTCAGAATACAATCATAAAATGCATATATTAGAGTAGAGCCAACACACATTTGCAAACTGAAAAATAAATATCTGTAATGGAAAAGCATTATTTGTTGTTTATAATCCCCGACTGCAAAGAATGGAGTCTTTTGTTTGCTGAAAGGGATGGGATTGAGAAAAGCAGATTGAAAAAGCAGAGCTGATATGTATAGTGTAGAAGAAGAAGTTTAAAAAGATATCAGGGGAGGAGGAGAGAGGAACGGGAGTCAATGTGGAAACTGAAGGGTAGAATCAGGTACTTAATAGCAATTTTGTTAAGTTTTACTTGACACATGACATAGTCTTCTCTACTGCCTCTTGATTAATTGCCTATAAAATCTATTTTACATAAAACATTTATGAAGACAAATTTGGTTTTTGAGGGCACAATGTTGAGACTTACTTCCAGAAGGCTGGAAGGATAAGAACAGGCTGACCACAAGGGTTCAGCCACACTGAGGTCACACATAACTATACTATAAAACTACATGTATGCTTTTCAAAATGTCCAACAGGTTAACTATGGTTTGAGAAATCAGATTTGGCAGAGTTTCAGTACATTACTGCATCTCAAAATTAATAAACTTTTTAAAAAAGGAAACAGGGAGAATAAATGATCCCTGTTTATAAAAAAAAATGATACCAACCAAATATTATTCAACATGCAAAAAAGGCCTTATTGTCCAAAATACAAGAATCAAAAAGCTGACTTAGTCTGATTTCCTATCGCTTGTTTTCAGAACGCTGGGTTCCACTGGGTGCCTTCCAGTTAACCCAGTTCTCCAGTCTGTTCACTTTCTGATCCAGTTTAAATCTCTGCCTAGGTTGTGGGTTTTACATCATCTCCTCTTTTTGCTTTCATTTCTAAAAGCCAGCAGTTTAAAAAGAGTTTTTCTTTACTGAGTTTGGGTCTGAACAACCACAGAGAGACCTATGAATACTCCAGATGGAAAATACCAGGAAGAGGACTTTCAATTCAAAGTTTTTTCAACTTGGCTTCTACTGGTGTTTCTCCTCCAACCACAGGAGAAACTAAAAAAACCAACCAACCAACCAACCAACCAACCAACCAACCAACCAACATGTACTTTGAATTTAACATTATATTCATAACTTCCCACTTATTTTTTGGAAATATATCATTTCTATTAACTAAACTACAATTTTAATTGTAAATGTACTATGTGTCTTGAGATCAAGATCTCTAATTGCATGATAAAGTTTCATTGGTCCTCTGGTCCCTGGCCTCAGTCTTCAAAGGCCACAGACAAACACTGGCTGGTATCTCCAGCAATCACCCTAGGTGATAGGTACCACTGTTATTTGTGTGCAGCTTCATTGAGATCTGATTGATGTATAGCACTGGGTAAGTTTAAGGTGTACAGCATGATGATCTGTTACATGTATGTATATTGTGAAACAATTACTAAAGCAGGGTTAGTTAATACTTCCATAGTTACCATTTTGTTTCTGTAGTGAGAACATTTAAGATCTACTTTCTTAGCAACTCTGGAGTTTATAATACAGTGTTGTTAATTACAGTCGTCGTTCTGGTACTACAGTTAATTTACAGCTGAGGAATCGGAGGCTGAGAAAGTTTAAATAACATGCCCACACATAGTGTAGCCAACATTTGAACCCAGGCCCCTGGGACTCCAAACTCTTACATGGCTCCTCTTGAGATACTGACTCCCAGCGATGACTGGAAACTGTGATTCTGTCTCCAGCCTCAGAACCTTCAGTGACCATTCCCTGAGCCCAGAACATTCTCCCTCCTCAACCATTCCTTTGTCTTACTAGCTGTCATCTCTACTCCAATGTCCCCATTTGGGGGAAACTTGCCCCAGTTTTCACATCACCATGTTCTTTACCAGCACAGCATTCACCTCAGTTTGTAATTGTGAGGTCACTTATGTGAAGACATGATAAATGTTCCTCTCTCCACCTACCTCCAGCCCTCTTAAGAGGCAGGATCCTCTATGGCTTATGATTATGGCAACCCAGCATACAATAAGGGCTCAATAAATTTTTATTGAACAAATGGAAGAATGAATGAATTACAGATGACAAAGTAGATGAAAGAATGACAGCAGCCCCAGGTGGATGACACAAAGTTCACTGTCAATGGACAGACATTGCAAGCTCCCAGGTCAAGATGGGAGGAACACAGGCCAATGAGCATTCCAGGAAGACCACCTATTATATCAAGAATGCCCCAGAACACACACTCTTTCCATATGCCAAGTGATTAAACCAGATGCAGGCCCTGCTGGTATAGATGCTCTCACCCAGGACCCTTGGGTAGTTTTGCCCATCCGGGATCTGTGTAGATACTGGCTGGTACACTTTGGCTCTGAGATCCCTTGGTCTCCATCACAGTTGTCATCCATGTCTTATTTTCCCAGTATTTGGACCTCAGGTTCCCACACAGACTTTGAACTCTGTCTTCGGCTTTCTATGTTCCCTGCTGTCTAGAATGGAACTCTGTGCATGAGCCTCAGGCCCCAGAACCCCAAACCTTCCTCCCATCACTAAGCTATAGCATACCAGGCCAAGTCCTGCTATGGGAAGGGGGTCATATAAGTAAGATTCAAATGTAGAAACTACTTTAAAAGCCATTTATTCAAGCACACATCATTTATGTAAAATAAGCTGTGTCTGTACTTTAGATGAAAAATGCAGCTTCTTGCCTTTGTGTTTCTCTGTTAATGACCACTCTCTTTCAGGTATGACTGTGTCCCCCATGGCCCCAAATTAACCCAATTGTTTTTAAAGACTAATGCTGTAATAATATAGACCATCAGCATTTACATGATCTTATGTGGGTCTTATTTAAATAAAAGCTTATTTAGAAAACAGAGGGTCTTACTGATCTGTAACATAGTATAAACTGACATGCAAAGGTTGCTAAAACATCTTGCCTAATCCCTCCCCAGCCTCTTTCCAACCAGAAAGCTGTCCCTGGGTTGGAAAGAGACAGCTTTCCAACTTATTCACAAATTCTGAAGCCATTATTGCTGTCTGCACAAGAACTATTTAAAGACAGAACTTGAAAGAAGTACTAGACTTGATGAAAAGAGAACTTGGGTGAGTAGAATGCAAAGCAGGAGCTAATGCTTTTACTAAGCAGCCTTGACAAGATAAGGAAGCTGTTTTGGAACTTTATTCCCACAATGTTAGGTGCTGGTGGCTCAGACACAATAAGAGGAGATGGAGCTGGGTGGGGAAGCTACATCCCATTCTTTTATGGTCTATCAGGCAGTCGTCTTGGGGACAGTGAAGGTGATCAAACCTTGCATATGAAGTAGATTTGGCAAAGTCTTTCTATAAAGAGCAAGCTGAGTACGTTAAGTTTCCTTAAAGCTTTCTTCTTTAAGTGATGTTGTAACTCTAGAACTAGTGTGTTTAGAAGGCTGGAAACAATAGCAGGGAAGGGAAATGATCAGAGAAGAAGGCCGTCTCCTGTCTCTCTTGGTCCCCCAGCACCAGGGTTTCAGGAATCCTGTTGCCATCCATGGACTTGGTAGGAGTCAGAGGTTAGCCAAGTGAGATTGCCAGGGGTTAGTGTTCTCATCCCTATCCTGTTCGTTTGGACAAGGAGACAGGAAAGAACAAAAAAATCATTTCCCAGCAAACCTTTGTGGTAGGAAAGTTATTTTCAGGGAGAGGGAATGGGGGGTCAGTACAACTACCTCTTTCTTTTTTAGGAATGTCTCTAAAGAGACCCTTCCACCCTTTTTAGAGTTTAGGTGCATCCATGGCATGGAGGGAAAGGCAGTAGGAGAATGTCCCATGACAAAGACTCTCTTTCTTGACCAAACTTTAGTTAGACTCCTCTGAGCCCTCTTCTCTACTAGGCCTTGGCCTTAACCTTCTGTGTCCATCCTTGCTGAGTCCAGTTTTAGCAAGGATCCTACAAAGTCAGATTAGAGAAAATCCCCACCCTTCATATTTAATCAAGTTCCTCATCCCCTACTCTTGATGCCTAAGCCCTTATTTGCCTTCAGCAAGAGTCCTGTTAAGTCATTTTAGCAAGAACCCTCCTACCTTTGATGTTTTCTTTTAGTAATTTTCCATCCACTGACCCAGTCACTCTGCTCTCTGGCTCTAAATCCCCACTGTCCTATATTCAGAATTGAGCTCGATCAGATCATTCTTCCCTATTTAAGGGAGTCGACTCCTATTGCAATAGTCTTGAATAAAGTCTTCCTTACCATTTTAACAAGTGTCATAAACTTTTTTAACACCCTTTGAGTGGAGGGGATAAAATGGCTGGGAGTGGGGAATAAGCATCCTTGAAACTAAAAAGAGTTCCTCCCTTGTGGCAGTTTCATTTTCTGAAGTTTCAGGTCAACTACAGTCCAAAAATATTAAATGAAAAATTCTAGAACTAAACAATTCCTGAGTTTTAAATTACACACTCTTGTGAATAGTGGGATGAAATCTTGCACTGCTCTGCTCCATCCTGTCCTAGACATGAATCATCACTTTGTCCAACGGATCTGCCCTGTATATACTATCCACCTGTTAGTCACTTAGTAGCCATCTAGGTTATCAGATTGACTGTTGCAGTACTGCCATGCTTGCATTCAAGTAACCCTTATAGTAGCCTACCGCTATGTTACCATGTCTATGTCATCCACCTCACTTCACCATGTAGGCATTGTGTCATCTCACAGTATCACAACAAGAAGCCTGAATACAGTACAAGAAAACATTTTGAGATCACATTCACATAACTTTTATAACAGTATATTGTTATAATTATTCCATTTCATTATTAATTATTGTTAATCTCTTACTGTGCCTAATTTATTAATCACACTTTATATGCATGCATGTGCACGAAACAACACAATATATATAGTGTTTGGTATTATCTGTGGTTTTAGGCATCCACTATGTCTTAGAACATATCCTCCCAAGGATAAGGGGATATCCTACGACATAGGGGAGAACTTTGCCCTGGTCCCCACAGGCTGCATGAATGCCTTTGGAAGCCTGAGCAGCAGTGAAAACCCTCTGGTTCTATACAAGGGGTGTACCTGTAACCCAGAACAGCTCCTATCCCCATGGTCTCTTAGCAGTAGTGTCTGCTCTGCTTCCCCCCAGGACTTCTGCACCTTTGGCAAAGTATTTATGAACAGGGGAGCCAAACAATAGGTATTCCCAGACATTCAGCTAATTAAACTAGTTTTCAATTGATTACAAAACTAAAGATATGCATCATTTTTTGTTCCAGAGGGTTTCACAACAAGTTCATAGCAGTTACATAATAGATAACTCAGATATGTTGGGACACCTGTGGGAGAGAGTACTCAAACGAGAGAACCCACTGGGAATGACACTCCAGAACAGAACAGGAAAAGGCAGAGAATTGGGAGGGCGTCAGCAGGAGGCACTGCCAGGAACAGCTCCAAGGAGGGAGGCAGCAGCATCAGGCAACCCTGAGGAAGTGCTCATTCCCCCAAGGATATGTTAATGGAGGTCCTATTTCTGCCTTTTTATGTTAATTTAAATGATGTATGTTTATGCCCCACTGAGCAAAAAGAACATTGAATTAATACACACATGAAAGAAATCATAGCTCTCAGCAATCATTCTCAAAATACTCTACATAAGCCTTTGGATGAAGGACTGCTTTACTCTGCTTCTAAGAAATCCCTTTATTATCACCTCCCTATTTTGAATACTTACCACAGAAGTCATTAAATATGTGGTTTAGTAATGAGAAAAGAGTGCAGTAGGTCAACAATTTATTTCAATGCCTTCTGCCGAAGAAAAATGAAAGGCTCGTTCTTACATTCCCTCTCCATTTTTAACTCAGGTTGCTTTCTAAGTGTTTGTCTAACATCTATGAGATAATATTTCCATGGTTAATGGTGAGGTTTGGAGTTGTCCTTCCCTTGACAAGTCTATGGTGTCATCTATTAAAACCTAGAAAAATATGTTGATGAAATTCTGACTAACACATTCTTAAATGGCTGGGTTTCAGCCACAGTATGAGAAAGTTTTCAGAAATGTGAAATTTGATATCTCTCTAGTTTCCCCTGTAAAGCAAAATTAATTTTAGATTGTAATAAAGAATTTGAAAAAAGCATTTATTTGAGCAAAAAGGAGCTGCAGCTCACGAGACAGAGATTCACCTAGCTGTCTAAATTGTGTTCCATTGAGACAAAGGGGAGGCTGTCTTTTGTAGTGAAAATTCTCGTCCATGTTCTTAATTGGGTCCATTTTATGTAAATGAGGTATCCAAATAATGTAGGGAAGAGGCAAGAAAATTAAAATATTATATTAAGCTACATTCAGAGACCACAATATGTTGATCAGTCCTGAAGCAAGGCCAGGAGGACACCTGCAGAACAAAGAAAGATTTCTGCAGGGATTGCTAACAACCCATTCCCCACACCTGTGAGGGAGAAACAGGAAAAGCAGAATCTTAAGTGCCTGCCCTACACACAATAAAATCATTCTTTCCCTATGGTTAAAACCATGAAGAACATATGGATTAAAGGCTGGGAACTGCCAGCAGGCCTTTCACACTACATATTCTTACCTTTTCACACTATATATTCTTCCCCTTCCTCACTATATATTCATATCAAAGGAAATGGGTAAACTATAACTCGCAGGAACTAAAGAACGATAGGTAAACTGGATTCCAACCTTCCCCTCACCCCCAATTAGGGCTTTTTTCCTTGTCTTGGGTATTTGTCTTTGTTTTCTCTAGTCTTTGCTTTTCTCTTTCTTTAACACACTTTCCTTTTGACTCTAACTTTGGTATGTATGTGTTGAATTCTTCCCTCACTCTCTGCCAAAGTACCCTCTTCTTTTCTCGGTACAGGGCTTGGTCTCCCACCACTTGGGGAAATTTGCCCTGTCCTGCATCATCTTTTCTGGCTGGCCATGAAGGGACCAAAGAACATAAGCTTGTCCCATCCAGGTTCATGGCTCCTCTCATCTGAGAGTGACTGGGATTTATTTCCCTATGCCATGAAGATCAATTGGCCTTGGGCAAATTGTTCACACAGCTTCTAAGGGGATGGTAAGTGACTTTTCCTCTAACCCAGCAGGAGTCCACCGGTCTTATCTGCTTTTACTTATTCTCTTCCTCTAACCTCCTGACTCAGGCATCACCATGGGAATTGCAGAGAAGACCTGCTGAGGGACCCCATCCAAACTCCAAATTAAAAGACTGCACAGCGCCTTTTGGCCACAATAGGATGGGTGAGTCCCCAGGGAAGGCTTCTCTTCCTTTCTTGGTCCCTCTCACTGTCTTTCTTTTTACTGTCTCTCTCACTGTCCTCTTTTTACTGGCTCTCTCACTCTCTGCCTCTGAGAGGAGACCATACTCTGTGGAGTGTTACCCCTTTTCAAATAAAGTCTCCTTTTAACTCTAACTTTGGACTGTGTATTGAATTCTTTCCACACTCTCCAACAAAGGACCCTCTTCTCTCAGTGCAGGGCTTAGTCTCCCCACACTCAAGGAAATTTGCCCTGTCCTGCATCATTAATTTGTATGGTTCTGATTGGTTGGTATATATGAAAATGATGATACAATGTTTATAGTTCTGGTTGGATGGGGCAGGTCTTGGCCACTGGTAGAAAAACTAAATGAGAGTTTCCCTGCAGCAGTTGACTCAGCCAGTGTAAACAAGTGGGGTACAGTGCAGGAAGGGGACAGTTCAGTGTGGAGTTCCTCCCAATACACAGAGTAGTGAGAAGCTGTCAGCAAATGGCTGCTAGGCTCTTATTATTCATAAGGTTTGGGCTCTTGGTTGACCATGGGGATAAAGTACTTAGCAGATAAAGTATTTCTTGGGATTCATGAATTTTTCTCCTCAGGAGCCACACTCCCTACTTTTTATGTTAGTCCTAAATCCAGTTCTTTGGTGTGAAATCTGCTTTGCCTCCTTGTCCTTCAAAAAGATCTGGCCACATATATCAATCTCAGGTGGATAGCTGCCACCCAAACTCTGCTTGTAGTTGTTGTTAGAATGGTGGTGATTTAGTTTTGTAGGAGATCTTAATATACCACCCCAATATATGACTGTAGGAGACCAGAATATGTCACCCCTAAATATTCCTCTTTGGCATAAGAATTATTTTGACCTGATTATTTTGAGAAACAACAAACAGGAAAATCTCTGAAAACTGAATAGAAGTTTCCCCTTTATAAGGCAAATTAACATTTATAAAGAAAATCTCCATTTGTAAGGGTGTCTCATCCTCTCTATCAAGAAGAGACTAACAACTCTAAATCACAAGAGACTCTAATCCAGAGAGAGGACAGAGTTAAATTTGCGTAACAAACCTTACCCTTGTTTAGGGTACTTTTCCTTGTCCCCTTCCTATAACTGGTAGCCACACCTTTCTTCCTTTGTTTTAGCTAAAGATAGTAGTATTTAAGCCCTAGTTCTAGGTAGGCATCTCTTTGAGTTTATTCATCTCTGACTTTCTTCCAGGTATATAGTTAACCCATGAACAGGTGTTTGAACTGCTTGGGTCCACTTATATGCGTGTAAGTGGACCCACGCAGTTCAAAACTGCTTGTTCAAGGTTCAACTGTATTTTCAATCTGCAGTTGGGAACACAGCGCCGCAGGGCTGACTTAAGTTATCTGTGGATTTTTGATTTTGAGGGTGGTTGGAACCCCTACCTTCTGCGTAGTTCAAGGGTCAGTTGTATATGAGATATACATGTTAACACGTTTCTGCTTCTCTTGTTAATCTGTCTTTTGTTACTGGGCCCTGGTTGAGAATCTCGAAGAGTAAAAGTAAAGATTCTTCCTCTCCTACAGTTTCTATTTATTTATTTTTTATTAGCTATGTGTGACTCAAAAATTCTATTTAATGTAACTGCAGAAACAGCTCAAACAGGCCCTATCTCGTTTAACAAGATAGTGGGTTGCTTTTCAGAGACAAGAAAACAAAACTGTAAGTCACACAGCTGAAGAAGCACGCACACAAGAGAGAACTTTAACCTCCAGCTGCTCCCTGAATCAAAGTCTCATCCCCACACCCCTCCTTACAACAAAAGGACCAGGACATGATTGGGACTTGAACACCAGAACCCTTTGAGAAGCAAAGAATCCATTGTCCAGGAAGATCAGTGCTAAAACCCCTTACTGTAGTACCTTCCCGTAATTCCTTAGGTTCCAAAGACCTCCCATCAAAACCTGTCCTGCCAGCACTCCCGCATACAAGCCTGTTACCCATAACCCCTTAAAACTCTTTCTGGACTCTGGATCAGGGAGACAGATTTGAACTTTGCCTCCTGTCTCCTTATGAATAGACTTAATAATAAATGTTTTTTCTTTTTCTCTAAAGCTGGTGCCATAGATTTGGCTCCTATGAGTGTCAGACAGCAAGCCTTTGTTCAGTAACATTAAAAAAAAAAAATAAGAAATCTTATGGTCATTTACTATGCCTCCCAATCCCATAGTCCAACACTGCCATCCTTGTCTATTTGATGTAAATCTTAATTCCACCTATGTATCTGATGTGCCTATCTACTGTTCCATGCAGCTTTTAATTCAATGGACAAGTTCTATTGAAAATACAGTTGAACCTTGAACAAAGTTTTACTTTGTTCCTAGAGCAATCAAAGATCTATCAGATGTTAGTCTACTGATGTGCAGAATAGAATCCCATTATACCCAGGATGGGGAAGGACCAGCTAGCATCAAAGCCTGACAACACACCTGGGACGACCTCTCCCACTGAGGTTTGCTGCTGCACACCATGGTGGGATGAGGGTAGAAGAGAACAGAGGGCCTACTGAGGAACACAGTGTAGCTTCACAGAGTGGAGGAGCAAGGGTGGCTGTGTGCCCTGCCTTTTTGCTGATGCTCACGTTCTAGATTAAATGTCATTAGTTCCTTTCTACAAAGAGGCTTATTTAAAAATGTAAATGCAATAGCACAAACATCCTTGTTCTCCTCTTTCAGCCCTCACACTTTATTCTCAGAAGAGTGGGAAAGAATTAACAGTTCATGAGCTCACATGACATGCTTTGCACTCAGGTAAATGACATTGCACATATGATCTACCTTAACCTTCACAGAGGAGCACTGAGACAAACGTCTCTCTTGACACTTCTTATGGGATCTGAGATTCCCCGAAATTAGCCTGGGCAAACAGCTGACAAGTGTTGGTATTAGGTAGCTAGTAAGACATGAGCAACAAGGAGAACAAAGGAATAAGGGCCCAGCCTAAGGACCACCCAAAGAACATCCCATTGGTAGTAGAATTCTCAGTATGCACATGTGTAGTAAGGTAAGAGCTATATAGCAGCCAGGTGTCAATCAAAATGATCTTACATGCCAATCACCTAGGAATGCCTTTGGAACCGTCCAGCACAGTCAAAATATAATATAATGCTTTCTCTCTCTTCTTTTGTGGCCTTTTTGTGTTGGTTATAGCACTGGGACCATGTGCCTCCTTGGGGCATTCCTCGTCTTTCTAAAATATACTTTTAATGAAACTATTAAATCTCAATGACCTGTGATTCTTCACTGCTGTCATTTGAGGAAAACTGAGGGAAAATGCTAGCTATATTTCTGAGCAGTCATTATCACTCTCTCCTCCCTTGCTGCTCAAGCAACTCCGAACTCCTAATTGGCCTCAATAGGTGACACTGGTGGACTGAGGTTTGATTCAATCTACTTGGTTTTCAAAGTCTAACTTGTTCTCTTATACAAACAGGACTATCCTTTAAAGAGAAGTCATCTCCAGCTCAGTGCAGTGTTTGCCCTATGGAATTTGAGATTCCAGATGGAAGGCTGGAGAACATAGACCGCAAGCATTAAAGACAGCTGTCTTCTCTGGGAGCGGGAACTACCATTTGCCCCACAGGGTCTAGTACAGTGTCTCATTCACAGTGCTGTTCAAGAAATGTTTACTGAATAAGCAAGATGAATAAAAACTCTTACTGAAATGCCAAAAAAAAAAAACCCGAAATGTATTAATACTCATTGGACATATTAGGTTATTACAAGAACTTTTAAAATTGTAGTGTGAATGAGCATATAGGAGATAACAAGTCAGTTACAGGGCTGGACTCAGACGGATAAAATTCTTACTGGAGGACATGGAGAGTCCAGTTAGGAGCTGGAATAACAGAACCCCAAGGAGCCCATTGGTGTGTCTGCTGACACTAGCAAAAGGAACTTGATAAAGACACTCAATGCTCAGTGAGGATGTATGGAGAAGGTGCTGCTAAAAGAGATGAAATGGTCAAAAGGAGGAGGATGGGAGAGCCCACAAACAAATTGCTCCTTTCACCCTTTCCACATCTGCCCCTGCTATCCTGTCTTACAGATAACGCTAGGTATCAAAGAACATCAGTAGAGAATATTTGGAATCAAGTTTGCTGATTATGCTAGATATAGATAAAAAAATCTAGAATTCAAAACAAAATCTGGAAGCATTCCCCCCCCCCACCTCCAACCCAGGCAGCCACAATCAATTTGAATTCATGTGAACAGTGCTTATTTACTATGTTTTAGACAGGGGGCTGAGAGATTACAATGCACAAGATAAGTGTGGCTCCTACACTCTTGAGTCTGGGAGTCACTAAATTATCATTGAGAACAGAGAAAATGATGGATACGACAAGTAAGAATATTAAGAGTAACAGGATTTAGGGCCAGGATCTAGGCAGGATTGGTAATCATTTTAGGCAGATGGAACAAAATTGTGAAAAAGTTATCTAGGATTTAGCAGGGTGAATACTCTGGCTACACTTTGTGAAATAGAACTTTACATAAAAAAATAAAATTTCAAGATGCTTTATACTTGCTCCAGAGCCCCCAGACCTATACCTACTAGAGATTCCCCTTTCCATTAGACGCTGTGCTAGAAAGTGGACAGACCACCACCCTTTCTCAGCTCAGTTCACACTACTCTTCAGGGACAAACCAAGGAAGCAAATACCAATGATTTAAAAAATGCATATGATTTTCTGTCCAATGGATAACAATTTCTTTTCCTTTAACCATCATAAAAGTTGATTATTTATTACCCCCTCCCCAAATTTTAATAGTTAAAAAGAAAATCACCATAATGAAGTTAAAACAACAAATTAAGAATAAAAGTTCACATTTAAAAAACCTAACCATTGGGTTATAAAAAAATACTTATAAATAACTCTTAGATGAAAGAAGAAATAAAAACTGAAATTATACACTGTTTAGAAAATAGTAACAACTCAAAACACTACATATAAAAACTTATGAGCTGTGGCAAGATCAGTAAAACACATAACATTAAATGTTTTTGATATTAAGCAAGACAAAAGGAAAATAAATAAACTCACATTTCAACTCAAAAGGGTACAAAGCAAGAAGCCAAGGGTGAAAGTGGAAGAGACAAGGCTGGTTGTAGAACTCATATACAGGGAAAAGGAGGCAGTGATAACTCAGAAGCTGATACTTTGGAAAGGCCAACTAAAATTAAATCTAATTTTAAAAGAAGGGGGAAACAGTTAAAGGTTATTAAAGGGGGCGAGAAAAGGGCTTTGACCACAAACATAAAGAAGATTTTTAATATTTAATGTTTTAATGGTAAATGAATGGAAGAAATGTCAATCCAGGAAGCTTTCTGAGACAGACTAGAAAAGAGGCATAGACTAACCTCTGGAAAAGTCATCAAGAATTACTGTCCAAAAAGGCACTAGACCCAGTTTCTACCAAAATAAATTCTTTCAATTTTTTGAAGAATAGAAAAACAGCATGTGATCTGAAGTAGCCCAGAATATAAAAGAAATGAAAAATTAATAATTTTCTCAAACATATATAATGCTCATTATAAAAGCAGTAAAGTCAGTACACACACCTTGAAAACATTAGGCCAAGTGAAAGAAGCCATCCACAAAGTACCACTTATTTCATTTACATGAAAAGTCCAGAATACCCAAATCTCTAGAGACTAATTCTAGTAATCTACAGAAAATAGATTAGTGATTGCTACAGCTGAGGGGGTTGGGAAGAAATGAGTAAGGGATTTCTTTTAAGTGTGATAAGTATGTACGAAAATCATGGTAATGGTTGGACAACCCTGTGAATATGCATTACTAAAAGTCATTTAATTGTATATATATTAAGTGAGTAAAATGTATAATATTAGTTATATCTCAATAAGACTTGATTTTTTTTTAAAGACAGAGCACACACACACACACACACACATACACTAGAGAATACTGCATACAAATTTCACTAATCCATCAAGGTTTGAAATTTTTAACTAAAATACTGGCAATTAATACACCAAGACTAAGTAGAGTTTATTCCAGGAATACAAATATGGCCCTATTTTAGACAACGATATGATCTGAAACAAAAAATCATAATCATCTTAATAAATACCAAAAAGGCATGTGAAAACATTCAATATGTGTTCCCCCCAAAAAACTAGTAAATTAGAAAGACAATTTTCCTAACCTCATGTCTATTTAAAACAAACAGTGAAATGCTAAAGGCACTGCATTAAGTGGAGAATGAGATAAGGATATGTCACCATTAATATTCAATATTGCTCTGCAGATTTCAATTGAGGCAATAAAAAAGTATAAATGAAAAGAAAAAAGAGGGAAAATTATGCTTATTTGTTTATAATGTGATGATCTATCTTGAAAAATAAAAACAAAAATATCAATGAAAATTACTAGAACTTAAGATTTTAGAAATGTGTCCAGTTATTATTTATAATGAATGAAACATTTTATTGAAGTAGAGCAGATGTACAGAAAATCACACAAATCTCAAGTGTTCAGCTTTGTTCATTTTCACAAATAGAACACACCCATTTAACCATCATCCAAGTCAAGAAACAGAAGATGACCGGTCTTCCAGAATCCCCCCATGTACTCATTACCCTGTGACTACTTGCCCTGAAATAATCACTATCTTGAGTTCCAAACTATAGATTAGTTGTGCTTGATTTTGAAATTCAAATAGAAAGAATAAAATAGTATATACTCTTTGGGATCTGGATTCTTAGATTTAACAAAATGTTTAAGAGATACACATGCCTTTTGTTTTGAAAAAAAATTACATTAATATCCTCAGATAAATAGAGAATATATTGCATTTATAAAACAAGAACTGGGTGCTGTGACAATAAAGATCAGTTAGAGAACCATCAAAAATCCTTCAAAATTAAAACACAGAAGCAGAAATAGAAAGTTTAGGAAATAAAGTTAAGGAAATTTCCCAGAAAGTATAGCCAAAAGAAAAAATAATGAAGAAAAAGATAGTAAAGATAAAAAAATTAAAGAACCAGTCCAAGAAGTTCAACGCTCAAATAAAAAGAGTTCCAAAACTGGAGAAAACACACACACACACACACACACACACACACACACGAAGACTATCAAGGGTGAACATGAGTTTCCATTGGAAAGTTCTCCTGAGTATCCAGCACAATGGATAAAAGTAAACCCCAAAGCGCATCATCATAAAATTTCAGTAATACCCATATAAAAGAATTTCTAAAGAGATAAAGACAAGTCACCTTCAAAGAAGTGGAGGCAGAATGACTCTGGAGTCCTCCACAGCCATACAGGAAGATGGAAGACAATGGAACACTGCCTTCAAAACCTGAGGAAAAAAACCTTTCTAAGTGGGAAGTGGGAATGCTGATATTTTTAGATATGCAAGGACTAAAAAGTTTACTTGAGGATGTGCACCACTAAAATGAGGAGTAAGCCAAGGAAAAAAAAGACATGGGAATGAGACTCAGGGGATCCAGCACAGGAGAGATATGAAGAGAACCAGATCAGTTATATTAGGCAGTTCTGATTGATGGAAAGGACCCACTGAAGAGTTTTTTTTTTTTCAAAAAGATGAACTGGATAGAATATTTAATGTAGCTAAGAGGATTGGGAGGGAATTCAGAAAAGATTCAGAGAGTCTGGGTCGAATTAGTGAAAAAGTATATAGGAAACGAAGTGAACGAACGAACAAAAAGATAATGATTAAGTACAGAAAAAAAAACAAAAAGCTGTGCAGGAAAGGGGAAATAACCAAAGTATACTATGTGGACGAGCTGTAAGTAGTTATAACAAAGGTAAATATTTTCAAAATGATCTAAACAAAATTAAAACTGTAATGGAGGATGGTGGAAAGAATGAGAAGTATACATAAATGTGGTAGGAGTGGTTGTGGCTGAGTGGAAAAGCATTATTACCTCATTTCCCATAGGAGAAAGTTAAAAAATCATGCCTAAATCTCAAAAATAAATAAATATAGATAGATAGATAGCTAAATAAATAAATAAATAAAACAAGTAGGGGTGTGTGTTATTTAGAGATAGGTAAACAGAAGGATCATTTACAAGAGTGGAGGGTAATACCTTTAGAGAGAGAGGGCCATGTAGAATATATATTTGACACTTTAAATACACACATACATAATTTTTATAAAACTAAAAATAATTTAAATATGTAAGATAGTAATGAATCTTAGATATTAATGAACCACAGTAGTTGTTGTTCCTGGATGGTGTGATTATGAGTGATTATCTAATACATTTTTGCATTTAAAAAAATTCACAATAAATATTAGATTTATAATGGATACATAATTTTACAATAAATTTTACAATAAATCATAATGAAAAGTATTCTTATAGTGCGATTTTATATTCTCCAATCTCCTTGCACTGCCCCCGTTCTCTGCTAGGTTGGAAGACAACATCTGAACTAGAAGCTGGAAAGAAAACCATTCTTATTTCTTCTCTTGAATGCCTATAGACAAATTATAGGGCTCTAATTTCATGGCTGTCAGCCTCTGCTCCTCCCTCCCCATATTCTTTAGGGTTTGAAGACCTTGCAATTTCAAGTTTCTTCAAGCAAATATTCCAGTTTTCCAGAGATGACTAGAAGATTTAAGAGTGTTTTTTTTTTTCTGTGCATAGTTACTTTTAAGAAGCTCCTATAGGATTTGGTGGAGAAGGATATGTGTGTCCTACTCACATAAAATTTATAAGTAATCAGACCACCACCTTTATTGCTCAGAGATATTAGAGTATACTTGTGGGGATACATGGAGACTGGGGTTGGAAAGGGCAAGGCAGCCATTTGGAGTCAAGAAATGTCATGTCCTAGCCATAGGGACACAGAGGTAGACTGAAGAAATTCAGCCCTTTAGACAAAGTCACCGCATTTAAGGGTTTCCAGCAACGTTCAGCTGGAGCTCAGCTGGGGCAGGGGATGCAGCAAGGCAACAAAGAAGCAGGATTTAGAGGAATGATACCAGGGCAAGCAGGTGCCACAATTTCCAGTAGCCTAGAACTCTGGATGGACATCAGTGTCCCCTGCAAAAGGGACTGGCCAAAGTAAGAAAGGCCCCTGGCTGTCAGGATTCTGTGAAGATGACATGCTTGCAGGACAGAGTGTTTAGATGTGGAAATGTGGCTCTGGGAGCATCATGATCAGAGCAAAGACCTGGGGGAGCAATGCTCACAAGTGGGAGCAAGGAGATCTGGTAATGGTGCCTAGGAGGCTTAAGGTTCAAGAGATGAACACTGCTTCTCAGTTCACATTGTAGGGGCTAGAACTGTGTCGTGGCCACCCACATCACATGCCTTGGCCCAGGACCCAGAGTAGAACTGAGTTTGCAGACAAGAAGGTAGGGCAAGGGTCTCAAAGGAGCTGGGGAAAAAACAAGCCTGGGAATTGAGGGCAGGACTGAGAAAAGACAGAGGTCCTCACTGCTGCCCCCACTTGTCTCCAAAACCTGGATACTGAAATCGCCTTCTCGTTGCTCCGGAAAAGGCAAAGCCTGTGCAGTGGAGGTGACTGAAAACTGCTCGTGTTCTTTCCTCTTTGGAGCTACCTGACCTTTGCTCTAAGTTGTAAGGTGGGCAATTTGTGAATCTTCTTGTTTTTCTCACCTCCGCTTTCAGAAGGGGATGCTAAGCTGGGAGGAAGCAGACCCTGGGGCTCTTAAAATTGGAGCAAAAACCCTCTCGCTCCACTAAAATGAATACTGGGGCTGGTGCTAAGAAAATTAAGAAACGCTCTAAATGAAAGCACACAGTTTTCCCACCTAAAGTCCCATGTGAAGGAGACAAGGGAGAGGAAGGTGGTGAGAGGTAATGCATGCCTGGAATTGGCCCAGAGAGAGGGAGAAATGTGTTTCATAGTGACATTGGCACAGAGGGTAAGAGGGAGGGAGGGCTTTTGCCCCTGTTTTCCTTGGAGATCATGGAAGGAGCCTGCCTCACAGGTGGCCTCATATCCATCTGGGGCCCATCTCATCAAAGCAAACATGATTGCACACGGTGGCATGTGGCAGGAGGCTAAGTTCCCACAGAGGGAAGGGAGAGGAGAAGCTGAGGGTCATCCCTGAGGGCCAGGTGAGACTGCAGCTGAGGCTGGGATGGACATGGAGAAAAATGACCTAAGCTCTGGTGTCTACAGCCAGTACAAGCCAAAGCAGGCCAGCCCCGAGCAAGCCAAGAGATCAGATAGCAAGTTAGGCAGCTTCAGATGTCTGCCAGTAACACCAACAGGGAAGGGAGCAGTCAGGTGGGCCAGGGACACTGCCTAAGGGAGGGAGAGGTACACCATGACTGAGGCTTCCACTCAGCCACTAGGGGGAACACCTGCCTACCTGTCCCCACACACCCAGAAGCCAAACTGAGAGTGAACACACTTCCTGAAGGGCTGAGCATTCCCAAAGGGACAGAGGAGTATTATCAATGACCCAAACCAGCTATATTGCCTAGATTTTCAAATTGGCTGAACCTGACATATATAGTAAGAGCTCAATAAATACATGCTGGTGAGTGAATGAATGATTGAATATTTCCACTTTTCTGTCCAAGACATTAGATTTAGAACTAAAGAAATTTCCTAACAACTTAATGGCAAATGTGATCATTTATCATTCATCTCCATGTCAGAGCATTTAATTGAGGCTAAAATGCCATACGCAAGGTGAAAAAGTTTATATTCACAGCCTTTCTTTGGCCTCATTGCCTTTTTGCTTCTATTTAATTCATAAGAACATAGATCAGTCACTGTTGGGAGTGGGTTGGAGGATGGGGTGGTATATACATAAGTAACAGTAATTTCTGGATTAAGAGTTATTATTAGTTTGTTTCTCAGTATAAGCAAGCAAACTTGTTACAAACCTTTACTGAGTCTTGGCAAAAAAGACAAATACATAGATACACACATAGATTCACAAACTAAGTGGATTCGCATTGGAGATGAAGTTGACCTCTAAAGTGAGAGGCTGTGCCTTGCCCAGAGTTGTTCTCAGAGCCCTTCCTCCAACTGAAACCAGGTAGGTGAAGCTGGGGAATGACCCACACCCAGCGGGTTCTGTCTGTGAAACCGTCCACAATCATCATGGACACTGCAGTTGGAAATTCAGTGTTAATAAAAGACATTTAAGGAACATTTCTCTCCTTTTTCCTTTAAGTTAAACTTCTTAGCAGCCTGGGGGTCCACTGAACTTTACACACAGAAATCAGACTCCAAAATACTGACGTGGGCATCCTTCCAGGTCTACGAAGGGCCTCCAATGTGTTGGGTGAGCTTCCCAGGCCTCACACACCCCCATTCTCAAAAGGCTGTAAAGGAGTCTCTGCTCCATTAAGCTCTGCCGGTAGTTAGGTTGTTTGTGACAGTAAAGCCAGCTCGTCATAGACCCTCCACTGTGACAAGCTATGAGGACATGCTGCTACCAGAGTGGTTTAAGGACACAGCAATCTGGAGTCTAGGGAAAAGGAAGCCATTGCTCCTGACTTCTTGTGTGCCTGGTTGCAGAAGCTATTTTTAGAGCCACAGTGCAGCAAAAAGTCTGAAGACTGTGACCTAAAATTCCAGATAGGTATAGTAAAGTGTCAGATCAAATTTCCCTACTCTGGGGGAGTCTGGATAAAACTGCAGCCTTAAAAAACTGTGCTGGGTCAACTGACTGAAAATGCTTCATTTCTGGTAAGGCAACAGCAACTGGTCATTTGTCTTTGCTGGAGGGCGGGCAGCTCTTTATTTGTTAGAGAAGGGCACTATAGGCTCTGTTAGCAGTGCTTAGGAAGTTAGGAATTAACTTCCTAAGCTCTGAAAGGAAGTTCTATGTGCTTTCTCTCCAATCTAAGTGAAATGAAATAGTCACGTGTTCCTGCATCTCCATAAAAGAGAGAAGGAAACGGATAGAGGCTGCACTCCAAATGGAGCCTCAAACATAGCAAATGCTGCAAACCTGGGAAGGCCTGATAAGAAGTAACCACCTTGGAGGATGAAACTCTGGAAAGGACTACCAGAGAGCTGATAAATGGAAAATGCTGTTTGAGAACAAGTCTTAACCTGTATCTTAGTCATCTCACCTGAAGCACCCCTAAAAGTGACTGAGGGATAATAATGCACTGAGGACTGGACAGGCCGGGAGATAGGAAAAGAGTTCTAAACTGTGCTGCAGAGAGAACTATAGGGCAGCAGAGAAGGAATGAAAAAATAGCACCTTCTACTCTAAACTCAATGCCAGTCTTCTATGCTTACTTTCTGGGCTTTGAGAGTAGAGTGGAAAAGAGAGATGGGAAAGAAAGACAGGGGAAGCAAGGACTATGAAAAGGTCCAGAACATGGCACATTCTGGAATCCTCTAGAAAAGGGAGAGTTAAAAGCTACCAAAATAATGGCCGGAGACTGTCTCTTCCCACCCCCACCCACAACTGTACCCAATCAGCTCCACCCAAAGAGGAATCTGAGCTACCTTCCTCCTGCCAGATCGATTTGCTAAAGTTAATGGTATTGCTGCCATTTAACTCAGAGGTAAAATGTCTTCTATTTTTTTTAAATCTTAAATTTAAAATGAAAAGGATCTGCTCTTTGGCGGCCCACTACACAGAACCTCTTTGTAAGTGGGGAAGAAATCCAACATTATTCATATTCACCTACTTGCTGCTGTGAGCTGTCACAATACATGTTGGTTGATGGAGACAGGTTTCTGCCTGTCATTACTGAGACTGGTTACCCCGAAAGCCTTGCTCTAGCTTCAGGGCACTGCCTAGGGACTTGGCTTCCAAAGGAAAGGTATCTAGAAGTGACATCAGTCGCTGATCTACTCAGGCTGGTATTGAAGGTACATTGGTGAGATCTAGAAATAGCACTCATTTCACCAAAAGCAATGTGTTCACCACTGTGTAAGCACACTTCCATTTTATAATGAACAGCCTCCCTGAAGGTACTGACTTGGGCAAATTCCCTTATTTTCCTGTGTAAGTCCCTAGCATTAAAAATGCCTCTACTTCAATAGCACACAGGGCTCTGATCCGTATGCAGGACACAGAGTCAGGGATATCTAATGATCGGGTTGCTTTTCATAATCATATGGTTGTATGAATGGGTCAGATAAAAAAGGATTGTAGGAGTCCCACAGTGAGGAGTAAGACTCACCATGGTAGGATACCAAGGAGCAAAGGTAACAGCAGCAACAACAATCATTAACAGCTAGCGTTTTAAAGCATTTTACATGTATTATCTCACCATTTTAAGCATTTTACATGTATCTTCTCATTTAGTCTCACAACCCTGTAAAATAATTTAATACCCCCATTCACAGATGCACAGAGAGGTTAGGTAACTTCTCTGGGGTCTTATAGAATGGGTCTGTAGCACCTCTAGTTGTTTTACAGAGAACTAAAGCTCAAGGCAAGTGGTCATATCTAGAGCAGAAAACAAGTCTTGGGATCCTGGGCATGTTCTTTCTATTCCATCGTGGAGCCGACTTGGGGTCATTTGAGAACTGCTGTGATCATTACTAGGTATTCTTCCCAGCTAACTGACCTAATAGCAAACGTTTTAAAGAAAGGGACATGTCTTCCATTAGACAATCTTATAGAAGGGCAAACTCCCATTCTTTGCTTCTCCAACAGCCATTTTTATTCACTGATACCTCATCTTGGGTTTTAAAAATGTACAAACATGGATAAATTTAAGGAGGACTGAAACACAAGGAGAGTATGTTCCATTTTGCTTAGAACAGAGGTTATTAAACAATAGGAATTAATAAATGCTCATGAAGCAAAGAGGTGAACAAATGCAACACCATAGAGCCAAACACTATTCCTGATCCTATTTTATAATGATATTTTTGTGGAGTGATAGGAAACCCCTGAGTTGACCACAATTGACCTACTATCAACTGGGCTCCTCCAGGATTTTCCCATGAAGAAAGCAAGCAGAGTTTTGTGGAGGTTTTTTATTATTAACTGTAAATTGCCTTGTGTCTTGCTTTTGTAGTAGAACTCTATTAACTGAAACATTTGATTATCTACAACACCTCATGCCATTACTTCAGAGATTTTACACTTAGTGATTTTAATCTAAGGGACCAAATGCCTTGTTATGGAAATTTTCTGCTACTGGAACACTACATCTTTAAGTGCTAGGTAGATTTTATGGATAAGAAAATTAAAAGCTTATTTGCACAAATGGCAAGTGACTCACCTAATGAAACAGGCCCTATTCGTGGTAAAATTGAACAGATCATTCTTTGGTTACTGGAAGTCAGGAAAAGGTGGAGAATGTCTAGGTTTTCCACTATGATTTTTCTCTTCCTGAGTTGTGACAGGTTCCACCTAGCCCCTGAGCTAGATTCCTTTTCTGACTCTCCTTTTCTATACCCAAAGAGAAGTACAAACCACTGTGGTTTTCAAAATGTCCTTACCCACAACAAGCTGCAATTGTCTAGCATTGTATACATAACCCAGGTGCATTAACAGTACCAGTCCGGTAAGTCCAGCTCTGTGCAATGCTCAGCTTTTGTCTAGTGTGTTCCTTGGTTTCTGAATCCCTGCTTGTGACTCTACCATGACAAATTATGCTGCTCTGCAATTAGAACCCAATTAAATTGCCTGGCATACTCTGCGCTACTCTTCCACTTTCCATGAAAGAGGGACCACACATGACTCTGAGCCAAGAATCAATCCCAACTGTCTTCATCTTGTTGTAAGATTGGCCATCTGCCACCTGCTGATGGCCATCAGCTCCTAAGATAGAATTCACATTCCATTCAATTCCCTATTTAAACTATGCAAGTCAATAGTTTTTAGTATGTTCACAGAGTTGGGCAATCATCACCCAAGTCAATTTTAAAATACTTTTATCATTCTCCTAAAAACCCCATACCCATTAGCAGTCATTTTTCTCCCCATGCCTCCCTCCAGACCTAGGTGACCACTACTTACTTTCTGTTAATTAACTTTTTATTCACTTCAGTCAACTTCATTGGACCAGTGGGTTGAGTCTAGCTTCCACTTTTTGGCTTTTAGAGAGCTCTATAAGGTGGTCTTCTCAGTCCTCCACCATTCCTGTACCTTTGTCACCTCTACTTTAAAATGTACATTCACTTCCTTTAGTCTCCTCACTAGCCCTGAAACACCCCATTCTCACTGTGCAGTAAAGAGTTAATCTAGTGGACTTAGGTTGCCCAAACCCTGCATAGGGAAGCTATCTCTATTCCAAAGTCTAAGAAAATTCAATACTTCACTTAAAGATTTTCTCTGTGCAAGTTAGTCATATTCCTCTATAGTGGAAAAAAAAAATCTCCTTTTATATACATTTGTGCACAGAATTTGAGATCCCAGCAACTATACATATCCAGGACAGCCCTTTCAACTAAAATTGTCTAACAGGCAATAATGGCTCCTGTACCTTATAATTTTTATCAAATTATATGTTGGATTAAGGATCTCTAATTGTTAATCATCAGTTTGAATTAGTTACTAATGAGTAATGTCACTAATTATAGGGCCACCTAATACAGAGCAGACAGGCACCATTGGCACCTCACAGGAGAGGCCTGACTCAGCTTTCCGCCAGTGCCCCGAAAGCCATGTGCTATAAAGTGTTCGGTCTCTGATGACACCATAGACCTTTCCCTCCTGTCGTAAATAAAAGTCAAGGGATTTTACAGCTGGAAAGAACTGTGAAGATGAGTGATTTCCAAGTGATGCAGACCTCCGAAGGATGCTAATCTAAGCCAGGTTTCTACGAACTCATGGTATACCCAACCAAGATAACTTCAGACTAAATACACTATATTCCTCATTCTTATCTTTGCTATTATTTTTCACATAATATTATAAATAACAAAATTTAAGTTTGACAACTGAATTCATAGTTTTTGTCAAGAAATCCTCATGGGAAATTTATTTCCTGAACCCTCATAAAAGCCATCAATTAATTTTTGTGCTCTTGGCCAGCTCACCCATTGCCATTATTCTGGGAAATTACTCCAGACCTTTGTCATTTTTCTGTAGCGCCCTATCCAAAGCCTAACTCTGACTCTTAGCAATAATTTCCTCCTAATTCACAGGTGAAATGTGGGTCATACAGCATGAATTCTCCCTTCCTGTTCCTCAAGGCCAAACTACTATTCATGTTCTTGATACCACCCACCTCTCCCTCTTCAGGATCCTTCTTTTCTGATCAGCTCTCTCTTCTATGACTTCAGACCTTTCCTGTCTCCTTGCTCCATGCATTCAGCTGTATGCACTGTGTTGAAACAGGACCTTTCATGTTCTCATTTGGGCTGAGGATGTTCAGACAATAGGCACTATATTCAAAGAGATCATGCAAAATTTTCAAATCAGATAACCAAAACCAGTTAGCTGACTAATGAGGGTGAGTGAGTAAAGTATGGGAGAGGAATGTGTTAGGAGAGCTTCCCAGGAGTGAGCTGTACTGAGTCCCGCTCCCCGAGGAGAGGTGGCAGGATGCACCATCTGACCCAAAGCCTGATGCTCGATGCTCCTGGCAGTGGAGAAACATCCTCCCTGGTGCCTGAGTCATTTTAGCAAAGGAAAAGTGGCCTGTGGAGCAGAGGAAGCTCCTCTCTGTATATGGGAAGTTGCCTCTTCTCTCCCATGCAGGACCAATGTGTGAATCTTGGAAACCAGATACATATCCCAGAAGAGATGTTGACCCGTGGCCACTTTAAAAGTAGTCACTATAGAAGTTCATTTACAAAAAGAAATGAAGTGTTGATATGTGCTATGTGTATGAACATGAAAAAACCTCATAAACTTTATGCAAAGTAAAAGAAGCAAGTCACACAAAAAAAACACATATTATATGGTACACCTGATATAAATTGTCCAGAATAGGCAAGTCCATAGAGACAGAAGGTAGACTGGTAGTTGTCAGGAGTTGGAGGGAGGAATAGGGAATGGCTATGTAAAAGGTAAAGGGTCTCTGGGGTGATGAAAAATTCTGGAACTAGTGGTGAAGGTTGGACAACACTATGAATAATTCCACTGAATGTTATACTTTAAAATATATTAACTGGTAAAATTTGTTGTGTTTTTTACTACAATTAAAAACAATCATCAACAAAACAAAATTAAAAAAGAGAATGTCTGAGATAGTGGCTTACAAGATATAGAAAAAGATAAATGTCTATCAATGGAGGAATGTATAACAAAATGCGGTGCACACAGTCACAATGGGACACTATTCAACCTTTAAAAAGAAGGAAATCTGCCATTTGCAACAAAATGGATGGACCTAGAAAACAGGCTGAGTGAAACAAGACAGAAATGGAAAGACAAGTATTGCGTGATCTCATTTATATGTAGAATCTAAAAAAGTTAAACTCATAGAAACAGAGACTAGAGTGGTGGTTGCCAGGGCTTGAGGGCAGCAAAGGGGTGATGCTGGTCAAAGGGTACAAACTTCAAGTTTAAGATATTTAAGTTCTGGAGACCTAACATATAGCATGGTGACTAGTTAATAATAATAATAGTAATAATAATAATAATAATAATAATAATAATAATAATAATAATATACTGTTACCTAAAGTTTGCTAAAATAGTAGATCTTAAGTGTTCTTACCTTTAAAAAAAAGGGTAACTGTGAGGTGATGGATGTGTCAATCAGCTTGGCTAGAGTAATCATTTCACAGTGTGTATGTATACCAAAACATCATGTTGTGCCTTAAATGTATACGATTTTTATTTCTCAATGATACCTCAATAAAGCCTGGAAGAAACAAATGTTTTAAATACATGTGTAAATTAATTAATTAGGGGGAGGGGAAAGTAGTGGTTTATTGGCATGTAAGATCCTAGCAGCAAGAGGGTGTGGATGTGAAGGCAGACTGGAGGGAGCACTGGGAGAGGCCAGCTGAGGGGAGAGATCCTACCCCCATGAGAAAGCAGCATGAGGTGCCAATTCCTGATAACCTCCATTGAGCCATCAGAAGAACCCTCCATGTGCCACAGGAAAGAACCAGCTTTATGCACCTGCTGCCCCAGAAGGCACAAATACATCATAAGTTAATCAAACAAGAATGTTCCTATTCTCTTTTGTCCCCCCACCTCCACCCCACCCTTTGCTTGGCCCTGGGTGGGAATAGACACTGCATCTCCTGAGGGAAAGATGAGTGAGAAAGAGAAAGAATAAGGCTCCAGCCTCTCTTCCACTGCAAAGGGTCAGTGAGCAGCATGCCACAGTTGGGGGAGAGGAGGACAATTTCAATAACAAAATGAGGCTAATTTGTGACTTAAAGTGACCCCTAGGACTTTCATTACCCAAGAACAATAAAAACATTATGGGATCTGCTGGAGTTTTCATAGGGCAAGAGAAGGACTCATTGTACTAAACAAATTCAATGCAGCAGGAAGAAACCAAAGCAATTGAGGTTTTATAAATATAAACTATGAGTTCTATTTGTTAATTGTGCTAGAAGTACTTGCTCAGTGTCTTCCATTCTATAAAGCATGTCACTCAATCTTGTACCTTCCTCCACAGTTTCTGCCCCTCTCCTTCTCCAAGTCCTGCCTCCAAACATCTCAGAAATATAATCTGCACTCACTTTCCTCATTCTTCATGTCCCATTCATGTTTCCACCCACTACCATCTAGCTTCAGACTCACATACTTCATTAAAATGGTTTCATTAAGGTTATGATGAGCCAATCCGTTAAACCAAAAGGTACTTTCAGTCTTCCTGTTATTGAAACCTTATGACATCACTGTTCTGGATGTCCTCATACTTCTCTGACCATTCATGATTTGTTAGTCTCTTTCATGAAGGCACCTTTCATCCCCAAAATATTGGGGTTTTCTTTCTGCTACTCCAGTGTACCTCTGGGCAATCTTATCCTCTTGTAAATGGTTTGCTAGACTCGTCCTCTCTTCTGAGACTCAGATGTCATTCATCTAGTCATTTATTCAATTAATATTTTCAGCATGCCTACCAAATGCCAGGTAATCATTAGGCACTGGGGATACAACTAAAACAACCACAATCCTGGATTCATAAAGCATATACACAAGTGGGCAATAAAAATGGTAAAGAAAGACTCTCCAATTGGGAGAGCCAAAGAGAACTATCTAGCAGTCATTCTGAATATAAGCCCTGTAGATCATTAGGAACTTGGCTTTAAGGCAACCATAAATTTCATGAAATTATGTGCAAAATTCTGTCTATTTATTAATGTTCAGAGGTGATATGATCTCTGGCTTTCATTAGATTATCAGAGACATCCTTGACTCAAAAAAGTTTAAATTCAACTGGTCTAATAATAGGTTGTTGATGTGATATTAGAGATGACACCTCTTTGGAGGAAAATCGGGGCTTAAGACAGATTTGAAAGCCTTCTCTGCACAAAGGTGAGAGCTGGGTCAATGCTTTTCAAAGTCTTTCACTCAAGAATCTCAGAGACAAGCTGAGGCCTATGACACACAATGGAGGCAGGAGGGGACCTCTCATGGCTTAACTCAAGCTCCAAGAAGTCCAGCCATGTTTCTCCTATGACTTTGAGTCACACTTTCCCCAAATTCCTCAGTCCCGCAATAATGCCACATATCACAGGTACCTCCAGCTCCCAGTGTGAGAAACACAGAGTAAGGCTGTCCTGGGAATGACAGAGGTCCCCAAATGAACACACGTAGAGCAAAGACCAAATCCTGGGGACCCAGGTGGTCAAATCAGTCTAGAAACATTTGGCACTTGTAGTTTTGAAGAAGAGGGATTTATTGCCAACATTTAGAATTCAGGAAATTTTATGAAATGGTCTGGATTGGTATCTTTTCTTAAAAATCTGAGGACCTGACAATGCTGGCTCTTTGTTCCCCATCAACATCAGGGGGACTGTCAGCAGCTACCTCCTTTGGTGGCATGTGTTCTTCAGTCCCTATCTCCTCCTCTTAGACATGGCCCTGCTCTCTTTAATGGCACCTGCCCACTCTCTACACCCGAAACTGGTGTAGACAAAGAAGAAAAGAAGACAAACATAACCCTGGGAAATAGCTGTTTGCCAGGCAGAAGATACATAGGAGGAAAGAGGGAAAGAATTAAAATAGAGGATATAAATTCCATTAATGTAAAATCTCCTTTATTGTGTTGCCTACCAGGAAGACTCTGTATCTAAAGACTAGTTCAATATAATGCCATTTGCATTGTGAAAAAAGTTCTCCTCATCCATCCTTTACCAGAATACAATTGTTACTATTAAAATATTGGGGATCGCTGTGGGAAGGGAAAAACACCATGTCCTGACGTTTAAGAATGACATTGTATCTGCTTAACAACATCAGAAGGGCCATAAAAATGCATTCCTACAATTAAATATCTCCCTCAACTATTAACAAATTAAGCATTTTATGTTACGATACATTAAAAAGAGATCATTGGTATGTGATTATATTTTGTACATCAGAGATGCATGTAAATTAATGATTCATGACCATGACTTTTTTGAGTCTTTTTAAAATGTGTATTAATCATCTATTAATGTTACCATAACTCATAAAATACAAGCTTAATTTTCATTTTAGTGTCTTATGTATGCAGGGATAGCCGTGTTTTCTCAGCATCCCAAAGCACTTTCTCTCTGTTGTTAACGCTACTGCCACACCCTCACTCCCTTATTTATCACGGCTAGAGGTCAGCCTCCTTGTATATGTCAGGAAGGAAGCATCATTTGGCCGAAATTACAAAGCTCACTGTTTGTCAGTTCATCATTTGAACTTCATCCCTTCATCCCATCAAAATCCATGGCACCAAAATCTTTAAGCACTCCCCATTAGTTTTTTAAATTGGGGTAACCACATAACATAACATGTACTATCTTAACCATTTTTATATGTACACTAGTGCTAAGTGCATTCATATTATTGTGCAACCAATTTCCAGAACTTATTTCATCTTGCAAAACTGAAACTCTATACCCATTAAATAGCAACTCCCCATTCCTCTCTCTCCCTAGCTCCTGGAAACCACCATTCTACTATCTGCCTTTACAAACTTTGCTATTATAAAGTACCTCACATGAGTGAAATCGTATAGCTTTTGTCTTCTGGTGGCTGGTTTATTTCACTCAACATAACATTACCAAGGTTCATCCATATATGTAGCATGCATCAGAATTCCCTTCCTTTTTAAGGCTGAATAATATCATTATATATATATAGCACATGGTGCTTATCCATTCATCTGTTGATGAACACTTGGAGGACTTCCACCTTGTGACTTTTGTGAATAATGCTGCCATAAACATGGGTGTACAAATATCTCTTTGAGCCTCTGCTTTGAACTCTTTTGGCTAAATATCCAGAAGTGAAATTGCTGGATCATATAATAGTTCTATTTTAAAATTTTTGAGGAACTGTCATACTGTTTTCCATAGTGGCTGTACCACTTTACACCCCCACCAACAGTGTACAAGGGTTCAATTTCTCCACTCTTTGTCACACTTGTTATTTTCTGTTTTGTTTTGTTTTTGTTTTGTTTTGTTTTGTAGTCCTGCTAATGGATGTGAGGTGGTATCTCACCCATTAAATTGGAAACATCTTGAAGGTTAAGCTTTGGTTCTCAGAAAATATCTTAGTAAAGCTGACACAATTATTTGCAGAGAGCTAAGAGTATGGCCCTGCAGCATGGCACAAAGACACTGAACGTCTAGGTTGGGATGAGAACTGAGCCATAGAGGCATCTTCAGCTGAGGAATTTTTTAACCCAAAGAACCAGCTCTTTGTTACACAGATTTCCCATAGGTGGCTCTACTCTAATGCAATTCTTCATCTTTTGGTTTGAGGAGGAAAATAAAAGAATATGGAGTGGGAGGTCTGTACATCTCACAATCTTACTCTTGTTCATTAAAAAAGAAAAAAAGTAAGCTGAAAAAGAACTTCATGGCCACCTGTAAAATGTTCTCACTCCTATTCCACTATTCCTCATGACAACAAACACTGTCCTAAAACTGGGGCAAAGTAAGAACTCCTCTCCCCACTCCTCTAACGTAAGACAGAAACATGACGATTTTAAAAGTCAGTTTGGTTTTCAACTAGAACTCACAGAAAGTTCTAAACTATACTTAAGTATCATATTAATTGAAAATCAGAGCATTTGTGGTGGGCTGAACAATGCGGCCCCCCCCCAAAAAAAGAATTCCTCCTGTGAATGCTACCTTATAAGGGAAAAAGGACTTCACACATGTGGTTAAGTTATTAAGTTAAGGATCTTGAGAAGGGGAGATTATCCTGGATTATTCATGTGGATCCCAGATGTCAATACAAGGGCCCTTATGCCAGTGAGATAGGTAAGAAAGAAAAAGGCCCTCTAATGAAGGAAGCAGGGGGAGGGAGATGAGATGTAGCTATGAACCAAGGATTGTGGGTGGCCTTTACAGGCTGGAAAAGGCAAGGAAATGGATTCACCCCTTGAGCCTCCAGAAGAACCCAACTCTGCAGACACCTTGAGTTTAGCTCTGTTAGGCTTGTTTAAGATTTCTTACCTACAGAATGTAAGAGAATAAATGTGCAGGCTTCAAGCCACTAAGTGTGTGGTAATTCGTTACAACACCCATAGGAAACAAACATGGCATCAAAATCCACCTACTTCATTCAACAGCCTTTATACATGAGCTTCCCAACTGGTATGCCATGGGTATTATCTCCTCGTCTCCAGTGGAAGCTGAGTGGGACCGAGGACAATTATTTTACAGAGCTGCCCAGAGGCTCTCAGTTACCCTAGGTGTCACACCAATTTTTCCTTTTCTACGTGTTCCTGTATCATGGAAAAGGGTGGGAAGCACTGTGATAATAAAAGTTGCAAGTATGAAAGGGCCCCAGGAATTAAAATGTTTTCAATTTTGTACTTCAAAGCTCCTGAACACAGTTCATGAGATAGGAGGAAGAACGAGAAGAGCAGGCACAGCCGTCAGTCTCCACCTTTCAGTATTGCTGTTTGACACGCTGTCTTGGAAAACTTCAGCTAAAGGAGCAAAACGCTATGTCCCTCCTCAGCAAGAAAACTGTGATGGTAGGACAGCTATTTACACATGCTGCTGCTCCCCCAGGCATTTCTCCCCCCACCCTCCCTCAGTTCCTTTGTCCTCTGGGACTCAATGGCCGCCAGAATTGTGTCCCACCAACCTGATGGGGAGAGAAGGGTCTCCGGCGTCCCACCAGTCTTTCGGGGGCTGATGTACATGCACCACAACTCCCAGCTGTACCCATGGGCCGAGTTCTCGTACCGCTGCACCTCAAAAGTGTCCTGTTTGATGTTATCAATGGATGGGAGGATCACTCGCTTCCGGTTCTCCTGGATTCGGGAGAGAACCGGCTCGGCCCTGAAACACAGAGAAGCAGAAATAAAATCTCTCTCCTGAGGTAGCCCACACCTCAACTGGCACAGACCCCAAGGCCACAGGGAACTAAAAGAAGCCACGCAGCTAAAGGTCGGGCATGAGCAGGCTGGAATTCCATAGAAGCTGAGGCTCCAGAGTGGCCGCCAGGTTGGATCACACAGCTCTGGGAGGCAGCATGCTGATGCCTGCAGGGGAGGCCTGGAGGGAGAATTCACAACAGGAGGGCCTCTCCCCAGCAAGTGCCAGGCCTGTCTTTTATACCTCCCGTGTAGGCCAAAGCAAGGCCTTCTGGACGCTATGATTTGCATTACATTACATTTTTGCACGGTGTTTTCAGTTTCCCCTCAGGGCACTGGCAGATGCCTCATGCATTTTCTGTGGGAACTGAATTCCCTTTCCCAAAATAGGTCACTTCTACTTTTGATGGCCTGATTTTAATAAGCATTTCATTAGCTTCTTTGTGTGTGTGTGACTATTTCAGTTGTTTTAATAGATTACTTAATTGATTTCTTAAAAGGGATCTAATTGAATTGGTTAGCAATGGTAGGACGAATGAATTAAATGCAAACGCAGGCAGCATCCTGCCTCCTTGCTAGCCTGTCCCTCAGGGCTGCAGCAGGAGAAAGCAGGGACTTGGCTCAGGGTTCGAAGCACAGTCTTGCTGGCTTAGGAAAAAGCAGGTGGGCAGACACCCTGCCAGTGTGTGTCTCTGCAGCAGAGGTAGGAAAGGATCACTCCCCATATTCTGGAAGGAGAAGAATGGCTCCCACAAGCCAGGGCATTAATATCCCTGCTTAGCATAGAGCTCACGCTTTGTAAAAGAGTCAAGTGAAAACCCCGTTCCTGTGCATTATGTGGAAGAATAATGAGAATGTTCGGCCTACATCCTATCCCTTTTCATTTGCAGCTATTAAATTACCTGTTGGCTCACCTCATCTTTCTATTTAAAACGAGCAATAAAATATATGCTGGAACATTTACTGCCTCCGATACTTTTGCACACACAATCTAAACTAAAGCCAAATGGGACGGACTTTCCATGGCCTCTAGATGTGCTTCAGCACTTTGTCTCTTCTAAGTCTTCCCTCATGCTGCTGTCCTTCAGGAATGCCCTTTGTCACTGGCAGGAAGTCTGGCCACCTCCGGAGGCTTACTATCACCTGCCACCTTTTCCAAGAAGCCTTTCCTAATTTCTCCCAGTAGGAAGGCTCTCTCCTTCCTCTCAATCCTTTGATCATCTTCTTCACCTTATTCAAGTCACACTGACTGCACGTTGCCTTTATTAATCTTTGGACACACATTTTCCTAATGAGCTAATGATAGCTGGTATTTATAAATCACTTACTCTGAGCTAAGCACCATTCTAAATATGTCACATGTGCCAGTTAATATAAATCCCACAACAAGACTATGAGATAGATACTATGGTTACCATCTTACAAATAAGGAAACTGAGTTCCAGAGAGGTTAAGTCACTTGTCCCAGGCCACATAGCCAGGTGGTGGCAGAACCAAGTTTCTAACCCAGATGGTCTGGTTTCAGACCCAACTCCAGAGACCCACTGCCTCTTTGAATGCACAATGCTTCTCCCAGGCTGGTGTGGTGATGTGCAAGAAGCAGCTAGCTCAGCCTGTCTTTGTGTGGTGCAAGTTACTGAGCATGGGGACAGAACACTTTGTTCAAATAATGCTGCTGAAGTGAGCAGTTTGATCTCCCAGTCTATTATAGAATGTATAACTGGTCCCAGTAATTTGCTCCCCTCCCAGACATATTGCCTGCTACCCTGTGGCCTACAGTGTCTCCCTGCAGAGGGGTATACTCTCTCCTTCAACCCCAGTTAATGTTTAGCTTGGACATGCGACTTGCTTTGACCAGTGAGCAGAAGTGATGATGTCACATCAGAGCAAAAACATTCATAGCCATTGTAATGTTCACCTGTTGTTCTTTTCTCTGAGCCACAAAAATAGTATGTCATAGACAGGAGTGCTCCTTGGGTCTCAGAATGCACAGCTATATGGAGCAGAGGCACAGACAACCTGCAGCTGACCTGCCACTTGGACAAGACATACAACTTTGTTGTCATCAGTCACAGAGGTTGGAGATTATTACTGCAGCATAACTTAGTGAAAGTTGAGACACCATGTCTGCTCTACAATGAGGAACCACGAGGGACATGTGACGATGACAATGATGGATTGAATAGACAGTGATAAATTTCTCCCTGCTTCTCAGTTTTAATCTAGACTATAGTCTCACTTTCTTCTTCAAATACCCTTTTCTCCATCTTTCCAGTGCCCCAGAAGAAACAGCCTAAGTAACCTACCTCTTAGACTCTAGCCCCTCCTGACCACACTCTCAGTCCTGAATGCCACTAGGGATCAGCCTGTGACCTACCAGCCAGCGGTGAATTCCACGTGGGCATCGAAGAAGCCAGTGACCTGGCCGGTGGCTGCCTTCCAGCCCTCGATGCGCGCTCGGATCAGGCCCTCTCTTTTCTGGTTGCGCACCACCTTTACCAGTCCCGGGTAGCGTTTGTGGACATACTCCTCCAAGGGGGCCTTCAGCTCCTCTACAAGTGACAAGACACAAGAAGGTCCATAAACATGCCATTTCAAATGAGTGTCCAACCCACTGCAATGCAACCAAATCTTCAAGAAGTTAAGAGATTGCAGAAATGTTTCTGTGTTAATTTTAATAGAAAAGACAACTCAGACAGTGTGAGTCAAAAAAAAAATCTCTGACACACCAGCCCAGAGCACATATGTTCTTCCAGAGTCCAAGCTGGATAGAACTGAGGTCTGGCTTTTAGACCCCACTGCTGCAGACTGGCAGATGTCCTCTGAGATTTCTCTTCTTTGTGGCCTGTGCTCCTTCCCTGGCCAGCATTCCTGTTTTCCCACTGTCCCCTGGTCCTATTTATCAGCTGCTATGTGGGCGTCTCCATCTGCACATACATGGGTTCTTACAGTGTGTCCTGAGTGGTCCAGACACACAGTCATGCACCAGATGCAATGCTAACAGGATTGGTAGAAAAAATCTTTGCCCAATAGTGGAAATGCTGCCATGGTGGCAGAAGTCATGCTAGCAGAGACAGCACACTTCCTTTGCAAGAAGCAGGTGGTATAAAGTGCTTGGTTTATATGATCTAATTTAATCCTTTCGGCAACCCTAGGAGGTTGCTAGATTAATTCCATTAATTACCTAGATTAATTCCACTTTGCAAATTAAGAAACAGTCTCAGAGATACTAAGTTGTCCCAAGGTCACATACCTAGTAATGGAAGATCTGAAATACAGACCAAATGTGCCTAACTTCACAGACATAAAGGTTGATACCTTTATGTACATAAGATTCTCCAGATATAGGAGGCTAGGAAGGACTGACAGAGATACACACTCTCCAAAGATCTGCCCTTAGAAAGCCTCATGCTGTAGGTCACTCATGGGGTCCAGGAACAGCCTGGGTGATTTAGATGCAAGCGGTTCACAACAATACTTTAAGAGACATTATTACCTCTGATTGCAAACCCAGAAAGGCTGTATTTACAGATATTGTGCAAACCTCTCACATCCTAGTTATACAAGGCAATTTTTGGCAAATAAAAGCCATGTAGTTGCAATATATGTAGAGGTGACCTCCCTGGGTCCTGGCTGTTTTCTCTGAGAATGATGCAGCCATGTGACCTAGGAAGAAATACAGGGGATGAAGTATTTAGATGGTTGGGGGTGAGAGAGTTCCCGAGGGTACAGAGACATGATATAGTTCCTGTCAGCCAAAGTTGTGGACTGTAGGGGAATAAGAATGTTATGGCTGCATTATATGTCCCTCAGATTCATGTGTTGGAGCCCTAAGTCCTAGTACTTCCAAATGTGACCACATTTGGAGATAAGACCTTAAAAAAGATGAACAAGTTAATGAGGTAGTTAGGATGGGCCTAATCCACCTTGACTGATGTCCTTATAAGAAGAGACCTTGGACACACAGAGCCACCAGGGGCATGCACACAGAAGGGAGGCCACATGAGGACAAAGTGGGAAGGCAGCTATCTGTATACCAAGCTGAGAAGCTTTAGGAGCTGTGCTGACACCTTGATCTCCAGCCTTCAGAAACATGAGAAAATAAACTTCTGTTGAGCCACCCGGTCCATGGTATTTTGTTATGGCGACCCTACCAAACTATACAAAGTGGTATTCATTTGGAAAAAGAAAAAATGGAACCCACATGGGGAGGGCACTGAAATCTCTAACGTGTGGTTGCAAGTTCAGACCGAGTCAGACCATCTCAGGTTCAGAACCTAGTGCTACCATTTGTTACCTGGGTGACCCTGGGCAAATAAGCCAGTCAATTTGTGCCTCAGTTCCTCATCTACAAAAGGAGTGTGATAATAATATGGACCTCATAGGGTTGTGGTGAGCATTAAACAAGTTAATACACATAGATGCTAATTTTATCTCTGGCATTGTGTAAATGCTCAACATTGAGCAGCCAGTCATAGTAATCATTTCCCTCTTTCCATCTACATAGGTTTAGGGCACTTGATTTCAGAGCAGCCCAGGGAGCCTGAGGAAGCCATGTTCAAGATGGAAAAATAGGCCTACATGCTAGACTATTATTCTCAAACTGGAGGGCACATCAGTATTTCTAGAGGTGTTGAGACAGATTGCCAGCTTCTCCCCCGCAGTTTCATTTTCAGAAGATGTATAGATAAGCCCTAGTATTTGTGTGTCTAACAAGACCCAAGAGGAGGCATGCTCTGGTATAGGAAACCATACTTTGAGAGTCACTGAGCTGGAAATACATAGGACACTCATAGCACATGCTTAGCACACAATCAGTTATATATGTTGGTGTTTTTGCCAGTATGCCATCTTTGCCATCATTTCAGAGTTGATAAGGAGGCCAGTGGAGAAGCCAAGCTTTAAGGACCCTCTGCTTCTTCTCTCACCATAAATCAGAAAAATAAACAAGTAAATGGGAATGAGGTGGTCCATTGAATATTCAGCTTCTAGAAACCATCAAATACACATCGGCTGGGTTTCTCTATGTGTTAATTAAATTTCTTAGAACAAGAGTTCTAGCAAGAAGGTTAGGCAGGCCATGCTTGTTTTTCTTTCTTTTTAAAAATTTATTACCCATAAGTGCTGGACGAGTAAGCAGGGCACAAAGAGACATGCCATGGGAGGCAATGGACCATGCATGGGCACAGCATCATGGAATGGCACAATGTACAATGGGATCCTGCCTACTCACTGGGATTGGCTCATGGTAGTGAGAATCTTGGGAATCTCCATAAGTTCAGAGAGAACATTCTGAGTGCTGAATGCTGAGTGCCATGCTAGAAGACTCAAAGGCATTATTAACCCTTAGCTGTTAGGTATCCTAGGGCCCCATTTTGGCCTTGCCTAGTAACCTGACGTCAGCTCCTGGCCATGCCAGTCACCATGTCTAAATGTGAAGTGGTTTCCTCATTTGTTCAGTGGTTATGAATGAGACTTCAGGGGAAAGAGACGGATGAGCATTTACAGGTTTGACAAAAGAGAATGTGGTTCACTACCATTGCCTTTCTACATCTCAAGGCTACTGAGATATGAACATTAAAGGGCTTTTAAAAGTGTAAAGGGATAAAAGGATAATGCCTAAGCATTTAGTAGTAGCCTACAGCTATTAAGAACAAATAAAATGTTACATGTAATGACATGCATTCAATAAATGTCATTTCTAATAATAATTGGTCTATTAATATCATTAACATAGGTCATTTTTGTAACCACAGCTTGTCTTTCTAGCAAGTCAACATCACTTTAAAGTCTGGGGCTCGTTGTACAGGGGTGACACCAGCTTTACTCTTAAATAGTTCGTGGACACATCATTGCAAACATAACTGGCCTATGGGCTTTTATGGAAACACTGAGGGATATGCCACTACACAGCTAGCAGGGTTCAAGCCTCTACTTGTGACTTAACACCCCACGAGGCATTGGGTTGGGCCCCTGCCTGGATTCAAAATCAACTCAAACACAAGTGCTCCATAAGATGCTTACAATCTATTTAAGGAGATGAGACTTGCTCAAAAATTGCAATATTCAGTAAAACAAGGAAAATGAAATGAATGACCAAAGAAAAATGGCCATAGAGGTAACGTGCTATGAGGGGGTCGCAGAAGGAGCAATTATTTTGGCTGAGGGTGTTCACAGGTGGTGTTTGAGTTAAGCAGGAGTTTGAATGTGTGCTCTCACCATTCCAGAACACATACGCACAAAGCAAAATACATAAGCATTGAACTTATCTACTTAGGTCACAGATTCACTAGTGTCTGGGTGACTGGGAAGATGCTATTAGTTAGAAAAGAGAAAAAGAATAGAAGTGGAAGAACAAGTTGTGAGTTAACCCGTGGACAGGCTGAAGTGCCTGAAAACATTCGAGGGTAGACTACTGAACCAAGATAATTGTCCAGAGGTGAAGAGAAAAGGCACGAGGGGATGAGAACACAGCGGTGAGAGATGATGGCATATGAGAGGGTGAGAGCTCAAGGAGAGGGAGTGAAGAAGACTAGTATTGCACTTTGGGAAATGAGCATTTAGGAGGCAGTAGACAAGCTAGAGGATAAGACTGGCTAGAAACAGCATTGCAGGAACAGAATCATGTCAAGGGGAGAGTTTGCAAAAGAAGGTTATATGCAATCATTTCACAAATATCTACAGAGCACCTACATGGCTGGAAATGACACAATTCTTATCCTCAAAGAGTTACTCTATGTCCAATGTCAGGAAAAGCAAATGCATTAGAGAAAATGAGAGTTGAGAATAGGCAATTGATATAGGCAAGCAGTAGGCTCCTGTTGGGATCCGTGAGAAAAGGAATGCCCTTCTGGGTGCGTCTGAGCTCTGTGGGGACAGGGTAGCATGGAGAGAGGAGGGTGAGTGAGAGAGCTCAGGAGAGACTTCCAGAAAGGCTGGTCCTGGGGGAACACGACTGTGACAGCCTGAGGGCATTGGTGTATTGCGATTTGGAAACTGCCTTAAAGTGAGGGAGTCCACAAGTTAACCAAGTTAAAACAAGGCCTCAGGCTCACCATGGAAGGAAACAAGTCCCCAGTCTGACAGTGCTGAGAAATGACACACTCATCACAATGTGTCCCTGTTCTTTTGCCATCCTTAACTGATGAAACCATTCTAGGACATATAGTAACAGTAAGAAAAACATTTTACATTAAGATTTTTCTCACTGACCAATGGAGAAAAGAAAACAAAAACTCATTTTCACAAAAAATAAAAGTTTATAGAATCCAATACTAAATTGGTCTAGAGTCATTTGGGAATCTTTGTGCTTCTTAGGTTTTGGTAAATAGCATCTGAGGAGGTTAACAGGGAAGAAGCAAATACTACCTGTGATCAGAAGGGACTGACAGAGAGATAAATCTGCTTCTTAACAATCAAAGAAACACTGGTCACTCGGCTTAAGGAATACACTTTTTGAAAAAGAAGAAAGTTTACTCGAGGACTAAAGCAAAAACCATTATTATTAAATTATATTTAGGTCCCACACTTTCAATGATGTTAGAGAAATAATCAGTTCAGTCCCTTGTCTTTAAGCCCTACTCAGAAGCAAGTGTTGATCAAGCAGACTCATCTCCAACTGTCCCCCAGACCAGTGCATGAACCCCAGTGCCATATAGATGTGAGCCTGGAAGTCGCCACGCCACCTAGGGTTGAGCCATGTCTGTACCTCTCAACTCTCATATTCATCAAGTCTTGAAGATGAGACTTACTGCATATTCTAATTCTCCCTGAAGGTATGACAACTCAGGAGAATCAGTCTAAGTTTATGTGAGAGTTACTCAAACTTTAACCTGAACCAGAATCACCAGTAGGTCTGGTGTGTGAACCCAAGAACTTGCATTTCTAACAAGCTCCAAGGGTCTGCTGGTACTACTGTTCTGGTGAATGCATTCTGAGTGGCTTTGGCTTAGAGCTCGCTCCCCACCTGACCCCACCCACAATGAATCAGCCCCCATTTGCAGAAGAAGCCATGTGATTAGCAGGATAAACACCTGATACTCTATAGTATACTGTGTTGCCAACGTTTTTTTGGATATTGTGTTCTGAGCACATTCTACTAGGCTAGGCTATGCTATGATGTTCGGTAGGTTAGGTATATTAAATGCATTTTGACTTAAGATTTTTTCAACTTACAATGAGTTTATTGGGAAGTCACTCCATTTGTTAAGTCGAGGAACATCTATAATAATGTAATATGATAAATATCACTACACTAGCATCATATTACAATATATAAATGTGTCAAAGTAACACACCATATACCTTAAACTTATACAATGTTACACATCAAATTTATTTAATTTAAAAATTTAAATTAAAAAATATTATCTTTAAAAATTAAAAAAGGGAAAGCGGAGAAACCTAAGTGTATATCCTGGTCATGCAACATTTGAGTTTCTCATCTGTCAAATGGAGATAGAAAGTTCCAGAAATGAATCCAGGTTTTATGAGACCTGAAGTTTATACAATTTAGAGGGACCTCTTTAAGAAAAAAATCTCTCTCCTGTAAATTTTGCAAAAAAAAAAAAAACAATGCACATGTGAACACATTGTTAGCTCCTCTTCCCTCCCCAAGGGCCTTGAAGGGGTCCCACAGCATGAACTTCATTGTTAGATACATGGCCAGTACACCGCATGAGCCCGACTTCATGAACGCAAAGTTCCTTTTTTGCTGACAATCACTACTTTTCAAACATTTTAAATACTATGCCAGTCTGTATCTACAATGAAATATTTATATACCAAAATTGCTAACCAAGCTGACTTAAAAATGTCAACTAATCATGAAATGTTCCAAAACACTATTCAGATTAGTTCCCCTTTCATATCTAACCAGAGGACAATCCATCTTGCAAACTCATAATATTCTACAATTTCTGTTTGAGCATTTACTGAGTCCTAATTGTCACTTATTGTTATAATCGTTTTACCTATATCAACTCTTTTACCCTTAGAATGACTCTGTGAGGTAAAGGGTAGTATTAGCCCCATTTTATGGATGAGGAAACCGAGGCATAGAGAGGGTAAGTACCTCACCAAAAGTTAACACAGCCTATAAGTAACATCCCTGCACTCCTGGTCATTCCGTCTGATATCCATGGATGTGATGCTGTGAAATCTGAAGCTGTTCATCTGCCCACGTGGAACTGCACCTTGCACGTCAGAAGTCAAGGCCAGACCCAGGCTCCTCCTAGAACTGGCTCTCTCTATAACTCTGGGCACCCACACTATTGCTGTGGGCTCAGCACATGCATCTACCTTTCTAGGCAGCTTTCTAGGCATCTGTCCTCTGGCAGTGCTCGGCCCTCTCCAGAGACCACTAGTGCTGATCGAGGGGCTCAAAGGGATGGGCATCCAGGAGAACTTGCTGGGCTTCAAACCCCTCCAGACAGTCCCACTAAACTGAAGGAACATCGGGGACACAAGGGCCATGGCCCGACCTCTGCTGCATGGGTCTGTCCAGCTCTGAAATTCTGGCCTTAACAACGTCTATGGAGAGGAAGCGAACCTATAAAAATGCATGACGAAATAACACGGAAGATGGCTATAGTGCACATTTTAGTTTCTGAGCATCTTTCGGCTTTGTGGATTAAATAATGCATTTTCTGACTATGGGAACAAAAAAGAAGCAAGAACAAGAAACTTCAAGAAGAATAGGAGAGATTAAAAAGGGATGTTTTTGCTGTGTATGAAAGCATTTTAAAGGCAATTCCATAGTAAGATCAAAGCAAGGACAAAAGAAAGCAAAAGACTAAAAGAAGCAAGAAAAGAGATGTGAAGTGCAAAATACCAAAGTGTTAAACTAAATATATCACAAGGCGGTGAGCATTCACGAGAGGCGCTTTGAAAAGGAGAAGCCATCTCTGCTTTCAATTCCTTTGTTAAAAAATTTCCTCTCCACTGCTTCTTCCATTTACGTTTCACCTTTGAAAAAACACATACAAGTGGCCCAAACCAACAGGGAAACATCGTAATGCCTACAGGTGATGCCTCCAAGTTGTTACCCAGAATTACAGGAGCATTCTCCGATCCTGCCCCCATCAAAAGGCAGTTGAAAGTCTGGTATCTGCAGCTCAGTCCTTAGTGAATTTAAACAATAAGATTTGCCTACAGGTTGCAGTGTGTTTTTTTTTTTCTTTCATAATGTCTCTTATTTACTGTGATATTGATTCTGAATGCACTGAAGCTGGCAAACCTCGCCCATGAAATAGCAAAAGTCGCAGCCATCAAGGGGGGAGGGTGGAGAGCAAAACTGAACACAAAACATGTGAAGTCTTGGAGAGAAAGGGTCACATCTCAGTGCTTGGTCACTTCAAGTTTTCTTTAAACACACTTGGCAGCCAGAAATAGAATTACTAAAGCAAGGCATCTGGTCGGTCCACCCTTCTCTAGCATTTGGGGGCTTCTGTATTCAGGACCCTGATTTCTCCAAGGTCAAAGGCAGCGTGGATCTCCTGCACAAGGAAAGTGCTAATGAATGCTTACAAAAAATGTTAAAGTGTCATGTGGCATAAAAGTGTTCTATAAATAGCAGCTTGCATTAGTGCCCCAAAGGCCTGCAGAACCTAATGTCTCTTCTAACCCAGGAGACTATCAAGATATATAAAAACCTGAAGTACAGACACTGACCAGCTGAACAGATGTAGGCTGGAACGCCACTCTGGAACATGCTGGGTGAACAGCAGCCCTGATAGTATTGGCCCACCATCCCACCTGACAGTCCCACACTTTATACTCATTTGGACTATAAAAGTACTACTGATTTTACAGAGAGTGCACAGGGCAGGAATGTTTTGATGTAGAAAAAGATGAAGATGGAAAGGTCTCAAGGAGGAAGGGTGCCATGGGCCAGGTGCATCATGGGCTCTTACACCTGAGCTGGAGACACCTGAGGAGGCAAGGACACACCTGGTCAGGAGCATTCACCTTGAGTGGCTGCAGGACATCAGGGTAAATAATTAATATAGATAATAATGGTCCCTACCCAACAGGGATGTTTGGGTATTTAAATAAGATAATGCATGCTAAGCACTTAGCTCAGTGCCTGGCACATAGCAAACACTTAATAATGGTTAAAATTATTATTCATTTTTATTATGCATATAGTTTTATATAGGTTGAAGATAGTAGACCTATCTTAGGAAACAGATGAAGCTTGTAAGGGTGTAGAAAGGGTGTGGGGATGAGAGTTAGGGGCAAACTGGAAGAGACTGGGACACACAGAAGAGAGGGAGGCTTAGGGGTCGGGGAGGCAGGAGAGGCCTGGTTCTGGGTTTAGGACTGCTAAATTAATTAATTATTTTTTATGGTGACATTGGTAAACGAAATCCAGTAAGTTTCAGCTGTACATTTTAACAGTAAAGCATATATATATATATATATATATTATATATATATATATATATATATATATATATATATTTACATTATGTTCACCGCCCATAGTTAGATTTCTGTCACCACATATTTGACCCCTTTTACCCCATCTACCTCACCCCTATCCCTTCCTCCCTACCCTCTGGTAACCACTTGTCTATTGTCCATGTCCATGAGTCTCTGTTTGTTTGTCCTGTTCATTTGTTGCTTTTAGTTTTATACCCCACATATAAGTGATATCATGTGATTTTTCAACTTTTTCTGTCTGGCTTATTTTACTTAGCATGATTATCTCAAGGTCCATCCATGTTGTCACAAATGACAGTATTTCATCTCTTCTTATGGCTGATCATCCTCTTTTTAAAAGTGGATATCAATGACCCTCTCCCAGTGTCAGAGGGTGTGGTCAAGACCTAAGGAGACATGTACTCAGCCCAGGCCAGGGGATGGCTTGTCGTGCCCACTTGCATTTGCGCTGATCCCTCAGGTATTCCTGGATGTGCTGCAGGGGTAATTAACCAGCAGGTCCCACAGCTGATTGTCTTCCCATGTGTGTAAGAGAAGAAGATTAGTGGCCGAGCAGGACTCAGGATTCTGCAGGCAGCCATCCTGCCATAATGCATTTGCTTAAGGGCGTGTGCTGGTCTCTGGCACAGGCCCACCCAGACCAAAGCAGCACAGCCTGAGGCCAAAGAGTCTCTGCCCAGCAAAGCAAACAGAGCTCACAGCTAAAGTGATCTAAAGATGCTTATGTCAATGTCACTTCACTTTTCCAATAAAATGAGATTAAAGATGGAACTTGCTCATTTAGGGACAAAGGTGAAAGTAGCCACACTTGGCCTTCCTGACAACCATCTCCATCAACCCCTGGGCTTCTGCACTCCATCTCTCCTTCTATCACATTCTGTCAGCTCAGTTCACTGATCCCTGCCTCAGGCAATCTGTTCCAGGAGCCTTCACCATTCCTCCTGCTTACGTTGTCAGAGAACATCAAATACTTGTCTATTCACACTGTCTCTCCTCAATCCTGTGGCCCAGCAAGGCCCTCTATCTCTGACTGGGACTCTCTCTGACTCTCTATTCCACCTATCAATTTCTACATATTGATCCCTATATGCCCCAAGTTTCTCTGCCTCTAGATCTTGATTCCTATTCTTCCTTAGTGCCATATCCTTCCATTTCCACACATCAAAATTCTGTCTCTCATGGTCCAACTCAAGTGTCATGTCCTTCACAAAGGCCTCATTTATTTCCCCAGCTTATGGGAATCCCATGTGCAAATCCCATTGATGTTGTCACATTAGGAGTCCATGGTGTGCTTTTCACCCAGCCTCTCCCTTTCTAAGGCTTTGCCCTGTGGTTACGAGGGTGTGGAGGTCCTGTGCATGATCCTGCCCTCCTGGCCACAATTGACAGATCTGAGAAAGGGCATCTGACCCAAACCAGAGCACTGTTTCCCTTTCCAGAGATGGACAGCCTTGTCCCTCTCCAATGGCTGAAGATGTAATTACAACATCATTTTGGGGACATATCCACAGCCATGTTTTCCTACAGATGGCCTGGAGACTGCAGGTAGCTAGGCTTCACAAGCCCACAGTGAAAGGAGGAACTCAGAGACAGCAAGCACACAGGAGAGAGGCCCCTGGCAGTGTTTGAGTGCCTGGGTCTGACTTTCCCTTAGTCCAGCCTCACTCCCATCCCTGTATTGTATCAGACCTTCTGGCATTCTTACATTGTTGGATTTCAATCTAATGAGAACCCAAAGTCTGATCACGGGGCAAAACTTTCAACACACTTTTTGGATTACTTCTAGCACTGCTGGAATGCAACCTATTCCTCTTGGTATCATGGTCTCCAAGGCCAAAATAAAAACTTTTCCTCCATCTGGAGGCTGGGCTGAAATATTTAAAATTAATCAATTTTTTTTCAAAGAGTTGACACACAAATAGAATAAATGACCAAAAAAGCTTGCTTGAACATACATTTACCATAACAAAAAATTGTACTCTTGGGCATTTATCCCATAGGCAAGAAAATTTATTTTCATGCAAACATTTGTACACAAATGTTCATAGCAACTTTATTTGTAAAGACCAACCCCAAACTGAAAGAACCCAAATGTCCTTCAACAGGTGAAAGGTAAGACAAACTGTGGTCAGCCCATGCCATGGCACGCTAAGCAGAAATAAAGAAGAAAGAACTCGTGCACACAGCAACTTGGATGGATCGTAAGGTACTTATGCTGAGTGTAAGAAGCCAATCACTAAGGTTACATACTGTACGGACCAATTTATAGAACACTCTTGAAATAACAAAAGTATAGATTAAGGTTGTCAAGGGTCAAGGATGAAAATGGGGATTGGGTATGGTTATAAAGGGGTAGCAAGGGGGGAGCTTTATGATGATTGACAGTTCTGTATCTCAATTGTGTTGGTGGTTACGAGAATCCACACACGTGATAAAATTGTATAGAACTACCTACACACACACACACACACACACACACACACACACACACACACACACACACTGGTTAAATTGATGAAGTCAGAGTAAGCTCTAGAGATTGACCAAAGTCAATACCCTGGTTATGGTAATGTACTAGAGTTTTATAAGGTGTTACTATTGGAAAAAAACTGAGTGAAGAGTACATTAGACTTCTTGTACATTTTTGCAAATTCTTTTGGATTTATATTATTTAAAAATAATAAAGTTTTTGGTTGTTGCTATTGTTTTTTAAAGCCAGTTAGCATATGAAGTTTTAGCTGGGTTCTCACATTATTTCTTGTGTAAAGATGTATACACTACTTCTTATCTTCTCCTTCCCATGACCTAAAAATACACAAGAAGAAATGTAAATGTACAACCTAGTTGTGATTACAGACCCATAGAGCAAATGCTGTCACATTGCAGTGATCTGGTTGGGGACAAAAACAAGCATTATTTCTGATTAGAAAGGCTCTTTACAGGCAGGGGGAGAGGCAGGTGATGTGCCAACAAGGACGCCTGGCCTGGCATGGAAATGTGTGATAATGAGGTGTCTCTTGGCTACTTCACTCAGAGCCTCAACAACACAGGAAAAATATTATCTTCCCGAAACACAAGACTCCTCCTATCTCTGCAATTATAAACCAAGAAGAAAAGCAAACAATGCCAGTGTGCCTTCTCCAAAATCCCTTTTGGAAGTCCAGAGGGTATATCATTCCACTCAAAATAAATTTCCTGACTCGAGTCATCCTGCTCTCAACAGACCTAACAAAAATAGTGCTTAACAGGAGCGCTTGCTCCACAGGGAAAGGTTAGTGACAAGGTGTATGGTCCAGATCACTAAAAGACTTGAATGGAAATTGTTGGAGATAGGCATTTTTGAATTCTAAACCAAAAAAACTACAGAGTAGGAGCCAAAATGTGTACAATGATGTCAAATTTAAAAACTCCCAGGATGATGTCACAGAAAGTAGAAAAAAAAAAATACTTTGCACACAAATGCAGTTTAAATGAACCTATTTAGCAACCACTATAGCATAGCAATATGCAGGGCCCTGGAAACACAGCACAAACAGAGCTATGGTTCCTGCACTCAGGGGTCTTACAGTTTAGAGATGGGCAAATACACAAATGCAATGCAGCATGCCAAGTGCTATGCCCAACTACACACTGGTGCCCTGGAAGCAGAGACTAAGGGCCCTCTCAACCTGGCCACAGCTGGAAAATCTGGGAAGGCTTCCCAGAGGGGGTGAAACAGAAGTAGAATATTGAGGAAAGAGTTGGAGCTGGCAAATCAAATAATACCATGAGCAAATTCAACAATAATATCCTTTATTGTACTGCCAGGATTGGAATAATGGGTTTCTGCAAGTATTATCTTTAAACCTCACAATTTAAACCCTACAGAAAATCCACTATATCCCCAATATACTCAAGATTAGAAAAGGTAAGTGCATGGGCCAAGACCACACAGGATTTGATTCTACTTTTCTCCATATGCTGCTGCTTAGCACAAAAAAAAAAAAAAAAAAAAAAAAGATAATAAGGTAAATTCTTTTTAAGTAGTTAAAAACTTTGATAAGATGGATTAAATAGTAGCAATGAAGATGCTTCTAATATTATTTTAAGGAAAACTTGAAGGCTGAAGTTATCCTTTAGGTTTGAAGGCACATTAAACTTCCACAGGAATTTGGACTTCACATATCCAAGAAAGAGAACTTGATCCCTTTCCCAAGCCCACCACTCCTACCATATTCCTTTTCTTATTGAAGGGCACCATCCTGTTACCTGAGCCAGGACCCTAGGTGTCCTCTTTGACTCCTCCCTCATCTTTACTCTCCTTTATAAGTAAGCAGTCCTCCGGTGATACAGCCCCAATGTTTTCAAATGTAAAATATTGTATGAAAACAGGAAATTTCAAATTAGTGGATTAGTAAATAAATTGAGATAACCAGACCTTGAGACAAGGGTCTCTATGTTAAAATCTGACCTCTAGGTTTTATGTAATATGAACCTTAATAGAAAAAATATTTAATCTATTTTGACTTTATTTTGAAAAAATATGTATATGAAAACATACATGAATATTTGTACCGTCTAGAAATAATGAATGACTTCCTTAAACATCATCAAAAGAAACTGAAATGATTTGACTATATAAAAATGTAAAATTTACATCTGTCAAAAAATCTTGTAAACAAAGTGAAAAACAAAAGTTTAGAGACATACCTATAAAATAAATGCAAAATGAGTTTCATATAACAAAATTTTTGAAAATCAATAGAAATAAAGACTCCAATAGAAAGAGGAATGAGGGGTCATCAACATGAAAATCCCTAAAAAAGAACAGTTAAACATATAAAAAAGTGTTTATCATCACTAATATGAACAAAATGCATATTTAAAAATATACCATCTTTCACTCATCAAAACAGTAAAGATGACAAAGATTAATAAGATTCAGTATTGATAAGGATACGGAAAAAAGATACTTTCATATACTTTTCATGGGACAGTACCACATATCTGGAGAAGAATTTATCAATTCACATTAAAAGTTCTTAAAAATGAATATAGAACTTTTAGGATGAGATGATGAATTTAACTCATTAATCTGACATTGTCCCCTACTCAAAAGCCACTGAAAACTACAGGAAAGAGGTTTAAAAAAAAATAACATAAGCCCATGGAATACACAAGAGATACCAACCACAACACTGGGGAAGTGGCAAAGCAGATTCACAGGGTAACCACAGTGACAGATGTGTCAGACCCCTCTGCTATCAAAACCAGCAATTCCAACCCAAACTGAGAGGGGGGGGAGAGAATGAGAGAGATAATGTGAAATTTTCCATTTTAATTATTTTTAAGTGTACAGTTTGGTGGTATTAAGTACAATCATACCACCATCCATCTTAAGAAAATTTTCATCTTCTTGAACTGAAACTCTGTACCCATTAATCAATAACTCTCCATTTTCCCTCACCAGTCCCTGAGCTGTTTAATCACCTTTTAAGAGGTAATCATGAACAGACAACAGGCTCATTGGACATCCAAGGAAAGCATCCAACATGGAAGATAGAAAGTAAATAATAAAAGAAAATGAAACTTGTAGAAACAGATTATGAAGGAAGAAAAACTAAAAAACAAAGTTAAACATTATTAATATCCTTCAAGGGATAAGAACACATTGCTTCCATTAAATAAGAATAATATGCTATAAAAAGGAACTTTCAGAGAATAAAAATGAGCACTTGGAAATAAAATCATAGTAGCAGAAATTAAAAACCTACTTAAGAGAAGAGAGGAAGATAAAATGTGAAAAGGCAAACAAAGCAGGGCAAAGTGATAAGATAGCAAAGAAGAAATAAAGAAATCAGGGGTTCAATCTAGGAGGTTAAATAATAGAATAAAGAAGGAGGCAGAAAGAATGGAGAAAAATAGGAAGGAATATTCCAAGAAGTTTTCCTCAAACTGATAAACATTAGATTCTAGATTGAAGCCACTAAATGTCCACCTCGATGGGTAAAAATTGATCCACATTAGGGCTCATCATTGTCAATTTCAAAACTCTGAGGACAAAACGAAGATTCCACAGGCTTCCAGAAATGGGGAAAATAACATGCAAAGGATCAGAAATTTGAATGCCTTTGGTTCTTTTTATAAAACATCGAAAGATAGAAGATAATGGAGCAAAACCAAGGCCACCATTCACATAAATGATTAGATTAAAGCTTTCTTCAGACATAGATGATCCCAACCAATTTTTACCTTCCTTGCAGTCTTTCTTAAGCAGCTTCCTGTTGTGCAGTTCACTGAAATAAGCAGGTAAAGTAAGGGAGAGAAAGGCATGGAATGCAGAATAGGAGGGGGACAAAGGAGATGCCCAGGAGTGTGGTGAAGGGAGATCCAAGGTGACAATGATGCATCAGCATTGTAGCCATATGTCCGTACTAGAGCAGTGTGACTTAAGGCAGGCACACTGAGTGCTGTAATTACCATTTCTTCTGCACACTTACCTCACTTTAAGCTGAGGATAGATTGTCTGAATGGGACAAGAACTTTTCATATGAATTGATAAATTGTTCTTTAGATAGGTAGTACTACTCACAAACAGTATATGAAAGTATTTTTTTTTTTTTGGTATCCTCACCAACCCTGAGTCTTATGTCTGAATAAAGATAGATTGTCCCCATTCTTCTCTATAATTGGATGTTCTGAACACTGGCTAAGTTTGAACTCTCTCTGCATGCCCCTGCCTGGATCCACTGAGGACATTCATTCATTTCATCCCTCAGATGTGGTCTGCTTTGACCTCCCCCTGGGGGTAGGCAATTTGCCTTGATGAGGTCAGAGGCAGAAATCACAGAACTATCATTTCATCTGTCCATATTTTTGCCATGTACCCACAACCTCGTCTACACAATAGCCCTGGCAGATGCCCCCACTGGAAAGAACGCTGTGTGTTCCTGAGCTCTCTCATAACTTAGCTGTCTTCTCCACAAGAGGCTTTTGTAAATTTACAAAAGCACATAAGTCAATGTTCTTATTCTTGATATGGTAGGATAACATTTTATTAATAAGTACATTTTAAAAAATAAAGCAGTCAGAAAAACTAAGCAAAAAAAAAAAGGAGAAAAGGTATTGCAAATTGGAAAATAAAAAGTACAAAATGATTATAGCTAATAAACAAGTTCAGCAATATAGAAGAAAGAAAAATCAGTTACTTTTCTATACACTGACAATGGGCAATCCAAAAATGAAATTAAGAAAACAATTCTATTTAAAATAGCATCAAAACTAATAAAATATTTGTTAATAAATTTAACAAAGAAGTGCAAGATTTGTATATTGAAAACTACAAAACACTGTTGAAAGAGATTAAAGAAGACCTAAATAAACAGAAAGTTATTCTATATTTATGTAATGGAAGCATTAATATAGTTAAGTTGACAATACTCCTCAAATTGAATTTCAGACTTAATGCAATCCCTAACAAAATTCTAACTGCCTTTTTGCAGAAGTGAACAAGCTGGTCCTAAAATTCCTATGTCAACACAGAGGACCCAGATAGAAAATAACCTTGAAAAGAAGAACAAGTTTGGAAGACTCGCACTTTCTTTTTTAAAAACTCACAACATAGGAATAGTTATCAAGACAGGGTGGTACTGGGATGAGGATAGACCATAATCAGAAAAACAGGACTGAGAGTCCAGAAATAAACCCTCACATTATAATCAGTTGATTTTTGACAAAGGGTACCATGACCATTCAATGGGGAAAGAATAATCTTTTCAACAAATGGTACTGGGACAACTCAATACTCTCATGGGGGAAAAAATGAATTTAGATGCCAAACTCAAACCACATATAAACATTAACTCATAATCAATAAGAGCTAAAAGTATAAAACTCTCAGGAAAAAAAAAAACATAGAAGTAAATCTCTGTGATGTTGGACTGGCAAGTTTTCTTAGATATGATAGCAAAAGCTCAAGCACCCAAAGGAAAAATTAGACAAACTAGACTTCATCATAATTAAAAACTTTTTGCATTGAAGTATACTATCAAGATAGTGAAAAGGCATCCCACAGAATGGGAGAAAATATTTGCAGACCTATTTGCAAAAAATACTTACAGAATATATTTGACAAGAGTATATACCCAGGACACATAAAAAACAATTATAGATCAAAAAATAAAAAGACAAATAACCCATTTTCAAAATGAGCAATGAATCTGAATAGACATTTCTCCAAATAAGATAGACTACTGGCAAACAAACTCATGAAAAGATGCTTAAAATAATTAATCATTAGGGAAATGCAAATAAAACCACAAGATACCATCTACTAAGTGGCTATAATTTAAAGAAGAAATATAACAAATGTTGGCGAGAATGTGGAGAAACTGGAACCTTCAAACATTGCTAGTAGGAATGTAAAATGGTGCAGGTGTTATGAAAAACAGCCCGGTTGTGGAAAATGGTCTGATGGTTTCTCAAAACATTAACCATAGAATTATCACATGGCTAAGCAATTCACTCCTAGGTATATACCCAGGGAGACTGAAAACATGTTCACATAAATACTTCTACATACATGTTCACAGCAGTATTATTCCTATTAGTCAAAAAGCTGGAACAACTCAAATATCCATCAATAGATGAATGAATAAATATGGTGTGGTATATCCCTATAATGAAATGTTATTTGGCAATAGAAAGGAATGCCACAACATGGATTAACCTAGAAAACATTATGTTAAGTGAAAAAAGCCAGACACAAAAGACTTCATATTGTAGATTTAATTTATATCAAATGTCCAGAATTAGGTAAATTTATAGAAATAGAAAGTACCTTATAGCACTGGTCCCCAACCTTTTTGGCAGCAGGGACCAGTGCTCCTATGACGATCTAATGCCTGATGATCTGAGGTGGAGCTGAGGTGGTGATGCCAGCACTGGGGAGCGACTGCAAGTACAGATGAAACTTCGCTCCCTTGCCCATTGCTTGCTTACTGCCTGCTGTGTGGCCAGGTTTCTAACAGGCCATGGACCAGTGCCAATCCATGGCACAGGAATTGGGGACCCCTGCCTTAGAGGTTGGTCAAGGATTTGGAGAGAATGCTACTAGGTTCAGGATTTCTTTGGGGGCTGATGGAAATATTCTGGAATTAGATAGTGGTGATAGTTGCAAAACATTGTGAATATACTGAAAGCCACTGAACTATTTTTAGTGATGGTATATTTTACATTATGTCAATTATATCTCAATTAAAACAAGGAAAAATAAACAAAAGGTGATGGGTATGTTAAGAATTACCATCGATATAGTTCTGCGCACCCTAACCCCTCAAAAAATTTCAAAGCAAATAATACTGAGGGCCTGAACAAAGACCAGTGGCTTGGGATACGGCCAGCCAGGATAACAGTCAAGAGCAACTAACCAGATGCTGGTGGGAAAAAGAAGAGGAGGAAAAATGTGAAAACACTTCCTGTCTTTGATGATGAGACAACTAAGAAGAAGGTGAAGCTCTTCACTGAGACAGAAAATAAAAATAAGAAACAAGTTTCCAAGGCCGAGAGAAAAATGGTAATTTAGTCATTGGACCAATTGAGCATATAGTTTCAGAGGGGCCCTGGGCAGCCATCTAGGAGACAGACAACACAGGTTCAGAGCTCAGGGGAGAGGCTGAGTTGCTCTGGGCTGGAAGGATGGCTTTGGGGAGCAGCTGAACAGGCACAATGCAGGAACCACCCAGTGTCTTGATGGTGAGAATCATGAGTGATCCCAAGGGAATCAGGGAGCTGAGGAGGAGGAAGGTTAGAGGAGAATCAGAAGAGAGTGGTCAGGGCCTTATGAAGAGAAGAATGCCAGGAAGGAAGCCAAGAACAATGGCCAGTGTGGCCAGCTCAGAGTAGGAAAGTGCCCGCTAGATTTGGTGAGCAGTAGTCACTGGAAAATTTTGTCTGAGTGATTTCAGTTTAATGTACAAGAGTATAGAAAATTTTACTTGGGCTTAACTTAGGCCAATGTCAATGTTCAAGCTTAATAAAACAAATTATTTAAATCATCATCATCATCATCATCATCATCATCATCATCATCATCATCATCTAACAAGGGAAAGACTCTGATTTGCCAGCGCACATAGATCCAGTCACTTGGCTTTATTCACACATTTTCTTAGCCAGTCTTCTTTTTTTCCTGAGAAAGCCTCTTTTATCTTGAATGGCCATGATAACATATGGAAGTGTGAGACTATTGTTCCTATCTGAGCCAGTCTCAACCAGCCTAAAATGTCTGTACCCTTATTAAAATAATGTTCTCAGAGCTTTTAATAAAAAGGGAAATGTCATGTCATGTGCTTCACAATTCAGGGGTAAAATATAAATATTAATTTGTTTTTACTATAGGATATTAACTATGTAAAATGGGCATTAAAAAGAGGGTGAGAACATAGGCAAATGAGCAGTTGCTTCTGGGTAGTCTCTGAAGTATTTGCTTTTTTCTAATTATATGTGTTTTTGACACATTCAAATTTGCTACAAAGAGCATTACTTTTAAAACCAGAAAAAATAGTAAAGCTGGAAAAAATGTTTTAATCAAACTCAAAACAGAAGATAAGCAGGGATAAAAATATTAATGCTAGACAAAATAAATGCAAGGCAAGGGGGGAAAAGGTATATTTTGAAGATAAAGGGAACATTACATAATGGTAACAACCACTGCTAATAATGAAGCCATGCAGATACAAATCTCTGTTGCCAAAGAAACTAACAACAAGATACAGAAATCAAGCATTATTAGGGACACAAGAAGGAACAGTCATTGTAAAGGTGTTAAAACACTATTATCAAAAAGACTTAAGAAGATAAACTCATAGTCTCTCTAAGTACACAAAATTGATGTCACACAAGAATTCAATTTCATGATTACAGTGTAGAGGTCTATAGAACATCTGAAAAACTCAATAATACTAATCACAAAGAAAATCTCAATAGAAAAAATTTTAAATTTCTCCTCCCATTAAAGAAAAGACACGTCTGGCCTGAAGAAAATATAGGGGCTAGAACCAAAAAAAAAGAAAAGAGAGAAATGTCATTAATATAGTCCACTCTTGGTCCCCTAGGTGTTTAGGGGTACAGGGAAAGACAAATGAGAATTAGCTTTATGGTCAGATTGGACCAAATACCTCTTCCTGCTTTTTCTCACCCACTCAACCTCTTCATTTTAACCTAAAGTGTGAACCACTAAAATGGTACTTAACTCAGTGGTACCTGCAAAATCAGCATCACCCAGAAGTTTTTGAGAAATGCAAATCCTCAGCCCTACCTCAGACTTTCTGAGGCTGAAATTCATCCAGGAGGTTCCCATGTAAAAGCATCTGATGCTAAAGGCCTATAAACACCCAGGATCCCTCAACCCTTGAGCAGGTTGACTCCTAGGAGTGGGTTTTACAGTGGATCTCTGAGTCCCCATTGGGATGAAGCAATCTGTATGACACCCCCTTTGGGGGATGCTTTTCCTTCCCAGTCCTACGTCCCCTGCTCCCCTTTCCACCTCCCAAATAAACTAATGCACCCGAATCTTTGTCTCAGAGTGTTTCTGGGGTACTGAGTACTAAGACCTCTACCAGAGACCCCTGCTCTCATGGAGCTTGAGTTCTGGTGGAGGCCGGCTTGGCCTTTCAGTCTTCTCTCTCTGGCTGGGCTCTACGGAGATTTGCTCGGGAGAGGGAGCCCCACCAGCAGTGAGCCCTCACACCAGTTTAGTATAGCACTGACAGTTTGCTCTCACATCACCGCTGGCCACTCTGCCAAGAGCGCCTTGCCCTTCCCCAGCCCTGCCCAGCTTCATTGCTCCCTCCTTCCTGGGCAAGACCCATCAAAGGTCAACTACCAGCCAGGCCCTGGGGAGCAAAGTCCTGCTCTGAACCTGGAGTGTGCAAGTGCAAACCACAGTGATATCATGTGCTACAGCTAGACACAGGGTGAAGAGGCAGCACAGAGCAAGGCCTGCGGATGTCAGCAGTCTTCTCCACGGATGCGACCCATACGGGAAACCTGGGGAACTAGTGAGACTTAGCCAGCACATGCAGGGGTGGGGTTGGGGGAGTGTGTAGCAGGGACCCCTGCAGGGTTCTGGAAGTACTGCTGAAGCAACCGGTCTGCAGTGAGCACACAGCGAGGCCGCAGAGGGGGCACTGTGAGCCAGCCAGGGAGACGACTTAGCGGGTTCGACCACAGAAAGAAGACTCTCAGTGTCAGTTTTAGAAGAATTTGTAGTTAATGAAATGGCCAGAGGTAAAGGGAGAAAACTAGGGATGTGAAAAATTCGGCAGATGACCCATCTGTCCTCAAAACCTGGAGGAGCAGCGCCCTGAGTGGCCTATTGCCAAGCCCAGGTGCACTCAAGCCCTTCTCTTCTGACTGTAATGCCGGCTCAGAAGGGGCAGGGGGACTTCAGCTCTTGGGTCAATGAAACATGACAGGCTCATCCAGAGCTCCTGTGGCTGTCTCGCCTCCTCCTAGCCCACTTTTGACGAGGAATGCACACAGGTTGATCCTTCTCACTCAGCATGCTGACCAAGGGGTTCAGCCTGCCCCTTAATCCTTCAGTTGCTCAGAAGATAAGCCTGCTTGGCCTCAAACATGTACACGCGCTGGCTTTCTTTTCTGTCATCAGCTTGCAGGCGTTTCTCTCTGCCCTGAGCACAGAGAATTTTGTAGGCACTGATCCAACACAAAGGCTCAATTAGCCAAACCACCTCCTCCAGCACCTCAACACCAGGCTTTTGTCTTCAAGGACCTCAAAGGGTTTTGGTCATTGCCATCTAATATTTGCTCGTTTTACAAGTTTTAATTGAGCCACCATTCCTAATAGAGCTAACCTCCAAAAGGCCTTGTAGGGATGGTGGCCTAGCAGCAGATTCTGCTCTAAGATGAGCAGTGTTCATCACAAAACAAAATTTCACTTTTTCTTTTGCCTCTCAGAAAAAGATGACAGAGATGGGTTTGGGGGTGGGAGGGTGGAGGAATTAAGTCCTTCGATGTCATCTCCTTTCAGTAATAGAAAGAGGGAAAAACAGTCTAGATATAGAACCAGTAATTTATTCTTAAGTGCCCTAGAGGACTCAGAGACTAACAAGCTAGTATTTGCCTAGATGTCTCCCATTCCCTAGATGTGCTCCAGGAACAGGAGACAAAGACACTGGGCTTGCATTGGAATGAAAGTGGCATTTCCCCCTTGATGATATTGTCTGTTTGTATCTTCCTCTCCAAGAAAATCATGCAGGTCGGCCACCCCCATACCTTCATCACTGTTGTCATCCACCAGGATGATTTCCTTTAGCAGGTGTGTTGGCGTATGGTTGACTGCGCTATGGACCGACCGCAGGATCACCGACAAGGCCTCGTTCACAAAGATAAATATGATGGATATCTGGGGCAGCTCCTTGGCATACTTCAGCTCCTTACACCTGGGGAGAAGAGAGGAGGAGAGTGGAGTCAGAGGAAGGAAGAAGGCACAGGACTGTGGCTGGACACAGTAAGGGTTTCAACCCAATCCTCATACACATCCTCCCAGGGCATGAATCATTGTACTTTCTTGGCCTTTCTTAGTTAAGAACTGAGAATAAAACCTAAAGAAAAGAGTGTTAAGGGATCTAGTCCCCACCTGTTCCAAATTTACCACCCTGTACGAATGGGAAGCATCAGTCTTAAGCACACATCTACTGCATTACAGGCTGCTGCTATGCCTACACATATCTCCAGGCCACATGTCAGTGCCCCCCTGCCTGACTTCCCACTATGGGCACCTGCAGCTACCCCACCCATATAAGCTCTCATCTGAAGACTGCTGGGGGTTGATGCATAAATACCTAAGCTCCCTCAGCCCTTGAGCAGGTTGACACTGAGGAGTGCGTTTTACATTAGTTCCCTAAGTCTCCCTTGGGATAAAGCTTCCATCGTGCACAATACCAATCTGCATGACATCCCCTTTGGAAGATGCCCTCCCTTCCCTTCCCAACTCAACTCTCCACCTCCCAGATAAACAAATGCACTCAAATCTTTTTGTCAGTGTCTGCTTCTGGGGAAACCCAAGCTAAGACATCTATCAGAGACCCCTGCTCTCATGGAGCTTACATTCTAGAAGACATAAAACACACATGAAAATAATCATAATCAAGGAAGCAGGTACTCTGCCTGTGTAGAAGTGTGCTGCCTGACACACCCTAGCTCTTCTTGCCAGTGTTCCTAGAATCTCCCCGGGGGCAGGAGATGGCACTTCCCACCTAAGAAGTCCTCCCTCTTAAGACCCAGCAACTACCCCATCCCAAAAGACAGGGCCCAAAGGGGAGAATCCTTTTCATCTAGGCTGACCTCAGGGGCAGATAGCTGGGATGCCTCCCACTTTGTGGGCCCCTGGTGATGTAAGAGATGGCCGAATACCCAGGGAACATGCTCTGCGTGGCTCAGTCATGGGGCACCCACAATCTGTCTGGGGAGTACTGGGAATTTGGTTACATGCTTAGTCTGAGCCACATCAGAAATACCAAGTAGAAACAAAGTGGAATGGAATACGGAGCTCATGCTTTTCAGGACATCCGCCTTCTTGTGTGATTCTGCAAAATGTAGAGCACAATGTGTGAGAGCGCAAAACAAAGGCTACGAGATGAAGGAACGGATTGAGTGAAGCAGCAGTAAAGACAGAGCAAGAAATACGGCTGTTCTTTATGCTGAACAGCTTGGCCTGTGTCGGGCCATATTAATCATGTAGGCAATTTTCGGAGGAAAATAAAGTTTTGTTACAATATACATTTGTGTCTCCTGGAAGAGACTGTCCAGGGATCCATTGATCATGCAGCCTCATTTTTACCATGTCTCTGTAAATTCACTTCTGGGGTTGCCAGGGAGATTAGAATGGTTGCTGACGGGCTCTGGGCAGTCAGCAGGGATCATCTCATTTACTGTGTGGTGATCCAGGGAGGAGGGCAGCCCACAAGGTCCCTCAGAGCCCCCTCAATGGGGGGGCGCTGTCAGCCATAGGAGCCTGGCAAGCCGGCAGCTGCTCCTTTTCAGCCCATTACTCACCAGCCCATGCAGGTGAACACACACACCATCCACACCCACCTCCTCTGAGCATTCATTCCTGGGGCTGGTTCCTTTGGTCTTTTGTTTTTTAACAGCTTTTGGCCCTTGACAGTAAGAAGAAAAAAGGCCAGATTGCACTGTACCAGCACCGTCTTCTCCACCCACAAGCAATCAAGACTGAGTTGAGTCAAGCCTCTTGGCCAGAGTAGACAATTCCCCTGGTGAAATGGGAAACATGGGTGCCTCAGGGGAACAGGGGGCTGATCCCCACCCCTTCATGGGTCATGACGGCTATTCAGTGAATGATAGGGGAAAGCCAGAAGTGAGACGTGCTCTGCCACACATGGACACGGTACCCTGGGCGCACTGCTCATGTTTCTTCATCTCCAAAACTGCCAAGATACTCCTCCCCATATCCAGCTCCAGGTGCTGGCTAAGTTCCTCATACAGGTCAAGTGAGAGGCCTTTGAGAGCCCTGTGGAAGTGCAATGTAACAACTAATGAAAAGGTTCGGTCTGCCCAGCTGGCCCCTCCATCCTCCCTTCTGGCTCCATTCCCTTTTGTATATTCCTCATCACCATCAGCCAGGCTTCCAGAGTTTTCACTCAGCCCAGACTCTTCCTGCAGAACCCTCCCAGGACTCCTCCCTGACAGGGCCCAATTCCTTAACCTTGCCCAGCTTATAAAAATTCACCTCTCTATGCCTGACGTCCTCAGGGTTCCACAATAGGTAGATAATATGAATATAGCCATCACTATGAAAGTCAGCATTATTTTTGTTGGTCTTTAAACTCCAAGGAGGTAGACTCTGCCTTAAAAAAGGTTCTAACCTGGCTTGTTGCCTGATATGTAGAAGATGCTGGAGAGAGGGACAACTGAAGTTTTAAGCACCTTCTGTACGGAGTAGGCACTGCCAGATACGTATATTACTTCCAGTCAGACACCCAATGCCCAACAGGGCAGAAGATAAGTGTGGGAAGGGAGATTAGGGTGGATGGGACAAAAAAAGAGAGAAGCTCACAGGCCACAGAAACATTAGAGACTGCACAGAGGAAGAGAACAGATGGGGCTCCTGCCCCTAGGAGTTGGTGCTGGAACAATTGTCACTGTAGCCTGATGACCCTCAGGGCAGTATATCCAAACCACACATACTTGGATGTCCCACACTCTGCAGATTGGGACTGACATAACAGAAGCCCCACCCCTCATTCCTGAGTTCCTGCCGAGCTGAGGGGGTATGAGGTGCTCAGTGCCTAGAGCTACAGTGGTGTACATGGCACTCTCTGGATGGCCCCAGTGACAACCAGTGCCAAGAAGACTGGGCAGGCAGACCTGGGACAGGGACCAGTCAGCTCAGCTTGGCTCTCAGCCCCATCTCTACATAATGGAACATATAGAATCAGACATGGCCTGCTTCCCCAATGGCCTCCCAGGCTGCAAAATCCAGGTAAGAGTAGCCTGCAAGGTTGTGAAAATAACAGATCCCAGACTGAAAGACATTCAGGGAGTGAGGAGAGGATGGCACACCAGAAAAACAGCAAAATACCTCAAAATCTATATAACAGGTGTGAAGTCTGTGTGGTCTGTGTATGCGTGCATGTGTGCGTGTGTGCGTGTGCACGCGTGCCCCCTCTAGCAACACAGAAATCACAGCTTACTAGTCAGTAAGTAATAAACAACTTATTGTCTGAAAGAAAATAGTTGGCAAAAAAGCTATCTTCAGGTCTGGATCAATGTCAGTCTGTGCTCCCGGCTGGCAGGGGCTACAAAGAAATTCAAGACCAGGCTCCTCTCCTCAAAGGTGCCACAGGGGAACAGATTCTTGGGAAGTTGTTCTCATAAAGGAAAGAAGGAGACTATCAACCAAGTGAAGTCTCTTAGATGTTTTATGCCTGCCCAGCTAACTGTCCAGATGCTTGAGATGCTTCCTTGAACTCGGGGACTCCCCGCTGGTGACACCATTGACTTCACTTAACACCTGAAGTGCCTTACTTCACTGATGGTGAATGAGAAGAGGACAGCCAGGAGAACTGGCTGCCCCTCAGAACCCACCAGAGAGAATCACAGTTAACATGAAAGGTCAGGGACGGGGCCTCCAGCAAGGAAAAAATCAAAGCCCAAAGAGCTGGTCACACCCTCTCGTAACCAGACCCCTGCCCATGATCACCTTTTAAGGAAATGACTTATATGGCCCCAATGTGGAACAGATAAAAAGTATCAAGACACACTGTGACCCAGTCTGCCGACCTAAAAACAAAAAGATGACCCCGAAGATTCCCATTGTTGTAAAAGAATTTAGATGCAATGTGGTCCAGGAGACCCAGGAGGTTACAGATAATGATGATGATGATGATAATGATGAACACATAAACAGCAACCTACCTGCCAGAAACTGCAAGAATCTTCCATGTACTGTACTGTCTCAATTTGCACAGCAACTTTATGAGGTAGGCAGTGTTATCATCCCCATTTCACAGATGAGGGAATTGGGCATAGAAGGTAAAATCACTTGCCGAAGTCACACAGCAAGCATGCAGCAAGACTGTCTGGATGTGAACTTCATTATCTGATGTTTAGACTCTCCAAATGCCCCTGCCAGGCCGAGGCAGGGTGTAGCAGTTGCAGTAGACAACCTTCCAGCCAAGCCTCTTCCTAGCTGGTGAACCTTAGCTAGGTTGTTTAGTCTATCTGAGCCTCAGATTCCTTATGCCTCTGCCCCAAAAGGCCTTACCAGAAGACAGCCCTCCATGACCAGTTGAACCATGCCTATGGCATGCTGGGGCAGACAGAGTGCAGACTAGGAGAATTCCCTTCAAATGGAATATAGGTGAGCTAAAGTCAGTCCCTCACCCTCAGGAATTAAAAGGCTGGTGGGAACACAGGCAAAGCTAGTTTTTTTTGGCTGTGAATCTGGGCAGGGTGGTACCCTCAGGGAATTATCAGAAGCCATTTAACTAAAGGACCCTAAGAAGAGAAAGGACATACCTGCCTTCAGCCACACCAGGGCATTGAAAAGATACTGCTGCTAATAATACTTTTTGGTCTTCCTGCACCCAAGCCTGACTGTCTGTCCCCAGCTTCCCTTGGGACAGAGTCACAAAGTCTCAAGACCTATAGGCAGGTGCATCTGTGTATGTGCTTTGGGTGGCTGGGTGGGTCCAGTTCAGGGCAGGTCCCCATAGGCCTGCACTTAGGCTCCAGTTCTGTCCCTGGTCCCGTTCCTGGCCATCAGTTCCTCAGATTCCATCTAAAATGAGGGTTCCCCTTCCACGGCCTACCTGGCTTCTCCAGGTCACTCAGCTTACATGGCTCGTCACTGTGAGACAATCTGAAGGGCATTCCTAGCTGCTCACCTGAGCTCTGGCTCCCCTCAGTCTTGTACAATAAGGCCCCTCAGTCTCTGCCCATGTCTGCCTCGCCCTAGTGAAGGGACCAATCACTGAGCACTGCCCAAACTCTAATCCTGCTATCATTAATTGAAATTCCTGGGTTTTGATAGCTAAAACGCATCCAACACTCTAACAAGGCAGTTTATAATGCAATGCAGTAAATGCTAAGTGCTCAGTGGCTGTTCTTCCACCAGTGGTGATGGATGAGCTGAAGTGGACCAGGAGAGCGGGGAAGGTGAGCTGTAAACTGGATTTGAAAGATAGATCACCAGATCAAACCTGCATGGTCAAGAATAGAGGGCGGGGCAGGCAATTAGAGCTCTTCTGAGCACACAGAGGCACTAGGGCCTCCTTATTTTTTCTTCCAGGGCCTTCCAGAAAAAATCTGTCTACTTTTGTCTAGAGATGGTGCATTAAAGAGCCAGGTGTTAGAAGCACAGACTCACAACAAGCTCTGCAAGTTCCTATAAGGCTGATTTTCATTTCAAAGTGCTTCAAAAACAGGCACAAGGTCATAAAGATCCATTAATAAAGATTCTATGGCTGATGACAGTCTGTGCTCTAAGTGCCAGGTCCCTCCACCAAGCTTGCCAGACTCCGGAGGGCAACAAGGAAATCAGTGGGGGGAAAGTATAGGGAGTCAAACAGAACAGGTAGTTTGAATAAGAAAACACCATCTTCCCATCCCAAGAGCAGCCATGCTTTAATGAGAAGACTTGAGAATTGTGACAGGCTTGGGGCAGACACATCTTCACATATTCACATCCTCTCCTCCCTCTAATGTGGGCAGATGTGAGAAGAAAGGACTCCTTTGGTGAGTGCCTTGCCATCAACATCACATCCATACAATCTCAAATCTACTTCAAAATGGAGAGTCCAAGCCCTTGAAGATCTACCTTGTAAATTCTGAATGTGCTTTATATATGAGAGTAAACCTGGAATGTACCTCTGTGTCACCTCCCCCTGTACTTCCACGATTGGCACACCTGTTCCCCAGCCTCAACAGCCATACTCTTCCTTGGCCTGGGCACTCACTCACCAGATAGTATCAGATATACCAAAAGCCCACATTCTCAAACTAAGAGGCAAAAGTGCTCCTTCCCCAAGGAAGCATCAGTGTGGACCAGCCACTTAGTAATAGGGTGCATTTTTCATATAGTGGTATCCAGTTGCCAGGTAGAAGTCATCAGAAATGAAAGGCGAAGGTGTAAAATAGTCATCTCTGGGCTGCGCTTTAATCCCACATGACCATGAGAACTGAAGGCACAAGCTGGACCACAGCTGTGGCTGGTGAATGCCAATCCAAGCTATACCAAGCCATGGGTTATAACCAACCAAGAAAGGAAATGGGGTCCTCCGTGGAAGCCCTACTGCAAAAGCAACAATACTCCTGAGTCTGGGAGCAGCTGTGAACACTGGTGCCATGAATGCTGACAGACTCAAAACATCAGAATACCTCACATGCTTCCTGTGGCACACCATCACCACCAACCTCGCTTTTCCTCCAACAAGGAGACAAACTCCTCCCTCTTCTCTCTTACTCACTGTAGACGTAGGGCTCGATTATGAAATCAGGTTACTACACAAATCTAACTGCCTGTGATGGTTAATTTTATATGACAACATGAGTAGGCCATGGCACTCAGATATTCAAACATTATTCTAGATGTTTCTGTGAAGGTATTTTGTAGATGAGATTAACATTCTGATCAGTAGGCTTTGAGCAAAGTGGATTACCCACCATACTGTGGGTAGGCTTCATCCAATCAGTTGAAGATTTTAAGAGAAAAAAGACTGAGGCCCCTGAAGAAGAAGGAATTCTGTCAGCAGATGGCCTTTGGACTCTAGCTGCAACATCAGCTCCTCCTGGGGTCTCCAGCCTCCTGGTAAGCCCTACAGATTTTGGACATGCAGCTTCCACAATCATATAAGCCAGGGGTCCCCAATCTCCAGGTCACAGACCAGTTCTGGTCCATGGCCTGTTAGGAACTAGGCCACACAGCAGGAGGTGGGCAAGCAAGTGAAGCTTCATTTGTATTTGCAGCCTCTCCTCAGACTAGCGTCACCACCTCAGCTCCACCTCAGATCATCAGGCATTAGATTCTCATAGGAGCACTGGTCCTTGGTGCCAGAAAGTTTGGGGACCATTGGTATAAGCTAGTTAGTTCCTTAAAATAAGGAGAGAGAGAGAGAGAGAGAGAGAGAGAGAGAGAGAGAGAGAGAGAGAGAGAGAGATTCTATTGTTCTATTGGTTCTGTTTCTCTGGAGAACCCTCTCTGACATACTATTTTATGGTATAAAATAAAAGATTATACAGGATTGAAGTATCATGTCTCATCAGAACCCTGTCATTCCAATCCCTCATTTCCACCACAGCCTCACACACCACCTCGGCATGGCCACGGAGGCTCTGATCCACAATGAGAGATGACCAGAAGGACCACCTAGTTGGGTTACCGCAGTATTATTATCTCAAAACTTCCATGGCCTTTCCAGGACCTCACTGTTGCCCAGACCTGCTGCATCCCAATCGTCTTCACCTTCAACAGCTACAACCTCCTTTCACTTCAGTGCTCCATCTTGTACTCTCCAAACACCTGCTTTCAAACCTCAACAAAACCTCTGGCCCTGGGCCCTTTAGGGAAGAGAAAGTCCCATAGCAGTGACAAGACAGATTCGAGGTCTGCAGTCCTCATGGAGCCCTTAGAGCGGCCCTGCAACCCTCTTTGCAGACAGGTCAGAGCCCTGGATTTCCCTCTTCCCTCCCCACCCTGCCCCACCCTGGGCTATCTTCTCCACTTTCCTCCAGCCAAGCTTCCACTCATAGGGAACTGCCCCTCTCACGCCACAGAGGAAATCGAGGCCACAGCAAGAAATGCTAAGTGTGGTTTCAGACCTATAGCATCAGCATAGCATCCCCCAGCAGCCCATTAGAAATGCACACTCTCAGGCCCACCAAGCCCCACTGGATCAGAATCCCTAATCAAGTTCCATGTGGCCATGAAATTCTTCTGCACATGGAAATGTGATAGGCACTTCCCTAGACTCCCTCCCGCCTGCAAACTTATTGCTCTCTGAACTCAGCCCTGAAGGAAGCAGAGTCAGGAGATCGGAGCTCACTCCGCATCTGTGCTGTGGACTCCCCAGCCTTCTCCCACCTCAGGGCCTTGCTTCACCCACCACTCTTTCTCCTCTCCCTTTCCTCTCACTCTACTGGCTTCTCACAGTCAAGGAAGAGCCTCAAGTCTCTCCCATTTAATAAAAAAAATAATCTTTCCCATGGTCTTAATCATCATCTTCTCTTCCCTTTGTCTGCCCTCCCTCCTTATCTCTCATTCATTCCACACCCCACCCTTACATGGCTTCTAATTACTCTATTCTGCTAAAACCTCTCTGTTAAAGTTTCCAGTGACATCCATGTGGCCAGAATCAATGGAAACTTCCTGACTTCGTCTTAGTTGACGATCATTTCTGCAGTATTTAGCATGGATGCTTCTCTCCTTTTACAAACAGTATTTACTCATTACTCTTGGATCCTGGCACACTCATTATTCCCCTCATCCCCCTCCACTTCTTCTCTCACTGGAGATATGCTGTGGCCACTTGTTTCATGTCACAGGCTGCTGTTTTCTGTTAGTCCTCCAAATTTTAAAATTCCTTAAGGCTCCTTCAACTGCCCTCTGCTACTCTCATTTCATAAACCCTTCCTGGGTGACCTCATCCAAGTTCACAGCGCCAATTATCACACTGGCATCTTCCAACCCCACTTCTTAATCCTAGACCTTCGTTCAAGTTTCAGTTTCCCACTGGACATCTCCATTTGGATGTCTCCTATGCCTCCCAAATTCAGCATGCCTAAAACTGACACCTGCTCCCTCTGCGCCTTATTATCTTCATTCAAGAGTATCCATCTTTCTCTTCAGGAATCGTTAAAATCATGACCCTTTCAACAGGTCCAATAGGTCACCAGATTCTGCCACCTTTAGTACCCTTTATGACACTCTCACCCCTTCCCCACCACCTGCATTTCTACTGCCTTAGCTCCACTCCTCATCAATTCCCTCCTGCATAACACCAAAAGCCACATAACTGGTCCCTTGCCTTCTTCAGTCTGCCCCTTTGCAGCCAGACCCCATTCTATCCAATGCCCTATTACTGACAGAATGATCTTTCTAAAATGCAAATGTGATCGTGTCACTCCTCTTCTCACACTCTCTCTTTGCCTTTCCATAGCTTTTGGAATTAGGCTCAAATTCCTTTGCCTGGAATCCAAGTGGAGCCCCGCTTATCTCTCCAACCTCATCTCCTGCCCACTTTCCTCCAGCCACTGTACACTGTTTGCACTTTCCAGAACTGGACATGCTGGCTCTCAATTCACACACTTTTCTCTCTGCCTAAAGCATCCTTCCTTCTACCTAATACACCCTCCTCCCTCCAGCCCCAGCCCCAGGCACCTTCCCAGACCCTCAGTAGTGTGTCAGGCCCCTCTCTTTTATTACAGTCTCTCCCTCTGCAAACTGCCTTCCTAGTACTCTTCACTGTGTTTCTCTCACTGCTGGGTAGCTAGTGGGTTTTCTTTATTTTTCTTTCTCTAGAACAATACTTGGCAGATAAATGGTTACTGAATGAACAAATGAAAATCTTCCCACTTTCCCTATTTATTCCCTCTGCTCTTCTTGTGATCAAAGGCATCACTTACCTCCTCCTGCAATTATAAACATCGATGATGGCACCTCAACACTTAAAAGATACCATCCTGAACATAACTGTCTGCTGTCTCCCTGGATTTACTAATCAGGCATCAAATTCTGAAAGCTGCTTGGGTCAAGTATATTAACCAGCCAGATACTCCCTTTTTTCCTTCACTCCTCATCAAACCTTTCTTATAATCCTAGGAAAGAGTGGTATCATTTTTAGCAACAGCAAACCTTGCAAAACAAGATGTGAGACCGAATAACTGAGATGTATGAGGCCCCTCTTTTAGACCTCTCATTATTAAGGAAAAGGCACACTGTGCTAAGTGGTTTAATTTCCTCAGGTTGAAGGAGCAGCATACCTCATTAGCTCAGTTTCCACAAAGGGCAGTGTCCAGGACGAACTGCCTGTTCCAGCATTTGCGTCCCTGTGTGCCCTGCTCATCAGTGGCACTGGGGCAATTTTCATAAATCAAGATTCAGCCCACTCCATGCATGGCATGAGTTCTTATCCTGAGGTCTATGGAGCCCCAAGAAAACACTCAGAAATTAAACGAACCATGTTGTGGGTATAGGAGTCTTTTTTTTTTTTTTTGGAGGGATAAGAATGCCTACCTTTCATCAGCTTCCCACAGGAGCATGGTGGGAGGGGATGAACCCAGGCTTCACAGCCCAGAGCACCACTGTCAGTTTACAGCCCCATGCTCTGGCCAAAGACCAGTGCCCACACCCTGTTTTCAAGCCCCTTAGGCTCCACAAAGCTCTATGCCCCACCCCCCTTGACAGCTTGGTTCCTATAAACATTTATCTTGGAATATACTCCAAGCCATTTTTGGTTTTCGGACTGATTACCTACTGGTTCCATGGCTTCCTGGAAAGTCATTTTCTCTGAGTTGTGACAAGTTGCTTTTCTCAGGACAAGGCAACCGTCATTTGCCAGAAAAATCCATGAGACTCAGCTCTCTGTGGCCAGGTGGCAGCTATGCTGTTTTCAAGGTGCAGTAGGAGGTGGTGACAAGGGTGAAAACCCTACCTGTCTCTCTCAATCTTGAAAAGGTTTTTCTAAGTGAAAGGGGTTGATTCACCTTCTTTAACCTTTAGCTCTGACCACAGGTCTCTGCTCCATGCACACTGCTTTCTCCGAAAGAGAAAGGAGGAAACACATATATGGGGTTGGGGCAGGGGCAGCCTCCAGAGTCCCCACTTGGCAGATGAATCTGGCCAGGTATGATGTCGCTTATCTTTCTGCATTCAACTGAAGAGAACAAAGAAGGAAAAGAAAAACCCTAGAGTTTTATTAACCCATGGCTCAGGAACAGAATTTCTAAAAACAATTAAGAGTAAATTAATGCAGACAGTTTCAGGCCAGAGCTAAGAAAACCTCAGCGCACTTAAGGCACAGGAAATGCAGCCTAAGTTATGCATGCACAGTATTTATCCTGTAACCTTTCGAAGGTGAGTAGAATGAGAGAGGACAGCCCCAACTGCTGCAGGAGGGATGAAAATACATTAGGAAATGATGTAAATTGGAAATAATAAAGAGCTGTATCCCAAGGACCAGCAGATCCAAAATTTGGTCAACAGGATTCTTCATAGAAATTGAAGGACACAAAAACACTTTTCTCAGCCAAAGTCACCCCTGCCCCTCACAGAGCTCCAATTGGTTCTAAAGGTTGTTATCCTATAACTTCAACACAGCAATGAGAAACATAATACCAAACTAGCTATTTTTCCCTTTCATGTTCCAGCCAAATTGGCCAGTCAAGCCCGTCTTCCTACCAACACTGGCCCTGAAAATGCTCTGTTTATTCCCACATCTGAGCCACCACTCCATCCTTGGTGTTACTGTTGTCTCTTTTGTTATCATTACCTCCCCTCACAGGTCTTCCCCAAGGCCGCTCTCCTCCCCCGACTCCCCTGCACTCTAAGTCAAATCCCACATACAAGTCCCTCCAGGCCCAGTTTGGTCCTAACCTGGCCCTGCTTCTCACTCAGCCAAAAACACCTTCTCCCTCCCTGAACTGCTGGTGCAATGCAGCAGATCCTGCTCATGCTGAGTGGCAAAACACATAACTGCCTCAGTGCTTCCCCTCCATGTACACACGTCCTTTGCCATGTTACTTTGAAGTTTTTCTTACTATAGAGGCAAAGTCTATTTCTCCAAGCCTTTGATCTTGGTTCAGCCACATGCTTTGAGCAGTAGAACAAGGAGAGTGCTTTTGACAGCTCTAAGCATGAACCCCAAGTGGACAGAAGATGCGTGGTGAAAAGGTGAACCCTGCAGGACGCACATGCATGTGTGAGCCCAGCTGTCACAGCAGCTCACTAAGCCAAGAACTTGACAGTATATAAACTTTCTCATCACTTTTCACAATGAGCCAGTATCACAGGTATCCCTATTCTGCAGTTGAGAAAACAGGCTCAGAGCCATTTGCCCAAAAGCAAGTGAGTGGTAGGCAGAGCTAGACTTTAAACCTACATCTACGTGACTCCAAGGCCCTATGTTTTAGCCTCTGAAAAAAGAAATAATTTATCAAGGAGGGTCTGAGTGGAGAGATTTATGATGGATTCTCTTTATTCCTTTGTATTTCACTGTAGTCTCCACAGGTCTACATCAAATATGTACTACTTTCATAACTTAAAAATACTATAAATGTAGTGTTAAAAATATTTCTATGAAAATAATGTAACACTTGATGCTTAATTTCAACTTGTTTCAAAACTGTTGAGGAGAAAGGGTTAAAAAAAAACCCACGGCCACAGATATTAAAAGCCAATATAAATGAATATAAATTAATCAAGAATAAACTGACTGACAAGTTAAACAGAACCAAGAGACCAGAAACAGACCTAGTCTTAGAGAATTTACACTAAGAAGGTGCCACAAATGAAAGAGTAAGGAAAGAATCATTCAATAAATGGTGTTGGGACTACTGTCTCTCTATCGGCAAGCAGTTCCTCTCTTCAAACACAATTCAAAATAAATTTTAGATAGGTAAAACAGTTGAATTTAGAATGCCAAATATAAAGAAAGTAAAATAAAAATGTAAGTGAATATTTATAATACTCTGGATGTGGAATAATCTTTAATAGTTTGATAATAATTGCAAACCTCTGATCACAAAAATAATAAAATTTAAAAACAACAGCAAACTGCAAAAATATTTTACAACAATTACAAAGGAGTAAAAGATAATGAAACCCAAATAACACAATTAGATAAACAAAAACATGAACACACAATTCAAAGAACAAAAGAAACCAATTACAAATATGAAAATAAGTGGACTCTCACAAGTAATAAAAGAATTTCAAATAAAAACAATAATGAAATCGCCTCTAGGTGGTGAAATTATAAACAGGTTTTTTTGCTTCTTTATACATTTCTGTTCTTATTTTTTTACAGTGAGCAAACATAACAGAGAAAAAAAACCAGTTTAGATTCATACACGAATAACAGAACTGTGTTGCAATGCCTGACTACAAACTTTTGGATTTTCACATGGGCATGACATTAACTGGCATAAATAAGGGAAAGCCCAAGTCAACCCACAAAGTGCCCTCTATTGCCACAATCCGAAATAGAATTCTGAATCAAAACCAAATTCAGGACTATTCTACCTTTTCAAATGCAGATATGAGTGAAGGATGACATAGCCTGACCTTGTGTTATTCATTGTAGAAAACAAACACACCCACCACTACAATGGACATCCAACTTTTTTTCTACCAAGAAGCTATTCCATGATGGCCTTCTGTAATAAACATGAAACCAGTCACTCCCAATCACAGGCCTTCCCCTGTTAGTCAACATGTAGCTTTGAAAAGGCAAGAGAAACTTAAACAAAATGACCATAATTTTCTTTAAAAACTGACTTAGCTTCAGCTATATCCAGTTTTTTAAGGTTATGAGAACTGCCATTTACAATGATAATAAATACTTAATAGGACATAAGCCCAAGCCTGAGCATTTTATACAGAAATTGAACCATCCCACTGAGCTTGCCAGGCATCCAGTCTCATTTATTAACACTTATTTATAAAACAACCTGAACGTTTGTGGCCAATTCCTAACTCTAGGTCATACTCCCACTGTAGAGTAGAATGGCATGAAAAGAAACTTTGGCCCTCTTCGAACCCCATTTCCATTGTTTTCTCAATGTCCTATAGAATTTTCCCTGCCATTTGTACCATTCCTCAGATATATGTTGACAACAAATACTTTTAATCCTTTTCAACCTTCTTCCAGGTAATGCCTTCTTTCCTAAAATCCCACAGGTAAGATCTTATGCTAACTTGAAGACCTCTTGGTTGACTTAACTTATATCGTGGGCTGGTGAGGGAGATAAAGAAATGGTAGTGGATAGGTGAGGCAGAATGGTAATAATAAATCTTTCTGTGGGACCTTTAGCTTTAACACTCACCCTTCTCCTAACTGGCCTGCAGGTTCTACACAGTCAGGGACCTCATCTCTTTGGCTGATACTTCTCCAGCATGTAAGTTGTGCTCAATAAACACTTGTAAATAAATTTAATAAATAAAACAGAGAAAAGAAAATGTAGTCACTTGTGGCATAAAAAGGTTCTATGGAGCATACAGTTCTGGAATTCCAAGGATTTAATGAAGAGCCTAAAATCACAGGAAGACTGATTCCCTTCCAAGAATACCTTCTATGCCAATTCAGAAAATGTCACATCAGATCTCTGGAGAAGTAGCTCACTTTGCTGACGATGGTGAGTTAATTAATTTCAAATATGTTTTGCCCTGCTAGCAAGAGCCAGGAGAGAGAAAACTAGAAAACCGAGCAGTACACGTGCACCTCAATGTTATGACAGATGGAAGGCAGCACCGGTCCCTCGATTTTAATGTGGATTTTTGTATACATCTAAAAATCCTGTTCCTTTATTTTTAATACACCAAAGGATAGGTGCATCTATATCACCTGGAAACATTAGCTTAACTGTGACATTTGCACACACTGAACATCAATTTGGACCAGCAAAGTCTTAAAGATAAAGAAATTTTTAACATCTTCACTATTACCCTAGAAGAGCCCACAGCTCTGTGAGAAAAAAACTCATAGTGATGATTACAGAATGAGAAATGTCACAAGGAGGTTTGTTTAGAATGCTCTGGGAGCTTATTTCTGCCTGCAAGGAGGTAGATGAGCCCACCCTGTGAAGGTTTTATAGAGGAGATAAAATTTGATCTGGGCCATGAAGCATGACTATGTAATTTCCAGGTGAGGGTCTGCAAAGGAAAAGAGAAGACAGAAAAAAACGTTTTAAGCAAAATGAAATGAATAGCATGTGCAGAAACAGAGGAGAGAGAATGTATAGTGCACCTCCAAGAAACAGAAATAGGTTTTTCAGGGTGTGACTGGGGTGAGAAAAAGAAAACAGCAGGTATTCTGATGGCAGTTTATAAAATTCAGACTTGATCCTCCAGCAGTGGGAAGCCCCGATGTCAAGGATTACTGAGCAGGGAAGTGACATGACAACACATGGCATGTGTCTAAATCAAAGAACGACATCCTTCAAGTCAGGCCAAGATGCGACCTCAGAGGCAGAGTTCCAGGCTCTCAAAAAGGTTATGGCTGTAAACATTTTCTGTCAAGGAGCTCACTCATGTCAGACTGCAGGGTCACAACCCTCGCTCCTCACCACGTCTGTGCATCTGATCCTCACATGGCCCCAGAGATTCTGCCCCGACTGGCCCTGGTTAATTTGGACACTGTGGAGACATCCTCCAATGATGCTCATGGTTGGCTCTGATACTCCAATTCATCTCCTAGGTCCCAAAGGCCTAGATCACCCAATAGTTTTCAGTGAATCCTTGATGGTCCTCTCTATACCATCCTGAATAAGGACCATAATAAAAAGTATTTTCTTGATCATATAAACTTACAGTTCACTGAATTATTGGCAGAAAATAATGTGGGTTTTTTTGTTCAACTTGTCAGAACTATGGACAAGGCGCTTTATCTTGTAGATGAACCCAAAATAGAATGAGGCTTTTAGAATTCAATTTAGGACGAGTTGGTGGACTCATCAATGGTTGGTGAGACCAGTCAGAGAAGCAGGCAACTTGCCAGATATGATTTCTCAATTTCCCAGTGGCCTCAGGCATTAGAGGGCCTCGCTGTAAACTGGTTCTACCCCTTAAAGGCAAACCCACATAACTTGGGGGTACCCACCCAAGTAACAAACATGTCAAACATAAAGGCAGCTGTACCTATACCAAAGCCAGTGAACCATGCATTAGAAAGGCGGCCAAACAAGAAATGTCCTCCCATCCCCTGCCCAGGGGATGGGAATTCAGGGTTTCTACCAATATTCTTTTAGACCCACATCCTTCATCAACATATCCCAGCTAGAATTAAATCTACATTTTAGAAAAATACTCTGAAGGGAATGAGGAAGAAGTTTTGGAAGGAGGAGGCAAGAGAAACAGGAAGTCAATAAGAAGATAATAAACTACAGTGGCTTTATAAGCAACATAAGGGACCCAGGGTCAGAGGAATGTTTTCTTATTGGTAAAAAGTGTGACTTAGGATAACTAGCCATGAATGTATGCACCTAACAACATAGCCTAAAAACATGAAAAGCAAATTGCATTGAAAATCCAAGAAGTAAAAGACAAATTCATAATTGCAGTGAAAAATATTAACACCCCTCTCTCACAAATCAAAAGAAACAAAAATGTCAAATAAATAAATAAAAAGATGAACAATTCCTATGGTAATGAAAGAAAATACACCCAAGAGATATAAGAAAATAAGGTTTTACTTTTCAGGTTGGCAAAACAAATTGACGGCTGATCCTATACAGGGCTGTCAAGTGTGAGGAAAAACACTCTCATACACTGTTGGTTAAATAAACAGCCAAAGTCCTTTGGAGAACAAGTTAGCAGAATCTTTCAAAATTAAAAATGAACATGCCACACATGAATGTCCACACATAAGACAGTGTCCGACAGATGCACATGAAACAGCCAACAGAGGCTGCCTTGGTTGAGGAGAGTGAGGTTCGGGGAGGTTCGGGGCTGGGGCTTGTGTGTGGGGGGGGGGGTTGGCTCTATATACATTTATATAATCCATAAATAATACATTCAACTGTTGTGTACTTTCTTTAAGTTAAAAAAGACTTTAAAAATACATTAGATATGGCTGTTAGAAAATCATAGGAAACAACTGTAAATTTCAGTATAGTGTTTCCTATGACGTGGTGGGAATGGTAGATGCAGTGAATTAAGACCATTCCTCCCAGAAGCCTGGGGGGAGAGGAACAGGGAGAGGAAGGAGCAGGGAAGTAGGTTTAAAAAGGGGATCTTCACTCAACATTCAGCCCCAGCAAATGAGTCCCTCTGGTCCTGTGCCCCTATATCCTTAAAGAATCTTGTTCCATGTCCCGCCAGCAGGCTTGATTGTAGGTAGGAAGCATGTTAAGTTCTGGCAGTCAAATTTATAGGTTTTAAAAACAAATGTCCTGGTATATCTCTTTCCTTTATAAGACATTTTACTTCCTGACTCTGTGTGTGTGTGTGCGCGTGTGTGCACATGCACACGTGTGTGTGTTTAAAAATTGCTTTAATCAACAATTGCAGAATGGTTCTAATGAAAAACATGTAGCAAAATGTCAGCAATACTCCATAAAATGGTCTCCTTTGCACACTGGCCCAAACGACTAATTAAAAGAATGTCATTATTTGGCAAAATGATGTTGTTATATTGGGAATTCTACTACCACACAAGCAACTCACAGAAGAGAGATTGGGTTAGGGCCAGTTGGTGGCACTGGAGAATTCCAAAATTTTTCCTTATGTTTATGTGTTCAGGTGGTTATGATAGGGACAGCTGTTAATTGCATAAGATGCAAAATACTGGCAAAAGGATGGAGTTCGCTAGTGGTGGAATATCAGATGGTTTCTGGAGACATTAACAGTGCCAAATAGCCATCTTAACTGTCAGCAAGAGAAATCTTTACATGTGTCAAGACAAGTGTTGGAGGGCATCTCCAGCTGGGATTTTTCTTGCTAATGTCCAGTAATGTTTGGTAGACACTTCATACTGTGCACCTTGGAACTTCAGAGGGGCCTTGTCGATCCCTCTGGGCAGCCTGTGGACCCTTCCAGTCCTGGCAAGCACTAGGGGATAGTGGGCTGGTTGGTGTGCAGAACAGTATGTTGGGTGCAAAATACTTGTGTGTGTTGCAGGTATCAGAATGCACTAAATTGTTACTCATCAATCTGGAAGAAGTTAGTGCACTTTCCTTCAATATCAATCTATGCATGGTAGTTCAACACCTTTGGAAACCCCTTTACCACAGCTCCTTAACCTGGCTGAAAGTTACTGTACATACAGTTATTTCTGCTGGTTTTAATGATGTTGGCTATAGGTAAGACTGGGGCAGGACAGTCTCTCTGCCCTAGGGTATCTGCTCAGTAGATCTGGCCACCAGGAACACAGGAGATATGCAGTTTGAAGACCACCATCCACTTCACCTGGCTAATTGAAACTTGGCTGAAATGTCTCTGTGCTTGTTCCAGAGGCCAGAAAAATAAAGGTTAATGAGAGGCCAGTCGGTATACTGGTCTAAGACAGGCCTTCTCAGACTTGACTGTGCATGTGAACCACCAAAGAATTTTATTAAAATGCAGATTCTGATTCAGTAGATTTGAAGTGAGGCCTGAGATCTGGCATTTGTAACAAATCCCAACTGATGAGAAGGCCAGGGGTATATGGGTCACACTGAGAGTCATAAAGTCTTAGAGCAGACCTGACCTTGAATCCGAGGTCTGCCACTTACCAGCTATGGGCACATTATTTAAGTGCTCAGGGTGGAAAGTGAGGAATTGGAAGGGCGTAGGAGAGGGAATGAAAAAGGAAGCCTGGCTGAAGTCAGAGAATCAGCCAAGAGGAGAATCCCAAGCTGGGGAGATGCGAGTGGGAAGAGAGGAGGCAGGGCTGTCTACAATGAAACGTGTGAAAATGGCAGTGGCATTGGCAACCGTTTGTTAGAGAGTGACCAGGTCACAATGAGTGTGTGGAAAAGATTCCTCTATTCTGAGGGCAAGGACTTCACCTCACAATCACCACTGTATTTTCTAGCACTTGGTAGAATTTAGGGCACATCATCCACACTCCAAAAAGATTGGTTCTTGACTAAATTAACACATTAGATATGGAAAGAGACTTGAAGAGCAACTCGTCCAAGGATCTATATTCACAGCTGACGAAAGAGTGCCTGGAGCAGCTGAGACCCACCCAACGTCACACGACCAGGGTATGGTCTTGTGTAGAGACCTGAGTCGGCCTTTCATAGCTGCAAATTGGCCATGTTTCCTGTGGAAGGTCTGGTGGGGTGTTTCTGGTTAAAATATACATAGACTGATTTGTTTTCTTAAGACACTTTTGCTAAGAGAAATGCCACAAACCCGCATCTTGGCCATAAAAGAAAGCAATAGCAAATCTTCATCTGAATCATAGAGCCACGTGTGGTATACTCCCTGCGGCCTATGCACACGTTTCAAGGAGGTGAAATAGGATCAATGAATTTCTTTGTTAATCTTGATATTTGCAGGAAGCAAATGAACCAAGTGCTCTGCAAATCATTGGCTTTAATCTTCGGAATTACTTATACTACCATTTAGGAGAGTTTTGTTTTCTGGGGAGATTTGCACACAGCAGGCAGCAAACATTCTAATTGCTGTTAAGTACATTTGGTGTAATATGTTGGGGAAAATATAGTCGTTGAATCAGTTAAGCATGAACACACATGCTCACGGGCAGAATGCAAGTTTGCACACAGACACACTCACCAGAAGTGTTTTAGTCACAGAGATCTCATACAGGAAGACAGGCTGCCTCTTCTAGACACTAACAGCACCTGGGTCCAGCCATGGTTTAATCTCATAAACAAATGCCCAAATTGTGCTTAACCTTTTATATTCCTCTCTGCCTACTCTCATTTTGAGTTCATTTTCAGTCAAGATGCAACACTATTTATAACATATATTGTGCAGCAGTCATAGGATTTGCAACCTGAAACAGAAGGCACTCAATCTCTGAACAGGAGTAGATTTTAAATGGAACTCAATGTCACAGTTATTTTATTCTGCCAAGTATTATCACCACGCGTGCTCACTTCTCCTACTAGGTTAAAAACTCCTTGCAGTCAAGCAACATGTCTTGGTTATTTTCACATTCCTCAAGCTCTTAGCTGTGTGTCTACCACATAGTTCAATATGCAATCTCTACTTGTTGAACTGAATTTAAGATTCTTCCCAAGTAACGAGAAGGAACAAAGAAGAACATGCAAAGGGAAAGGAACCTTCAAGACCATCTTAGGTCACGGGAATTTATGTTAGTGGGTTTCAGGTGCTTAAACTTATCAGAAGATGCATGCTGATAAAGCTTGCTGACTCCCAATTCACAGCTGAAATGCAGGACTCAAAAAAAATTTTAATAATAATCCAGCCCTGGGTTGATTTCCATTTATATCACTGAAACCAAATTAGGTCTTCCAGGCAAGTGTGAAATAATTCATTTAGCCCTGGTGCAAAAGCAGCACTTTAAAACTCAGACAAGTTGTAGCTAAGTGAATAATTTACCCATAATGAAGAGAAAGGCATAGTGTGGTGAACTGACTTCTGATTAATGGGACATCACTAGCCAACCCATACACAGGGCCAAGTTCCAAAGAACTGAAATACTATGTTGCACCATCTGAAATTTCCATTTGTGGTCAAATATCAGCAACTTCATAAAGCTCAACCAAATACAATGAAAACACACACAGTACTCAGGTAAATCTACTGAACACAATTTGATATTCTAGGTGTTTCATAAGGACATTTAGTAAACTCATTTGTTTAAAAATGAGTTCATCTGATCATCCAGATATTAAGACTACCAATTCAGATAAGATGTGACCTCCACCATCAAGTCTCATATGTAATAGGAAGAAATGTGACTTCCTGTTCAGATGAGTCACTGAAGCAGACACCAAAGGAACTAATTTGTGAAGGAAAAATCATTTTCCAAGTTCCCAGGAACATGGCCTTGGAACAGCAGTTATCATTCCAAATACAGCAGACAGAGCATGGGAAATTGACCATATATATATATGGCAGACACGAAAATGCTTTGTTTTTACTAAATCTCAGATATCAGATTGCTATTTGTTCCTCACTTCTATTAGGAGGGTATAAAAATTATATATGGAGAATTTTTTTTCAAGCTTCCATTAACTCTTAATTTCCTGCATAACTCTTTCTTTTTTTTAATTGTGACACTGGTTAACAAAATCCAGTAAGTTTCAGGTGTACGATTTAACAGTGATATTTGCAAATATATATATTTGCATTGTGTGTTCACCATCCATAGTTAGATTTCGGTCATTACATATTTGACCCTTTTTATCTCATTTGCCTTACTCCTCCCCCATCCCCCCTCTGTTAACCACTAGTCTATTGTCCATGTCCATGAGTCTGTGTTTGTTTGTTCTGATCATTTGTTGCTTTTAGGTTTATATCCCACAAATAAGTGAAATCATGTGGTTTCAACTTTTTCTATTCGGCTAATTTCTCTTAGCATGATTATCTCAAGGTCCATCCACATTGTCGCAAATAGCAGTATTTCATCTCTTCTTATAGCTGAGTAATATTCCACTGTATATATGTACCACAGCTTCTTTATCCAATCATCTATCACAGGACACTTCAGTTGCTTCTATGTCCTGGCCACTGTGAATAATGTTGCTATAAACATTGATGTGCAAATATCTTTTCAGATATGGGTTTTCAAGTACTTGGGGTAAATATCCAGTAGAGGGCTTGCTGGGTCATACGGTAGAACAATTCTTAGTTTTTTGAGGAAATTCCACACTGTTTTCTATAGCAGCTGTGCCAATTTGAGGTCCCACCAGCAGTATATGAGGGTTCCTTTTTCTCCACATCCTCTCCAACACTTGTTATTACTTGTCCTGTTGATAACAGCTATTCTAATAGGTATGAGATGGTATCTCATTGTCATTTTATTTGCATTCCCCTAATAGCTAGCAACATAGAGCATCCTTTTGTATGTTTGTTGACCAATTGTATGTATTCTTGGGAGAAGGGTCCATTCAGGTCCTCTGCTCATTTTTTAAATGGATTGTTTGTTTTTGTTGTTGTTGTTATTAAATTGCATGAGTCTTTGTATATTTTGTATATTAGGCCCTTATCAGAGGCATTGCTTACACATATATTTTCCTATTTAGATGGTTGTCTCTTTACCTTTTTGACGGTTTCTTTTGCTGAGCAGAAGCTTTTTAGTTTGATGTAGTCCCATTTATTTTTGCTTTTTTTACTTTCATTGCTTTTGAGGTCAAATTCATAAAAGTCCAAGGTCCGTGAGTTTAGTTCCTATATTGTCTCTTTACTTTGTTGACAGTTTCTTTTTCACTCTGGAGAAAATTTTAAGTTTTTTTTCTGATGGCTATAATTAACATCAAGAAATGAGTGATCCTGGTAGAAGTTACCAGTGACCAATAACTTCTTGTTGAACGAATATATAAATGAATGACACAATGGGGCCCATCAATATTACGTGAGTTATCCAAAGTCTCCAAAATTTCTGGTTGGAATTACTGTAGCCAACGGTAGTCATTCTTGTATCTGATTTTATAGCCTTTATCATCTATGTCAGTGATTCTCAAACTTTAAAGAGCGTAAGAACCATCTGAGGTGTCACTCAAGCTACATACTCCTGGGCCCCACTTTTGAAATTTTAATCCAGTCTATACAGAGTGGAGCTCCACAGATGTAGGAAAACACTCCCATCAGCATGAACCTTGAACTTAGTATCTCCCAACTTAAAAACAGCATGAAAATTTTGGGGTCCATAAATTCAAACCTCTCAATGCAGTCTCCAAAATAATAATACGTAACAACTAAAAGAAAAAAACAAATAAAATTATAGCATTACTGTAAGACAGAGAACCCCTAAAAGCTTTGAATTATCTTTAAATAGAAACCTTTTTTAAAAAGGGGTTGAGATCTTAACACCAAAAAAATAGAATTTGAGCCAAAAAGCATTAAGTGTAATGAGTTAAATGCTGAAAGCCACAGTTCATAGTGAAGATATAATAGGTTTTCATATCTATGCACCAAAAAATATAGCAATCATCTTTATGAACCAATACAGTGAAGCACAAGACATAGGCAGTACCACAAATAATAGAAAATATTAATGCCCTACACTTTTAATTTATTTAAAAATGAGTTCAAGATGCAAATCAAAGAGACAAGATGTAATATATGTTATAAATAGCATTGCAAATCAAAGAGACAATGAGTACAAATATAGAAAACTAAAGTAATATGATCAATAAGAAACTCTACTCCCCCCAAAATAGACAATACACCTCCTTTTTAACCTCAGGCAAAGAGTTGTAAAAACTAATCACAAAGGAAACATTAGTACATTTCAGAAAACATAAATGTTACAAACAACATGCTCCGGTCACAATGCAAAAAAAAAATAAAAATTATTAATATATTTTTTAAAAGCCATTGACCTGGAAATTAAAAAAGAAAACTACTAAACAAATAGTGAGTCAAGGGTAAATACAAACCAAAATTAAAGAACTTATAAAAAACAATGATAATAATAAACAAAAAAATCTTTCAAGCAATAAGAATATTCAAAACTTTAAAATCTTTCAGCAATAAAAATACTTGAATTTCATTATCAGCTCAGAAAGCTAAAAAATAAAACAAAGTAAACCAAAAGGAAACACAAGGAAGGCAACAGCAAATAAAAAAGCAGAAAGCAATGAGTTAGCAAATAGAAAAATACAAGATCTAATTAATAAATCAAAATTTTAGTTTTAAAAAGTAACTAACAAATTAAGGCAACCTTTAGCTAATTTAATCAAGAAAAAAAGAAAACAGAAATATATAAAATGAAAAATCAAAGGAGAAAATAACCATTGAAACAATTTAAAAAAAGAGAGAGAGGAAAATTTGAAGAGGCCTGTGTAAATAGCTTTGAAAGCCTAGATAAAATGGACAATTTCCTAGGGAAAGGCAGTTTACCAAGCTTGACCTCATCAGAGGCAGAAACCTTTAGCAAACTTATTTCCCCAGGAGAAATAGAGAAAAACATCAAGGAATTACTGCATAAAAAATCATCAGGACCAGATGGTTTCACAGGTGAAGTCCAACAAACTTTCAAAAACCAGATAGTAATGCTCCATAAATTGAAAAGAATAAAAACTTTCTAATTCCTTTCATGATGTATTGATACCTAAACCTCTTAAGGACAGTACTAAAAGAAAGAGAGAGAAAGAATTACAAATACTGATGCAAAAATTCTACATAAATTATTAGTGAATATCACATTAAGAAAATAATACACTATGACCTAGTGGAAATTATTCCATGGATGCAAATTTGGTTTATTATTAGGAAATCCAATAATGTAGTACATAATGTTAACAGATATGAGAAAAAAAATCAATGATTATCTGAATAGATACTGAAAACACTGAAAAGCCTTCAACAAATCTAATTCATCCCAATAAATAAATAAATAAATAAATAAATAAATAAATAAATAAATAAATAAATAAATAACTCCAGAAAATGGGAATTGATGAATACTTTCATAGCATGGTAAACAACAATACCATAGTCATGAAGCCAACTTCTCACTGAACAGGAAAACACTAGAGGCATTTCTATTAATGTCGGAAACTTGCTCTACTAATTCTACGGTATACTGAAAGGATCAGGAAATGTAATTGTCTACCAAGCAGGCTCCACCTTTAACCAAGTGATCAATATTAAGACCACTAGTAATGACACAAATAGATCTCATGTGTGTCCTCATAAGATGTACTGAGATGAACAAATCACTTTCGTAGTATTCCTGAGCAATAGTATGGCCCAAATCTAATTCTGAGAAAGTAGATAAATTCGATTTGAGAGACATTTTTCAAAATAACTGGACTATAGTCTTCAAAATGTCAATGTCTTTAAAGACAAAGAAATACTGAAGGACTGTTTCAAAACAAAATCATGACAATAACACATGATCTAGGACTTTCTTTTTCTATTTATGCACATTATTGAGACAATTGGTAAAATCTGAATAAGGTTGGCAAATAGGTAATACTGTCATATTGTGCTGTGGTTGTGCACGAGAATGTCATTGTTCTTAGGATACACACAGTGAAGTATTTGAAGAGGAAGAGGCATCATGTCTTCAGTTTATTCTCATATAGAGAGATAAATATTGTAAAATGTTAACAACATTTGAGGAATCTGGGTAAAGGGCATGTAGAATTTTTGTACTGTTCTTGCAAATTTTCTGTAAGTCTGAAGTTATGTTAAAATAAAAACTTTTAAATGAACTATAAAGATAGTAATAACAATCCCCTTTGATTCCTAGAGCTCTTAGACACAATCCCATGACTTTGCTACCACACAATAAAATTTGTCAAAAGTAGTCAATTTGCTGTCTCCATTTCCTGCCTCCCATTCATTCTTTAACCAACCCCAAGCAGGGTTATATACCCTTGTCAAGATCATCAATGAACTCCTATTGCCAATCTATTGCACACTTCTTCTGGCATCTCAGCACCACTCACGGCTAGTCATGCCTTCTTTCCGGAAACACTCTCCTCTCCTGGATTCCACATTACTACATTCTTCTGAATTTCTTCCTTCTTCATTAGCTGTTCCTTCTCCACATTTTTTAAAAATTCCTCTCCTCTTTCTATGCTCTCAATGTGGGAGTCATACTCATCTGGTTCTGATGTAGCACTCAATCCTGGATCCTGCTTCATCTCCAGCTCTCAGTGATTTTAGCTTCAATGGCTATCTCTATGCTGACACCTCCACAGGTGTTATCTCCAACCCCAAACTCTCTTCTGAGCTCTAGATTTACAAGTCATTCAGTCACCTGTTTGATACCTCCAATTGTATAATTAAAAGTTAAATCAAATATAACATGCCCAAAGTAGAATTCTTAAACACCTCCCCAAATGTTTTTTGGTCTTCCCCCATAGTAAGTGGCACTACCATCCACCTGTATGTTTCCATCTAAAACCCAGCACTCTCCCTTGATTACTTCCAACTTAGACCTCTGTCACCTGTGTGCCATATCACTATGCTCAACCGAGTTGGGGAATCTTACCTGAACTACCCTCTATACTAAACTCCTGGATTCACTCTTGCTTTCTATAGCCCATATCCCAACAGCATTCAGAATAATCTTTTAAAAATATAAACCAGATCATGATACTTCCTTATATCTACTCATCAGTGGCTTCCATTACTATAAATACTAAGTTCCTTACAGCTAATAATAAAGTACCACAAACAGTGTGGCTTAAAACAACAGAAATAGCATGAATGTATTTTCTCACAGTTCTGGAGGCTAGAAGTCTGAAAGCAACATGTCAACAGGGCCATGCTCTCAAGGCTGTAGGAAAGGTGACTGCTGGCAGTCCTTGGTGTTCCTTGGCTTGTACATGCATCACTCCACTCTGCCTTTGCCTTCCCATAGCTTTCTGTGTTTGTCTTTCTGTGTCTGTCTGTGTCTCTGTCTCTCTTCTTCTTATAAAGACACCAGTCATTTTGTATGTAGGGCCCAACCTAATATAGCATGGCATCTTAACTAATTTTATCTGAAAAGACCCAATTTTCACATAACGTCAACATCGGAGGTTCAAAATGACCTGAAGTGTGTGTGTGTGGGGGGGGGTGGTTAGGTACACTATTCAACCCAATATGCCACTTTCATTCCCACTGGAATAAATCCCAGATTCTTTATCATTGCCCACAGTTCTGCATGATCTGGTTCTTACCTACCTTTCCATTCTCCTCAAACCATTTATCAATATCTCCTATCAGTTCCTAAATAAAGCCAAGCCCATTCCAAACTTAGGGCTTTTCTAAGAACTGTTCTTTCTGTCAGGCAAGTGGTTTCTGCCAGTAGCTTGAGTTGCTATAAGAGCCCATTCTTATCTCCTCTACTTCCTCAGTGGACCTTCTCTAAAGTACACCCTCATTTCCAGTTACTCAATACATTAGCACCCTATTTATTTACTTCAAAGCACTTAACACTATCTATAATTACCTCGTATTTACTTTTTTTGTTGTTTATCATGTCTCGCATTATAATCTCAGCATCTAGCATAGTACCTAGTACAGGGGAGCTGATCAATGAGTATTTACTGAGTGAATCAATAAATTCAAATGAGTACAGAGACTGTACCATATACTAGTGGTATAGCTCCCACAGCACCTGCCAATGGCTATCTACATAGCCCTTGAAAATGTTCGTTAAAATCAATTAATAAACTCTGTCAATTTTTTATAAGCTACAATTTATGTCTACACAAGAATTTTGATCAGACTTTACGTTATAAGACAAAGACAGTGGCTCTAATTCTGCCACCAGAGTTCCAAACATCTATTAAGAATTATGGGCAGTGACTCCATAGTGTGGTGGTTAGCTCATCTGCTTTACGTGCAGAAGGTTCGTGCCCCAGCTGGAGCCACGAACTATACCCTGGGTGTGCCAGGCTCTAGGTGTGCACCAGGAGCAAGTGGGAGGAGACACCCCACCTTCAGAGATCTAGTTCTTAAGGGGAAATGGCAACACCCATAGGTAATGGGTAGAAGTTGCAGAGGGGAGAATTGAAAGAGGGGGGGGAAGAATTATGTATCTAGCACAGCACAGTCCAAGACTAATCATATTTCTGATTATCAAATATTGCTTAAGCAGATCCACATGCAAAGAGGGACCTGTATTCACCATGATGAAGATAAGCATTAGCTTATATAACTTTTTTGAGGTTATATTATGAATAGGACTGTGTTACTAAAAATTTTATTTGTGTCCATAGAACATTTGAGAGTTATAGAAAGCTCAATAATATTATCAAGGGTCAATTGTACAACAAGGTGCTGCCCATAGAGGCATACCACATTACTACATCATCGTAACATGTACCATTAAAGGAATTTTCACAGAATAATAATTTGCAGTACATCTACTTGAAGCAATTTTGTATTTATTTATTCAATTGAATTATTTATGTTATTCATAATGAAATGAAATTCAAACAGCATTGGTTCCATCACGTCTTCCTTTGCTTTCATTTGGTTTTCCTCATATGACTATTTTTATGTAAATGAGGTTATGATGACATTAAACATTTTCTACTGATTTTCCAAGAACAAATATGTTCCCTCCATATGCCACAGCTTTCTTTTTCCTGCATCCATCCTCAAAGCTCTGTTGGCTGATCAGAATTTCTTCTAAATTAACTCCAAGGACATTCCATCTATAATACTGATGAGCCTGTCTCCCTCTGCAGTGCACATATAGCAATCCCATTAATACCTGAATTTAGCCCATTTCACCCATTCCACCAGAAGCCTTATTTATCCCCCCAGCTCTTACAGAGCTGTAAATCTCACCTTGTTATAAAGCATTGTGGCACTTCCCTACTCTACTCACAGAGCAAAAACAACGAAGAGCTCCACACATAAAAAAGGTGTTGTGATTGCAGGAATGTTTGCCTCTATTGATTATATTCAGGGCTGAGAAACAAATCTTTTCAGGAAAGTATTTCACATAACTACCCACTAGACAAATCAGAGTAGAATTCAGCAGGCTGCCTACACTGGACTCATGCAGACTAGCTGGAGCTTTCTTGGTGTGTGTGTATGTGTGTGCGTGTGTGTTTTAATTCAGATGCACTACCAGAGTGAGGGGCAGAATAATCCCCTAGAAATACATATAGGGGATTATAGAGTCTAGAGTCTAGAGTCTCCAGTAATAGGCATTATGGAAATTTCTGATCATTACATGAGGTGAGCTATCCTACAGTTCTCAAGTGCCTACAATTTTTACGTAAAGCAACAAAGGGCTACAGAAGCAAGAATAACCATTTCTGTAAATCTCAACGATGGTTTGATTTAAGATTATAAATCAAGAATCTCATTTCCCATAAATACATCTGCATTTAGGTAATGTGAATTTGGAACTCAGTGACTCTGGAGGTTGTAAACAGGTCACAGAGCAGATCCATTTGCATAGATACGACAAACTTCACATTGGTTTCTAGCCACTGATTTCAAGTTCCTCATGCAAGAAATTGAAATTCGTCCAGAAAGCTCTCTAGAACAGAAATGGAGGGAAATCTTTTCTGCAACCTTGCTATAATGCATTTAGATGAGAATCCTTTCAGAATCCAATAAAAGTTTAAATTAATTTTGCCAACTCATAAATTTTTGGAGCCAGGCTGACATTGCCTCTAGCAAAAGTGGGAATCCTTTCTTAAAAATTAGCAAAGTCACTGACCCCTGAAATATCTATGATGTCTCTTGTACTGCAAATAGCATCATGGCTTCATATTATCTTTCTATTCTACATTTCTGTGTTTGAAACACTCCCAAAGACTTGTCAACAATTTCATGAGATACAACAAAATTCTAAAAGGAAAATAATTCAAAATGAGGTTGGTTATTATTAATTCTCATTTATTAAATCGAGAATGGGATGGGAAGGAACACGTGGAGACAGAGGGAAGTGACACAAGGTAAACCAACAACAAAGGATTGGAACTTCCCCAAGCGTGGAAACCCCTGTTCTGTCCTGACCCTCATTTTATCTTCCACCTGTCTCTATTCTTGGAGAATCTCAAAAGATGCTGAGACCCCAGGATGCTCAAATTTTCAAATTAAGAATCACTTGGGGGGCTTGGAATATGTGGATTTACAGCCTCTGTTCTGATCTACCAACTCAGCAGTAGAGCCAAAGACGACATTCTTAACCAGTAGCCCTGGTGAGTCAAATGCAAGGTTCACACCTCCCAAAACATGATAGGCCTGCTGGTTCTCAATCTTGTGAAAAATTTGGGTCAATTGGGATGCTTCTTAAAAATAATTTAATACCGATGTTTGGGCCCCAATCTCAGGGATTCTGGTTTGCTTGCTCTTATTTTTAAGACTGGGCATCCTAACCTTAAAAGCTCCCTAGGCAATTTCCATATGCAGTAGAGGCTGAGAAGCACTGGTATAGGGAGACGAGATGTCTATACACAGTCATGTGGGCCCTGCAGAGAGTCTACCTTTTTCACGTGTGTAACTTCTGATGCTTTATACTCAAAGAACATTCCATTTCTCAAAAAAAAAAATCATATTTATCCTAAGATTTATATCATTTCATAGCAGGCAGGAAATGATGATAAAACTGAGCCATTTGTCTCTTGACTATAACAGTTGGGGATACTAAGACAGGAGCATCTGATTGAGGCAACAAAGGGTTTTGTTTGTGCTGCCCAGACCCGAGAACAGCCTGCAGATGAGGCAGCCAAGCCCTCACCCTCTCCCCGCTGCCCCCATCCATGGTCAGCCTCTGGGGCTCAGTCAAGCTCTACATTGGAGTAACTTCACAGAAAATTTCAAAAATGAAAACTTCACTGAGAACACAGGAATTCTGCAGACAATACCACAACGGAAGAATGACTAATCTTTCAAAACTCTCCACATCCCTTCAGAGATTCTCAACATATGGAATTAATTCATACAAAGTGGCCAAGACTTCAGACCAAGAACTCTGTTGGGCTCGGCAACCTACATTTTTAGCAAATTCCAAAGACCTCACTTAGAGAAATACTCTAAAATGTGCTTCTTAATATTCATCCCTTTTCAGGGAAAAGTTATTTTAATATGTGGGGGGAAATCATTTCAACTTGTGAAAAAGCAAGAACACATATATTATGTTTTGGTCCCACCATTATCAATGATGGCAAAGGAGAAGCAGGAAGCAGCTAATCCCATCTTGCCAGCTTCCTAGGCCTCCAGGGCACTGAGACTGACCTTCCTCAGTGCAGAGACTGTGGTGACTCCCAATGTCCAGCCTTCTAATTCTGCCTCAAAGAGCCTTAGGAAGCAAGCATGCCCTTCTCAGGCACTCACCCCAGCCTGGTATCTGTCTCAGGCCAGATCTCCTGAATTTCTGTGCCAACCTGGGGACAAGGAATGCTACTTACCCTAGATCTGATTTTTTCCATGTAAGAGTGAGACAAATACTTATACCCCATATTTCAGGTAGATGCTTTCCAGAAGATTCTGTCATCACATGCAAGATGTTTTAAGGATAGAGGTATGTATGGAAAAGGATCTTTAAAAATAACTGCAGCCAATCTTTATCAATTTGATATCAATAATGAGAAAGGCTGAGTCTAATGCCTGGTATATCAGTCTATATGGTTCATATGTAACAATTGATTTACCCTCCACAACAATTCTGTAAAGTAGGTATCATTACATCACCGTTTTACACATGGGAAAAGCGAGGCAGAGAAAAGTTAAATGATTTGTCAAAGGTTGCACAGCCAGAAAAAGACAAAGCTGGGATCAGAACAGACAGATTTCCAAGTCCAAGACCTCTAAGAAAAACTTATTAAGGTTTTTAAGTAATCCAGGCATGCTCTTCAGACAGAGGGAACCCATAAAAGTAAGAGCCACATTCCCCCATAAATACTTCCGGAATTATCACCCTCACATATTAAAAGGGAGGGCACCCCCCCACTTGCACACTTCCCATCACTCTGCTGCCCCACAGCTGAATGAGGCCCAGCTGTGACAAAAAGTCCCTCCTGGTTGCGCCTCTGGGTTAAATCAACTCAACAATAATACATTTCCTAAACCTAATCATATTTTTAAAATACATTTTTCCTGAATTAAAAAAAAAATGCCGTATCCCTTAAAGAGGGTTTCAACTATACTACACTACACACCAGAGACCTTAATGGGCAACAGTTAATCAAATTCAAATACAGCCCCTGCAGCAGTGGAATTTTTGTTACAGGTGGAAGGGGCAAAAGGGACCAAGGGAAGTAAACCAGGGAAGTAGACACGCATGCAGGCACACACACATACACACAGTTCCTCAGAGAAACTGCCCTGTAGCCAAGACTCAGAATTTCTTCTTCTGATGTCAGCAATGCGGAATAGGAGGGTCCACCCCACAGTCATAGAAGAATATGCAGGGCAGTGCCTGAAAAGGTGCTTCGGTGTGGTATAGAAGGGCACAGGCCTGGAAGACACACACATAGCTAGGTTTGAAACTGGGCTCCAGCACTGACTAGCTGTGTGACCTCAGGTAGGTTGCTCAACCTCTCCAAACCCGCTTTTCCTCATTTATAAACAGAGATGGTAACAGCTACTTCAGAGAGTGGTTAAATTTAAACGAGATCAATAAAACATGCAGCACAGTGACAAAAACATAAAAGGCAGTCAATAAAAGAGAATAATTACTGTAGTTAGTGATTCAGAGACACTCCTAAGCATGTACCTGTATATTATTTCAACCAACAAGTATTTATTGGATAGCTTATCTTCTGTGCCCACGTCTATAAAGAGGAAGTTTAACAAAGGATTCCTGACCTCCTTTAAGGTGCTTTCATTCTATTTGAAATCTAACCTGTGAGCCACGGGATAGCTATCATCTAAGGAATGTTTTGGGGGTGGGGCGAGGGGGAGCCCACTCACAGTTTCAATAATCAGATGTTTCCTTTCCACAGGGAGTGAGGGTAACATAGGGGTCCTTGAGTTGCATCTTGACCAATGAGCAGATTCATTCCACTAAATCATAACACCATAACTCATAAACTCGCATGGCTCACACGCGACACAGGCTCGACCTAAACTACCCACTGCATCTGGATAATTCCCAAATCTCCATGGTCAGCACAGACACCACTCCTGACTTCCAGACCCAAACATGCAGCTGTCCACTGGACATGGCATGAGGATGGTCCACAAACATCTCATGCCATATGTGTCCAAACAGACACTGTCGGAATGTAATAGGTTAGAACTGGTGGTAATAAAGGAAAGAGGAGACTTTCTGAGTGAAGCAAAATGAATTCCAAAGAAACTTGACATCTGGATTTATAAGCAGGAGGCCAAAGGAGAAACTGAAGATAACAGTAGTAGAAACTGCCCATAAATTACCTACACAGTGTGGGAAGAGGAGGCAAGCCATAAAATGTATTCATGGACCTCAGCAGTGGCTTTATAAACATGGGCAGGTTTCTGTGCTGCTAGGTGTTCCCTCCCTGATATTATGAGGTAATTGGGCACACAGATCATTAATATGCCATATGGTATAGAACAGTATATCTTGGCAAGGGAAAGAAGTGAAGGTGCCTTGTCTGGCTTCTGGTATCACCAAATGTTACCTCCTCACTCACACATGCATAGCCAAGTAATGAAGAAAGCTGGACAAATTTGCCTCATGTGGTGACCTCAAGAAAACCCATAACCATGGGGAACCCCTGGATAAGCAGAACTGTTATCTTCCCCACAGAACATGAACCTCTGCAGGAGTCTCTTTACTGGCTAATGAAATCACTGTCTCCCAAGCTAGAAACTTCTGATTGCACTCATTTCACCCATACGTAATTGTTTGCCTCATTCTGCTGATTCTCGGAAAATTTTTCTTGAATCTAGCCATTCCACACTATCTCTTCTTAGTCCCTGGGCGGCTACAGAGAAATAGCTGCCATGAACACCATATGACAATAATAAAACACTCACTGTAGTATTAGAAATCTTTTTTCTTCTCTCTATTGGGCAGTGCCTAGCACATAGTTGGTGCTCAACAAATGCTGAGTGGATGGAGACGAGACTTACAATTAGCCATCCTGACACCAGCCTCCATCTCCTCTAACTCGTCCTCCACATTTCTCCCATAGTTAGTCATGATTTAAAAAAAAAAAAAAACAGATCATAACCATAATACCATCTTGCCTCAAGTCCTCCACTGGCATCCACTGAAACGAAGCCCCCCACCCGCACACTGACACACAAGGTGCTGTGCAAAGCTCCAAAACCTCTTCTTCCACAATTTACTCTGGAACTCTACACTTCAGCCAAAGATTTTGTGCTGTTCCCTAAAATCCAAGAACTCTTCCAGTCCTTCTGCACAGGCTGTTCTTTCTCTCAAATTCCCTGCATTCTCTTTACAGGAAAAATTCCTGCTCACTGTTAAGACACAGTTCACCTCTGTGCTGCCCTCTGGCTCTCCCAGGATAGCTCATTCCTTACTTAGTTTCTAAGGCCCTCTGAGAGCAACCCAAAGGACTGTGTACAGTCACCTGCCGCCCCACCCTCCTCTGACTTCCTAAGAAACTGAGATGTACCTTGCTCTTCACCATGCTGCCAGCACAGTGCCTGGAGAATTGGAGACTTCAGTCAAAAATTATTTAAAATATTTTTTTACAACAAGGAAAAAGAAAGACAAAGCATTATAGACCAAAGGAATAACACAGAGGCCCAGTTACATATATAAAAAGCATAAAGTGTATTACATTTAGCACCTCCAAATAAGAGGAAGAGTTATTTACAAAAATATTTTTGAAAAACTCCTTTGAAAAAAAAAATGAACAGACATTTTAAACAAAAGATACATGCTTTGTACCATATTTCAAAATAAATTCTACATGGATAGAGAAGTGATATTTAAGAGCCATGGAAAAGCAACACAAACCATAATAGAATATTTATAAATATTCTGAGGGATGATATGTTTCTCAGCTTTAAAGCAGTGAAGAAATGAAAATGGAAAGATTGACAGCTTGGGGTTCATACAAATTTAAAATATCTGTCCAGTGGAAGAAAAAAATCACAGAATTAAAGTAAAATAAAAAAAACCCAGCATTTTGGAATCCATCTGCATGAAATATACCTAAAAATTCATTTATATTTATAATAGAAACAGTTTTCTCAAGAGTACTATAAAAAACAAGAAGAATTAAAGCAACACAATGTTTATATAAAGTTACAATGAAATTAGCCAATTTAAATCTAAATTTGGGAGAGCTTTCTGGAACCTTCGCAAGAAGGATCTTGCCCATTGGGGGATAACGTCTCCTGGGCGTGGACTGCACAAGAAGGTGGAAGCTATTCTGGTCCCAGATAGCATCCTCCTTTCATACCCACAGGGCTCATGTATCAAAGAAGCAGCTTCAACAGCCAAGGCCCTTACCACCCTGTGATGGCAAGGATTAATTTGAAATTAACAAAGATTAATCTGGTAACTTCTGCTATGGGGCCCAGAATTCACAGTGGTGCCCCTGGTTACGATGTATGGTCTGTTGGCAAGCTCTCAAATGTATCTCTAATTTTACCTTCGAATTCCTCCTCCACAGAACAGCCAGAATAATCTAAAAAGGTGAATGTGGCCATGACACTCAACAAAGTGCTCCAACTCTTTCTTCTACCATATTTTCACCCTTCCTATCTTATGCGTATTTTTATATTGATTTACGTGTTTTGCTTAAATTTTTGTTTTAGTAAAACAAAACATATAGTCTCATCCCATTTCTGTAATCTCCATGCTTCTAAATAACAATGGCTATGCACTATTTCTTGATGTTTAAATTTTATACATTTTCAATTGATTTTGTTTCTAAAGATGAAGATTTAATTTTCTTATACTACCCACCTCACACACACATTTTGCCTCCTTCCTCTTCCAATATAATTATACCATAATTTGTAACTAAATTAATATACATTATTTACATTTGTATGACTATATTGTTCACAGCTGAGCCACAGAGTGGATGGAATTGCAATTTTTTTCTTGAGGGAATTTCTTTCTGTAGCTATTAACTGCTTTGCTTTTTCACAAGGTTTTTTTTAAAAAAAATTCTTTTCCTACCACTAATTCAGTCCCAAACTTTCTAAAAGAATGTTATTTAAAAATCTTGCAAAGGAAACAAAAGAAAAAAAAAACAAGTGGGACTTCATCAAACTAAAAAACTCTATATAGCAAAGGAAACCGTCAATAAAGTGAAAAGGCAGCCTACTAAATGGGAGAAACTATCTGCAAATCATACATCTGATAACAGGTTAATTTTCAATTTATGTAAAAAACTCACATAACTCAAGAGCAAAAAAATCCAATTTAAAAAATTCAGAGGACCTGAATAGACATTTTTCCAAAAAAGACATACAGATGGCCAACAGGTATATGGAAAGATGCTCAACATCATCAGGAAAATGTAAATAAAAACCATGAGGTATCAGCTCATACTTGTTAGAATGGCCATTAACAAAAAGACAAGAAATAAGTGTTGGCAAGGGTGTGGAGAAAAGGGGATCCTGTGCATTCTTGGTGAGAATGTGAACTGGTACAGCCACTATGGAGAACAGTATGGAGGAGCCTCAAAAAATCAAAAATAGAACTACCATATGACCCAGCAATTCTACTTCTGGGTATTTATTGAAAATGCTAATTCAAAAAGATACATGCATCCCCATATTCATTGCAGAATTATTTACAATAGCTAAGATGAAAACCAAAGTGTCCATTTATAGATGAATTAATAAGAAAATGTGCCCTGTGTATAGGTATATATGTATATACATATATACACATAGCTATACACAATGGAATACTATTCAGCCGTATAAAGAATGAAAATTTGCCATTTGTGACAACATGGATGGACCTTGAGAGCATTGTGCTAAGTTCTATAAGTCAGACAGAGAAAGACAAATACTATATGATCTCTCTTATATGAGGAATCTAAATATAACAACAACTAAGCTCACAGCTACCGAGAAATAGATTGGTAGTTGCCAGAGGTATAGAGTAGGGGTGGGAGAAATGGGTAAAAAGTCAAAAGATACAAATCTCCAGTTATAAAATAAGTAAGTTACGTGGATGTATGTATATCATTATGGTGACTATAGTTGATAATATTGTATTGCATATTTGAAAGTTGCTAAGAGAGTAGATCTTAAAGTTCTTACAAGGGAAAAAATTCTATAACTATGTATGATGATGGATGTTAACTAGACATTTTATGGTGGCCATTTAACAATGTAGACAAATATCAAATCATTACATCATACACCTAAAACTAATATAGTGTTGTATGTCAATTATACCTCAAAAAAATAATAATTTAGAAAATCTTAATGCCATCGAAAACACTAAGTAATCAGATAATTTTATCTCCTGACCTCCTGTGGATACATACCTCTTACAGGTATATAAGATATCTCATGGTTTTTATTTACATTTTCCTGATGATGTTGAGCATCTTTCCATATACTTGTTGGCCGTCTGTATGTCTTATTTGGAAAAATGTCTATTCAGATCCTCTGAATTTTTTAAATTGGATTTTTTTGCTCTTGAGTTATGTGAGTTTTTTACATACCTCTTACATCCCCATAACTTACTTATTTTTGATATTGAATCTGCTAGACTGATCTAATTCTTTTTAAATATATTTGCTCTATTTTTTATTTCTTTTTTTTCTATCTTTAGAAGAGTTCCTCAATGTTATCTTTCAATTTTTTATTGAATTATTTATTATGTTATTTTTAATTTCTAAGATTCATTTTTTTATTCCCTGTTTACTTTAAGATAGCACTTGCCTCTTGTTTTGTGAACAAAATAAAATATTTCATATCTCTATGCCATTAATTATAGTTTTAAAGTTTGTAGTCTCCCTTTCCTCCAAATATGGTCCATCAAAATTAAGCTCAGGCATTGTCTCAAGCAGATCCTCCCTGAATATGCTGTGTATATGCCTGGCCTGACACACACCATATAGAACACACTGTGCTGAACTGATCTGCCTGCATGACTGTCTCCCTCCCTATATAAAGAGCAAGTAGGCAAGGACTGAGTCTTATCCATTGTTCTGTTTCTAGTGTAGGGGAGAACATCTGGTACATAATGGGGGATCACTAATACCTGTTCAACTGACCCACTTCCAGCAAGTTCCATGTTGGAAGCATTTTCATTCTCCTAGGAGTAAAAAAAAATATGGCTCTGTTTATTTGCCAATGTCCAAATAAAAAAAAAAAGGCTAATCAGAGAGTACCAGGAAATGTAAACAGCCAGATGTTTTTGAGAGCAAAAGTCCAGGAACACAAAATAGCTTCCAATAGGGGTGATGTATGTTTTCCTAGTGATTCAAATGAATATATGCTCTTTAGGCAGGGAGAGTGATTTAACAGTCTCTTTGGCAAATCCTGCAATTTTAAATCCATTTAAGGTAATTTTCTTTATCTCGAATCTATTTTTCTCAGTAACCAGGATACTTAACTGATTTGTACAAAATCCATTTGAAAAAGAAATAATCTGCTCTAAACAAGGACACACTCTAAATAGAAAAAGAGAAACACTACAAATATAACAGAAAACAAAACAAAACAAAAATTTGAGAGACCACGGCAGACATCTGCTTAGAAAATAGGTTTTCCTCCAGCATCTTAATTCTACGACCAATCTCTTTTCTCTTTTCACAAGGAGAAAACAAATAATTCTTAAATCTGAGCACACAGAACAGAGTCCTTTCATAAGACAATCAAGATGCAAACTGTTTAAAAGGTAAGAATCTCAGACAAAACAGAATAAGTACAAAAAATCATGGGATGTACTTCCTCACTTATAGGCTTGGCAAAGCATTTTTTAAATGCTAGCACCCAGTTTTGGAAGAGTCAAGTAAAATTCTAGTAGAAGTAGAGATTGCTGTAAACTTTCTGAAGGAAAATATCACAATATGTGTCTAGAGCCTCAAAAAATATTCCTATAATGTGATCTAAGAATTATACTTTTAGAAGTAAGGGTTAAGAAAATAAATATCAAATCAATACACATAAAGACTTGAATGGGAAGATATTCATCAAAGTGTTATTTATAATATTAAAAAATTAAAAATAATTTAAATTTCCAACAATGGAAAGAATGATCAAACTAATTACATTAGAAAATGCTCATGAAATAATTTTAAATGAAAAAAGAGAACAATATATCATATGCTCATAATTTGTTGAAAAAATAGACTCAAAGACAATATACTAAAATTTTATCAGTTGCTGTCTCTAATCAATGAGTTCATGATGAATTCTGTTTTTATTTAAAAATTTTTTGTATTGCAGACCTTCCTTGTTTCTGGATTACTTTTATAAAAAATTAAATGTTTTATTTAGGTAATATTTCATAATCAACAGTACTCAGTTTACTGGCTGCGGAGGATAATGAGATAAAAGTTCTCTCACTAGTTACAAATAATATGAGAAAATATCACAGACTTGCATCTATACCCATCCAAATGATCAAGCAAGCTCCTCTGAATGAATGAATTAGAACTTACTTGGTGGGACGATAATCCGGAATGGAACGATCCAGTGAGATTTTTTCACTGAGGTAGGAATTGTAGCCATACTTCTCATGGGGTCCCTTGGCTTTTTCTTCTTCAGTGGGGGATAGGGTAGCAGGAAGGCCCCCTTTGCCCCGCCCACCATAACCTTCAATGAGCCCAAGGGATTTGGATAAACCTAGAAAAAGGAGGGGGAAAAATTATTTGAAAACCACCATACCAGGATATGTCATTTAAGTTCAGATGTAGCTTCAGTGGAAATGTTAACATTACCTGTCATGGAAAAAGTTATTAATTTATCGATCTTGGGAATATGCCCAGAACATATTTATATTAAGAGGAAGAGCAAGGCAACTGTGAATTGTGGGATTAGGTGTTGTTACCAATAAGGAAACTCTCCTTTTGGGAACTGGGGGCAACTGGGTCTATAAAAGAGAGAAAGAGTCTAAACTGGGAGAAACAGGGATCAAGAACAGGAAATGGGACAGAACTAGGGCTATTATTTATGCCTGTTTTCCTCTCTCCATTGGGGCAATTTACAAGGCTAGATACACCAGGAGCTACTGGGTACAACACAAGAAACTGCTAAACTGCAGGCATTTTTACTTCATTCGAACAGAGAACGATAGACAGATTGATTTATCATGAGTTTAAAGTGTGTAACAGCCTGACACAGTTCTTTACCTCACAGTTTTATTTAAATTTCTTCTAAATGGCAAAGGAAATACAAAACATCTGAGAATAAATCACAGAGAGAAAAAAAAACCCCATAAGGGTGATGATTGTGCCAAATAGAGTAGGAGGCCTCTGTAATGAGCCTCACTGAGCAACTACGAGTTCCTAGGCTGGTGGCAGCTTTATACCTATTGTTCCATTAAACGATAATCAGCTTGATGGGAAATTTTTAAATCCTAGAGTTATGGGAGGTTTTACTACTCAGCTAGAAAACTTTTGTAGTTAAGGGCTCTCATCTCCTTTTGCCATTGCAAATGATCAAGCTACTCAACACACATTCAGGCATGACAGCACGCGAACGTGCACACACACACACACACACACACACGCACGCACGCACACGCAGGACTTCATCCACAAAGTCTCACTGCTGCCACTGGCAGGAAGAACATGGACCAGGGCTGTAAACAGCTTCCTCGGCTTTCACTGTGGGCAGCACAGAGCCTAGGAGGATCTGAACTGCCCAGGAAAGCATCCCCAGGCAAGTCAAAGGCCCACAGGTAGGCTCTGATCACAGGATGGTCCTCTATTACAATGGCAAGACATGTATTTGTTCCCTTTCCTGCTTCTCTAAAAACAGAAATTTATTTTCTGTGATATCAAGATCAGAAATCAAAGGCTGAGCAAGCATTTCAGAGTTGGTCTCAGATGAACATCATTTTTATGCCTGATAATCATTTTCACTGTCCACTGTGGATGTGGACAGAGATGTCAGGAACTCTGACATCTCTTTTGCCTGCCACCATCCTGACAGAGGCACCATCAACTGAGAATCAGATTACTCCCTACCTGTTTCCTGGTCGTTAATCTCTCATGCCACATCAATATGCAACTCACATTCCTGTACAAACACCTTCACTGTGCTCCAATCTACAAGAATACTTCCCATCTTGAGCAAAAACACCTGTGCTGGGTTTTAAACCCATTCGTGATAGAACACTGCTGAGGGAATGTAGAACAGTGCAGCCACTTTGGAGAATTGCTCAGCAGCTCTTCAAGATGCTATATTAGCTACCCTATAGCCCGGAAGGTTCATTCCAAGGTATATATGCAAGAGAAATGAAAAGCTATGCTGACACAAATGTTCATAGGAGCAGAATTCATATTAGCTAAATGTCCACTAACTAATGATTGAACAAACAAAATGTGGTATATCCACACAGTGGGATATTATTCAGCAATAAAAAGAATGAATTGCCTATATATACTGCAACTTTAAAAGGATGAACCTTAAAAATATTATGCCAAAAAAACAAAACTAGTCAGCAAAGACCACATACTGTATGACTCTATTTACATGAAATGTACAGAATATGCAAATCTCTAGAGACACAATGTAGGTTAGCATCTGCTTAGGGCTGAGGGGATTTGGGGAAAAAAATGAGATGTATGGGGTACCTTTTGGGATAATGGAAATGTTCTGGAGTTAGATTGTGGTGATGGTTGCCCAACTTTGTGAATATACTAAGCATCACTAAATGGAACACTTTAAGTGGATGAATGATATGGTATGTGAAAAATATCTCAATAAAACTATTTTTAAAAACCCATTTGTGCTAGAAAATTCTGTGTCCTGCAAGATGGAAGGCTAAAACAACATGAAACACACAGAAATGTGAATAAAAATCCTTTAACATATTTTAAATACATATATGAACTTGCTAGAAAGAAAGGGAAACTCTCATAGGGAAGTGAAAATCAGAGTTGAGGCTGTATTTTGATGGGATGGGTGAAGGATGAATTGCTCATTAACTAGAGGCTGGTGTTAGTGCTCTAACACGCACAAGATATGAGATATTTTTATGCCTTAAATGTTTCATAATTTTTAATTATGAAGTCATGAGGTCCTTTTGTCTACCCAAAACCTGATTTAAAACCTATCTGGATATAGGATCTTTGCTTATATAATCAAATTAAGATTATTGGTGTCCTTATAAGAAGACAATAAATTTGAACATAGAAATGGAGACAGATACACAGAAGGAAGAAGGCCATTTGACAATAGAGGCAGATATTGGAGAATACAGCTGCAAGCCAAGGAATCCCAAGGTCTTCCAGCAATCCTAAAGCTAGAAAGTAGCAAGGAAGGATTCTTCCCAAGAGCCTCCAGAGGGACTACAGCCTGGCCAACACCTTGATTTTGGATTTCTAGCCTCCATAACTGTGAGACAATACATTTCTGTTGTTTGAAACTACCAAGATTGTGGGAAATTGTTACAGAAACTACATGAAACTAATAAAACTATTATCAAAAATAAATAAATAAAATGGTGTAGAAAGGGAAACAAAAACATATACTGGACAAATAATAACCAAGAGAAAGCTGAGGTGACTCTAGTAACACCAGATGGAACAGAATTTAAGGCAAACAGCCTTATGAGATAAATAAAGTCATTATATAATCATAAAGTAACAATCTACCAGGAAGTTATAAACAATTATAAACTACCATGCACCTGGTAACACAGCTTAAAATTACATATGGCAGAAACTAACCACATTACAAGGAAAAATCAACACATGAACAATCATAGTGGGAAATATTAATAATACATCTATTAGTACTTAACAGATCAGAAGGGCAAAAATTTAGCAAAAATACAGATCTTCACAACAAAATCAACAAGCTTGATCTAATGAACCCTGCATCTGACTATGTAAAAAGTACATGTTCTCTACAAGGTCACATGAAACATTCAAACTACTGACAGATAAAAATAAGTCTCAACCTATCTTACAGATTGTCTCTGAACATAGAGTAGTAAAAATAAAAAATGAAACCAATAATAAAAATACCACAAGGAGCCCATATATTTGGGCAATTTAAAAAGACTTCTAAAACAATAGTGGATAAAATAATTAATCATAGTGCCATTAGAAGATATATGAAACCAATAAAACTTTTAAGATAGTGCTAAAACAATACTTGGAAAAAAATTTTATCAATGTATATATTGATGGAGGTGGGGGAGAGAAAAAAAAACTGTTAATGAGGTAAGACTCTAACCCAAGGAGTTAGAAAAAAAACAAGAGGAAACCCAAAGAAGGCAATAATAAACAAAAGAACAAAAATTAATGGCATACACATACATACAAAAGAATGACAGCAAAGAAGGAGGGAGCAGGAGGAGGTGAGAGAGACAGAGAATGAGAGAATGAGAGAGAGAGAGAGTGAGTGAGAGAGAGAGAGAGAAAGAAAGAGAGAGAGAGAGGGCAAATGCTCCTTTTGGGGAGGATTTATATAATTTTTACAGTAGATACAGTGCCTAGAGCCCCCAGTATTTTGAGGGACTCAGGAAAATGTCTGCATGTCTTTTAAAATCATAACAATGTGGGCACAAAATATAATTTTTAATATTTTTTATAGAGGAAGATACTCATGAAGGCCAAAGTACCCAGGGCCCACAAAAGTCAAGCAGCTTTGGTTCCCTTGAGGTTTGAATTTTATCTATACATGACAAGGTTTCTGAAGCAATAAATATATGAGGCAGGATTTATAAATTTTACCTGAAGGTGCATAGTACAAGGACAGACCCCAGGTACGAACAGTAGTGACAGCTACTGTTTATTGAATGTCTACTGTGTGCTGGGCACCTGCTAAGCACTTTACATATACTCTATCGTTGTTTCATCTAATCTGACAGCCTCATGAGGAAGGTATTATAATCATCTCTATGTGATAAATAAGGGCAGAGTCTGAGAAGGTAGTAACTTTGATCAGGTTCCATGGCTGGCAAAGGAAAATAGATCCAAGTGCTGGGTATAGTTAGAGATATAAATGAGGATAAAACCTGGGCTCTGTAACAGGTAAGGAGACCAGTTCCAGGGCTCTTGCAGTAGCCCTGACAAGGGATGGTAGGGGGTCCATTTTAAGGCAGTGGTGGAGGAGAGATCTCAGAAATATTTCAAATATACCAGCACAAGGCAGGAGACAGATAAGTGTTAGCATGAGAGAAAGGAAGAAGTGGGTGAGCATGGGGTTTCCAGTGTGAGGACTGGGTGGTGACACCACTCACAAAGATTGGACGTGCAGAAGAAAGTTTGAGAAGATGAGTTATATTCTCTACATGTAGTATACAGGGACTCCATGTGACATTCAGTCGGATAAGATGTCCAGAGGGGGCCTGAAACACATGAGAATAGAAGTTCAGATGGCTGAGGAGGCCTGAGATATGAACCAGGCAGCCATCAGCATGGAGGGGGCCGTAGCCATGATAGAGGGTGGGGGGGATGTTGAGCAGCAAGGAGAAAGTTAGACAATGCTCAGAAGTATTCTCTGAACATACTCCTCTTGTACACTTCCACCATATCTAGAGTAGAAATCGCATACTTCAAAGCTTATTTCTTCTCTGCTCTGTATGCATGTTCTCTCATCAAAGCTACACTCGAAGCTCAAGACTTCAAACAACTGAGACTTAAAGGATTACAGAAGCATCTCAATATGAACCAAATGGTTCAACTTCCTGCTTCTCTTCATAAATCCATTTGACCACTCTCTCTCTCTAACCCATTGATGATTATTGTTTAGGTGTTCACTTTTTTCAATGCTTTTATATCCATTTTTCTATTAGACAAGGAGGGTAGATATGAGCATAATCACTTTAGAGATGAAGAAATGGAGGCTAAAAAGAAGTAATTATTTGATCATCCAAAAATGATGGAGACAGAATAAGATGTCCCTCCTAATTCTCACACACACAATGCACAAATACTCTTTTCAGGAAATCCTTTAGGAAAGAGGAACCCAGCATTGAAAACGTAATGGATAATGGTAAATAAATGTTAGTAAGTGCAAAAAACCAAAACAAAAAAATAATATAGCAATGAAAATGAATGGCTTGCAGATAAATGAATAAATCTCATAGACTCAATGTAAAGCAAAAAGCATCAATAATGCATATAATTCTACTTATACAAAGTTTCAAAAACTAATCAAAATATAGTTTAAAGGTATAAACTTGTGTGGTGAAACTATAAAGAGCCATGAAAAAGAGAGTGAATTGTGACTGGGGAAGGACACGCAAAGGATCTCAGAGTTTCTGGTAATGCTGCATTACAAAGTTGGAAAGTGGAGAGGACTAGTATTCATAATATAACTATTACCTGATATGTATGTGACATGTATAATGTGTGAACTATTGCATAATTTTTTAAAAGACAATAAAGAAACCACTGACTGGGTTTTTCTTCTTGTTTTGTGTACTTCTGTTCATTCATCCTGGGTTTCCCTTTTCCTTCCCCAGTATGTACTGCCTTTTCTCATAAGCCACAAACTCAGCCTTCTGTGGTTTCCCTGCCAGCATGGAGTCCAAGATTCAAGGAGGGAAACTACCAGAGTGGGGCAGAATTGGCCTTCAACTTAACTCAGCAGCTTCAGCGGAAAGCATCCGATGTCTCCTCTTCTTTCATCTGTGTAGTTTGGTTGGAGCATTTTTTTCTTCCTTTGATGATATAGCATTTCTTTTATCTAGTCTAAAGAGACAGCTTCCAATCCTAAGTCATTAAATACCACGTTGGCGCTTAAATGTATCTCCGCTGTACTTCCCCAGCACACTCCCATGGGCAGCCTTTCCAATGCAGGAAAAGGGGCCAGGAAGAGAATTTATTATACAATGGCATAGGAATTCAGGCTAGGAATGCATACTAATCCTACCAAGGACACACAGGGAATGATGGTTCCCAGTGAGATTTTTTCCCTTTCCTGTGGCATTATTTCTTCCATTATGAAAGGCATCCACTTAGCAACCTCAAAAAGATCATTCCTCGCAGGGTGATGTGACAACTGTGAATTATATGTTTTGTGATCCATGTGCTCCCATTTTCCCCCCAATTTAATCTGCCAGAAAGGTTCAACAAAGCGGCAAAAATTTTCACTGGCATTTTAATGTGCTTACTTAGCAGGTGTCAAAAAATGTTGGCAAAAATAAATAAGAGTTCAAGTTCACTGACAAGGTTCAAGTTGGCCTTCACTTCACTGGGAAAAGTTGTTGCTGGAGCAAGTTGGGATGACTCACTGAACCAGGGAGCCTTCTTTTCTGAAAGCACCCTTTGCTCTTGGGCCATGAGCAGCTGCAGCTAATGCAGGCCAACATGAAATGGTAGGCATGGAAGTCGCAATTTGCAAAGGGAAAAAGAAGAGAGGGAAAGTAAGAAAATGGGGTGGCTGACTGGCACCAGGTCTGAGAGAACTCACAATTCTCTTCTTCTCCATCAGGCACTGCCTTCTGAGTTATTTTAGCTGAAGACTACAGAGCCAAGTAGTATTATTAGACAAGAAGTTAAGGATAAAGAGAGGAGGAATAAATTGAGGTCTAACATCCTACAGCACCTATACTGCATATTCTTCATGTTACTCTCCAGATCCACTCTCTACCCTTTTTCTTTGCTTGCATGCCCCAAGAGACAGACCTGTATAGACAGAATCAAGGATTCAACCAACAGGAGGCACCTTGAGAAGAATGAAGGCTAGAAATAGAGGATGGTTGGGAAATCCATCTCCCCAGCTCCCCCAAAACTGAGCAGTGTTTGGTAGAGGCTGCATTCTTCTATGCCCCAGTTGCAATCAGGCAAACCTCTCCCATAGTTAGCCTAGGGTCACAACTAACACCATATTCTGTCAATCAACCCCTCCTCTGGTCCCTTCAGCCCTTGGCACAGCAAATACTTCCTCCTCTGTTGCCAGCCCTTGAGTAATTCACCATCCCTTGTCAGTTCTCATTGATTTCCCCTAAGTCTGCCCAAACCTTTGTAAATATTTTGCTAAATCTCAACCACTCCTTCAGAGTGTGCCATCTGTTTCCTCCTGGGATCCTGACAGATACAGCATTTTACCTTACCCATGGGAAGACTTCCAGGTATTCTCCTTAAGGGCAGGAAATGTGGTCACTCCAGGGCCTGACATGGAGAAAGATCTTAAAAAGTGTTGAGTTTATGGATGAATAGAGGTAACATCTGAAGATGGAACTTGGAGTCATTTACCATAAGATGATGTTGAGAACAAAAATTAAAAACCCATCAGAAAAAAAAAACCATCTACTTGGAGAAAAGAGGTTAAGACTATATATTATAGTATATTTATATTCATTAAGAAGAAAAGAGTCTGCACTGATGAACATCACAAAGGAATCAAGCCTGGAAAAGGCCATTTGGTTTGGCAGTGAAAAAGGCCCTGGTGACCCTGGAGAGGGCATGTCAGCAAAGTGAGTGCTTCCAGGGTGGTATAAAAGGCAGGATGCCTGGACTGGGCATGTAGAAAATCCTGTGCAATAGTTTTGTATCACGACCATAACCAACTAGAATATGGAACGTAAAAAAGAAAATCTACTTATAAAAGTAACAGATATTGCAGTATACCTAGAAATAACCTTAACCAACAGGAAGAAAATTATAAAACTTTACTAAATAGAATGAGACATATATAAATTGGCAGAGGGAAACATAATTTTGAATTAGAAGGTAAAGTATTATGAAAATACTATTTTTCTTTTTTAATGTACAGCAAGTCCTCAATATCATCGGTAGGTTATGCAACTTTAAGTGAAATGACACTTAACTGAACCAATTTTACCTCAAGCTAATTGATCTAAGCAAGAGTTAAGTTTCTATGGAATCTCATTAATAATGAAATGACATTGAACAAAACGATGTTATTCATGGGCCTGCTGTATAAGTTTAATGTAATTTCTAATGGGATTTTTTTTCTGGAATGTAACAAAATGTTCTAAAATTAACCCAGAAGAACACAGAAGTGATAAAACTTAGACATTTTTACAAAAGAAGAAAAATGAGGGCTTGCCCTATCTGATATTAAGTTAGGACATAAAGCAACAATAATTAAAGTGGCATAGTGACCGAGGGGATCTACATATATGCTGGGGATGAGGCTCTCGACTTTTTTCTCAAAGAGTCATCCAATTTTCCAAATGCTCTGTAACAAAAAAAATCCCTCCACTTTTGAAATTTTAGAACTTCCCTTCGAGTGCAGTTGAATCGATACCTAATCTCTGCAGGACATTCATGTAGACAATGGAGCAGTTTCACCTGTGTCACATGGGGCCTGGGAATCCAGAGGTGCACATGCCTAATACCTCTCAGCAAGGGCAAAACACCCCGCACACCCCCGTCTTTGCTTGGGCCCAAGCTATGAAGGCTCAATAGCGGCAGCAAAAATAAAGAGCCAAGGTTCTAAATCAACTCTGAGCTGTCTTCCCACCTCCCTTCATACAACTAAGGACATAATTTTCTTCAGGGGCACAGCTTAAAACTATGAGTTTACAGAGAGCTGGCATTATTCTTTCAGGAATAAAGATAGCACTCACAAAAAGACACAAAATTCAGAATAGATGGAGACTGCAGCAAAATGCAGTCTGGCGCCTTGTCATCTCAGGGATGACACAACCAGAGCCCAGCATGGGGAAAACCACACACACACACACACACACACACACACACACACACACACACACACACGCACATGCACGTATGCGTCCAACATGGCACACAGCCTGTCTTCAGTTGGACAAATATGTGTTAGGTGTGTTAGGTGGTCTCTGCAGAGAGGCCCAACTCTTCCTGACGGTCACAGAGCCCCAGGGAGAGCCTATGATGCTAAAGCATTTGGAAGTTACAGGATGTCACAGCCATAAGCTTAATAGTGAGCAATAATTCTACGTTCATTCCTGGCCACCTTCCATGTCTGCCTGGGACTGTGAGGAGCCATAATAGCGATAAATAGGACATCTGAAAAATGTGTGAAGAGAAGCCATGAAGGTACTTACCCTACCAGCTAGTAAAACATACTGAAAAGCTCTAATGATAAAGATAGTGAGATAATGGAACAGGAAATGACAGCAGATCAATAGAAGAGAAAAGCTGGTGAAGAAATATAGCTGAAAGAGGGAGTGGACAGCATCATTTTGGATGCAAATGTTAGTGATAATTAGTTAAACTGACAAACATTCACTAGGTACAAAGCACTATACTAAGCACTTTAATTATAATATATACCATACATATGCAATATTTATGTTAGACAATATGCTAACTATATATATATATATATACACACACACGTATATATATGTGTGCTAAATATAGATATCTAAATTCAATTCATATATATATATTTTTTTTTAAGTCATTACTCAAATGACTCTTGGTGATAGTTCTTACACATCTCTCAACTCTATTCCTCCCTTCCTCTCCATATCTTCTGCCACTACCCGAATCAAACTCAAGGCATCTCTTCTTGGTTATTGCAGTCAACTCCTAACACTGTCTTCAGAGTGAACTTCCTCACGTGCAAATCTGATCATTGCTTGCTCAAAAAGTTCATCAGTGCATTCCTGCTGTCTGTGAAAAAAAAATTTAATCCTCATGTAATATACAAAGCTGCTCATTAGCTGACTCCTTGCACAGCCTCATCCTCTGTCTCTCCCTTTGTAGCATCTTTTGCTTAATGATCCCACTCTCTTCTGATGTTTCTCAAGTCACTGCCCCTCAATACTGCTGCCAGTCATCCTTGCTAATCACCACAGCCTTGCAAACCCTTTCTTCACTGCCCTACACAGAAAGTCAGATGCTGCTACTTGGTGGAAATCCCAACCTCGCATTGCTCATATCATATCATATGTGCCCTGGACTATTCATTCACAAGAATGTATGCCTCTGCGAACAGGAAGACATCATCATGTCTTATACACGGTCTGGCATATAGTTAGCACCTCATACATGTTGTACCATAAATGTATGGCTGAATGAGCAAAGCGAGTGAATAAATGAATAAATCAGTGAATGGCTGTATTACAAATTGGGCTGGCCAAATATATTACCATGTTCTAATGTTGACACAGAAATCTCTTAAAGACATCAGAAATTGGCAAGCATTGCTTCATGAACTCATATCAAATCATTATTGATTTCCCAGTTCATATATTTGCACGATGATATTGACATCTGTATTATGATGATTTTGATATTTTCTGTCCTGTTTCCTCAATGTTTCCAGACATGATACCCAAAGGTTATGTTGATCTTAATATCTTGAATGAAGTCATAGGAGTTCATGTTAGTGAAAAACAACTGAGTAAATTGTCCCCTAAGTCTAAGACCAATAGTTCACCTGGGGTCTAACTTAGAATTTGGTTTGGAAGGAAAAAGAGGTCAGCTAGCCACACCGCCTTGCCGATTGGGATTGCGGGAATTCCAGAGGAGGCACCCAGCTCGTATTGTGTCCCCCAAGAATAAGGAAGTCACCACCTTGCAGGGCAGGGCAGGCCTGATTTACAGCTCAAATAGGTACAATTTCAAAATATGTAGCTGGATTTCTTTTGCACAGTGGTCTTCTCTCTTTTATATCTATCATGCATATATGATACTCTCACGTAATTTTCAAATATTGTAAGACATTATCATGACCTGTCCTCATATCTTCTTTTTTCCAGGCCAAACATATCTGACCCTCCAACCATGTTTATAAGGTCATGTTCAAATTTTTCATGATTTCTTAGTCTGTTTGGGCTGCTACAATGATGTAAACAAAATACATTTATTTCTCACAGTTCCAGTGGCTGGGAAGTCCAAGAACAAGGTGTTGGCAGGGTTGGCTCTTGGCAAGGGTCCTCCTGGCTTGCAGACGGCTGCCTTCCAGCTCTTGTCTCTCTTCCCCTTTTTATAAGGGCACTAATACCAGCATGGGGCCCCACCCTCATGACCTTATCTAATTACCACCCAAAGGCCCTGCCTTCTAATACCATTACATTGGGGGATATAGCTGCAACATATGATGGGGGACAAGGGAGGACACGAACATTCAGTGTACAACACATGGTCATTCACTGCTGAATTATGTTCTAGAAGTCAAAATGATGAATAATAAGTCTCTGGATATATGCTCCCCCTGGAGCCCAGAATACTGGAAGCACATTTTTGCCCATTAACCAAACTGCTCATGTAGCATTTGCAGTTCCAAGAGATATGAATCATTGTTATGTGCTTGAAGTGCCTTTGGAACAAACTGTCCATAAATTTTCAAGCTGCAGTTTTATTCAAAATGACATGTCTTACATGTATTATGAACTTTACACTTCCTGGAATCTTTCTATAAAGATTATTTAATTTGTTCCTCACGATAACCCCAGTCACATTCAGCAGATGAGTAAAGGGGGCTCAGCAAGGATGAAGAGTGTCCCTAAGGTCACTAAAGACAGTCAGAGGTAGATCTGGAACCCGGATCAGTATTCAGGTCACCAAGCACTCCTTTGGGAAATGCACTCTCAGATTTCACGCCAATTGATAAAGAGGATCAAAAAGGCCACTCTCAGTGTCAAATTAACACTGGCACACACATCCCCCTGTGTAGAGGTGATAAACGCATAGGCTTGGTCTGGCCCCCACTCTGGCAGATATGCACACCTGAGTGTGTAGAGGAAAAGAACATTCCTAACAAAATGAAGAAGAGTTTGGCAATCATCAGGACTGCTTGAAATAGATGGATAAAAGATGCTGGCTGCACAGGTTGTGTCATTTAGCCCCAGACCATTTAAAAAAACTATGCAAGGGAGAAGAAGCTGACCTAGAGCTAGGTGGGAAATATGCTGAATTAAAGGAAATCCCCTACTATGACCTAAGAAATGTACAGAGACTGCAGACCAGGCCATGTGTCACATTCACTCAGCACTTGCCAGGCCCAGCAGCTTTCAGAGGAAATTCCCACTCCCCCCTTCCTATGGCTCAAACCCACTTTCTAGAACTCTATGCCTAAAATAAGTGAGAGAGGGAAGTGAAGGTTTGCAGCACTATCCTTCATCACATTCTGCAAAAAGCATATCATTTTTAAATATCATATGTGTAGATCTACAGATTTTGATCTATACATATGATATGTGACAACAACCATGCCATGTCATAGAGGATAAATTATGAAATCAGCAAAGAGATAAGAAAGAGGTAGGGCAAAATAAAAGTGAGCCATCATTAAAAACTGTTGCTACCTCCTTCATCTCCCAAAATTGTCATTACACTTTTATTCAACACCCACACCCACCACCACCGCTACCATCCCAAATTAATTATTAGAACTTGGAAACAATAAAATACCCATTCTCAACGAGCTAGCCAGAAGCACCACAAGTTTAAAAAATAAACATCCAGTTATTCACAAAAAGTTCTTAATGACAAAATCCCATTATTGAAAATGTTTCCTTTAAGCTCTTCTCTAAGGTAGTATATTAGATTTTTGTTCAGTATGTATACTTTCTGCCCTCCACATCCCTATAAAGAGTACACACCCCCACTCCATTGATATTGGGCCTGACCATTTTGCTAGGCACAGCGTTCTTCCCTACACTTCAGGCTTGGCCATGAGACTTGCTTTGGCCAAGATACTAGTGGTTGTGACATGAGCAGAGGCTTGAAATGTGCTTGCACTATTGGTCTTCGCCTTTTCATCCTGGCATCACTGTGACAACAAGATTTGGGTGGCCAAGCAGTCCAAGGAGGATGAGAGACAAATCGAGCAGCTGGATCCAATCCATACCTTAGAACCAAGCCCAGCTAAACTCAGCCAAAATCAGCTTATCTGAAGAAACATGAGAGAAAGAGAAGCTTTAAGAATAGCTCACTTTTATGTTTTTGACCTGAGCAACGAAGAATGTTGGACATTGGTGCAAATCATTTAAGAAGGAGGGAAAGATTTTGAATATGAGTGGGTGTGACACAGAATCAACAGTTTGAATGGGACATATTATATTGGAGATGCTTATGAAACATTCAAATAGCGATGTTGAGCCCATGATATGGGATGAGGTCAGGCTTGGAGATATAAAATTGGAATTCACCAGTGTCTGTAGGGAATTTAAAGACGTGTTCCTTGAGCAGTCACCTAGGCAACAGAGATACATAGGGAAAAAAGAAGCCTGAACACTGAACCTTGGTAACTCCAACAAGCAGGGGCCAGAAAGAGAAGAACCAAAAAAAGAAAACTGAGAGAAATATAGACAGAAAACCTGGAAATGGTGGAGTCCGAGAACTGTTCCTTGGATCTAGTAAGGCCGAGGCACATGAAAATTTGGCAGGACCAGTTTCAGGGAATCAAAGCCAAGAGAAGGCACAAAAGAGAGGAGATGAAGAAATGAAGGCAGCAGGTACAGGTATCGCTTCCAAGGAGCGTGCTGCGAAAGAGAGCAAGAAATGTGCAGCTGCTTCCATTCTAGGGATGATTATGAGAAAACAACTACCCTAACAGAAAAAAAAATAAATAAAGCTCAGTGTGTGCAGGGCGTGGTTCTATAGATCTTGGAGGCTGCTCCACTATGGTCAGCCAATGGCCCCAGACGAATGCCTGCCATCACGCTCCCATATAAAATGGGGACATGGACTGAAGGGTGTCTGAGAACCCAGTAGCTCTCAGATTCCATGCTCCTCTCGCTGCAGCTCCAGTGTAAAAACACATGTGACAGAATGAGGACACAAGCAAGAAAGCACACCCGTCTTTCGGAAGACTGTTGAATAACATGATGGCATCTAGAATCGAATTTCCAAAGGCATTCATTATAGAGGTTTTATGGTTCCATGTGACCCGTGCAGTGGAAAATTATGAGGTACTGACACTTGACTCAAACCTTAGGGCACTGGGCATCCCAAAAAATCAGAAGGAAAGTAAGAGGCAATGGTCTTCTTTACCTGGGCAGGCCCAGAAATCAATGCAGACACTAGCTTAGGATTTATTCACTAGATGTACAAGTGGTAAAATTCAATTTCTTGAACAACTGGTAAATTCAGCAGATATAAAATAGCCCCCCTCCTCACCTCAAACAAATATAAAATGACCAAAGACATAAAAACCCATACTCAGGATCTCAGGGCCACGCCTGCCCTCAGCCTGCCACAGCGTGTGTGTCCTCTACACTGAGTCCAGGCTGGAATCCAGCCCTAGAATCAGCGCCTCCAGCGGTACATATTCACTTGTGAAACCCAAATGGCCCGCTCCCTGGGGCTCGTCTTACATTTCTCTAAACAGAGTCAACGTCAGCCTCATCCCTGCGTCTTCCACACATCGGCCGTAATTCTGTCTGTGAACACACAGAAAAGGCTGACTGCTCAGAGCTCCAGAGCTATCGTGTCGCCACGATCCCCAGGCACAAAGGATCATCTGAATGGAACAGATTTTTCCATGTCACTCTTCTCAGTTCCTCTCATTTGCTTCTCACCATTCCATGAAATTCAGTCTCTTTCCTTCCAAAGGTTCCCAGGTAAGAAAAACAAACAGCAGACACAGGAGAGGTAAGTGTTCTGTGGATGTCATTCGCAGACCTGCCCAGCTCAACCTGGCAGCTACAAGTTTATGCAGGAACAAGTGGAACAGTTCCCTGAAGGGAAGGGAAAATGGGTATAATACACCAAAAGAAAATACACGCACGTCCATGCCCCAGTTATTCTCCACCTCTTAGAAATGCCTTTATGGCCAGAGTGTGTGGAATTGATGCATGAAAAACACCCTGAACTTGTTGTTCTTGGCTGGAGAACATCTGGAAGCCTTGGGGGTGGACGGCCTGCAGAACATGTGCACCCTCAGAAGCCCCAACCCTGAAACACCAGTTTCTATTTCCAAAGAGCTTGAGTAAACGTACGTGGAAAGAATATCCTCATTGTTCTCTCTGGCATCAAGGCCACCCTCCCCAGCACATGCCTGTTAACTCCAGGCCAGGGCCAGAACACTGAAGAGGTGTGAAATAAGCACACGTGCTCAGGTGGGCAGGTGTGGGTGGCACCACCAGCCTTTCCTCCCTCTGGAGGTCAGCGGGAGACGCTCAGGTTAGACGGTGCTCATTAACTTGGCCTGGAGGAGTCCTTTAACTTAGGATGCATTTATTTATATTTCTCCCTGTGCAAAAATAACGATAGTCAAAGCAAAAATCATGAACTGAGAGAACAACTGACGTGAGAAGTGACAAAATGAAATCATGAATTAATAGTCTATCAGCTCCTGATCTGTGGCAGGAGTGGGCGAGTGTGAGCACAGATGGGCAGAGTGTACAGAGAGTGTCTTAGGGATTGTCCCTCCACTCCCACATGATGGGGCTCCAGTGACCACAGTCAGGGATCTGGCCCAGCCTATTCTGTCCTCTCTCTAGTTCTGACCTTCAGTGTCCTTCAGTGCCCCAAGTGGTCTGTGAGGTTTTTGGTTTCCCTTGGTTTGTGCTCTGGTTCCAGCTGCAGACACAGCAGAAAGGCTAGTTACTTTGCAAAGTTCCCTCTGCTGCACTGGACACAGACTCCTGCCCAAAGCTGGCTTGTTACATTACTTGACACTGGGTTGGTTTCCTCTGTGCTCCGCTGTGTCACAGGTTTTTCCAACTGATCTCCAGGCTGCAATTACCCTTTGCCCACAGTTTTCTGAGAAAGGATCTTAAGGTTCCAGTCTTAGTTGAGGCCCCACAGTTGGCCAAATAACAATAACCTTAGTGATTTCTCTGTCTGTCTGTCTGTCTGTCTCTCTCCCACCCCCCCCTTGGAGTCTCAGTCTCTCATTGTGTAAAGGAGGAATAATGACTATTAGCTCATATGACAGCACTGAGAAGAGAGCATATTGCTAGGCAAATAATAGTGGCTCAAATAGTAAGGGTGCTCCTATACATTGCTGGTAGGGATATAAAATGGTGCAGCCACTTCAGAAAACAGTTCAGCAATTTCTCTAAAGGTTAACTGTAGTGTTGCCATATTTCCCAATAACTCCTAGATATATACCCTAGAGAAATGAACACATATGTGCACCTAAAAACTTATACACGAATGTTCATAGCAGCATTATTCATAATAGCCAAAAAACAGAAATAACCCATGTGTCTATCAGCTATTGAACAGGTAAACAATGTGGTACATGCATACAATAGAATATTATTCAGTCATAGAAAGAAATGAAGTACGGATACATGCTACAACATGGATAAACCTTGGCCATATTATGCTAAGTTATAAAGCCAGACAAAAACCCAAATATATTATATGATTCCATATATATGAAATGTTCAGAACAGGCAGCTGCCTAGAGACAAAAAATATATACATTAGTTTTGCCAGGATAAGTGGAATGAGCAGTGACTACTAATGGTTATGAAGTTTCTTTTTGGGTTGATGAAAATATTTTAGAATTAGTGGTGATTTGTATATTTTAAAATGATGAATTTTATGATATATGATTATATCTCAATAAAAAGTAATAGAAAAAATTAAAATGAGTAAAAATATACAGCCAAAAAACAATAGAAAGGGCTCTTTGCGCCTCTTTCCTCAACTTTCTTGTTTCCACTTCAAAGTCACATGACCATCGAGGTAAGAGTAGCCTCTTTGGGCCCTCATACAGTGGGCTAAGACTAAAATAGAAAAGGCCTTTACCTCTTTCCCTATTGGGTCACATATCTAGCTCTAACTCTATATCTACCTATTTATCCATCCATCCATCCATCCTAGTTCTTCATTCTATACTTCCTTTCCTCTGCACAGTACTATAACTGCCATATTTATTTTGCCTAATTCAGTTACTATTGTGAAATGAATCAGAAGCTACTTTGTGTCATGGTTACACATACACACACAATAATTTTCTGTTCTTCAGGAATAATTAATCACTATAACTTTTCATTCTATAGTCTGCAGAGTAATAAACTATAGACCAAAACTATATGTCAGTTTTGTTTTATTTTATGTAGGTAGAAAACTCACCGTCCCTATAAGAATGAAAGTCTGCCTCTCCCTTGCCCATAATGGCTAATAGTAAGACAAAATGAAATAATCTTTTTCCAAATCCATTAGGGGAAGACTTTTTTTTTTTTCAAGTAGACAACCTAGTGAGTTCCCCTTGAATTTTCCTGAATCTCACATGACAAAATGTCCCCTTTAATCCATTCCCAAGGCTAACAACTGCAGCAACTCAACCCTTCACATTTAATTTCCTCTTAAAACCAGGTTTCTGAGGGGCTCAGCATCCACAATAGTTACTCTGGAAGGATTCCAATGAGCAATAACTGCCTGAAACCCAATACGTAATCATTGTTATGCAAACTGCCTTATTGAGAGAAACTCATAGTCATATACATTTTCTCCCCAGACTGGCTTGCTCTGTCCTCTAATTAGCTTTTACTGAGCTATGCCTCACCGATTTTTAAGGCCAAAAAGTCTCCTTTACAGAATATTCACCTGATGCATTGAGATTTTTTTCTGAGGCTGCTTTCATTTTTTTCCCACTTTTTATGTTTCAGAATCTTTTTTAAAATTTATTTATTTAAATTAGTTTTAAGTATACAGTACACTGGTTAGATCTCTATATAGTTCATAAAACGATCCCCCCAATTGCTCCCTCCATTCCCCGGCCCTCCATCTAGCCATCAAATTAATGCTAACTGCATTCCCTCTGCAGTGCTCCCCATTCTTGATAATTATTCTTTCCTAAAGAGAAACAAGCAAACAGTATGGCTTTCTAATGTGTCTTTGTAGCACTGGGCAGTTGGCCACACTACAGAACCTTTGCTCAATTACTTTCCTGTTTCATTTACTCTTTCAAATGTCGAGTTACTGAAAGAGTATCATTCCAAACACTCAGACACCTGAAAGGAAAAAGCACTCAGAGGATGTTGCTTTGTCCTCCTGTAAACTACAGTCTGGAGAAGGAGCTAGGATACACCCATTGCTGAAGTAGTAACAGTAAAGACCTAAGAATAATTTTTACAATGATTCAGAGAAGTGAGAGATTGGTACAGGTTTATAACAACATATTCATGATCATAATATCTAAAGAAGCTAAGAAATAATGCTTGTAGTTCAAGAAGTGGAAAATCCTGGGCTCTCCTCAACATGGACTCTAAGTTGAGATGTCAAAGATTTCTCTTTGGGGAAGTCCTAAGCCCACCAATACGCACTTGCCCAGTGAGCATAGCTATCAAGGGAGCTGCTACAATGGTCCAGGAGACACATGACAAGGGTACAGCAAATGGAACAGAAAGAGTCATTCATCCCTTCAACAGGTATAGATTTATTGGGCACTTACTATGCCCCAGACCTAGAGATTTAGCCACAAATAAACCAGACACAATTCCTAAATTATGTCTAAAGGGAAAGATGGACATTATATAACTAATTACACAAGTAATTAATTTCAATCGGGTAAAGTATAACAAGTGAGGTGTATAGCAAGCCACGAGAACATATAACATGACCTGTTACATATCGCTCCATGCTGAAGTCCCAATTTCTAGTATTTTAGAATGTAACCATATTTGAAGATAAGGTCTCTACAGAGGTGATTAAATTCAAATGAGGCTGTTAAGGTGGGCCATAATCCAATCTGACTGGTGTCCTACAAGAAAAGGAAGAGACACTAGGGATGAGCACACACAGAAAGACCATGTGAAAAAGATGGTCATCCATAAGCTAACCAGAGAGGCCTCGGGAGGAAGTAACCATGCCAATACCTTGATCTTGAACTTCCAGCCTCCAGAACTGTGAGAAAATAAACTTCTGTTCTTTAAGCCATCCAGTCTGTGGTATTTTGTCATGGCAGCCTAGCAAACTAACATATAATCACAGATAACTCCACTAAATTTTCAGGGGTTAACGTCAAGGTTTTGATCCAAGTCAATAGGTAATGATAAAAGGAATTCATGGAAGCAGACAGAGGGATAGTTGGTGTGGGAAGGTGAGCTATAATCTAGACAAATGTTCTCCCCCCATCTCAGTGATCCCACAGTCTTTCCTAGCTTTGGCATCTAATGCTTCTCCCACACAGGGACTCGTGAACAACTGCAAGATACGTTCATCCATTTCCTTAAAAAAGAACACTCCTGTTCCTTCTTCTGACTATTTATAATGAGTCAAGGGAAGGTGTTCCCAACTGTGTCCTGCTCATAGCTCTACACTGACAAGCTGAGCTACCCTGATTAATTTCTCCACTGCCCTGGATGTGAGTTTCCTCATTTATAAAATGTAGACATTGTCCTAGACCACAAGTTTTCAGTCTGTGCTCTGGAGAAAAGAGATGCATGAGCTGTGATCCATCTCAGCATTTTCAATTTATGTTATTCTTACTTCAGTCTAAAAAAAATTCTTCCTGCTTCAACCTTTGTTTTTTATAAGCTTAAATATTTATTTTTAAAAACTTAATTCTTTCAAAAAGAATTCTCTTAACCAACCTATTTTAACACTTGTCTTAAATATTATCCTTTTATTTTGTATTTTTTATTTTAATGTTTTAAGTTTTAGCTTTTTAACTTCTTTATCAAAACTCTGTTATTTTCTCTTTATGTTTCATTTATTTCCTAAAAACACATTATTTCCTGTTTTTAGTTCTCTTTTTTTACTCTCTTGCTTTTAGAACCATTTTAACCTCTGCTCTACTGTAGGATACTGCCTTTTATAGTCTTCCTTTCCTAGTGTATTCCTGAGCATTTGTTTCTATATTGGCCTACATGGCAGTGGGAGTGGGGACACTGAAGCCTTATTTTTCCTAAATACCCCTAAGATTCCCAGTGAAGCTCTCTCACCCCCAGGTTCTCCCAACCCTTCTAAGGCAGCTCTCAAGAAGCACAGGGCCTCAGGTGGCTCTGAAGACTTTCCAGGTGACACTCTCCAGGACAACAGTGTGCAGATGACATAACTGGGCTATCAAAGGGCAGGTTCGAGAAACGCAGCTGCCTTCCAATTCTTTTATGAGAAACTGATTGTTTGAATATTGAAACTGATCTGTTTGATATCGGATTTGGGATAAACTAGGCCCCAAATCCATCACAACACAGAAGACGTGGCGAACAGAGGCCACTCTCAGAGAGAGAATCAACCAGGTAAACACTGGCTTGGCTTTCATCTAACCTGTTACCTCTGGAATACTTATTTCTGAATTGCCCTTTCTCACCTTCTTGGCTGAATTCTGGGAAGATATCTGTGACAAGGAAAAGGGGGTGGAAGTTTCGACAAGGAATTCTCTGAGTTCAAGGAGATCCCAGAAAGGCTGACAGAGTGAGTCTTACCTCAGCTAGTTTCCTGTTGTGTCCTGCTAGGTAGCTTATAAGTTTGTAAGGGCAACTGGTACCTGCTGAGAATGTGGGAGCCTGGACCAGAGGTGGCGGTCATTTTGTTCTGGTTGTGCTCTGGTGAACTCCCTGGGGCTTAGAGTTGAGGCTAAGATTGGGCTTCTATAATCCTTATTCTATCCCGCAACTCCCAAAGGAGCACATACATTTTTCTATGGGGTTTGAATCCCTGTTGAGATATTAAATCTATTTTCAGAGCCCAGGTCATCACTGCAATACCTGCAATTATTGGTCTTCATTTCTAATCTAATGTATGTTCCCATTGATTTGCCATGTAGGAACCAATTAAAAGGAGTTTCTCCCCCACACAGGGCCTTATTTATTGCTGCACAAGCTTTCTGACTATGCCTCCTATCAGCCTCAATAACAGCAACCTTGGCTCATTCTCTACTGAGGGGACTTATCCTCATGTTATCTTCAACCATAAGAAGTTTTCTCACCTGGTCAAATCACCAGTGGACCCTACCCCAGTATTCCTTAGCCACAAGTCTTCCTGAACCAAATGAGTCTTTGGTAAGCCTACAGTATGCTATTCCTCCATCGCCTACACTGTATACCTCTGGGAACCATACATCCTTATTGGGTCCATCAACTCTCTTGAGAAGATATGGTCACTTATAGCTATCCTTTTTGAGAGACAAAACACAGGGTTAACTATTCAATTAGCAAGTCTTCACTCCAGATATTACCAGGAACCTTAATTTTCAAGCTCCCTTCTCCTTAGGTTTTAGATAGGGTTAGTGGAAAGAAAATAATGTCCATAGAGGCTTGTTGAAATGAAATACAGAGCAGTCATTCCCCTCAAGACTCAAATCTTATTTGGGAAACAAATCAACAATGAGCTGCATACTCTAGAATATGGTTTACTGGACTGCTGTGTTCGAGGCCAACTGTGGCCGTCACTCTTAGTTGTCATCCCAAGGGTTCTTTCTTTTCTTTTCCCACCTTTGCCCATGCTAAAAAAAAAAAAAACAACAACAACAACAACAACAAAACACACACACACACACACACACACACACACACACACACACACACACACACACACGGACATTTGGCATTTTGCTCAGCTCCAAGATGCCCACGGCTGCCTAGACCAATCATGCCCATTTGCTCAACACTTCTCCAACCCTCTTGCTACTATGGGTGCCATGCCCTTGTTCTGGCCAACTGAAGGGGAAGTTTTCTAAAGAGCTTCTGGAAAGGCTGTTCCTTCCTGATAGAAAATAGAGCCCTTTTCTCTCCACCTTACTTGGGATGCTGGTGTCAGAACATAATATTTGGATGAATCGATCGAGAAGAGAAGCACACTCCTGACACTGTAGAGTTACAGACAAGCCTGGGAAGTCGAGAATTCTTGTTAAATAGATAATAGATGTCTTCGTGGTTGCAGACACTGCTATGTAACGTTGTTTGCAAACAAATGCAATCAAGCACATAAAATATGATGTTATATTGACCTCATATGCCAATGAAGACACAGTGATATGATTCAGGGTATCTTTTATAACTTAAAGGAATACTCTTCAATGTTTCAACACCAAACGTAGTTGTGTTACTTCTGCCTTGCTTTTTCCTGGAGACACCATGAGTCACATGGGTGATACTTCTTTCTTGGTACTGGTTGGGAGAAAGCACAGGTACAAATATGGGCTCCATTTCTAGCAAACGTATTGACCTTTACAGCTGTTTATATTCATGCGACCCCTAGCTTTATTCTCATTCTTTCTTTACTCTTTATTATAAATTTGTTAACATAATTATGATGATGATGATCATTTATATTCATAAGGATAAATCTGTAGTGTATAACTTTTATTTTATCTCCAACCATTTTTAAATAAGTAAATAAATATGAATAAAAGAGAGTTTGGGTGGATTTATGGGGTAATTGACACATGAAGGCCTGTACACAGGTTACAGGCACCCTGATGAAGGCATGGCTTTCTCTCCTTGAGGGGAGCATAGACAGCTTTCCTAAGGAGGTGACACTTAGATTTCACTCCAAAGGACAAGTCGATGATTGCCAAGCCAAGGAGAGGTGAAACAAGCATATTCCCAGAGAAAGAAAAGGCGTCTACCTCAAATCATGAAGGGAGAGGCAAATTTAAGGCAGAGCAAGATGGGAGAGGAGGGGTGGGAAAAGTGGCAAGTTCGGAAAGACACGAAGATAATGGATTTCAGTCTCTGGGTCACAGTAAACCATAAACCGCACAATGTAGGAAAGAGAAAAGAAATGACCAGGTTTGGGTTGGAGAGATGACTCTGACTGAAGTTAGGAAAACAACAGTGAAGGGAGAAAAGACCATTAGAAGGCAATGCCAGTTGTCCAGATCAGACTTAAAAGGGCGTGAGCTAAGAGACGCAGTGGGTAAAGACAGAGAGAGAAAAAAAGGGAAGGTCCTCCAGGAGCGGAGCTGAGAAAGCTGTACTCCTAACTAACATCACACCCTGTCACTCATGTGCCTGTGTTTACTAACCAGCAGAGTGCCTGGCACTGCAAGGTTCTGGGGATACAGAGGGGTTCTCAATCTACTCTGGACACAGTCCAGTTTCAAGGGGGCCTTACAAGGAGTATATGCTAAATATATGAGTACCAAATCAAACTGAGAGTGAGGGAAGAATTTGATACGGGAGTTCAGCAAAATTATTCACCCCCACCACCACTGCCCCAGGGAAAGGCATGCAGATCTTGTGACATCAGACCCACTGCGTCTTTAGAAAGTAGTTCTATAAAAGGCAATGCAGGGGAATGAGAAGGGAAACAGAGCAATCTGGGTGTCAGGGTAGCTCTCAGAAGCACAGGTGAGGTCACACACCACCCACGTCCCTGGCCTTGGAGCCAGACTGCCCAACTCCGAGGTGCAATTCAATGCTTTTCTTTCTCTGCATATATCCTCAAAGGCTTGACAAATGTGAGTCACCACAACAAATATAGCACCATTCCTAAATAGCAGGCCTTTATATACTTTGTTTCTCTGTCCATATTTGCCATCTTGTCACTGCACCTTCCCTCATGTGACAAACTCCTCAGACCCAGAGCCTTCAAAGTTACCCAGAATGGATAAAGTGGCACACATACATGACCCAGGTCAGGCTCAGTGAGCACATCCCCTCTACCTACCTGCTATGCACATTTTCTCCCAAAGGTCTCAGTTTGGCCTCTTTCTGATAACCACAAACTGTGACATAAGTATCCCAGTTAAGCAACTTCTATAATCTTTCAGAGCCAGAGAGACACACACACCAAAAGGAAAAAAAATATATATGCTTCAGACATCATCTTATCCCAAAAATACTGCTCTAATCCAAACTCACCAACCACTAGGAGTTTAGATTTACTTTCTTCTTTTCTGTTCCTTCTAAGTAGCTCTAGAGAGTGCTTTAAGAAGTATCTCCAGCTCTGGAAAGTCTTCCTTGATTATATTCACTCTGTCTCTCTTAAGACCTGTCTCTATCACACTTGTCATGTGGTGTTTTAATTTTCTGTTTAGATACTTCCCTTCTCCAACAGACCATGAGATTCCTCTCTTATGGAAGAAACTGTGTCTTATTGTCTCCATGTACTAGCACCTGAAAATGCAATAATGCACAGGTATCACGCATTCAAAACTGTAGCACAAACTACAACAAGATATCATCTCACACCCATCAGGATGGCTTTGTCAGAAAAAAAAAAAAAAACAGAAAATAAGTGTTGGTGAGGATGTGGAGACATCGGAACCCTGTACACTGCTCCTAGAAATATAAAATGGTATATTTACTATGGAAAACAGTTTGGAAGGTCCTCAAAAATTTAAAAACAGAATTAAAAACAAATCCAGCAATCCTATTTCTAGGTATTTGCACAAAAGAAATAAGAGCTGAGTCTCAAAAATCTATTTGTGTTCAAATAGCAGCATATCCATAGAAGCATTATTCACAATAGCCAAAAAGTAGAAGCAATCTAAGTATCCATCAATAGATGAATGGATAAACAAAATTAGCATATACATGCAATGGAATATTATTCAGCCCTGAAAAGGAAGGGAATTCTGACACATGCTCCAACATGAATGAACCTTGAGGACATTATCCTAAATGAAATAAGCCAGTCACCAAAAGACAAATACTGTATGATTCCTTTTATATGAGGTACCTAGAGTAATCATATTCATAGAGACAGAAAGCAGATGGTGGTTGCCAAAAAGTCATTGTTTAATAGTTACAGCAGTTCAGTTTGGGAAGATGAAAATGTTCTGGAGACAGATTGCACAACAGTGTGAATGCACTTAATGCTACTGAACTGTGCACTTAAAAATGTTATGCATATTTTATCACAATTATATCATTTTGGGAAGTGTAAATCAAATCATGATACTCTCCTGCTTATAAATTCAATGTCTTTTACTTGGAATTAAAAAAAAAAAAGTGGCAGAATCAATCATGTTACATCTTGGGAAACTCTTCTGTGGCCAATCAGTTGAGTTAATAACTATGATCTCTCCCAAAATCCAAAATATTTGTTGAAACATGAGAAGTCTCCGGCTCTGTGGCCGAAGCCTGTAACATCAGATAACTGGCCTGATGTGGCCTTTACCACTGAACACCTGCAGAGCTGTGAGGACAACATCTGAGAGAGTGTCCCAACCGTGGCTGATTTCAGGATATTTGCCCTCGAAAAATGGCACTGTGAGGGGAACGAGTGACAGCTTTCCTCTTCAAACATAAAGGAATGTCAAAGACACAGTTTCCGCACAAAAGATGGGACCAGATTTTGAGAACAACTGCTAACAATTTCACTTCTTCTGTGAATTTCCAGGACAATCTGCCATCCCAATGGATAAGAAAAGTTATTTTTGCCAGTGGGATTCCCAAAAAGAGGAAAAAGAAAGTTTGGTGATTTTGCCTAGAACCAAATTTGACCTCTACCCTAAGGAGAGTCACTCCAGGAAGAAAGAAGTAGGGTGAAGATTTACTAGTATATAAAGTTTTATATTAGCACTTACTAATTTACTAGTTCTAGAAGCAGGAGTGTGAGAAAAAAATAATAATAAACCCCTCCCAAGAAACTAGCAAAATTTAAATGCGCTCAAAATTTTTTTGCTCCAAATCAGATTATGTTTGACAGAAGAAAAATAATGGAGTGAAGGATTAAAGTATTTAATTTTGTATATCCATGCACTTGTATCTATAGCCACATCTACCTCTGTCCCAAACCTGTTCTCTTTGTTTTCCCAGTGTATTAGTCAGCTAGGGCTGCCATAACGAAACACTAGAGACTGGGGGATTTAAACAACAGAAATGTATTTTCTTACAGTTCTGGAGGCTGGAAGTCCAAGATCGAGGTGTGGGAGGGGTGGTTCTTGCTGAGGCCCCTCTCCTTGACCAGCAGACAGCCATGTTCTCCCTGTGTGCTCACACGATCTTGCCTGTGTATGTGTCTGTGTCCTAACCTCCCTTCTTATAAGGGCAACGGTGATATTGGATTAGGGCCAACCCTCATCATCTCATTTTAACTTAATTACGTCTTTAAAGATCCTGTCTCCAAATAGTGACATTCTGAGGTACTGGGGTTAGGGCTTCAACATATAAATTTTAGGAGGACACGATTCAGTCCATTTTACCCATAGAGGGGAAATACTGGATTTCTCAGGAAAATACTGAACTTTTAGGTAAAATTAGCAATGGGTGCTCATTTTATCAGACTGTTTCCCAACAAATACACCGGGATAAGAAGCACAAAACTAAAGCTCTCTAAATCACAGGTATCCCCTTGGCACAGGTAAGCAAAAATAGGTGATTTGCAACATGAAAGCCCTGCAAACTGAATGGTCTCCAGTTGATCAGACTTGACATTGCCCAAGAATGATGCCCTTTGAGCATTTCCTAATAAAAACATTCACTCAACACTAGCTAATCCAAACCCTCTCTATTTTCAGGGGTTTAGCTATTGATTGAATGTAACCAAACACTTACGGACACTAATCCGGGGTTATTAGGTGATTTTTCCAAGGTCATGCAAGCTGCAAAGGGAGAGTACCGATGCCCAAACCCATGTTGTCAACCTCCACGTCAGTTTCCATCGCTACACCAACGCATCCACCCCTTCATCCCTTTTCACTTAATTTAGTGTTGGACTTGCATATGCAGTTATGGACTCTTCATATGGTACTCAGTACTTTTTATTCCTAACTTCTCTTCCTCCTCTGACTTTGTCTTTTCTCTTTGAGAAAATACTAGATTTCTGGGTGGAGACAGCAGATTGAGTACACACATGTAACCACCCCAACTAAATGTTCAGAATGTGGATTAATTGCCTAAGGCACAAGCCCTCATTTCACCTTTCTAAACCATTTTGAGGCCTGAACAATCATAGGACTTTATCTCTTCTTACCTAAAACACCAGTCTCTCCTGGTTTTCCTCCCATCTTACCAGTGGTTTCTTTTCAGTCTCCTTTGGTGATTCCTTCTCACTTTCTGGCTTCAAAACATGGTTCCAGGCTCAGTTCTCTGCCCTCTTATCTTCTCTTCACAGGCTACCCTCATTCCCTAAGTCCATAAAACTAGTCCTGTGGCTTTAAACATCCTCTATACACTAATGATCTCATTCACTCCAAACGTCTAACAGCTCCCAACTCAATATATTCAACCACAGCTCCCAAGCTCCCAAGGCCTCTCCCAGACTTCCCCCTTCACATTTCCTCTCCATCATCACAGGGCAGCTCCCTCTTCAAATTGCCCTCCTTATTCTCTGCTTCTTCTCTCAACCCCAGCAAAAGCCCAGGTCTGTCATCTTTCCTTTGAAATGCATCCCATAATTGACCACTTCCTCCCACCAACTCACCACCATCTCTAGCAAAAGCCATTGCTCATTTCCCTGCTTCCCACCTCCTGGCTCCCTCTCTCAAGATTTTCAACACAGAATTCAGAGTGATGTTTTTAAAATAGAAATAAGCTCATTAAACACATTTGTTCACATCCCTTAACACTCACTCAGAGAAAGGCCAATGTTCTTCCCCATCCAGCTTGAAAGTATGACGAAGGCCTGCACAGCCCTCAGCCATCTCCCCGACTCACCCACCACACTCCCACACCTGCCTTCCCCTTAAGCTACAATGGCTACCCTGGGGTTCCTTGTAGTTCCAAGAGGCCTCGGGCCCCAGGGCCTTTGCAAGTGCTGTTCCTCTAATTAAAGTTCTCTTTCTTCAGATGTCTATATGGCTTCCTTCCTTATTACTTTGAGATCTTTGCTCAAATGTCACTCTAAATAAGACAGCATGTCTCACATTCCCTGTTGCTTTCCTTATATTCTGTCTAGCCCTTATACCATGTGTGTGTGTGTGTGTGTGTGTGTGTGTATATATATATGTTTGTCAGTCAGTCTCCCTAGATAATAAGCTCCAAGAAACTGGGAACTTTGTGTTACCAAGCTTTAGGTATGTCTAGCACTTTGTGTTACCAAGCTTTAGGTATGTCTAGCACTTTGTAAATGCTAAAAATTATTTTTTGAGTGAATGAATGAATACTGCTTGAGTACTATTAATTCTCTGAAGAAGGAAAACGTGTGTAAGGGTTCAGAACAGCACCCCTCACCTCCTGCAAAATGTGCTACTTTGGCATGTGAATTATTTTGAGTTGAAGGCAATCAAGACCCTATGGATGAGACCTATGAGAAATGTTTACCTCTCCCTTAAAGGATTTAAATTAGGGGACTTGCCCATAATAAAAGTTATCACCAGAAATAACTTTTTTATGACTTATCTATAGGTCAGGCCAAACTTCTAATTATTGAACATCTGCTCTTCTTATGGTCTTGCAATAACTTTCCTCCCCTTGGAAGTTCCAAGGCATCTTATCTCATCCTTAGCTCAGAATGCCATATATATCTCATTTTAACTTTCTCTTCCTGAATCTCTCATGTATGTGGGATCTCTGACTCTCTCATGTATGTGGGGTTCCCATGCATCCTCATGTAATTAAATTTAGTTATTTTCTCTTGTTAATCTGTCTCATGTAGATTTAATTATTAGACTAGCCAGAAGAACCAAGGAGGGTAGAAGAAAGTTTCTTCCTCCTCCACACTGCAAAAATGAAGCATATGGCTACCCAAAGAACAGAAACTAGGTGTGTTTTTGTTCAAACCAGCAAGCATGCTTAAGTGATGAGCCAGAGAAATTAGAGTTTGAAAAGCTCTGAATACATTCTATACATTCTTGAGGGACAAGCTCATTTTGTATTTTAATGGGCTCAAATACACATGTGCTCCCAGAGGCATGTGTGGAGAAAAGAAAGCCAACTCTTGTTTATACTATCCAGATAACTTTAATGTAGTTGTTGTTTAAAATAGTTGCCTCATTGCTGCCCCTGTAGCTATTATTTGGATCCTGGAAAGACAAACACACCGAGTTTTGTTGGAGGACTTCTAGAAAGAGAAATTCAAGGGTTAATCTCAAATGTTTGGGGTCAGGTCTTGCAAGGAATGTAGCTCTTCATCACATCTAAGGGCTTCCTCTTTAGAAAGACGTCCAACCTAATCTCAATCATGAAGAAACAAAGAGAGTAATTCCCCAATACCAGAGTATACATGACTAGTTTCCAAGTAACAGATTAATATGCTAACTATTCATAATTACTGCATTAATAAGAAAGATTAGAATCAGACATCTTTCCAGCAATAGAGAAAACACTGGATTTGTATTTAACCATGAACTTTTTCCCTTCAAGCTTTCTCATGTTTATTAAAGCAGCCATCATTAACAGACCTCACCAATTCAGTCTTAGGAATCATTCACTCAAAATGGGCTAGCTAATTTCACCTTGGTATAATTTATGAAAAAAAAGAAAAGAAAGAAAGCAATTGAGTAGTATAAATAAGACTGGCATGCATAACCTAACATACCATCATATTTTTAAGGATCTTAGAATAATAATTACCCGCATGAAAATTGCTGCTCCTGATAACAAATGAGAGCCCATGTTGAATGAGACAAGTTCAACATCCTCAATTTCAACAATTTTTTTTACAGCCAAGTCATGCTATGTTTCTGAAAGTAATACACTTAGTAAAACTAATAAAATTCAGTCAAATAGTATTTCTGGGATTTCATCAGCTCAGACTGGCTTTCTCTCTCCTCTACAGTAACATTCTATGTGGTGACAGTATCTGGGCTGAGAAGCGAAAGACTGTGTGCTAAGAACAACCAAGAGAGAGTGTGTGTGCACACAGGGCCTTGCACGTTGTGGAGTTAACTCAGAACATAGCCCCTCCATATCCTCAGGAGACTGATGGCTGCCTGGCCAGCGGCCAAGGAAGGCAGTGCACAAAGAGCTTTCAGCAGTGCCTGCTCCCAAGGACGTTTTCTGTTGCTCCCGTGGACATTATCTGCTCCTGTAACGAAGCAGCACATCTTGCTCCCATCCACCTGAGAAGGCAGCTGCTCTCCCAATGATATAGCCCCTCCCTATAGTTGTGGGCATAGAGTATCACTTGCCTTTGGCAGGGCCTTTTCCTGCAGCTTCAACCAGGCCACTACTGCTGAAGCGTCTCTGCCGGTGAGTAACAAATGGCATGTCACACCCTCTGGTCCTCCCTGGTGGTTTTTCTGAAATATCCCAGGTGCAGGTTGCTAACCCAGAGCTCCTGCAGAATTACACACCCATATGTTTATATCTTTCGAGCTCCAAAATTACTGTACAGTATCCCAAGAAAACCATTTAAAGTTAAAGAACTCTTATTTCAAATATAAATTTTAGTATATGTTTAAGGAACTATTTCATTATTTGTGATCACACTTTTTCTAACTTAGAGTACTATATTTTCAAAGTTACTGTCCACAGTGCTCTTTACCTTCTTCCCCTGGATAAAAAGCAGAAGCTACCAATAAGAGAGTAATTCAAGTGATAGTTAAAATTTTTTTCACTTGCAGATACTCCTTGATTTACCTACACTTTATTTGGTTTTCAAAATTTTTATCTTAAGAACACTTTATATCTGTAAGAACACTTTAATATGAGATATACCCAATTAACAAGTTTTAAGTGTACAATATTGCATTGTTTTTGGTTTGTTTTCCCCCTCTTTAATTCACTCCACACATACACACTTCTACCCCTAACCTAGGGATGTTGCCATCTCCCCTTAAGACCTGGATCTCTGAAGGCAGGGCATCTCCTCCCACACACTGACAGCATGCATGTATCCATGGCCTGGTGCCCCCTGCACACTCGGGGGGCCCGGCACACCCAGGGCATGGCCCATGGCTCCACCTGGAGCGTGAACCCAGGACCTTCTGTGTGTAAAGCAGACGTGCTAACCACCACACTATGGAGCCACCCCCAATGTTGCCTTGTTAACTACAGGTGCAATGGTGTACAGCAGATGTCTAAAACTTATTCATCATGCTTATCTGAGACTTTATGCCCATTGAAAGACAGACAAAAGAACCACAAGACTAAGAGAAAACAATTAAAATGACAACAGTAGATCCTTCCCTATCAATAATTACTTTAAATGTAAATGGATTACATACTATTCGTTTTAAAAATATCCTTTCATTAAAGCGAAGTAAATGGTTGATGATCAATTATGGAAAAGGACCAAGTCCAGCTTCCAAGGCCATCAGGGCAGCTAATGTCTTTTCAGCCCTGGCCAGAGGGCAGAGGGAGGGCCTGGAAGCTCACAGCCAGCACCACGTCTACCTCAGAAACATTCTGTGTACAACACGTAAACATAGCATCCACTTGGTGAGGAGACACAGCGATAGGGAGCATGTTTAGATCTCTGGAAACCCCTTGTCTCTCCTTCCCCTTTTAGAAATATTGTGTGGAATTTCTAATTTTGCCTAGCAGCAGGTTGATAATAATGTGTGTGTGTGTCTGTGTGTAGAAAACAAATGGCTCACCTTCCAAGCTAGGAGGAACAGCTGTTTCTTACTTATTAGGATCAGAAAATAACCCTCTCCCATTTGTTATCCTGTCCAAGTCCATGAACATCCAATAGTTAGTGAATTGGAAAAGCTCAGCCATGCTAGCTCTGCAGAGAGGGACACATGAGAGGAGATGGGCAGGTCTCTCCCTGTTTGCCAGCAAGCAGCATCTCACCCGGTATCAGCTTCATGTTTAAACTCAACGAGCCTCTTTGCAGAAAGAAAAACCTTAAGGCCTGAATCCACCTCCTCTCTTTAATGAGAGTACACATTTCTTCACCCTAAATTATTAAAAGGAGCCCAAACTCTACAGGGTGTTATCAAAGCAATTTAAATCGTCTCCCTCAAAAGTTTGATGGAACATGCAGTCATTTTCCTTCAATCAGTGCCAGGCGCAATGGAAAGGCAGGCTGTGCGATGCTGTTATCACAAGGGTGGACACTTCCCTCCAGAGAGCTAAAAGCATAGGCACATGAAGGACACACTGCTCCATGAGGCCCTTGGCATTCTCTTCACCACACAACGTCTCTGCACGGAATGCCCTCGATTCCACCGCCATGCAGGCAACAGCCCTGGCTGCACTGCTGGGCAGCTTGCACACCCACGAGGGCAGGAGTGAGCTCAGTGCCTGGCACACAGCAGACACCCAGCCAGTATCCACACTAAGGTACTACCGTGGCTGCACAGGAAAATCACAGTGCCACAAATCCTAAGTCTGCATAAGTCTCAGTTTCCTGATCTGTTTAGTGGGGCAGATAAGTCCCACATCTCGGGTCTGCTGGGAGGAATTCATGAGGTGACATATGTAGAGCACCTGGCACATTGTGGGTAACTTCCCATGCTCTCCATATACAGGGACTTATGACAGATGAATTTAGTCCAGAAAGACCATAACAATAGCCAGGAACATTGCTCTAGGTGGGGCCCCATCTCCCCATAGGTCCTTCACTAGTCACTTCCCTCCAGGGCTCAGGTCTGCACACCTGTTAAATGAGGGGCATGCCCAGGGATCTACGGTCCTGTAAGCAGACTCTACCTTTCTCTGCCAGGACATAGCCAAAGGCTCCAACTTGTAACTCTGCTAGTCATCTATGAGGATGGGGACTTGGCATCCACAAGTCACCGGTGTGAAAACTCACATGTGCTCACTCTCAGAGATCCACGTTCACACCATCGGCACTATTTCCCTGCCAAGTTCCCTCAAGCACCTACCATTTTTTTTTAAATCATAGTCCATGTTTTGCAGTTAAAATGGCATTAGTCTGCCAACCTCTGAAACGAGTCTCCCCTCACCCAAAATAAATTTCTACCAATATCCCATAGAAGGCACAGGTCCATGTAAGTATGGTGGATACACACACACACCACACACACACACACACACACTGAAATCACTGGAAAAAAATGATGTATAAATCTGATGGAGCTAGATTGAAAAATATAAACAGTGACCTGAACACACCTTTATCCTTGGAAATAGAAAAACTCAGCCACTCGGAACAAAGATGGGAAATCTGGCTATAGCTGTCCTCTAACATCAGCTCAGATGAAAACCTGGGGTCTGAATCAGAAAGACCAAAGAGTAGCCTATACATGGGACCAACCCTACACGGTACCAAGGCTCATTTATGTCTCCTGAGCCCTGAACTTCAACTACACTACCTCTATTTTCTTAATCATACTCACATTTTATTTTGGTTAACATTTGTTCCTCCCATATTTTTGTTTAATATTACATCAATTTTTTTAACTGAGGTAAAATTCATATAACAAAATCAACCAATATAAAGTGTACAATTCAATGGCATTTAGTACATTCATAGTACATATTGTGCAACCATCACTTCTATCTAGTTCCAAAACATTATCCATTACCCCATAAAAGAACTCTATACCCACCAGAGAGTCACATTTTATTTTTCCCTCCCCACCCTCTAGCACCACTGATCTGTTTTCTGGATATTTCATGTAAATGGAATCATACAATACGTGACCTTTCATCTGGCTTCTTTCACTTAGCATAATGTTTTTGAGGTTCATCCACATTGTAGCATGCATCAGAACATCACAACTTTTATGGTTGAACAGTATTCCATTATATAGATAGACCTCATTCTGTTTACTCATTCATCCGTTGATTGACATTCGGGTTGTTTCTACCTTTCAGCTACCGTAAACACATACAAATATTTGTTTGAATCCCCATTTTCAGGTCTTTATGGTATATACTTAGGATCAGAATTCCTGGGTCATAGTAATTCTGTTTAACTTTTTGAAAAACCATCAAACTCTTTTCCACACACTGAATCACTTTACATTCCCATCAGCAATGTACAAGGCTTTCAATTTTTCTTCACACCCTCACCAATCCTGTTATTTTTTGCTTGTTTTGACTATAGCCTACTGGTTGTAAAGTGGTATCTCATCTCCTCCTTTTTGCAAAACTAACATGACCATGTGGTTTATTGATATATAACTTACATACAATAAAATATACAGATATAAAGTTTTGATGTGTTTTGACAACTGTAAAGACCTGCTATGTAACCACTCCCCAAGACAAGATCTAGAGCACATCCAGCTCACGAGAAAGTGCGCATATGCCCCCTCCCAGTCAGCTCTCCCCCTCCTCCAGACACAAACGACACGGTGTCACTTCATTACCAGAGGTTACTGCTGCTGTTCTAGAACTTTTTACAAACAGAGCCCTACTGCAGGGGCTTCTTTTCTTCGACATGCTGTTCTTCACGTCCATCCACTGTGCTGCATGTCTCAGCTGTTCACTCCTCTGTGCTCCTGAGCAGTAAGTCACAGTATGACTGTACCAGCTTGTTTATTCATCCACCTGTTGACTGACATCTTGGTGGTTTCCAGTTCAGGGCTATTATGAGTAAGGCTTCTATGAACATTTTGATCCAAACTCCCCTTGCTTTAGAAGATCGGTTCTGAGACCATAGTTCCGGGAAAGAGAGGAGCCGACAGCAGAGGCTGTAGCAGCGCACATGGGAGATGGGCCCTTCTCAGGGGAAGGAAGAGCCTGTTAGTTTTCACTTAATGCATCTGGTGAAAGTGATGGGAGCAGGCAAGTGGGTCAGGAGAGGCTTCTCCTTAGTCCACAGAGCAATAGGAGAAGAATGCCAGCCGGCAGGCAGACACTGCACTACAGAACTAGGTTCCTATCTTTCCTGACATGTGTAGCCTTGAGAGGAGGAATATACCAGGATGGCAAGTTCACATGCTGTGATGGGGACCAAGGTCAATCCACACAGCAAAAATATGCGTGTGTGTGCGTACGTGTACACACACATGAATACACACATATATCATGTTATAATATTACATATTATCATATTCTATTTACATAGGTATTTGTAGAATACACATACACCTTGAGTCGTAAAGGCCAAGGATTCATTAATCAAGAGAGTGTGTGTGTGTGTCTGTGAAGGAAGGAGTAGGAAATACTAAAATATCTCCTAAATAATGAGGAGTCAAAAGAAACTACTTCAGTCTTGCCTCTGGTAAACAGAGATATATATCAAGACCTGCTTTTTAAACTTGAAAGATAATTACTAATGGAGACAAGAAAGACAGAAAAAACATTGTCCATAAAGTCAGATTGAAAGCAAAAGAAAGCATAAAGTATGAGGAAAAGAAAGAAAATAAGATGTCAGACTATGCCTACTACTTAAAACAACTAGTATAAAATGGAAATGTCTTTAATAATAGACAAGGACGCCCAGGATTAAAAAGCAAAATTCCAGTATGTGACCAAGAAGCATAGGTAAATCAGATTAAAGGCTGGGTAAAACGAACAAGAAGGGCAGACTGGAAACTCTGCCTCGCCCTTGTCAACAGCCATTGGCAGAGGGAGACTGGGGCTCTTGGAGAGGGGTGAACATGGAAAGAGACCTCACAGTTGCCAAGTGGAGTCCAGGGAGACCTGCTAGCCATATCCAAAGGAGGAAGCCGGCGGAGAAGGAGCCAGTCGAGGTTGCATGTCTGGAACGCTGACGAAACAACTAGAAAAGGAAACCGGGCTTGGAAGGTTGATGGGCATGGGATCAGAAGCGTTCCTCTGTCACCCAGAACTTAGAAGGAGGAACCTGCAGAAACAGCACCCTCGGCCTGTGACACGGGACAAGAGGTTCAGGACACTGGGTTAGTTAAGAGTGGAGACATGGGAATACTCATTTAACCCAAAGCATCACCAAAGAGGAGAAGCATCCCATTAGGAAAAGAGAGGCTATATAGCGATAAAAGATAAAATTCAAAGTAATATAGACTATCACTGCATTGGGGAGCATGATTGGGGAACAAAATTGTCAGGAAAAAGGGAGAAAATGAACAAAACACCTCTTTCCAGTGACAATGCCTCTTAAAATATTTGACAGATCAAGTTCAAAAATACATAAATAACATAAAGCATTTGAATGTATACAGTTAAATTAACAGATGTATATGTATAATATGTGTAACATATAAACAGACACTCTCCCTTTATTCCAAGCATCCGGGGAACATTTATAAAAACTGATCATCTATTAAGCCACAAAAAACAACTTAAAAATTTCAAAAAGCAAAAACTGCCCAGCCTACATTCAGTTTCCAACATAATAAAACAAGAAAATAATAACAATATTTCAAACAAAAAGAATCCAAACCACATGAAGACCTGAAAACGATCCTTTAACTGTTGCATATACAAACACGAAATCCTTAGTAGGCCTGTTCCCCAGAGCCTACAGCACCTCAGCCAGGAAGGCCCGCTGTCTGCCCAGCAAATCCTGCGGCTTCCATTGGCTGTTGCCTGGCTACCTGTGTCACACCCCTTCACTAGAAACAATCCCTGTTTCTAGGCCTGCTCCCTTCATAGTGATGCTTTCTCCACTGTTTATTTGGCGACTGACTTTACTCTCATAGAACCCCAGTGCAGAAAGAGAATTAGGAAAACTAGTTGTTCAAAAAGAAAATCAAATCTACAATTATAAACAAGTTTGAAAATATCTAAAATGGAAAAAACCCAGGTAGATGGGGTAAAGAGGGTCAAATATAGGGGTCTAAGGGGAGGGTGAAGTAGGTAAAGGGAATCAAATATATGGTAGCTGAAGGAAATTGGACCTTGCACACAATAGAATATGCAGATGTCAAATTATAATGTGCACCTAAAAATTATAATTGTATTAACCAATGTTACCTCAATAAACTTAATTTAAAAATAAAATAAAATAAAATAAAATAAAATGGAAATAACTCATATCTCAGTTATGTGTACTCAGATGTACTCACAATGAAATTCATGGCCTTAAATATTTTTATTATTAAACCACAAAAATTAAAATAAATAAACCAAGCATTCTATTGCAGAAGTTAGAAAAACAAGGAAAGAAAATGAGAAGTGAAAAATAGGGATGAAAGCAGAAACTAAGGAGTCAGAAAACAAAAAAAATCACTTAAACAAATAAATAATAAATAAGTACAGAAATTGATTTAAGAAAAAAGAGGCAATCTTCTGGCAAAAAAAAAAAAGAAAAAGAAAAATTTCTAAAGGAGATGACGTTATCATTATTTGTATAGTTGATGATTATGTCAAGAATTCATGCAATAACCATAATAATAACTTTGAAAATTAGTCCGCAGGTCAGTGACATGATTGGACATAAGGGGAAATATTATATCAAATTAAAAACCAACACCTTTCCTAAAGCAAAAACCAATTAGAATACATAATAGGGAAAATACCAGTCAAAATATTAACAACAAATTAACTAACTAGGACTAACGCTGGCAATAAACATTTAGAAAGTTATAAAATGTGTAAACCAAAGAAGAGGTACATATACTTACTGTCTTCTGAGACAGGAAGGCGGAATGATGCTAAGCAACCAGTTTTGCAAACCAAGATGCAGATGTAACACTACTGGATCTAATTAGATTATTGGATCTCATTAGAATCTGGGGGTGAACCCAACAAAACAGATCCTAAGAATATGTAGAAGAACAGGAAGGTAAGAAGATTTCAAATTCTTTTCGCTAAAATCATGAAAGGGGTCACCCCAAGATATTAAAAAGTCTAATAAAGCCATAATAATTAAAATTATGTTATTTTAATAAAATAATCAACACACAAACAAGTAAATAAATAAATAAACTGAGTCCCGTAGCAGGGCCAAAGGACACATAAGAATTGAATATATGATAAAGAAGGTCTTAGAAATTAAGGACACCACTGTTTATCAAATGGCAATGGGAAAATTGGATCTTTGGGAGTTAATTCTAGATAGATAAGCTAGTTTATTTAGGTTAATATACTAATAATCATAAGTATATTTCTATTAATAACCATTTATTTGGTACTTAAGCTGTGTGCCAGGCATCGTGCCAAAGGATTTGCTTTCATTATCTCATTTAATCCTGACAACAACTTCTATGAAGTAGGAACTATTACTTCTAGGTCATCTATTCCAACCAACTCACTAAAAATGAGCAAACCCAGGCCCAAAGAGGGTAAACGACTTAGCCAGGGTCACACAGCCAGGCAAAAAGCTTAGATGAGTACTGTGTTCAGCATTGTCTATCAAACCATACTGTTTTCAATTATCACCTTTAATAAACAAATGCAGCTCCCCAGAGTCTGCACACACGAGTTTTTAGAACAAGAGTAATTCACAGCAGAGAGACTTAGATAGAATCAAATAATGCATGCAAATAGAACTTCGGGGAGGTTTTTCAGAAACAGAAGCTAAGGATCCAAATCAGGATGTGACCAGCCAATACTTCTGTCAAATTTGTAGAGAAAGCTTTTAATAGACAGCCATCCAGGACTTTGGCTCACTGTCACTCTCTGCATAAAGCTCCCTATGCAGCTTATCTGATTCCCCAGGGCTCAGAATGGGCATCCGTTCTCCCCCTCCACCACAGCCTCTACATAGGGCCTCCCTGTTGTACCTTCCCCAGTGCATCTGTATAGTGTCAGCCAAAGAAAGAAGGCTTCACAATCCAGGGCAGGTTCAAAACAATGAGCATATTGCTGGGCATGCCACCTGGACAGAAACCTTTCAAAGACACGCATCATAAACTGAAAGATATACATCCATGGGGGACAACACACACATATAAGAACACCCTTGGCATTGTGGTTTAGCAAATATTTAAAAATGAAATATTCAACTGCAAAGAGGTGCGGGGTTTCTTTAGGGTGTGATGAAACTATTCTGGAATTAGATGGTGGTGACTGTTATCCAGCATTGTGAATAATTAAAATCTACTGAATTATACATTTTAAAATGTTTAAAATAATGAATTTTGTGTTATGTGAATTTTACCACAATAAAAGATAAAACTGAAAAAACTGAGAATAAACACTTAAACTTAAATACTGAACTACATATAAATTATCTCTATATTTACATGTACAATTAAAATAAGCAAATGAATATAAAGGCAAAAAAGAAAACCCAGAAAATTTTAATTCAAAAATTTCCTTATTAAATATGCCCAATAATCATCTCAATAATTAGGCACAAAGTAAGATGGCAAAGAAAAAGAAATGTGGTCCAATGATAGACATACAGAATGGAGGCAGTGTAAACACATGCTCTGGGTCCCCACCTACCAGTTCAAGCCGGACTCCTAACCTACCATCACTGGATCTCAATTACCCCATATTTAAAATGGGTACATTGAATTATGTAGTTGTATGGTCTTTTTCAACCATATGAACCAAATCATGCTTTAGCATTATTTTCAATAGATTATTTAAAGAAAAATCTAATAAACTGCTAGTCTCAGCAGAAGTAGTACATCCAGAACCAACATGCCCCCAGGCTCAATATACTTCCCTTTCCTGTACCCTCCAGCAGGATCCACTCCAGCAATTCGTGTTGTCCTAACCCGGTTCTGAAGTTGTGGGAACCTCTGAATGTCCAGACAAATATGTGCAACAAAGCAGGGGATGAGACAGCAGAACCAGTGTCCAAGAACCTGTCCAAAATTCAGGCCACCACACTGCCACCAGGCTGTGAGCATGCAGCATGATCATCCTCAGGAGATCCAGGGTGCTTAAACATCTGTGAGTCTGAGATCTGAAATCAGAGGAGCACGAAGATAATTTCCAGCCAGCTCAGGACTTACAGCCAGGAAAAAGTGCATTAATAGGATGTCAGAATGATGCCAAGAAGTAAAAGGGTATCAGGAGTCAGAGAAATATGGAGAGTAAAAGCTCTGTTACTCCTATTTGGATATGAGACAAAAGGTAAGATCGCTTTCGATCAAGTAAAGGACAGTGTAGAAAAAAGGCAATAAAGATCACCTCTGGGAAATCATTTCACCTTGACAAATGAGGAAACTGAGGCTCGGTGAAGGCTGAAGACAAGAATTCAGGGCCACCTTGGTCTGGAGCTAGCATGGCCACGAGCCTCTGGACTGGTGCCCAGTGGTTCCTGATCACACCTAGATGCCTCCTGCTGCAAATGCGCCTCCTGAGAGGCAGATGGAAAAAACCCTGGCAAACTCAGAGCCAGTTTCCTTGTTTGTGAACAGGATGCTGTCGGCCCTATCTAGCTCACGGGGCTAGAGTGGATATGAAATAAACCATGGTGAACACTTGCAAACTGTAAATCACTGCACAGGATAAGGAAATGTAATTATCATTTGGGCAAGTATTCTTAATGCCTATTTCAAGAAAAAAAATTTCAAAGGTCTATTAGAGAAAACACCAGGGTGTGTTATCCCAGTTCCTTCATCCAGGGGATTTAGCAGATATTCACATGCAGAGGTAACCGACAAATATCGAGCTGGATTTACCATGAAGCTATTGCAGCCTAAGCTTCCAGGAAACTCCAGGACACTTACTCACATGGGCCCCTTATAAGGTCTTGAAAGGGTCCTAGCAGTATGTACACATGGTCAGATGTTTTTGTAAAATTTGCAAAAGCAAGATAATTTTCTTATGATCAGCTAAGATGACTATCTCCTCCCATTCCAGTTTTTTTTTTTTTTTCTGTCACAGTCCTTCCATTTGGTGGGAGAGTCAGGGGGAGGGCAAGTCAGAGGGGACAGTTATTTGGAATTTGACTTTGGGGAATCTCAGGCAGGGAATACATTTAGTTTTGCTTTAATGGGATATGTTTATGATGGTTCCCAGTATCCCATTATAAATGAGCTGCCCTGGAGTAGAAATAGCTTCTAAGAATACCATAATGTCACAAATTCAAAGTGAATTTAATACAAGTGACCACAAGAAAATGTGAGATTTCTTCTAATCTTATAGCTCACATAGCAAATGGATAGAGGTTGCCCCAAATTTAACAACAACTTAAAAATTTACATGACATTGCCAATATTGAATTACAAGGCTAAAATTAATTTTCTAAAGTATCAACTCTGAAAAAAAATATCAATCAGTCAACCATACTGGAAAAAAGAATGAATTAATTACCTTTCTATTCCCTCAACAGAAAAGAACATTCCAAATTGTTGTCATATGAGGAGTCAGGCAAAAAATATAAGAGGAAGGATTGTAAAATCATGACAGGTAGCTAACAAAAAGACACTATTTTCCTGGATTTTGTGATGCTTGTGATATTTGTCAGCTCTTTCAACTTGTCAACTTTTTACAATTTTTTTCTCATTCTAGATAAATATTTACTTTTGCACCTAAAAAAACTCAGATAGTCCTTTCAGAAAAACAAATGCATGAATTTTAAAGTATCTCCACTAAGGCCAAAAAGAAAATGGATTTGACCAAAAGCAGGTTGAATGGTTATACAAAAAGGAATAAGCTTCTAACCACAACAGCTCATAGAACCCCACCTAGAACTCTTTAAGAAAATACTTTGTCCAGAATACATGGGAGAAAACCTTAGTTGAGTGCACACTGATGCTGACACCCAGAGAGGAGCTCCTGGCTTTTTAAGTTCCATGAAGAGCTTAATGGTTTTTTTAATTAATTGATTTACATATACGTACTTATATGTGAGAATAATCAGAATGTGGCTTATAGTACAAAAAAATAATAATAAAATTAGTCTGAGGCAAAAATTGAAACCACAAATTAGAAGGGTAAGGAATCACCTGGTTAAGGAATATTCCAGCTGCTGCTCCCCCTTCCACTCTCAGAGGACTTCTCCAACAAATGCCACCACCCTCCTGCGTGTCCTTACGCTGGAAATCATCGGCAGTTTTAAATTTGGGAGAAAGTTATAAGTATTTTTTGATATCAGAAAAATCCATTTTCATTCTCAGAGGCCCTCCTGAGTTCAGTCCCTTCTTGAATATGTACCCCACATTGTCTAGTGCTGCACCCTCCTGGCCAATCCGCAGCCTGTCTCCTCTTGGCAAACACTCCTCAGGTAGCCTCTATGATCCTGTCCCCTAGCAGGTAACTCCATGTGGCTCTGGCCTCTTCTCAGTGAACTCCGCACCTTATTTGCTCTCCCCGAAACTTGATCCTCCCCAAAGATGCAGATAGCATCCCCACTCCCCACAAGGTGAACTGATCGCCCAAGCCCTGAGTCTATATGGGACTTTATTCCAAACCTCCAACCTATTTGTACAACATCCCTCCCCTCTCCCTTGTGCCAGGCTTTCCTTTGGCGTATGGACATGCCCTTTCATCCATCTATCTATCCATCCATCCATTCATTCATTTAAGAAACAGGAGATAAGCACCCATGATGTACCTGGTACAATATTGAATACTGGGCCTATAATAGGGAACCAAGAAAAAAAACACCCTTCCTTTCCCTTCTCCCTAGCACCACCCTGCCCACACTGCTGATTACCTGATCCCGTTAGGCTCAAAGGTCCCCACGTGGCTGTGTTTCAAACTCCAAATGTTTACTAAGCTAAGATGACCTCCATAGGTCTCACTCTCACTATTGGGAGTGCCAAGCTTGCCAGTTGTCACCAGGATAAACAAGATTTTGCCTGAGCCTTATCTCACAAAAGGAATCACCCCACTGAACAAGTTTGGGATTTCATACAGCGGTCTTAACCATGTGAATCTTGGGTTTGTCCCCATGAAAAAAATTCAGGGAGGACATAGGAGTCTAAGGAAGGTGGCATTCTCATTTATTATCAAGAGAACCTTGAGAAAGAAATAGTTAACACATCAGGGGACAACCTGGACCCTAGCAGGGATGAGAAAGAATCAGGTTCATTCCAGAATAGAAATGATTCCAGCAGGTAGCTCATCTTTATCCCCGGAGGCTAACCTGAAATATATGGGTCACTTTTTTTAAAATTCCAAATGAATTTTCAAAACATCAAGCAGATAATCATAAATTGTTCCCACACAGGGAGATGGTTCAGCTGAAATGGATTTTTATGATATCAGAAAATATATATAATTTTCTCCCAAATTTAAAACTGCTGACAATTTCCAGCATAAGGAAGCATTAGTAGGTTGACACTACAATTGACTTCAGAAAAGGCTCAATTCAGTGATATGATCACAAAGGAAAAGGTGAGAGATGGCAGACAATCACCAAAAAAGAGACAATGCATTTTTATGCTCATTAGAGTCGACCAACAAGCTGCCTCGCGGACCCTGTCATTCTCTGGGCCATCACAGCACGCAAAGTCAAATTCAGTCAAAGCCGAAGCAGCTGGTCTATAATTCTTGTCTCCAGCCCACGCACCTGCACGTGGTCATTTCCACATTCCAGGAGACAAACTGTTTTCCTGTCTGCACCAGAGCTGAAGTCAGGTGAGCCGATTCCTCCGAGCTGAGCAGCATGCTTTTTGATCTCCTCCCTCAGTGAGGTGGCCACATGCTGGAGATCTGAGGTGGCTGTCTCTATTCCAACAGGAATGGAAAACGATCAGGGTTGCTTCTACCTGTACATTCACCGTGTACACACTCTATGGCTGAAGGCAGGACCAGGAATCCACCATAGTCTAGAGTCGGGGTTGGATTTCTCCTGGAGTAACTCTGATGAGGAAGGCCTTGAAGATTAATTCATTAATTTGTCTTTTTGAAAGCTGAAACATCCTACTAGCTCATCTAAGAATGAATTCTCTTTTTTTATGGTCTGGCTATTACTGACCTTCTGCTACAGACTGAATATTTGTATCCTCTTAAGATTTTTAGGTAGAAGCCTTGATGTCATAGTATGTGGAAGTGGGGTCTTGGGAAGTAATTAGGGCATGAGCGGGGAGTATAACAATGAGATTAGTGTTCTTAGAAGAAGAAGAGAGCCAGCCCTCTCTGCTCTCTGCCATACGTGGACGCAGCAAGAAGGCAGACGTCTGCACACCAGGAAGCGGGCCTGCCCTGGAAGCCAACCTTGCAGGCAACCTAATCTCAGGCTTCCCAGTCTCTAGACTCTGAGAACTGAATGTCTATGGTTTGAGCCACCCCCATCCATGGTATTTTTGTTACGGCAGCCCAAGATGACTGGGACAGCCTCTTATGGGATCCACAGGCTTAGCCGTCACCGTCCCCAGAGTAGATGCCTGGACTTCCCACTGTGGAATAACTGTGTTTACTTAACTGGATCTCCTTCTGGTTTCTCCTACCTCTGACTACTCACACCTGTAGACCTGGGCATGCCCAACAGCCAGCCCCGTGGGTCCTGCTTTTCCTTCTCTTTGTGTATTCACGGGCTGAAGCAAGACCACACCACCTATGGGCACCTGTGGCTCTTATCCGTGCAGCATTCCCACATCCTTCTTATGGGAACGGAACTCCTCTTCCCCATACTTCCCACCTGATGTGGAGCAGAGTGACACCAAGTGGGCATGTAAAGTAGACCAGGCCAACCACAAATCCTAGACCCCTGACCCCTAAGAAGGGTTCAGAGACAGGCATGTGCGTCAAATCAGACATTTTCCTAGGACTTCTCTGATGGAGCTTTCCCGGAAGACCCCTTTCTTCAGCTGCCCTCTTAGCTATCACGTGGAGAAAGCCTGCCTATGACATAGAGAGGAGGGTAGAGTCTTGAAGACATCACTTAAACCTCAGGGACTTGGCTTTATCGAAAGCTGGACCCAGTTATAGGAGCTAATAAATTCCCACCTCCTCCTTTTCATGCTTAAGAGAGGATAATTTGATTCTGTCATTGAAAACCAAGAGTGTCTTGATACCTAGATAAGTATACTGCTAAAGCGGTGTCCCAGTCCTGACTTTTTCATTTCCACCCTCACCTGCTGCCTTCCCTCTTGGTGAAAGTGGAAAGTAGAGGTGGGGTGACAGGGTGACTTTATCCTGCTGTGCCACCAATCAGCCATGTGACCATGGGGATATTACTTAACATCTCAGCTTCCAAGGCAGTAAAATAGGGATAAGCCCACCTACTTCACTAAGCCCACTGTGAAGACAGAATTTGGGGAAATGAAGACAGTGCTTCTTGTGCCCTTCTAGGCTCTGAACCCTGTTCCCTCCCACAGCCTCAGGAGCTCCTCTTTCATATCTAAAGGCCAAAAGCTCTCAGTAGGGTAGGAAATGCTCCTCTCTATGCCTGTGCAAAGCATGTTTAAAACAACATAACCCAAAGACCAATTAAAAGCATGCCCCAAGATGTACCAGCCAAACACAAATAGAAAGTAAGAACTCCAGGTTAATATCACAGAGGTTGGAGAAACAAAAGTCATTAAATGGACCAGACAACTATTTAATTTTGATGAAAGGTAAAATCCACAATGAAGACATGACAGTCAAGAAAATTTACATGCCAAATAACATGAAGAATGTTAACAAGGCCAAACATCGCCCCTAGGCGAAATATTCTCCCGGCTCCCAGACCCAGTTTGCCCACCTTCCTCCATTCCCCCAGGCCTGGACACATCTGCATGGAAGCCTCTATGCTCTGGCCTGTATAGAGCATCAGAGAAGGCATGGCTCTGAATTTAGACAGACAGGGTTGCAGTGGTTGAACAGTGTCCCCTCAAAATTCATGTCCACCAGAACTTTAGAATGTGACCTTATTTGGAAATAAGTCTTTGCATATGTAATTAAGTTAAAACAGGTCATATTGGATTAGGACAGGCCCCAATTTCAATGACTAGTGTCCTTATAAGAAGAGGAAACACAGAGGAAATAAGGCCATGTACATGTGGAGGCAGAGATTGGAATGATGCAGCTACAAGCCAAGGGGCACTGAGACTCACCAGCAGCCACCAGAAGCTAGAAGAAGCAAGGAAGGGCTCTTCCTCAGAGCCTTTGGGGAAAGCACAGTATTGGGGACACCTTGCTTTCTAAACTCCAGAAATCTGAGAGGATAAATGTCCATTGTTATATTCCACCAGTTTATGAAAATTTGTTATAAAAGTCTTGGGAAACTAATACAAGAATATAGGTGACCTAGAACAAGTCACTTAAACTCTGTGAGGCTCAGTTTCCTCATTTATGAATAGGAATACTAAATATAGGACCAATTCATAGGGTTGTCATGAGGATTAAGTGAAAGCACAGTGTGATGATTAATTCTGTGTGTCAACTTGATTGGTCACAAGTTGCCCAGCTTGAACATTATGTCTGGGTGTGTCTGTGAGGGTGTTTTTGGATGAGCTGAGCCTTTGTAACATAGATGGCTCTCAGTGTGAGTGAGCATCCTTCAATCCATTTGGGAGCTAAATAGAAAAAGAGGCAGAAAAAGGAGGGATTCAGCCCTGTTTTTCCTGACTCAGTGCTTGAGCTGGGACATCTCACCTCACCTCTCTGTCCTCAGATGGATTTATACCATTGGCTCTTGTGGTTCCCAAGCCTTCAGGTCAGGACTCAACTACACCACCCACTTTCCTAAGTTTCAAGCCAATTCCTATAATAAATCCCTCTCACTGGATATACACACAGTAAGTTACTAATAATATTTTATTAAGTAATAATAATATAATTATACATATACACAATAAGTAATATTTTATATCATAACTGTTATAATAATGTATATTAAAATTAATATTATATAATATAATTATATTATACAATAATGTATTATAATACAACTATGGGTTATACATTAGTGTTATTACATATATAGTAATCAGTACTATATACCACATATTGTATATTATCTATTATGTTATAAGTATAATGTTATATATTATATATTACTTATTGCATTTTATTATTATATATAGTGATATATATAATGCTATTATTGTTACTTATTGCTATAGCCTTCATCCATCCCCCTCAAAAGTGGAAAGGACCTGCCTAGTTAGGAAAAAATGCCCAGTTATCTTAGGCTCAAAATACAACCTCTGCTCACAGATCAATCTTTCAAACTTAAAAGCAACAATGGATTTCAAGTTTCTTTCCCCTTTGTGTAACTGAAATATTTTCTTTCAAGGCTGAGCACACAAGGCGCAAAAGCAGCTTGAAAATAAATCAAAATGAAGACCACAGATGGGGACTGGGATGAGAAAGGATGAAATTGTCATTATTCTTAAAAGGAGAAAACTCTCTCCCCTCATTGAGGCAACAGTCTACCTTCTTTCTTTCTTTGCAGCTTTACTTAAGTATAATTGACATACATAAAACTGCATATAGTTAATGTTTTCTTATTGAGCTGTAGGAGTTCCTTATACATGTTAGATATTAACTCTTTATTAAATATATGGCTTACAAATATTTTCTCCCTTTTCATGGGTTGTTTTTTCATTCTTCTACTTGTTTATTTTGCTGTGCAGAATGTTTTTAGTTTGATATAGTGCCATTTGTCTATTTTTATTTTTGCTGTTTGTGCTTCTGTCATCATATCCAAAAAATCATTGTCAAGACCAATGTCAGGAGCTTTCCCTCTTTGTTTTCTTCTAGAAACTTTAAAGTTTCAGGCCTTACATTTAAATCTTTAATTCATTTGGAGTTAAGTTTTGAGGTCCAGTTTCATTCTTTTGCATGTGGATACCTAGTTTTCCCAACACCATCTGTTAAAGAGAAACCATTTTCATTCTTCCCTGTTGTGTATTCTTAGCTTCCTTGTTGAGAATTGGTTGACTATACATGTGCCAGTTTATTTCTGGGCTCTCTACTCTGTTCCATTGGTCTGTGCATCTGTCTTTACACCATTACCATACTTTTTTAATTACTGCAGCTTTGTAATATATTTCAAAGTCAAAATGTGTGATACCTTTAGCTTTATTTTGCTTTCTACTTTCTAATGGCCTTTTTCAGTGCTTCCAGATCACCAAAGAAATTTGAAGCAAACTGTGATGCAAACCCAGTCTCTTTACATCTATAAACTGGCCAGATTTGCTCATTTACTGGCTCTCAGAATACTCACTCACTCTCCCACCTATCCATTCCACAGACATTTACAAATTGTGAACTGGCCACTATTCTAAGGTGCTGGGGAGATGGTGCCAAACAAAACAGATAATGTCTCTGCCTTCATGCTGTTTATATTCTGGTGAGAAAAAAAAGAGAGAGGAGGCACATAAACATTATAAAAACAAACAATAAACATAAGTGCATGGAAAAATAAGTGCTATGAAAAAAAAAAAGAAGCAGCAATAAGAGCTTGGCTGGGGCAGGTGACAGGAATTGGTGGGTGTGAATTATAGGAAGGTTAGTCCATCTTGCCTTCATATCTATCTTTGTGTAATAAAATCCAAGTTATCCTGAGATTCCATGAATTGGAACAAAACACAGGGACCCAATTTAGGGACGGGAGCTCGGTAAGCTGGGCAACAAAAGAGTGAGGCAGCCACGCCTTGAGAAATCGAGAGTTCCATCATCTGACCTGCAAAAGCAACTCTGTTTCCTTCCCTCTCTTGGCCTCATCTTGACACAAAGTCACCACAATAGAGTTGGCAGCATTATCTGTCCTCTTTCCTCAATCTGCAGATTGCTGGAAATGTTTTCTCCTTAGAGTCCTCGATGTTGCTGCGGCTGACAGCCCATTCATGTGCCAGGCATTGGGCTAAGTGTTCACACACGGGCCACAGTGATCCTCAAACAGCCCTCTGACTCAATGGCTCTCACACCTGGGAGGCAGCAGCATTGCCTGCAGGGCTCAGTAAACACAGGTTCATCACTGGGTCCAAAGCCAGAGCTTCCGGTTTTGGGGTCTGAGGTGGGGTCTTGGAAGATGCATTTCCAACAAGTTGTCAGATGCTGCTGCTGTTGCAGATCCAAGGACTCCCACTCTGAAAATCTTCACTGTAAGGGCGGGATTATCACACCTACTTGACGAAGGGGGATACTGAGGTTCTGCAGACTAAACCATTGCCAGGGCAGCAGAAAGCAAACATGCACACACCTTTCACATTGCTTCTGTGTTCATTTTATAGGGTCTCCCAGTACTGAAATCACTCAGCCATTTGCTGGATGCCCTGTCTCCTGAGATAGGCCCTCATGACCTGCATCAGCCCCCTATGGAGACCAAGGACCAAAGCTGGTCCAAAGCGCAGGGGCTGTGATCTGCTCGCCTTTGGACCCCTAGGGTGTAGGCCAGTCCCCCAGTGCACCACTGACTCAATAACCATGTTTTGGGGTAAATAACTAACTTTGCTTCAAGGAATTCTTGTCTTTGCTTTGAAATGCAAAACAGCAGAAAGCCCTGAGCTTTCATGTCCACCCAGTACTTGAAGCATCTGCAGGCAGGTGAGCCCAGACAAATGCACCAGGGCACCAGGGCATTGGAGGTGAGGGTGTTTCCAATCAAACTGCAATCAGCCAGGTGGCATCATCTCATGTAATTCAACCTATTACCCTGTGCACCAATGTCAAGTGCAATGCTCTTGACAAGTGTCTTACAAGGGGATCTATGGGAAAATTAAACATGTGAAAGTGCATTACTGACAGAAGCAGAACGTTCCTTGAAATGAATGATGTGCTGGAGTCAGCTGTGCCAGAGCGGCTGTTAAATACGCAGAAACTGTGCACAAGCCAGGTGTCAAACACTGGGAGCTTGAAATTGACCATGGCAGGAATCTTAGCACCAAGGGGCCCACCCCACCACCACGTACCCTGTCCCTACTCCCCATCAGAGAGCTTGTTTAACAGCACAGTACTGCTTACCACGAACATGAGGATTCTTAAGTGTGGTGCTTGCTGTGCTTAGAAGCAGGAATTTCTGTGGGCGCATATCTCTAAAATGAACCTCGGAGATTAAAAGGGAGGTCAATAGAGGGCTATGATTCATTCTCATTCTCTCTCTCTCTCTCATACACACACATTATCTTCTTAAATTTTTTTTAGAAATGCCATTATTACATTTGGCCATTAGAAACAATCAAACTTTTCATAGTTGATCAAAAGAATGCTTAGTGAAAAGTTCTTTATTCCTTTGTATTTTTCTGCTTTCCAAAAAGAAACCTTCATTGTCTCCAAAGTACAAGAACTAAGAACTAAGCTCCTAAAAAATTTTGTTCCACACGAACTTTAAACATAATATTCATAGACCACAGCAGAAATATCTCATTGTCCCCCTTTATTCAACTCTTTGCTGACTTTCTTAACAGAGAAAAGAGAGCATGGATAATTCAAATCCAAGAAAACCAAAAAAAACCTACATTTTAGCCAAAATTTCAACTACAGCCATAACCAGAAGAAAATAATCCAGCCTACATTTCATTATCTTCCATTTCTCCAGCCTGTCTGAACTAGCTGAGAATGGCATTGGGCAGTAAAACAAATGGCCCAAGAGGGAAAAGAATAATCCACAAACTATATAAACAGCTCCTTTTATGAGCAATAGTTGACAGTGTTTGAAATTGGAGCAAGGTCTCCAATAATATTACAGAGGACTGGTATCTGGGAAGTGAGGTGAGTGATTACAAGAGGTTGCTTAGGCCTAAAGAGAATCTTATATTAAAAATCACCACAGAACATGCAGCTTCTACTCCAAGCAGTTTTTTGTGGCATTTTCATGAAATTATATGCATATAAAATTGTTAAAAATAACAAAGCAGATGAAAAACAGTCTTGTCGACCTTCATTGCTAGTAACAGTAATACTTTACATCAGTCCTGGGGTTTCAGCCAGCAGCAAACTCAATAGCAATAAAAATTCATGCCCATATTTCTTCTCCGATTGGACTTCTCTGTTTTCAAGGTTCTTCTTCACTCTCCAGTAGGGTGAGCAAGCATTCATGATTATCTCCATTTTACAAGAGGGGACAGACAGTCACGGGCTTTAGGTGATTGGCTGGGTGTCATGGGTATGATAAGTGGCAGAAAGGTAATCAGTCCCAGGCTTCCAAGCATGTTCTTCCAACCATGCCACATTGGCCCTCAACAACCCTGTTACCATGCCCACCTCACCAACAGGCAAACCAGCAGTTGGCTGCAATGTCTCCCACCAAAGCCTCACTTTAGTGGCACAAAGCACACCCATACCCAGGGAATCCTGCAGTCAACTTCCTGAAGCAGAGTTTGAAGGCTTGCAGGAGAGACTCATGGGGTGATAACTGAGGCTGGATTTTCAATAGCGCATTCTTGCCCTTTGATTCATAAAGATCTGCATGGCACCTACACACATAATAGAAAGGCTAAAAAGATACCTGATAATAGCAAGTGTCAGAAAGGATGTGGAGCAACTAGAACTCCAATGTATTGCGGCTGAGAATGCAAACACTCACCATATGGCCCAGCAATCCCACTGCTAGGTTCTACCCAAAAGAAATGAAAACATTTGTTCACAGAAAGACTGTATATAAATGTGTAATAGCAGCTTTATTCATAATTGCTCCAAACTGGAAACAACCCAAACACCAGTCCATACATGGGTAAACTACTCAGCAATAAAAAAAATGAACTCAGAATAGATGCAACCATGGGGATGAATCTCAGAAGCATTATACTGAGTAGAGGAAGCTAGACCCAAAAGGCTGCATGCCGTATGATTCCATTCACATAATATTTTAGAAAAGAAAATCATAGAAGCAGAGAGCAGGTCAGTGGCTGCCTAAGGATGAGGTTAGGGAGTGACTATAAACGGGTAGTTTTGGGGTGATAGAACCATTCTCATCTCACTTCAGGATAGGTACATACATTGTTAGAACTTATGGAATTGTATACCTACAAAGGTGAATCTTAATGTATGAAAATTAGACTTTGATAGATCTCACTTAAAGGAAAACCCAAAATGAGGGTAGAGGTTTTAAAATTCATTCCCATAAGATCAGATTCTTTAAAAAACTGCTTCTTGGACTTGAGCAAATCCTGTTTCCTAGACACAATGTGTCTGGGAGTGCGAGTTTGGGTGCAGGTGGATAAACAGGACCTGGGTCCAGTGTGCCAGCAGCTAGCAATGTCCCTCATGTGAGTATGCTGTGCCTGAGAAGTTCTGGGGGGTGCATTTCTTACATTATAGCACCTGGGACTGGTATCTGGTGTCAGGGTGTCCAGTCTGTACTGTAACTGTGGGTTTTTTAAAAGAGAAAGTGCAGCACCCTTAGGTAGAAAATATAGAAATTAATTGGCAGCAGATTGTTATTCTCAGCTACTCTAACACATTCGGATGGATCTTTAAAAGCTTTTCTCAGCTTGCTTTAGAAATGAAATTTGATATTATTAAGACTCTCCAGTATAAAACAATTACATAAGTATAAATGGAAGATTCATTTAAAGAGTCACGATGAGATGAAATCCCTGGAAAATGCCTTCCTGATCTTTTTTTTTTTTTTTTTTGCTTTCACTTGACTAAGTAAGGTCAGATAAGATGAGGACAAAACTAAGTCAGCATGCAGAATTTAAATTATTTGAATTATTTTTCTTCCTTGTTTTCTTCTTCTCCTTCTTCTTTTTTTTACTGCAGCTGAACTTCAGAATGTGGGAGGGGCAGCAAACATCTTAAACCAAAGCTAAGCTCCTCTGCTCTGTTTCAAACGGCAATTACTCTCCAACTATTTTTTTTATACATCCATTCAGGAAACATCCACCACCTCAAACAAATTTGCTAAAAGAGGCAGAAGAGTGTGGGGGGTTGGAGCACAGCTTATAAATTGAGAAATGCAGGAGCTGAATGAGTGTATATCAAGTCCATTATATTACTCTACTTCATATGTTTGGAAAATTCTATAACAAAAAATAATTGAGAGAAAGAAATGATTGGGGGTGGTATGTGAAAGAGAGAGAACTGTGCAAGAAGCCAGAAAGCTCGGGTGCAGATCCTTGCTCATCCGCACCTGATGCGTGCCCTTAGGTGAGTTCCTTAACCTCTCTGGGCTTCAGCTGCCTCTTTGTGAAATGGGGCTAATAACACTATCTACTCACAAATTGTTGTGAGGATTAAATTAGTTTAAAGCACATTTGTTAAATTATTTGAATTAATTTCTTTTTTTACATATTTATAAGTATCTTATTATATAGAGATGTGATTATATATATGCACACATATGCATACATGCATGTACATGTACACACACACACACACACACATATTTCCTAAAGCCTCTGAATCACTACAAAGCAGCTCACAAAATATATGCAATCTCTGTTCATAAGTTGATATCCTGCTTTGTGTCCTTGTCGGGTTTTATAACAAATTTATCAAATGGGCTGAGTTCCATGGGGTTAAGAAAATGGCTTCATTTTTCTTCCATCACTGCCACACACTGTCCATTTCCCTTCTTTGCCTGAAGACAATCTCAGGCAGATCCCTCAGCCTTTGAACAAAATACATTAGGAAGTTACAACTTGGTTTTAGGATTTAAAAGGTGCAGTACGGTCTGATTCCCAGTTTCATCCCTCCCCTCAGTTTAGGCCCACTGCAGGTACTCTCAGCTTCTTCTCTCCCACTCCATCTCCTGGCTCCTCCAAGATTGAAGCAGAGGGAGGGTGAGCAAGAGAAGCAAATGCCTGCCTTTTAAATTTGTTTTACCTCTTAGCAGGAGATCAAAGGTCAGCTCTTCTGCAGAGCACATCTGAGGGGTCCCCCCAGGCTCCCACACCACAGGGCTCCCTGATCCTGCCATGAGCTCTCTAGCTCTCTCCAGAGTGTCTTTCTGAGACTCTTACTGGTCCTGACCTTGGCATTCTCAGTGTCCAGGCCCCCTTCACAGTAGATCCCCTTCCATCCTGCCCTCTGTCCCCTGACCTCCATGGGTTTACAGGAGATTCACACCTGCTTGCCATGTGTGGGTGGCCACCTGCCTTCAGAATTCCCTCATATCCAGGTAGGTCCCCCCAATCCAGAGAACTCATGGCAATTTCTTCCACAATCCAGAGGATCCCAAGAATGGTCTCATCAAACTCTGTTCTCTGGTATGAAGTCAGGCCTGTGAGAACTAGAACTTAGCAAGCATCCAGCCAAAAAGGCAGATGCCAGCCCCCTCTTCTGGAAGGCACCCCAATCTCCATGTGCCCTCTGCTTAGATCTCCTCATTGAACCTGGACAGGGGTCACTCCTGTTGGGAGAAAAAAAAGAAACACCCATCTCTTTTGTAACTCTCTCCTCAATTAACTCATCTTATCCTGACAGAGGGTGAAGTGTCATGGAGTGTGCTAAACCAGTCACGCGATCTTTCAGTGGGTCCTCCCCTGAAGACTGGAAAATCCTTTCCTACTGTTCAGCTTGCGGACAAAAACCAGGATTCCCAAGAAAAAGGAAAAGCCCCCTTCAATGTCCCATTCCTTGTTTTAAATAAAGGAACCAACTTTCTCTGTGACTTTAAGGAATAAGCAGGATAAAGGCTAAGAAAGAGCCAGAACACACAGGAGACAGAGTTTCAAAATCTATCAGCAAATGAACAGAAGAGATATTTACTGAAATGGATACGAGAAACATTATCTCAAGGGAGAGCACATTTCTGGAAATACACAAGCAAGTAGCCTTGAAAATTGCTTTCTGATATTTCCAGCTGAATTTTCCCTCCTTGATAAATTATTTTCAAGTCATTTTCAGCTATTATTTATTTACACCCATTTTAAAGACTACATGACATCCTGAAAGCTATATGACTTCCTGAAGGGGAGGAAACTAAAAAATTCATAACCAGGGAGATCAAGGTTAACAACTGAGTGCCCATCGTCATTCCAGGAAGGTGTGGAGGGTGAGAAAGGTGTCCTAGCAACAGTGGATCCCACAGTTCCTGGCTTCAGCTACTGCCCATGTGTGCCCAAATCTCCACGTACAAGTAGAGGAACCCAGTAAACAAGAACCAGAGCCTAATACGTGACCAAATCTTGCAAGGAGCTTGGGAAACTTGCAACCTAACAAAGGAGACAGGCAAGTTAAGGACTGTACACTGGGATGCACATTGTCTGCTAACAGGAAATACAGTGCTTTGAGAACGTGAGGACAGCACTAGGCATGCCTTACAGGAAAGCATTCCTGTAAGTTCTGAAGAGAAGTGAGCCAGGCAACAGGAGACAGAAGGACCTATATTCTTCTCTTGATTAATGACATCATTAAAAATGACACCGTTTTAAACCCAAGCCTCAATGCTTCCTATTCCTTTATCTTCCACTATCGAATTCTCACCATTTCCTCTCCTCTCAGTTTGAGCTCCCATCTCCTCTCTATACCCAATGATATAATTTGGGTCCAGTCCCAGCCCTAACATGCCCTTGGGGAGCAGCAGAGCTGGTCTTCTATACTGGATTTCTCTCACCTTAGACTTGACTTAAAATTTCTCAGTTGTCCTGTGGTAAGCTGAATAATGGCTCCCAAAATGAGTCCACATCCTTATCTCCAGAACCTATGAATGTTACTTTATGTAGCAAAAGGGGTATGCAGGTATAAATTAAGGATCTTGAGATGGAGACTACCTTGGACTATCTGGGTGAGTCCCATGTTGTCACGAGAGTCTTTATAGGGGGAACACAGAGGACTAAAGTCAGAGAATGCTGTGTGACAAAAGCAGAGATTAAAGTGATATAGCTACAGCCGAGGAATGCCAGCAGCCTCTAGAATCTGGTAGAGGCACGGAACAGATTTGATTCTCCCCTGAAGCCTCTAGTAAGAACACAGTCTGCCAACACCTTAATTTCAACCTTCTAAGACTCATTTCAGACTTCTGACCTTGATAATTGTAAGATAGTAAATCTGTACTGTTTTAAGCCACTGTGTTTGTATTAATTTATTACAGAAGCAATATAAAACTAATACTTTGCCTCATTTCTTGAAAAAATACCAAACTCCCAGCAAACAGAGACGACACCAACCTATCTCCCACCTCAGCTCCCACCAGTGCTACACACACAGACTTCATGTTTCAGCCATCTTTAACTCCTTACCTCTTCCCTAAGGAGGTCAGATTGTTTCTAGCCCCTGGTCTTTTGCACATACTGTTCCCTCAGACAAGAGCACCCTGTGCCCTCCTCTATGCCAAGAAACTCTGCTCATTGGTCACACCCCAGGTGTGATGCCACCACCTCCGCCGAGCCTTTTCTCCCCCTCCCTGTACAAAGTTAGCTACTCCACACTCTTGTCGCATGGTACTCCACACAAAGATGTTCTTCAGAACTTATTATATTTTACAGTGATTTTATTAATGTGACTATTTGCCTTCATCATCCTGTAACCCCAGGGATATACCATCCTATGTAAGAACAGAGAGGAAAGACTAGGTAAATACAAGACTTTAACTTCATGTGTGGTTATATCCTGAGTTACTTCAGTTAGGACTTCAACATATGAATTCCAGGGACACAATTTAGTCTATAACAGCCCCCAAGAATTAAATAATGCTATGTAAACACCTGCAATTTGCTTGCCAATAAGAACTGGCATGTAGATAATGGAACATTAATCCTCATGTTCTTCTTCACCACCACCATCATCATGTGTAAAAGGCAGAGCTTCCTAGCTATGAGTTGGGGTTTCAGGGGTTCCCAAGGTATCAGTCTGCTTGGTGCTCATAGCTCCTGGAACAAGGGAGTGGGCTCATCAACTCCAGCCCCTGCCCCTGTCACAATTTTACTCCAGTGCGCTATACAAATGCCATCAACTTCATAGAGATGGCAATGTGGAAAAAGATGAGATAATAATAGTAACCACCACTATGGTTACTGAGAATAATAAACAAAGCACACAAACAAAACACCTGGCACAGAGGCCACACCTACACAGGAGAATGCCCAATCAGTGTGTGTTATAGTCGTCATCATTGTCATCATCAGCATCACTGTCATCATCGTCACTGTGATCGTCATCACTGTTCTCATCGGCATTGTTGCCATCACTGTCATCATTGCCAGCTCCACTGTCATTGTCATCACTGTCATCATTATGGCTAACAGCACCAGAGTGAGCTCCTTCCAGGACCCTGTGCATAAAGCCGACCTTCTAGGGGCTCCATACAGAGGCTCCTAGAAGTCAAATAACTTACTCAAGGTACACAGCAGCAGGTAGGGAAACTGCAAGCTGCTTTGCTCAATGACTTTGAGGTCCAAAACAGAACAGGCCCCAGGGGCCCTGCCCAGGAGACTACAGAATGTTCTTAAGCCATCGTTCTCAGAGTTAACCACACACTGAAACCACCCAGGGAACTTTAAAAAGCTCTGAGCCCCAGCTCCACCCAAGGTTTCCAATCTAAGCGGTCTTCACGCAGCCTAAGCACTGGGATTGTTTAAACCTTCCCAAGCAATTCCAAACTGCAGATAAAGCACAACACCCTGCTCCAAAGTCAGCTGCCCCCTCAGGAAGGTGGTGCTTCCTGCGACAATCAATAAGATGACATCTCTATATGTTAAAATCTAATGCCTGGGTTTTAATCCTTCTGGAAATCAAACCAGTTTAAGAGATGAAAAAGAAAATAATCCTTGGGGTCAAGGAGTAAAAATTCCAGGGAACAATAAGGTAGGGTATAAAAGGGACAGATAGAGCATTTCTAGGAAATCAGGTCCCATAAAAGCAAATGCCTTGGCTAAAAATATTTTTCCTAAATTCTCTTGACAAATGGATCCCACACACTGAAATAACAGAGGCAAAGGCTGAGTGTCAGTCAGCCACCCTCTCAGCTTCTAATGTCTTCACAGAGACACCTCTCTTGGGAGCCAGGGGTGAATGGCAGAATTATGGAAGCATCAGAAGGTTTATAGAAGCCCCAAATTGGAAGGGACATTTCAGATCCTTTGGTGGGATCTCCTACCCAGAGGAGGAAGCTCCTTGACAATATCCCTGTTGATCTGCCTGTCATCCAGGGAGCTTCACTCTTTCTAGACAGCCCATCACAGTTTTAGACAGCACCAGTGGTTAGGGGGAGATCTGCCTTGATGCATCTATGGCCCCTGAAGTCACATGAAACAAGATATCCTTCTTCTACATGAAATTCCTACAAATATCTACTGACAATGATCCCCCATCCCAGGCCTCCCTGGTGTCTTCTCTGCTTCCTCAATATTTTTCAGGGGACAAGACAATAGCAGGTCTGGGTCCTCTATATGCACTTAAATTTGTTAATGTTCCTTCTCACAAGTGACACTGTCTGCCAAGCACATTATCTGTTTGAGATCTGGAGGCTGCCATCTTCATCTGCTTGGGCAGCTATAACAGAATATTATAAACTGGATGTTTAAACAGCAAATATTTATTTCTCACAGTTCTAGAGGCTGGGAAGTCCAAGATCAAGGTACTAGCAGATTTGGTGTCTCGTGAGGACCCACTTCTTGGTTTATAGATGATCATCTATTTGCTGTATCATTCTGTGGTGGAAGGGACAAGTGAGCACTCTCAGACTCTCTTATTTAAAAGGGCACTAATACCATTCATGAGATCTCCACCATCATGACCTAATCACTTCCCAAATGCCCTGTGTCCAGATACCAACACTTTGGGGATTTGCATTCAGCAAATGAATTTGATGGGGGTGGGGTGCGGGAGAGGCACAAATATTCAGTCTATAGCAGTCATCTAGGGCCATGGTATACAAAGTATCCAGAGGTTAACTACCTCGAACTCGGCCACACTAAAAACTCTATAATTGTGGGCACATGGCATAACCTCTTGTATGCTTTAACAATGCTTTATTAGGCCCTAGGGTATAGGACTTACAAAGAAATTTAAAGCCTTCTACCCACTTTCAAGTAGCATATAATCTATTTGAAAAGATATTCATACATGAAATAGGAAAATATAATCCCTCATTCACGTCTGATTGGAACAGTCTGCTTCTACTTCTCTCAAATTCCAGTTCCCTCCTTTACATGGAGACCTGCGGCTTTGATCCCTGCCTTTGACGCTTCTGGGTATGGAATCTCCTAGACATTCAGATTTAGTCTCTCCTCTAGAAGGTAAGAGGTCCCTACTCCAGCTGTAGCCATGAACTCATCCTGGGTCCCCATCCTGGCACCTCCCTCCCAATGGGCACTGCATGCCAGGCCTGGGGAGTCTAAGGCAAGTGTGATGCAGTACAACCAGGAAGGTATATATGCCCTAAACATCAGTCTCAAGAAACACACCGTGCCCCAGCCCACAGCCTTTCAAGCCTTGTTCTGTATGTGTCCTTTCTGCTTCAACTGTCTCCCCCAGTCCTTCATCCTGTTTTCAACTTGGCAAACTCCTATGAATGTATCAAGACTCACCATAAATATCCTCTCCGTGAAGGTTTTTCTAAGCCTTTGGTGTCAATGGGAATTCTTTTCTTCAGGCTCCTGTGACATATTCCTAAACCCTCTCTATAGCACTTACTACATATATTGTAATTTTTCCATATATACATCTATTAGCAGACTGAGAACTCTTTGGGGACTGATCCATGCTTCGTTCATCCCTACATCCTCAGAGTGTAGCACAGGGCTTGGAAGACAAAAGGTGCTGTATAAATGTTTGTTGAATAGAATGGACTTGTAAGCTAGCATTATCACGCCTTCATGAAAGAAAGTGTTCTTGAGCTAACCCTTATCAGGCTAATATGAAACCGTAAAAGAGTTCATGAAGTACGAAGGGTTCACTCTTGGCTGTGAATCAGCATTGTACTTTGGGAATTCTGAGCACAGTTAATGGCTTCAGATCTGGCAAAAAGCAAATGCTTCTTGTTGACACAGATGATGGGAAGTCAGCCTCCTGGAGGCCTGGCCCCAGTATTCTGTATCCAGGAAGAAGCACCAGGGACAGAAGCTTCTACTCAAGGAGGGATTTTTGGGATCTGAGCCCACATGAACTCAAGGGCAGCCCTGAGTCTGGAGGAGTTCCCAGGATGGACCCCATTCTAGCTCCTGGATATCAGTCATGATGGGATGCCAGGAAAAGGGCAGAGAGAAGTGGCCATCAAGGTTTATGTGTAAAAGGGCCAACATGGAGTTGGCCACCATGTCACATGGGTCTCTCAGGAGTTGGGCAGCCTGTCTGTGGCTAGGATGCCTTGGGAGAGAGTGATTCATGGAACCCAGGCAACACATGAAGCTTACCCACTACCAGCATAATTCCTCCTTTTGTCAAACTCCAAGTATCTCTAAAACTCATGGTGGGACACACACTGGATAAGCTGAGGCCTCTGACACTCCCCTCTTGGTGCTGTCTTGCTGCGGACCCATCTCTCACATCCCCACCATGAACTGTTTTCCAGGCACCAAGAAGAGAGCATTGACTGAATGCAATTATTTTCCTGAAGTTGATGCTAATGCCATACTAAATCCATAAACATTAGTGGAAAAGTATAGTGTGGGAACCTTGCAAAAACCTATCAAATCTATTAGCTTTTACGTGGTAAATTATACTGACATATCATTTCTATTTTTAATTTTACTTTTCCCTCCTTTGATAAATGGGCAGTGGAAGATCTGGCTGTGCTGGGAAAATACACTCCCCCTTGTAGAAGAAAAATTCATTAGTTAATCCACCTACTTGGAGAATTCATTTCCAAGGCTGAATTTTGGGGAGGAGGTTTTATAACAGATGCCCTGACTAATAGGAAGCATGAATCTGTTCCAGATGGTTAATTACTTTTTATCATTCCTTTTAATAATAGTTAAGAATAGTAAGACAACTGGTGTGAAAAATGAGAATACAGAAGGAATTAAATTGAAGTATCCTGCACCCATTTCCCCAAAAAGGAACACGCTGTAGTTGTTCAGAGAGCCTTAAAATACCAGGTTTTAGAACTAGTGGAGGTCACAAATCACGAGCTGCACAAAAGGAATTAATTCCATGTTAACCAAATAACATCCTGAGAAGTGGTCACACAGGAGCCGCTCAAAGACCCAGCACAGAAACCACAGAGGAATTCCTGCGGGACAAGGGTTAGACATCCTTCCCCGGCCGCAAGGGCTTCCTGAGTGAGCTCCACATCAGAAGTCTTTAGCCCTCAGCACAGGGCCTGGGGCCACAGGACCCCACCAAATTGGCCGGTTTCATCTCCCACCTCGCTTACTTCTCTTGTTTACCCGCAGTGATACCGAGATACTGAGACACCGAGACACAGCAAGTCTCCCAGCCAGCCACCACGCTGTTCTCTCAACCTGAACTCTTTCCCTAGGCTAATTCACTGGAAAGAGTTCCAATCAACCTACAAGTTTCCCTTGAAGATCTTTCTCCGTAAGCCTATCCTCACTCAGTCTGCATGTCTGTCCCACAGCAAGCTGTAAATGCCTTCGGAGCAGGTAAAGACAAACAGACTTTTCCTCCTGGCATCCCCAGCCTCGCTTGATTCTTAATATATGATGGGTTGTTGAATGGGTGTTTGAAATGGACAGGAATTCATTGACAAAATGTTCTAACTTAAACATTCTGTGATTCTAGATTCATCCCACTCACTGACATTGTCTCTCACAGCTGATGCTGGCAGTGAATGAAACCTTCTATTGGCATAAGGCCATTTATATATATGTTATTTGGGGGAAGCTCTGATTTTAAACCAGACCCAAATCATCTCTTCATATGGGCAACAGGAAGTGATTCTGTGAAAGCAGCACTGGCCCAGTCTCGTTTCCTGTTCTCAGCTTGCTGGATGACTTGGAGCGAGTAATAACTTCCTTGGGCGTTGGTTTCACCCAAAGTAAGTGCATGCACACCAGGGGAGCCAGAACAATCCACAGGGAAGGGCATTGAGGGCCACAGGTCCATATCCAAAACCTTGGGCCAGGCTGGGTTTCATAAGCAGAATTTTGGGCTTTTAGAAAGGTAATATGTTACCTTTACATATATGACCTAATACTTTCCAGTGAGCCTGGGCCAGTACCCCAAATGAACATATGAGTATTCCTATGGTTCATGTATAAACACAGTCACACTAAATGGTATAAATACATACCAAAAATAGCCTTCTCTTTAGTTAGGGTTATCGCCTTTCTAAAAAATTGTTATTAAAATTTTTATTTTTTTTGAAAGTTTTAGGTTTATAGCAAAATTGAGAGGGAGGTGCAGAGATTGCTTATATACACCCTGCCTCCACACATGCATAGCTTCCCCCACTATCATCATGCCCCACATTTGTTATAATTGGTGAAGAAAAAGGGAGCTACGTAGCAGACCTGACAAGCTTAGGGGGCCACATGGCAGGCCCAACAAGCTCAGTGGCCAAGAGTAACCACACAGGATGGTCTGGTCATAAATTCCTAACTGGGCAGGTCACAGGGATAGTCACTTCCCAGGCCTATAGTTCTCTTAGTAGACAGTCAATCTTTACCTTAAGTGAGTCCTGTCAATTGTTCTTTTGCATCTAGGACACCATATGTTTAAATATCAGGATAATTTTCTTTTCCAGAACCCCTGAGGCAGAACCAGGATACTAAGACTCCAAAACTCCCTATTGTTATCTTTTTACCTGCATGCCATTTCATTTCTATTTGGTGTAAATGTTAAATGTTAACTATCCTATATCCACCAATGTAAAAAGAGTATGTATCTCTCCATTTTACTTTTTATCCGGTCCTAGAGATTTCCGCACTTAGTTTCTCCTGCCTCCTTAATCTACCACCAATTGATTTCATGTAACTCTCCTTACACTTTCTTCTTTAACTCTAAATGTATAAAAAGAACTACAAAATTGCCATTCCCTAAAACACTTTCTGAAACTCTTAGGATCATGTTCTCTGACCTGGTCCCCAGCTTTGGCTCAAATAAACTCTAAAACTCGTTTCTTTAGGTTTGAACTTTCTTCATTGAACCGGCATTGAACATCACTATCATCCAAAGTCCAGTTTACACCAGGGTTCACGCTTGGTGTTGCACACTCTGTAGGTTTGGATGCCACCATTACTGGAGTTTCAGAACTGCAGATAAAAGATTACAAGCTTATACTACAACTTCTGTTATAGTAACGAGTATTGATCTGAAAATAAGAAAAGGATATGCAATGCATGATGCACTGCCAGTGGTATTACCTCCAGGGAGATGTCACATGTGTTAAGAAAAGGTGGTGTCCAGTGAGTCCAGCACCTCCACAGCCCAGAGGAGGCAACACTCTGCTAGGGCTTGATCCCAGCCCGCCACTGAACATGCAGTTTACACGTGCCCACATGGTGACTGTACAGAGTCTAGAACACAGGTTTAACAAAAGTAGCCCCTAATAATGGGTCAGAGACTTAGATCTTTGCAAAGAACATGTGCTCTGAGGATGATGGTAGTAAGGCAAACAAGCTAACAAACATGGCAAAGCTGACACTTCTCCTGAGGAGAGCTTATGTTCAGCCACTATACAAGGTGAAAGCAGTGACAATCTGATACAAATTCAATGAAAAAAAAGGAATTTACAAGAAGAGTACTGTTGGTGCAGATCCACTATCACGAACAGTGACCTTCACCTAAAGAATACATTGTGCCTTGCGCTATTAGCTAAGCATAGCAGGACACCATCGCACTTAAGACAACATTTTAAAATGAAACAAAATTGAAAATGAATCTTTGCAATGTTTTTCAGTGCTATTTAACATCATACTAAACACAATCTAAGTATCTTCCAAATTGTCCTGATTAAATGAGAAACATTTTGGTTGTCTTTTAAGGCTTCTTACTCAATAGCAAAAGGTAAGAAGCCACCCTGGAGAGATGCCTGTGCTTTAGAGAGCAGGACAAATTATCTAAACTATCACATGTTAAACAATCTGGCCACTTATTAAATGCATTTCTTTGTCAACAAGTACCTTCAAAAACTGTAAAAAAACATTGGCGACAATTTGAAGTGAGAAACCTGAGAGAGATGCATGCACGTGGAAGTTTACTGTGCCCTGGGGTAAGGGTTTCTCAGCATGTTTCAGCTTGTGGTATTTGCTAGATTCCATCTCCATCATGACGCTCATAAAGTGCTATTTCTTGTGAGTCAATTAACAAGATGCAAAGTAAATTCATATTCTGAATTAAATGACTTCTTAAATGAGAACCTTGTTCCAGTGCAGCTCCTGATAGAATGGCTGCTTTGCCTGAATAAAAGCAGGATTTGGGGGCAAGGTTACAGAGACAGCAGCACAGTAAAAGTTGTTCACTCCACCTCCCTGGCAAGTGACTGTAGCAAAGGGCACCAAAGGCTCCAGGATATCAACTGTAAAAACTCAAGAGACTTAAAATGTACTCATCTTTATCAAACTTCTTCAATAAGATCAGCAGTGACCTAAATCGTCTGGAACACCCAGAAGTTCGCTGGTTATCCTGCATCAAAGAACTTTAGAAGAGTTGTAAATTTAAAAATAAATTACAGTAGTCACCCCTTATCCTCGGGGCAGGCATACCGAGATGCCCAGTGGATGTTAAAAATCTCAGGTAGTACTGAACCCTATGCATACTATGTTTTCCTATACATACATACCTATGATGAAGTTTCATTTATAAGTTAGGCGCAGTAAGAGATTAACAATAAGAACAAATCAAATAGAACAATTATAACAATATATTGTAATAAAAGTTATATGGCTTTGGGGCTATTATTAGGTAAAGTAAGTGTTACTTGAACAAAAGCACAGTGATATAGCAACAACTGATCTGATAACTGAGACAGCTAAGGGACTAATGGGCGGGGAGCATGCAGCACAGGTGTGCTGGACAAGGGCGGGCCCACATCCGGGCGAGATGGAGCAGAACAACTTGAGATTTCTTCATGATACTCAGAATTTGAAATGTATAAATTATTGATTTCTGGATTTTCTATTTAATATTTTCAGACCTTGGTTGACCATGGGTAACTGAAACCACAGAAAGTGAAACCGTGGATAAGTATGACCTCAGACTACTGTAGGTGCTATTTTTTGACTTATTCTTGGATGACAGGCAACTATCAAGAGCATATGGCATCCAGCAGATATTTTCAGGAAAAGTTAACATAGTTAATTTGTTTCCTCAAGGTAAAGATGGCATTTTAATGATGAATGAAAAAACAATGTTTCCAAAAACAAACAACAATAACAGAAAAAAAAACTTGTTCTACTGCAAAGGCATTTTGCAAATGTATATTTGGAAACATTTTCATGATTATTTGTGGCTGAAAACATTATAATTTGATTTATAAAAACTCTTATCTGCCCACTTCAGAAACTTGGAAATGGATTTTTCTAGTCTTTTAAATGTCTTCTAAATGAAGAATTTCAGTGGGTTTCAAATCTATTTGTTAAAAATATTAAAATGCAGTAGCTTTCAGTTAGTTTGCAAAAACAAGTGGCTGACATCTTGAGAAATGAAAATTTACTACCTGAATTCCGACAAAACCTTTGCATAATACATGGAACGGGTTGAAAAATGAATATCATAACTTAGTAAGCACAACCATCTATGGACTTCTTTCATTTGGATCTACATATCTTTTTGAGGTACCTTTTCAGCTACTGAAATCAGGAATAAGTGAATTAAAACCAGATATTTGAATCACTATATCATAAAAAGCTAAATCAAGAATTCAAAAATAATAAATCATACCCACTAACACTGCTCTCATTGAAAATATGACTAGAAATGATAAATAATGAGAATAAAAAGGTTTCCTAGGCTATTAAATATTATAAAACTATTTTTAAACATTGCTTATTTCACCTTATCACCTCATGCTTTTACATGTGACCCATCAACATGCACTGTGATCAACACATAGAATTTATGAACAAACAAATATACAGGTTTTAGAAGTGTGTGCTCAAGTTTTCACCAATGGGGTATACAATCAAAACAAAGGTGAGAGATCACAATCTGTTAAATGGGAGACCACCCATGACTCTCCAGTTAATGAGAGAAAAATTAACATTAAAATGCTTTTTAAAAAGGACAGAGTGCCAAGAGAGGCAAAGCATTATAAATAAAGGGTGAGGTCTAAACTAGAGTGAACTGTAGTGGTTCTGACACCACTGGTCAAAAATCTGTGCCATTTTGGCCTCATCCAGGCTGAAGATGTCCAGTGTTCATTATAATATGGCTTTGCTGAGCAAAGGCAATAGCTTACACATCATTGCAAGGGGTATATTTAAGCTGTGCAAGAAAATCTGTAAGAGATGCTATTATTTAGAGATGGACCTTAAGGACACATACCTGAAAATACTATCTGTAAGTTTTACTCACCACATACATGAACTTCAAGGTACTAGTTCTACTTTCTTTATTTTTTCTTACTACTTTATTATAGAAACATTATAATTATGATGGTGATTAGCAGCTACTGTTTACTTAATTCCTACTACACGCCAGGCTCAAAGAAAGCATACGTGACCTCTACGTCTCATAACATGTTTAGAAAGCGTCAGGGAAGCAGAGAGGAAAGAGGCTGAATAGGGAGTAGTCAAATCACATGGGTTTGGAAGCCCAGCTCTGCTCTAAGTGACCTACATATGACAAGTTTGTCCAGCTCTCTTGCCTGTCTGTAAGGACCTACCCCATGGGAACTAGAGAAAACTAAATCAGCCATCTAACATATGGACAGGCTAAGAACAGAGCCTGGTGGGGGGGTGGGGCAGGGATGAACCAGTAATATTATGAAATACTGTTATACCCATTTTACAGATAACAAAACCAAAATAATTCAATGACAAAACTAGGATTTGACTTCCACCAGCATTATAACAAAACTGAAGATATCTAAAGAAGGAAAACAATCACTCCTGTTTTCACCACATGAACCAGTCAAACATTCCGCATGTTCCCTCCAGGACCTACTTATATGTATAGACCTTCATTTTATATGTAAATCATAGTACAGGCAAACTTACTTTATGCTTATTTTCACTTAAAATGTAAAAGTTATTTCAGATAGATATATGCTTCCACGGAGTATTCATAATTATAATCTTAATGAATGGATAATACTCTGTGATTCGATATACCATAATTTAAATGGCCATTCGATTCTGATTGATTTTGTAGGCTGCTTCCAGATTCTTGGTATTAAAAGCAATGAAGCAATCAGCATTTTCATGCATGTGGCACGTTTCTTCCTTTCAGATTGATTGCCCTAGGATAAATTCCCAGAAGGGAGATTACTAGTTCAGAAGATATGAAATATTTTTATGGCTCATGATATGTACTTCCAAATGTCTCTCCAAAAGTATGACTCTAAATTTACAAGGCCACCAGCCAGCTGGGAGCATCTGGGTCTGGGCAAAAGCTCGACCATATTGGGTAGAAGTGTTTCTTTGCAAAAAAAACCCTCTACTCTCTTCAGACTTCACAAGTCACTCTGACCTTCTCCTATTGGCTTCCCTTGTTTTTATTGAGTGATTTCTGTACTTTTTTGTTTCTCAAATTTTCCATCTCCAGAAAGCTAATTTGAAATACTAACTTAAACACAGACCTTGCTTTGTCTCTAGCCTTTGCCTATCAAAGAACCAAAAAAAAAATTTAAACAGTCAACCAGTTCAGTCCTCCAGCATCCACAGAGCTGTTCACCTTCTGAGAGTCATACCTGGAAGTGGTACCTGTGCACCTGGGTGCCTTCAGAGCCCCCCTTCTTTTATGGCAAAATAGTATTTCTCCAACTGCCCCCGGCCTGGTGCTATGTATTCTTCTGCCCACCTCCTCCTTTCCAAACTGCCCGAGAACAATTGGCTGGCTTGGACTGTCAAAATTAACGTGGACTGCTTCAGGCCTGCGCCCTCTTTTTTGTACATACTGGGTGGCAAGGAGCGCACAATAAAAATGGCGCAGCAGTCTGCCTCACAAAAGCGAGCTGGCGTTTAAAACGGCCTTTCTTTTCTTAGCGTAGCCCCCACAGACTCTCCCCACTTACATACTATACAGTATATGCTCAGTTAGAAAGACCCACAGATTTTGGTCACATTATCTGTAGGCTGTGACAAAACCTTCCACACAGTAAGTGGGAAGAAGATGAGGGTGAGTGGGTGCCAGAGAATTAGAATGTGATTACCGAATGATTGTCTATGAGTCAATAAAAAACACAAATACCATGTGGCATTTGGGAGTGTCTAGAGTGGGGCTGTGTGACACAGATTGATTTTTTTCCTTAGAAATACCCATTTCTCAGTGTGTGTGGGGGGGGGGGTCCTTCCTCAACAATAGATGGGTTTTTGGGTTGATTTCTAATGCAAGTTTTGGCAACATTCGGGATCTCAGTCTCTGTCTTCATTCTGAGATTTCATTCCCATAAGACTCTCATGTAACTGCTCTTTTATTCCTCACCACAAGCCTAAAAGGTTGGCACTTCTATTATCCCCACTTTAAAGATGGAAACAAAGAGGGCAAATAACTCGCTCAAGGTCACACAGCTAATAAAGGACAGAGTCATGGTTCAAACTTAGGTCCACATGACTCCAAACCTCAGTTCCTGACTACTGAGCTCTTTGTCTCTCTTGGGAGAATAAATGAGCCATGAAACCAAACATGATGGTGTCGGAACTCTAAAGGCTAGGAATGGCTGACAGTGCTTTGGTGCTCAACTAATAAGGTCAATGGCAAGCTTTCTCCTGGGTGATGGCAGACTCGCAGTGAGGCTGAGCAAGTAGGAGCAAAGAAGGGTGTACTGAACTAGAACAGTTCAGAGGGTGGCTGCACTACCAGGAGAAACCTGTCCTGAGCAGGGGTGTGCATCAAGTGGTGTGGGTTGGACCCCACAACAGGGTGGGGCACAGGGGGACAAGAGACTCAAGGAGGAGACTGAATTGAAGACCAAAGGTGGGTGGTCAGGAAAACACATAGGAATGGCCCTGATAGGATGGAGACAACAACTTCTGGAGCCAGAAACACGGAGGGTTGGCCCAGCCCTTCCCACACCTGGAGAAAACCTGGGCTGAGCTTCCATATCCCTCTGTACCTCCTCCACCTTAAGTGACTCCTGTAGTCTCCTTTCTCTACCTGCGTAGAGCCCACGCTTGGCCCCCTGAACTGTTCTCTCACTTTCCTTTCAATTCCTAAGCATTGCTATCCTTCCAGGGCACCACCCGACCTAACCCCACCCTGGATCAAGGTTAAAATCCAGCCGTCTGGGCTTATGTCATTGTGATCAAGCACTTCCAGAAGGAACCACACCACCATGTGGAATTCCACTACAACTGATTTGTGGATATTCTAGTTCCTCAGCTGGGCACCTTGGTCACCTTGGTCCCTCTCCATGCCCACAGAGCCCTGGGTTCAGCAGAAACTCTTGCCACCTACCTCATTAATTCCACCAAGCTTATCTCCCTCAGCATCTAGACCACCACCTATATCAGATCACCTTCAGTACATCTTCTCTCCCTCCCTCTCTCTGGTATCAATGGCTGAAATGTCTATCTGTTCCTAATGAAGCAGTCCAATTTCACTCTCACCACCCTCCCCACTGCTCATGGGCTGTGCTCCATCAGCCAGCCTCCTCATCCTGGTATCATCACCTTCTTCCTCAGCCTTAATGCACTCTTTGTGGCCACTAACCTCGGTCACATCCCCTGCTCCTTCCCAAAGAAAGGCATGGGAAATACTTCTGTAATCCTGTGCCTTCACCGTTCTTCTCCCATCATCCACATCAGCTCCAACTTCCCATTTCCTCACCTTGCATCTCAGCCCAGTTCCACATGGCTTCCACCCTTACTCCCGCCAAGCACACCCATGACCTCTGAACTGTCACGTCTGATGGCAACATTTCAGTCTTTACATTAATGGACATTTTACATTTTTATATGAATTTGGACACTGTTTATCACTAATCCAACCCTAAATGTATTGTTCTGATAGTGCTCGAAGAGAAAAATAAGGGTAAGATTAAAGGGTGGAAGTTACAAGGTTGCACATTTCTGCCTGCTGGAAAAAATATCTTTGGTGCAATTAAAGATGTCCGATAATGTGCTACATCCTCAGGCTGGGAGCTAGACTAGCCACAAGTGATGTGCAGAAATTGACATCAGAGAAGGGTGAAGTAGAGACATGATCTAGAAGGCTCTTTTCAACTCCAGGATCCTAATGGCTTAAGTGTTTTGAGGCCACAGACTGAAGAAGGAAGGTAGCATTCACCTGCAGTGGTTGTCTTCACCGAGGGTGGGGCCTTGGTGGACAAAATTCAGTGAAAACTGAGTACCTTCTCTAGCAGGCCCAGTGACGGGCGCCCTGGATGATCTAAAGGCATATGAGTTACAACAATCCCTAAGTTTTTTGTCATCAGAGACCAGTTCTCCTGTGAGAATCTAATGCCTGATGATCTGAGGTGGGGCTGAAGCTAGTGCTGGGGAGCAGCTGCAACTACAGATGAAGCTTCACTTGCTTCTCTGTCACCCATTTCCTGCTGTGGGACCTGGTGCCTAAGAGGCCACCGACCAGTACTGGTCTGTGGCCTGGGGGTTGGGAACCCCTGAGTCAGGATACAATTTCCACTGTGTGTGATAGAGACCTGAAATGACACTGGTTGAAACAAGGTAGGTGAGAGTCTTGCTTGGCAAAGCCCTCTGGGTCCCCAGCTCTTCCCCACCAGGCCTAGCTTATCACTTTCTCCCTTACGGTCCAAGTTGGCTCAAAACTACATCTGCATCCAGCCAGTGGTAAAGGGGAAAGGAAAGGGGAGTACATTCCCCTTCCCTTTTAAGGATAATGTGGAAAGGGCATGTGCACTCTGTTCTTACCCCATCAGTTCATTTCCCTGCGACCACACTTCAAGGGTGGCTGCAAATGCAGTGCTCTTCTGGGTGGTCATGTACCTGGCTGGCCACAGCATCTGTCTCTAGGGAGCTGGCGGGGGGGGGCGGGCAGAGAGCAACTAACAATCCTCGTCACAAGGGCAAAGGACACAAAGGAAGTATAATGCCTGTCCCCAAAAAGCTTATTTACCCAAACAACTCTCCAGTCAGGGCCCTTCCCAGATCAGCCAAACCAAGGAGGAGAGAAAAGACCAGAAGGCAAAGTCACCCAAGGCCTTTAATCTCCTGGGGAATGTTAACTTTTTGAATATGCTCATTATCTTGGCAAAACAAGCATGCCCAAAGATCTTATGGACAAGCTCAGAGCCTGGGAACTCCCTGATCTTCTAAGTGTTGCTAGAAAGCATGTTTGATATATGAGGATATGTCTTATCTAGTATAATTGACAATTCCCCTGGGCTCAGCTGAGGTGACTGGGGCAACACATGCATCTCTGTCTATTTCAGGCTGTTCCCCGGGCACTGCGCAGGAGCTACTTGGTAAGGATCCCAAAGGGTAAGCACGCTTTTAATGTTCCATCCTCGAAGGGAAAAAATGAGAAATGTCACTTCTGTGTAACTGTGAGGCATTCTTTTATTTCAATATGTCCAAAGTCCCTTAAAACACCCAAATTTAAGAAATCTGAGTTCTAACTCCCAAAGACTCCGATGTAATATAAGACAAAGATGACAGCTTATTTTTCATAAACTCTGCAAATAACCACTTCCTCTGACTCCAAAGTCACTTATTACTTAGTTCTTGAAGAGTAATAATGTAAAAATCATTTTTCCAACTATACTCTGTATTTCTTGTATGGATGGCTTAAATTTCAAAGGGTGAGCTAGTAAAGTTATTTTTAAGTCTGTTGGCAGAGCTTAATCACATGGTCCAGCTCATCTGTCTGTATCCCTAGTCTGGGACCTGCAGTGAAAAAGATCCTGGGCTTGGTTTGGCCAAGATTCTTCGAATAGGTAATCTCTGCTCCTTTTAAATAAAAGGCTATGGGGTTAAGACATCACTGGGCCATCTTGGTAATGCTACTATGCTGGGAACCTTGCATAGGGACAGAGAAGGATTCTTGTATCAGTTATCGATCGTTGCCTAACAAATTACTCCAAAATGTAGTAGCTTAAAACAACATTTAGTATCTCACAGTTTCTATGGGTTGGAAATCTGGGCATGGCTTAGCTTGGGGCCTCTGGTTCAAGGTTTCTAGTCAGGTTACAATCAAATTGTCAGCCAAGGCTGCTGTCCCATCTGAAGGCTCAAATCAGGGATGAGTTGAATTCTCTTCTAGGCTCATCTTCTTCTGTTAACAGGCCTCCATCCCTTGTCACATGGGCCTCTCCACAAGCATGACTTATACATGACATGGCAGCTGGGTTCACCCAGGTCCAAGGGAGTGAGAGAGAGCACGCCGCGGATGAAAGCCCCATGCCACTGCTGCTGTATTGTGTTCATTAGAATGAGTCAATAAGTCTCACTCACATTCCAGAGGAGAGGATTACATGAGAGTGTAAATGCCAGAGCAAGGGATCACTGGGGGCCACCTGAGAGGCTGCCTACTATGACTTCCTTGTGATGACAGGGGAAGGGCTTTCAATACATATAAAGACCGGCATCATTTCATTATTTCACGGGGGCAAGATCAAACATGGAATCCAAGAGATCCACAGGGCTGAGGAACTGACTTTCTCCAGGCCTTTGATATTTAAACCATTGATTTAATAAACTAACTGTAGCTAGATGCAAATATGGAAGGCTTCAGGAGCCAACTCTGCCCCCATACACACATTCCCTGCCCTCACCCTGAAACCAGAGTAACCACTCAGATTGGAATACTGGAGAAGAGTCATTGTTCTCAGCTGAGCCCCTTTGGGCTTTCTCTCACAGATCTGCCTGCCACAGAGAGGGTGTGGCTGATCTGCCCTCTGCCATGTGGAATGAATGTGCACTGTCCAGTTCTGGCTATGTTTGGCAGATAAGTTTCATTCTGGGGTCAAGTTGTAGGAAACCCACTATGGCCACAGATCTAAGTCACAGCCTTCGGGTCAGCTTCTATCACTAATAAAATGGATGTTTTTTACTCCATTGGCCTGATTCCTCTGCTTAGTTCTCATATGATTTCAAACTCAGGGAGGGTAGAAAGAGGTGCTAACAACTGTTCTCCCCAACCATCCCCCACGGCACCCTGAGATCCACGCTCCTGGTCACCCAGTCCACACTCTTATTTTACAGGTGAACAAACCAAAGTACTACGAAACAGGGACAGAGTATGAATAAACACCCCCTAAAGTGACCAAATTCTGATTTATTCACCAACTACTTATTAAGTATCTACTATATACTAGATCTGTAGTGGGACCTGAAAATAAGAAATCTTCACATTCTGCTCCAGGAAAATGACTGGATCCCTCTGAGACTCAATTCTCTCACCTTGAAAATGGAAAACAAGTGAAATGATGCACATAAAGTTGGCATATACAGTAAATATCAACAAATATCAGCTATTCTTCTCAGCATGCATTTTGTAGGGGGAAAGCTTATTCAAGTTACAAGTGGAGACTAAAAGACTACCTTTAAAATAGCAATACAAAGGATTCAATTTGCCAACAAGTTGATAGATTTGGGCATCGCTGTTCTATCCATGACTTATCACCCTACCTCCCTCTCTCTGGCTCCCCAAAGAACATCTCAGCATGTCTGTGTGCTCATGGGAGGCTGCGATTCCCTGAGGGTCCTGGCAAGCACTGTGTGAGATTCTGCCAGGGTAGTAATAACCCAAGGAGAACTATGGCCACTCCCTCAAGGACACTCAGTGAGCACGCAGCAGAGACAAAAATAGAGCAGAGTATGGATCATTTCCTTCCCCGGGATGACTTTCTTCTCTTTTCTCTTTCTAATGATTTAGATGATTATTTGTTTTTCCCAGCATGGCCATCAGCTACTGCAGCAGGTGTAGTTTGTGTAAACACCCCACAGAAGTGCTGTGAGCAAGGTCAAGGGCAGGAGCCCCCTGCTGCGGGCTGGCCCGGATTCCATGTGTTTGTTATTGTCACCCCATTGCAGATCACCGACACAGACTGGAGGTTTTATCTGGAGATCGGGGCGTTCTTTGCAGCAGAGAGAACATCAGCCAAGCCCTCCCAGCCGGACAGCCAGAGCTTTGGGTAAAACAATGCAATTACCCAATCCTGGAAAAAAGAAAACAAGCTGGTTTACAGACAGGTGAGGGTGCAGACACCCAGGATGTGTGGTTTGCAGAGCCCTGAGAAAGCACCTCGACAAGGCGACCAGGCCCATCCAGCAGTGCGGCTGTGAGAAGTGTGGCCCTATTGTTGAATCCCACGGGCACTGGCCCTGAAAAGGCACAGCCGCTGTCTCTGAGGAGGCATAGTCTGCTTCCTGGGACAAAAAGTCCCAGTTTTCCTAATCCTGCCCTTGGATCTCGACTTTATATTATTCAAAATATAAATATCTCAAGGGAAGTTAGCAATGAAGACTCACCCACCATTTAAACCTCAGTGTGGACGACATTGTCAGCTCCTTTCCTGCGATAGCATATCTTTCAAGGCAAAAGAGATGAGACAAAAAGGGCACTGGAAACCAGGTGGTAGGAGAGGTCACCCAAAGTGGGGGGAGGGGCTGAAGGAGAAAAACAGCCCTCCATAATGCTCCCCTGTGCTGGCCCATGGGGTACAAGTCACAGGCCATACAAGTGGAAGTTTGTTTTTACTTGGTGCAAGATTCACTTTCCATTGCTGGGAGGCTGAAAGGAATGATGGGAGACTGATAAAAGCCTGACTAGTCAGTAAAAATGGGGTAAAATATCTGATTATTCTTTGTCTTTGTCCTTCATGTTTTCTGGCTGTATCAGACTAATTTGTACAATGGCATTTCTGCCAAAGACCTTCTTTCTCCTCTCCCTCCCCTTGAAGAACTGGACAAAGATTTCTCATTTCATACATCATTTATTCCAGCGGTAATGCCATCCAAGTTACTTCAGGTCCTTAGTAAACAAAAAGAGCAAAATGAAATTCCATCGCAGTATTAAAACTGGAGACACTGGGCAATGGGGCCTCATGTGTAATCAATGAACCACTGACAGAGGGTCTCATTCCCAACTGAAGGCAAAACCCAAGATAAGCAGACTAAATTTTCATTCCTAAGGGCAAAGTCAAACCTCCAGTGTCCTCTCAACGTGTAGGAGGCCCAAGAGTCATTATGTAGGAGAAGGCACGGCACAAAAAGGCGCTCAATGCCAGAACAAATCCCTTGGTCCCCAAACTTGGGAAGCAGCTTCCATAATACTGACATGTGTTTCAACAATGAGAATAAAGGAATCTGGTGCACTACTGTGCTTTCGTTATAGAAAGTTACATAAGAACGTGGTTAATTATCACCATGGCTGAAACCAAGATCCATTCCAGAACATATGACCAGCACGTAGGAGTTAGTTCAGTTTCTCTCCTTTCACTCCACCCCGCCCTTCCCACTCAGTTTATCCTCCAAGATTAAGTGTAATGCCGGCATACGCTAGCTTAGAAATCGGTCATGCAAAGTCAATGGAAACAGAACGGCTCCAAGTCTGTAGCCTGGCTGCTTGTGTTAAAACACATAAAGCAACAAGTGTGTGCTCCAAAGGACCATGGGTCATCATGGAACCATGGGGTGAGAGGACCAGAGTCAAGAACACCCCTCTACTAGTCAGTACAACGCAGCTACTACCCTAGACTGCTGCCATCACACACTGATTCATCTGGCTCCCTTATTCAGACTCTAGCCTCACAAAGTAACCTTCTAGCTATTCTCAGGCTTTCCACATGGTCAGCAGAGAGCTCTTGTGCTGGTCATGCCAATTCAAACCTTCTAGGCTTTGTAGCAGTTATATCTCTTCATGCTATTGAATTCATCAGCATTCTAGAGTCCACTCCTATTGAGTGTGACTTTCAGTTAATGAGTCCCTAACAAAGGTATCCTTGGAGCCTCTGAACACAGCACAAGAAGCTGATACAGGATGGGCCAAGTAAGGGGGTCTCCAGTTCAGCTCTGTCCTCTCCCTTCCACACCTCATGCCAATTCTGCAAAGCCCACAGCCCCATGCCTGTAAACACCTCACTAACTTACAGACTCTACACTTAGAAAGGAAGGTGCAAGAAAGGTACGCGGAAGGAGGCCGCCAGGATTGGCTGAGGAACACCTGAGCCTTTAGAACTCGTCTTTCTTCCTAGTTGGAGGAGACCGTCGGCTCTCTGCACTCACTTACCCCTTCTATAATAAAAGGAGTATAACCTGCTTCACAGGGTGGTTGAGGATTAAATGAGAGGACGTGTGTGAATTTGGAATTCACCATGGACACTCACGCTGCTTTCAATCACCTATGAAACACACCTCGCCTCCATTTCATCTGCCCCTCTACCTTGTGCCTATGATCCCCTCATCTCCTCTGCTGCCCTCACTAAAATACCATGAGGCACCCTGATCTTGGACTTCCCAGCCTCCAAGTCAGTGATTCTCAAATCTGAGTATGCACCAGAATCCCTGGAGAACTTGTGAAGACACAGATCACTGGTCCCCACCTAGATCTAGTAGGTCTAGGTGAGGCCTAAGAGTTTACATTTCTAACAAGTTCCCCGGTGATGCTGATGGTACTTGTCCAGGGACCACACTTTGAAAGCCATTACTGTATGTGACATATCTTTGGACCCATCCATGTAGGGGAGCTGCAAAACCAGAAGTCCAGAGCACCCGAAATGCACTCAGGGACGGGACTAGATATTCTCCCTACCTCCCTGGCAGAATCTACTGTTCATAATGCTTTCTTCCCGCAGGTTGTCCAACACCAGTGCTCTCTAAGTAGTGCCGTGCCAGCACTGCTGGCTGCCACCCTGGCCTTATTCCCAGTCCCGCATATCCTTCATCTCAGCTTTCTCTGCAGCTAAGGGTGATCATGTGATACAGCTCTGACCAAAGGCACAAAGGGAAAGTCTGCTGGGAGTAGGGGACAGTTGAGAAAGCTGTTGCTCCCTGATGATAATGCCAGCTTCCCTCCTTCTTTCCTGAATGCAGGCAGCAAGCATGGAGCGGTGGCAGCTTGTTTGCAGCCATGAGAGAAGCCTTGACATTCAGTTTCTGAGCCCATGCAATAGTGGCCCGTTCCCAAATTTTTGGTCATGAGTAAAAGAAACTCTTATTTAATTTGCTATTAGTTTTTTGTTTCTTGAAGCTGAAAGCATTCTTAACTGATACACTACTACCCTACTTATCTCATATTTGTACATTTAGCGTCTGTCTCTTAGGAGGTAGAGAGAAGCACAGGGCAGAAACAGCAATAATACAAGAAACATGCTCAGCTTTCTCTTCTGCAGTCCAAACCCACTTCATTCTCATGTCCCTTTACTCATTGGGCCTACTCCCCATGGCTCTTCCTCCGACAGCCTTAGTCACTAACTTAAGTTCAACACAGTGTTTCTTCTGTGCTGGGCGATGTCTGAGAACTGTTCTGCAGGTCGTTCCAAGCAAACAGGCCCAGCTGGCCTCTGGCTGGGTCAGTCTGAGCCCCTCAGACATGTAGGTTGCTGCTCTTGGCTTTATCCTATTATCCTCCTTCTACTTGTGGGGTGATTTGGGTGAGAATCCACCCCATCCTAGGCACAGCCTGTCACAGACACAGAGCTGAACAGATGGGGCATGTGGATTCCATGACTGATTTCTCAAAGCCCCACACATAACTATGGCCTGGCCACTGCATTGACCTGTCATTCACTGGGTTGAGTTAGGAACATTTCAAAGAGTCAGGCCATCCTACACTTCTGTTTGTCTGGACATCAGGACCTGTTGGAGACAGCTGTGAGACTTGCCTCCACAGCAAGAACAGGAATGGCTCACAAGCAGCCCTAAATTGGCCTCACATATGTGGATTTCCCTGTTTGACCTTATCCTTCAGACCTACCGGCTACCAGAGAGGGAAGCTCAGAAATAGCACAGCCCGTGGCCAAACCACACGGCTGGCAGCTGCTCGAGTGCACTGTGACTGCTGAAAGAGCCAGAAAAAAACAAGAGATGACTCTGGAATCTTGACCAGGCTCGTTGCATCCTTATCCCAAGGCCACTGAGGTCAGGCTGGCCTGTCGGTCAGGGCAGGAGGGGCCTCCCAAGTGAATTCTGGGTCAACGAACAGCCTCTGGCTGCAACTCTCGACAAGCAGTGGCTTAAGCCAGAGAGACATGGAGGCAGGCAGTCTTGTCAGAGCTCTGAGTTGGATTCTCTGCAAGTGTCTTGGACATCTGTCTGTGACAGTAAAATGACTGCATCACCTCTGAGAATCATGTCCTCAAACAGTGGCTCCTAGAGCAGAAAAGACTGAGAGAAAGCAAAAGCATGTTTTTCTGTGCTGCTCTTTTTGTCAATAAAGGAAAAATCCCAGATGCCCACTGCTGACATTCCCTCACCTCATGGACCAGACTGAGCCATATCCCAGATCAGCCAGGCACAGGGGAACGGTCTGCAATAGAGAGCTATTGGCCAAGTGGGATCAAATCCAGGCCTTGCCTGGAAGAAAAGACTGTTACAGGCTGAAAAATGCCCCAATGATAGCAGTCCCTAATCCCTTGAACCTGTGACTGTGACCTTATTTGGGAAGGAGGTCTCTGCAGATGTGATCAAGTTAAGAATCTTAATATGGGGAGATTATTCTGGATTATCCAGGTGGGCCCTGAAAGCTATCTCAAGTGTCCGTATAAGAAGAGGCAGAGGCAGATTCAACTGACACACACAGGAGAGCAGAAGGCAAAGTGAGGACAGAGCATAGAAATCTGAAGATACCATCCTTGAAGAATGGAGCAATGCAGCCACAATCCAAGGAATGCCACCAGCCACCAGAAGCTGGAAAAAGCAAGAGACAGATTCTCTCCTAGGACATCCAGAGACAGCAAAGCCCTGTGACACCTTCCTTTCAGTCCCATGGTACTGATTTTTGACATCTGGCTTACAGAACTGTGAGAGGATAAATTTCTCTTGTTTTAAACCACTAAGTGTGTGGTAATTTGTTACAGCATCCACAGGAAACTAATACAAGGGAGTATGGCTTCTGGACAGACAACTAGTTGCCAGCCTCAGGTTCCTTCCCTGAGATGCTGACTTCTCCTTCTCACTTCTACCCCCAACATACATGTCTGCATGCACATGCACACATACACACATGCATACACATATAAGAAAAGACCTTCCTAATTCTCTGCCCTAATATAACCTGAAGATGGGTCCCCAGAGCAAACACCAATCTGGGGTCCTCTGGGATCACTGCTGTCTCCTCTACTGGGCTAAACAATCCCAAATATTCCCTATTTATCACAATGAAGGGAGACGATGAATAAAACATCTGGCAAACCACCAGCGTGGAAGCAAAGGAAGTGACTGTAGCACACAGCATGAGGAGCCAGGCATGCCAAGGCCAGCAGAATCTTGCCCTGTTCTCACTCGATCCATGTGCTGGAACGAGGGCTCAGACATACTCAACCAAGCACAGGATGTTTGTTTTTTAGCAAATCACTCATAAAAAATTCATAATTGCAGCTGACCCTCATTAGAATGTGTTTCATTAAATTAAAACATCAATCCTAGAAATATATGTTTGCTTAACAGGCAGAAATGATTTGGGGACCTCATGCTGCACACCATCAAATCAAATCAAATGGTGGGAAGAGGCAAAATTAAGCTAATAAGCACAGGGAGTAGGAGGGACAGCAGAGACCTCTTGCCAAAAGAACATAATCATGGCTTATTTAAAAAAAAAAAAAAAAAAAAAAAAACCAAAAACCCAAAGCTTCCAAATTGTGTGTCCTTGCAAAGCAGTAGACTATGACAGAGAATGTAGTTGGACAGGGTGCCCAATGGAGGCAGACAGGCCAGCCTCAAAAGCACAGGAGTCTACCCTGAACTCTCCAAGGAACATGCCATTTGACCTGCATAGTCTCCCAGGCTTGAAGGAAAGAGTCTGTGGAGGAGCTAAAGGGCTGGAGAGGACATGATGATGCCCCCTACCGGCTTCCTCCAATTCCAAAGATGTGTGGTTCCTTAGATGAGACAGACTATCAACCTTAGAAACACAAGGGGCGGAACCGACAGACGAGATCTGAAAGGACAGAGAGCCTCTCCAATGACATTTTCCTTGAGTTTATAAGGCTCCTTTGTGTATTTTATCTCATGTCTTACTACACTGCTATGAAGCAGAAAAGCCATTATCCTGTTACCCGACGTAATAGAGGAGCAATTCAACCTAGGCCTCGAGATAGGAAATGAAAGCTCCCAAATTAGAATCCAGGTCCACTGTTTTTACACTCACCTTTGCTCCACTGCTCTCCAGAGGAAGTCCTGCCTCCTCATCTGGCTGCTTGAGCTAACCACAGAGAAGGGCAAGGTGGGTGGTCAGAAAAATATACAAATCACAGATACTTAAGACCTTAACAGTTCATTACATGACCAATGATTAAAGAAGCACTTCATACACACTATGCTCACTGTTCAGAAATTTATGTTCCCAAAGAAGGGCATAAGTGTCATGTAGCTAATTTGCTTATCAACCTGGAAAAAGAAAATAAGATGTACTTGATTCAAAATATTTACAGATCAATTGAGATTATTATCTCTATTGCATACCCTCCCTGCACATTTAAGGTGTTAAGCATAATTTTTGTAAGCATGAGCTCATATTAGAAATTAAGGTGCAGGAAAAAACAACAACAACAACAATGTGAACTGGTTTCAAGGGAGTATTTTGGTCCATGAGTTGGATGAACAAACAGAGGTCAGGTGAAGCTTCCTCAAAGTCCCAAGGTGATGGTTCTGGCCCCTCTCCTTTCCTGAGCTGACTTCACCCTCAAGCTCTCCATGAAGACAGCTCCATAGAGCAGCTCCCAGCTCTCGACGCATGGTGACAGAGTGGCCGCAGCAGCTCTAGACCTGATGTTTCAGAACATACCTTACTCCAAGGAAAGGGAGAACATTTTTCTGGTTGCTTCTATGGCATCACAGGAAAGCTTCCCCCTCCTCGAATCCCTGGAAAAGGTTTTCTTGTGGTTTGCTGGCTCTGACCAGATGTAAGGTGCCAAACGGATTAAACCACGTAGAGTCCTGTGCTGGAATTAGGTGCTGTGTCAGTCGCAAACATCCCAGGCTAAGGATGGGGGAGGAAATTCTGGTTACTATTCCTGGAAAGACAGGAACTAGAAGCACTCCTCCAAACAGATGTCCACTTCAAAGATTATTTATTTAGGCAACAGTGAATATAAATTAGAATAACAACATCAGAAGAAACAAAATCTTTACAATCAAAAAAGATTGGGAAAAACACTGCACTGAACACACGTTTCTTCTCTGCTTCCTTCTGAAACCTTATAAAATAGACGTAAAAGAATTTTAAAATCTATAAACTATAAAAGATGGGCCTGGAGCATCTTGTGGTGCCAGAAAGGAAGAAAGTTCTTTGAAAAAAAAAAATGGAGGCACTTTCAAAGTGCACAGGAACCGACCTGACAACCTGAAAGAGAAAGGCCAATGCTGGAACACTCTGAGCAACAAAAGGAATGAACATAGTGCTGGGTAGAGACCAAAGCATAAAAGAAATAGTCATAAATCTGCACTGATAAAAATAAATGCCTGAATAAAAAATAAACAGGGGAAAGGGATAACTTTTCCTCACAGAAGAATTCTAATTAAGAAGTATGGAACGAATGAGAGACGTAGAACATCTTCACTAGAAACCACGTAATCATCGCTGCAGGCCAATGTCCATCAACACATGCGAAAAAGAGCAAAGTTTAAGTGGGATATTTGCATAGCATCCAAGTATCCCCAAATATGTATAAATCACAAAGAAGAAACCTTCACTCTCTGGAGGAAACTTCCAGAGGAGAAACTAGGCAGACACATGGACATCATGATGAGATGCATTGAAAGAACACATCGTCTCTGGGGTGTCCTTCTCCCAGGTCCAAAACCTCAGTCCAATTATAAGAAAATGCCAGACAAGAGATGTGCTACAAAACACCTGACCAGTGCTCTTCAAAAGGATGGAGGTCATGTAACACAAGGAAATACTGAAAACCTCTGACGAGTAGGAGACTAAGAGAACACAACTAAATACACTAGAGAATTCTGGACTGGATCCTGGGACCAAAAAAAAAAAAAAAAAAAAAAAAAAAAAAAAGGACATTTCTAGAAAATCTGATAAAATCTGAATCAAGTCTGAAGTTTGCGATTACATAAAGTTATTATATTTAGTTTAGTATTTGGTTTAGTATTATACCAGTGTTAATTCCTTAGCTTTGATAGTCATGCCACTGTTATGTAAGATGTCACCATTAGGGAACTCACTGTCCTATTTTTAGAACTCTTCTGTACATCTAAAATTATTTCAGAATACCAAGTTAAAAATGAAACTCACGCCACAGGCAGCAGCACAAGGAGACAGAAAGAGACAAGGCTCTAGTTCGCATTCCCCCACCACACAAGCATGCTGAGGCCCCTGACCACTGGATTATCCATCCACTGGCTTATCCATCCACTGGCTTGAACCAATAAAGTCCCTTACTGCCCACAGCGGGTAATAAAGAATCTATGGACTTAGGAGGACAAGAAGTAGGAGAGGAGCATACAGACAGACAGCATGAACTGACATTTGAAAGAGGAGACAAGGGAGGAGCCAGCAGGATGGAATATGGACTGACTACAGAGGGAGCTGTAAGTTCATGCACAGAATCCCAGAAAGGAGGCTCCAGAAGGTGGGGGCAGGGTGTACAATTAGAGGACAGCATGGCAGTATAAGGTGCAGCTGTGCCCTAGCCTTCCCCACCAAGCCTCATGCTAATTCCACCCAGAAGGCTGACTTTGTCACCCTCAGAGGCTCCAGTGTCAGGACCTTAGGCACCAAGAAGGGTGAGAGGTCAAAGGAAATAGGGAGAGGTCAGGTGAAAGTCTGGACCCCACCCCCAAGCCTCCTAATGAGCTCCCAGGTGCACACAGGTAGGCCTACCACCCGCAGAAGACTGGAGGTCTCTTCTCTAGGAAAACTGAATGGTTCCCAAGGAAAGATCTACAAATACCGACCTTGAGCTTCACCCAGCGAGCGCATTGGTCTGCTCGGGCCGCCATAATGAAGCACCACAGCAAATTTATTTCCTCACAGTTCTGGAGGCTAGAAGTCTAAAATCTAGATGTCAGCAAAATGTTTTTTTTTTTTTTCCCTTGTCTTTCGGATGGCCGCCTTCTCCCTACGTCCTCACACGGCCTTACTTCTGTGTGCCGGTGTCCTAGTCTCCTCTGATAAGAACACCAGTCATATTGGATCAGGGACCATCCTAATGCCTTCATTTACCTTAGTCATTTCTTTAAAGGCCCTACCTCCAAACACAGTCACATTCTGAGGTACTAAGAGCTAAGACTTCAACAAATAAACTGGTCAGGAGAGGGCGCAATTCAGCCCATAACCCAGCAAAAATAGCTCCCATCTGCCTGAGCACCCACCAGGAAGGACCACTGGTTGTTCCACCCCAAAATGCAGGAAATGAGGAAAATTAACAACATGAGGTCAGATGCCAAACTAACAAATAGATAACAATACACTTAGCAGGTGTAGTGTGAGGACCTTGTGCAGAGGATGGGGAGCCCCCTATAACCTCAGAGAGTCCAGGGAAAGGAACTATACTCACGAAATAAGAAGTGGGAAATAGAAGTGGTGTATTCAGAAGAGAAGCAACTAGAGACTAAGAAAACATTTTAGAAATTAAATATGATTACGGAAATTGTAAATGTATAAGAGTTGGAAGACTAAAACTCTCAGAAAATTGGATAAGAGACAAAAAGGCAAAAAACATGAGAGAAATAGGAAAAATCAGAGGTTTAATGGAAGAGGTCTAGCACATGATATAGAAGCATTTCAGCAAAAGAGAACAGAGAGAACAGAGGGGACAAAGATTTAATAAAGGAATGTGTACCAGAACCAAAGATCCCCAGGGAGCAAATCAAAGAGAGAAAGAAGGAGGCTCATGGAAACAGGAAGCACAGAAGACAGAGGGCATCCCCAGGGGGAGTACATGGCAGGCACCCCGGGGCTCAAGAGGGCTCATTCCAAGGACATAACCAAACGTAACGGAAAATGAAACTAATGTGCGTGACCATGTAGAAAAGAACAGCGTCCAAAGGGATTTACAATTTTGGTGGAGTGTACAGGATAGTAACTAAAAAGCATAAATAAAAACATTCAAGCAAGGAAAAGAAGAAAGAGAGGTATTATTAATTCCAGAAGGTGTACAAGATTAAAAATGTAATCACAGTTCCCCAGGTTATCAGGGAACAATATACATAGATGGTCACAATAAGGTAAACGTTAAATACTGACTCAATCAACAGCTAAAACACGCAGGTACCAGGAGGGAGGTGGGGGAAAGACAGGTTACAAGGCAGTGACGACAGCTGTGGAGCAGGCGCTCTGCAAGCAAAGCACTAAGGACGCAACTCTGCCACTACGGTAACCTCACGGTGGCGTTCTCCCTCTGGACATAGTCGTGGAGGGCAGGCAGGGGTCAGCTGAGAAGAATCCACATAAAGTGTGCCTAAAAGAATGCCTGGCATGTATTAGCTGCTCAATAAGTAGTAGTTATTACCCGTGCTCTTGTAAAATTATTCATGATCCATGAAGAATATAGGAGTTTGCCATGTAGAATGTGTGCACATGATCTACACCAGGCTTGGACCACTGTAGACACTTCGTTAAACAATAGCTACTCTTATTATTGTTACAATCTTTTAAATCATCTCTAGCCATTGTATACTCAGAGTAGTATACAAGTATTTGTGCCTCACAGTTTCTGTTATCTATTGCAGTGTAAGAAACCACCCTGACACGCAGAATTTTAAAACCACCACCATTTTATTATTACTAATAATTCTGTGGGCTCAGCTAATCAGTTCCTGCTGGTTTTATGGCTACAGTCAAATGGCGGAAGATGCTGGAGCATCCAAGAAGGCTGGGCTCAGCTGGACCCTGGCACAGCTGGCCTTTCTCTCCCTTGCTGCTTCCATTTAGTCTCAGGGCCTCTCCCGCACAGTGGCCAGGGATACAAGGGCACACAGGCCTTCTGAAGGTAAATGCCCAGATCAGCATGGTCTCACTTCCGCCACTCTGTACTAGAGAGAGTCACTGGCCAGCGTGAGTTCACCACATGCAGGCAGCTTACCAGGCATGGTTCATTGAGGGTCCTTTGGAAAGGACCACAGTAGCCCCTAAAGGAGAATGGCAAGCAGCAGAGATGACATATTTGATGTACCTTGCAGGGTGTCCTGCAAATTCTAAGCACTCAACACACAGCAGCCAAACCAAAGAGGGACACCTTCTAGTTGGAAAATAACATATGCATAGGCACAGAGCCATGAAGAACCAGGGAGAGATCAGAAATTACGAAAAACTGGTAGATAAATACAGAGCCCAAGAAAGGAGCCAGATGCAGAAAGGGATCTCGGTTGTGCCCTGACACAGGTCTTCCCCTCGGACCTCTCCAGAAGTCTGGAGTAATGAGGAGACTGGTCATGAGTGTTGATGACAGTGGAATTAAATTATAAAGATGTCAAAAGACTAGGTTTCAGACATTCAAACACTTAAACTATGCAAAAACAGGGAACCACACAAAAAACATTTTAAAGGGATTGAGAAATTTTATTGCAGAAAACATTAACAAGTTTTACAAGGTTAAAAAAAAAAATAAAGCCACTGACAAAGCTAAAAGCCAAGCAAAACAGTAGAAGCAAATACTTGCCATTGCAATATATGTAACAAAGGATTGATATCCAGAATGTATATGTAGTGCCTACAAATAATCCAATGGGAAAATGGACAAGAGACGAGAACAGGAAATTCACTGCTTGGTGCAGCATTGTTGGGAGAACAACTTGATAGTGTCTATACAATTTAAAATGTAAAGAACTTCTGATTGAGTTTTCCTATTTCTAGGTTTCCATATGGAGAAACAAAATAACTATCACACAGGCGACAACAAGGGTATTAATAGCAGCAGTGGTTGCCACAGGAGAACAATGAAAACATCTTAATGTCCATCAGTAATAGTAGGCTGGTTAAATAAACTGGTGAATCTATCCCAGACCATACAGCATCTACAAGGACACAATCAGAACTATTGTACTGACATGGACAGACCTCCAAGACAGACTCTCAGGTTCAAATACAGGAAAAAAGTTTCAGAAAAATACATAGTGTACATACCCATTTATCATTTTTAAAAACCAAGCACTTACTTTTATTTCTATGTGTGCCAATATTTGTTGATAAATGCATAGAAAAAGTTTTGAAAAGGAACACACTAAATTGTGAGCAATTTAGTACAGGGTGAGTAGAAATTTATAGAGGGGTTTTTGCTTTTCCTTACTACCCTACTATTGAATTTTTCAAAAACAATATATATACATATGACTTAGGCACTTTTATTAAAATAAAGAAAAAGGCATGACTAAAAGAAATAAAAAGTAAAAATACTAGAATAATATAACATATTTCGAATATAACAATCACAGCCCTAAAATAAACAACTTAATTGGTCTGATAAAAAAGAAATTCTTCTTCTGAGGTAAATCAACAATATGCTGATTACAGAAAGCTCAAGGAAACAACACACACCTAAGATTAAAATACAAAACTGGGTTAATCAAATGCAAGTGCAGCGTTATACCCACAAATGAGAATATAAACCAAAAATATTAAGTAAAAGCAAAAACAAAAAATAAAACATACATACACACAAGGGAATTATGTAACAATAAAGAAAATAAATGAACAAACTATTAGGCACATCTCCAAATAATACAGTAGTAATATAAAAAATTTCACAGAAATAGTGCCAAATCATAATACCCAATATTATAATATGATAATCAAGTGAAAAATTAAAATAATTTATAAAGCAATTGAGAAAATACAACTAACTGTAAATATACAACAGGAGAAACAGACTATATATGTTTTCAAATGCATATGAGACTTTCACAAAAACTGGGTCCAGTTCTGTGGTCTTACCTATAACCATGGATCCATAGGGACAACCAGACCTCATGTGCCCCTGCTGGGATGCAGTAAGAACATACAGTACCCCCTAGAGGTATTCTTGTCCTCCCCCATCCATAAAAAGATACATTCGATGAACCTCTACATCAGAGGTTCTCAATATGTGATCTGGGACTTCTGGGGGCCTCCAGGATCACTTCACAGTCCATAAGATCAAAACTATTTTCTTAATAACACAAAGACAGTATTTGTCTTTGTCACTCTAATTCTCTCCCAAGTATACAGTGGAGTTTTCCAGAAGCTACATGACACATGCTGACATCATCTATGGCCAATGGAGGGTGAGCTTATATCTACTTATGTTTTAAATTTTTCTCAGTTTTAATTTTTAATATACTAACTATCAGCAGATATAACCCATATAAATAAAAGTATTTGAGTCCTCAATAATTTATAATACTGCAAAGGTGTCCTGAAGCCAAAATCTTTGAGAACCCCTGCCCTTGATCTAACTGTAGTTTACAGGAAATACAGAGTCTAGAGCAGCAAGTTAAATGACACCATGAGGAAGTGTCAGCCACGCCCAGGAATCTAATTCATAGGTGAAATGACAAAATATTTGGGATTGGTCTAAAATACTCCAGGATAAATAAGAGCATCTGTGGAGTGGGAATGAAATGAGATTGGAAAATCAATCATTAGTAAAAATACATGGGTATCTTCATGAAGTACACAAAGGAGCACTACAATCCTCTGTACTTTTGTGTAGACTTTTTAATTTTATTGTAAAAATATAATTAAGATAGAAATAAATATCATAAACTATTAATCATATAGAGTAATAGTTAAATCAGGGAAAATACGAAATACAATAATAGACATTTTTTAAAATAATGATAATACTTTCCAAAAATTAATGACAAAGTAGGTTCTTCCATTAAAAATACCAATAAAACAGAAAATGAATAAAACAGAAAAATAAATTTTAACAAGATTGAAAAAAAATTAAAAACCCAGGATTGACGAAAATGTATTTTGTGTCAGAAGTTCAAAGCTCTAGGAGCCAGCCGGGGGTGGCTGGGAAAAGACAAAAGATGCCATTATAAAAATCAATCAAGATTAAAATGGGATTTGAAAGAAGACTACAAAAAAATGATGACACAATTAAGACATCCCAGAAACAAAGTCAGAAACAGAACCAGATCTGCAACACATCGCATCAATGAAACAATATTCTGAAGAATGGAAGAGAACCAAAGTAATCTAAGAGAGAAACAAAGCACGAGGCAATGGGGAATCTAACCTTTAAACTGCAAGGGCACCTGTAAAAGCTGGATCAAGAAATAGAAGGAAAAAATGTTCTGGAAGGAAACAGTTCTCCTAGATTGCTTAAAAAGTTTGGAGAGGAAAGCAACTAACGACACTTCTTCCAGAGACCACAGCAAAGAGGAAGACATTGTTTCTCTCCAAGGAAAATGCCTTCTTAATGCACTGAAAAGGGAAAAGGGGTCGCATTTAAAGGAGGACAGCAAATAAGCCTGTTCTCTAGATTCTCAGATGTTAGCAATAGGCATAAACTCTTAGAAATAAAAGCAGAGACTTCCAGGTTTCCTTTACCCTGCAGAGCTATCACTTCAGAGAGCCTGCAACAGAAGGACCTAAATGTGTCCAATGCCTGAAGGGATCATTTACTGCTCAACCCCTTACTGACAAATTTCACTTCTGAAATTACTTCAAAGTAGCAACTGAGTTTAAATGTCAACTCCAAAAGATAAATAAGGGACACTAATGGGAAGGGCAGCTATACCTGAGGAATGAGAATCGCGATCAATGAGAACCATAAAAAGCGTGAAAGCGAAGACAAAGCTATTAAGAAGAAAAGAAAAACTGCTTGAATTTCTCAAAGTTTCAGCTCATGAAAGAAAGGCTGGGGATGAGGAGAGAACAGGGAAACACAACCGCTCTTCTTCCACCAAGAGGATCCAAAATTGCTGACAATATGCTAAGTGAAATCAGACAGACACAAAGAAAAAACATGGCATGATCTCAATCCTTTGTGCAACATAAAACAGTCGAAAACATAGAAGCAGAGAGTAGAGCGGCAGTTACCAGGGATGGGGTTTTGGGGGAAAATGGGTAGATGTTGGTCAAAGGATACAAAGTTACAGTTATGTAGGATAAATAAGTTTAGAGATCTAATATACAGCATGATGATATAGTTAATATACCATATTTGATACTTGAAATTTGCTGAGAGCATAGATATCAGGTGTTCTCATCACACACACACACACACACACACACACACACACACACGGTAACTATGTAAAGATGTGATACAGTTAAATTAGCTTGACTGTAGTAATCCTTTCACTATGTATATGTATATCAAATCATCATGTTGTATACCTTAAATACATACAATTTTTTAATATTTTTTTTACAAACCAAAAATTGCTGGTTTGAGTTGTGATTAAAAATTTAAACATATGTACATAGAACTAGTTTGTGCTGACCAATATGTTTTAGTAGAAAAAAGTTGGTTACTATAAGAATAAAACAAGTAAGGGGGGAACAAAAGGAATAATACCATTGAGGAACGGCCAGGATTCTGTAGTCATAATTGGAAAGAGATGTCGAAAGAACTATGAAAATGAAAATAAAAATTAGGATGACAGAAAATGATCCAAGTGTTACTCCAAACATAAAAGAACTTAATTATTACCTCATGGTGGGAGAAAAAGAAGTTCCTGACTAGATTAGTAAACACAATTTATTACATATGAACAAAATGTGAACATCAGAAAATGTATACAGATTTTTTTTAATTAAAAAGAATGCCTAGATTACTGAGTGTATGAGTTCAAGTTCACTTAACAAATTACATATGGTCATTATAAAATGTTGAAGAACTAAAAACTAAAGAATGCTGAACAGTTCTCAAACAATAAATGTCAATAAAATATGTGAATAAAAACTGACTGCCAGTGTAGAGAACTTGATAGAATCTCTGTTCTAGTGATCTGTCATAGAATCATGCTGTTAGAATTCAGCAATTTAGTATACTAAAAAGCAAAGACATGGATCTGAACAATATAATTAATAAAACTGAATTAATGAAGGATTAAAAATAAAACGAAAATAAAATGTTTCTCTTTAAAAAGAATAAAATAATAATTGAGAATAAACTATATGTCAAGCACAGAGAATTATTATATGAGTTAAATTTTCTGATCACAATAAACACATGTTAAGAAAAGGCAGATGAAAAAGTTTTGAGAGTGACAAATAAAAATAAGACGTTTCTTTCAAAACTCGAATAAAACAGAATCCTGAGATAAATTTCAGTAAGAGCAGAGCAAACACAAATGCATATTAGAAAAGAGGACAGTGCACAAGATGGAGAACACGCCTTCCAGGACGGGATGCGCGGTTATATAACACTAAATTGATTACTCTAAGGGTAATTTATGATTGTCTATTAAAGTTTAAAATACCAAGCCAACACAGAATATAAAATTTAAAGAAATCAATGATTGGGGAGAAAACAAACAATCATAAAAAGTAAAGAACCTATACACACATAGACACGTATAATCACAAAACCCTTCTAAATCTGAAAGATCTATAATGAATTTTAATGAACATAAGAGTTTGCTAAGCACTGCAAAGTAGTTCTAAACATAGGGGGAAAAAAAACGCTTGTGCTATACTTCCATACTGAAAGACATCATTATGCAATCATAAAAATTTAATAAGGATTTTATACAAAGGAAATTATTCTACAGTTTCATTTTTGAATGTAGAGAAAATATATTGAACGCGGTACCAGTCCATTAAATTTAAACTTTTTCTCAAAAAAGAAATTCACAAATATAGAATGGGAGAGAAAATATTTAGCAGCAACATGAGTTACGTAGTCATGAGTGTTTTACTTGATTCTAAATTAAAAATAGTAACAATGGCTCCCATTTATCGACCCTGTACCACAGTGCCAGCCACTAACCCTGTCCCAGCTCATATTCCTATCAAAAACTCTACAAGGTAAACCCATTTTTCTCTCCTGTACTATCATAAAGAGTAATGAAGAACCCAAGAGCTAACTCATTGTAGGCTTTATTAATATGCAGTATCTAGGGAATTTACTTACTAGTTGAGTTGTATGACATTCTATTACAAGTACAAAATTGTTTAGTTACCCACTGCCTTCCCCACAAGTCTATCAACTCCTCAAGAACAGGGATTTTTACAGTGAAAACTAAACTCAGGCAAAATTCAGTTCAAAATGTCATTCCACCATTATACAACTACTATATCACCTTGGGCAAGTGACTTAATCTCAATAATTTCTGTGATAATTATGAGAGCTGATATATGAAAAGTTTGCAGTACAGTCTTAGCACATAGGATTGTGTCAAGAAAATCAGAACTATCCAGAGAATCTTAAATTATTATATAAACCAGAGGTCGGTAAAATTAGGCCCAAATCCAGCCCATAGTCTGTTTTTTATGGCTCACAGACTAAGAATGGTTTTGTACTTATATTCAAAGAAGAACCATATTTTGTGATACATGAAAATTATGAAATTCAAATTTCTCTGCCCAAAAATAAAGTTTTATTGGCACATAGCCATGCTCAGTTGTTTGCGCAGTAACTATGGCTGCTGAGACACTACAGCAGCAGAGTTCTACAGTGGTCACAAAGACTATACGGCCTGCAGAGCTGAAAATGTTGACTCTCCAGCCCTTTTCAGAAGTGTGCCAAACCTTGACCTAACCAATTATCCAACAAAGGGAGTAAGTCAAGTAATTACAAATCAGTGATTTGCTTCCTTCGAGTACAATGTTACAAATGGAGATTGCATTCCTGGAAGCCCATATCCCACCATAAAAATATTAAAACTGCTTATATGAGGAGAGAAATACAAATACATTATATGTGTTGGGTCACAACCCCCTCCGGAGCTTCCCAGGTGTGATCTGAAACTGGCTCTGTATGGAGGGCAAGGAGAGACTGAAGGAAGAGGGAGGCCACTCCAGATTGGATGTGGCAGTTTTAGTAAGCAGGGAAACATATACGAGGCTCATCTCAGGCAATCACAAAACCAGTAGATTTTCTGAACTTGTCCACTGGAATCTTAACAGCCTGTGTAGAGGCCTTTGCTGGGTTCAGTCACATATACAGGAAGACTTAACTGGCCTCAGTCACATATGCCATCCAGATGGCCGCAGCAACACCTTACTGTCTCAAGGCTGCGTCCTTGGGCAGCCTCTAGCCTGGGGAAGGCAAGCAGAATGCACATTCCCAGGATAGGGGAGTGGGTAAAAATCTTCCACTTGCCCAAGTCCCAGTTCACAGATCAACCAGGGGTCAAATGATTTTACAAGCATTTATTACATTAACACAAAAACAGTGTGAAAGCTACATCATATGTTTCTTTGGGGTGATTAGTCTGTGTGGGTGAGTCTGGCTGAGGCTTTTTGTTTACAGTAATCTATGGAGGGGAAGCTCCTTCTCCCCTCATCAATCTCCTAGTGGGAACAGGTATCTGTTGTTGTTCTGGGGACCATCCAAAATTATGGTCGTGTGTCCGTCCCATAACCTGAATGTATACTAATGGCTCTAAATGTGTGTCTAAAATAAATGCCTAAGCAAGAGCAATGGCCAGACAGCCTTCTTCAGTGAACTTTGCTCCTCCATTTTAAAAAGATGCTGATGGCTTAGCTCCAATGCCTCATCCTGTCTTTAAGACCAAGTTTACACTCATGAGTACAGCGCATAAGGCCACCAAGGACTGGTGACTAATTCTCAGCTTGCTTCTCACTATCTCCTCCCTAAACTCCAGGCACCGGTGACACTTAGAGTGGCATGTTGTTTCTTGCCTCAGGAAGCCCCTGCTCCAATTATCGACCTCACATGACATGTACCCTATGTACCCTACCCTATCCCACACCATACAAACCAGCTTCCATCATCCCTACTATCCACTTAGCCGGATGAATTCCTCTTAAGTTCTTACTGCATATTAACAGAATAATAAAATAGGGTATCTATCTTCCACATCAATACAGAAAATGAAAGTAAATAAAATTGTTCTGACTCCATATAACAGAAGATGAGGGGGTAGGAAAGAAGAGGGTGGCAGCATAATAATAGATGATGTCAAAAATAAAACCCAAAGATGAGGTGTGACAATGACAACAAAAAGCCATGGTTTAAACTTACAGGTTGAAAAAAAAGCTATCTAATTGGATTAAAATCTAAATATATGCTGCTTACATAGGATATAACACAATTGATCGAAGGCAAAATTCAGAGAAAGGCTCTCTTGTACTGTACGAGAGAAAGGCGTCAAAAGCTAAACTGGTAGATTCCAGAGTAACTGTACTTACTGATCAGTCTTGGGGGAGAGAGAGGGACCTTGCGCAGAGAAAACAAAACAAAGAGAGAAAGTGGGGCAACCCAGAGAGGTTCTGCATGCTTTAACCAGAGAAAGAGGGCACTCTGCCCATGCAGAGGGCTTCATCAGAGCTGTGCTGGACACCCACAACCTGGTCACTATGACAACAGAATCTTTCTGAGAAATGTAATCATCATGAAAAAAATCCTGCAAATGTAATAGAACTAATTAGAATCAGGGCTACATATAGTATACTTAGTGTTATGATGGGAATCTCTAGGGAGGAATTTGGGGATTGAATCTATGCCTCAAAGACTAATACTATAAAGGGAAGGAACCTGATTTAGTTACAAAAAGTTTAACTTGGACCTCTACACTCAAAAGAACTTCTAGTGCCTGCTGCCTCTGGCCAAGTCAGCACAGACAATAAGTCGTGTAGTTATATTGTCCTCATGGGGTCACCTGGCCTATTCATCACTACTGCAGTTGGGAAAGGATCAAAGACTAGGGAAGTGGGAAATCTAGGTCCAGTCAGGTGTCCTGCCATGTGCTGCCAAGCAGACTTTATTCCCAACTGTGGCCCTTCTCACAACTGTTGAATCATTTGCTCCCTGTCCTCTGAGTGGGCAGGGATGCCTGTGGCTGTTTGGGGCTGTCCCTGCCCATGGCCTGGCCCTTGACGGGGTGTTCGATGAAGCTCTGTTGAAAGGGTAAATTGGACTGGGGACACAACTCCTGCAAGAAATGCCATATAAGTGAACAAATGAAGAAATTTTCAATGTCAAAAAATAATATATAAGTATAAATTATATGGTCACTTTCTACTCAGGTAATATATATATATTGCTAACTTGTGTGTACGAGGTGACTATTGCTTGATACACACACAGATATACATACATAAAAAGCTAAGTGTGGTAAAATTCACCAAGCATTAATTTATATTATATAATTTATGTAAATTTTCAAGCTGGGAAAGCAACCTGGTAATTTGTATAAACACCCATATGTTTATATACTTTGGTCTACTGACCCCACTGCAGTGACATATCCTAAAATATCATTTTCAACAAGAAAAAGCCATATGTACTGCAAAGTTTAGTACTGCATTATCTATAATAGGAAATGATATAAACAGCCTAATTATTTAACAAAAGGAACTGGTTAGGTAAATTATTAAATACCAACTCAATGGAACAGAGTTTACTGACTCATGTAAAATCATAATTATTGAAACATACTAATATGGAGAAATCTTTGTGAGATAAAGTCAAATGAATAAATTTATTACACTAAAGTTTAGTAATAATGAAAACCATGTAAAATTTCACGTATGTGTAAATAGAATTATGTACATGCTTCAAGAAAATATTACAGGTGAGTATGGGTGAATTTTTCACTTTTTCTTTACTATTGTAATATTGTCTGTGTGATGATTTTTTTATTATTACAATATAATTGACAAATAACATTGTATTAGTTTTAGGCGTACAACATAATGATTTTATAAGTATCATATATATAGTGAATAAACTACCACGATCAGTTATGTGTGATGATTTTTTAAAAAAAATATATAATCAAAACTCCTCTAATTATATTTCCCTGGAACTAGAGAAGGGAAGGGGGAACTATACCTTACATGTTCTTTTGCTCTGTAAAACATTTTACTACTTATTTATATTGTTGAATGTAAAGTGCAATTAAAAACAGCAAAAAGGAAAAATAATACTATTTGAAGGAAAGGGATGAATAGAGGATTTTCTCCATTAAACATTAGAATACATTCAAAACAAATATATTATTAACAGTTAATAATGACTTAAAACCAAGCCAAGGTCACTGAGGTAGAAGTGGGAATTCAGAATTAAGTGGGAAAATAAAATAAAATGTAATATACATTATGACAGAAGTCAAATAACAAAGTGGAGAAAAGTTAGCTTAGATCCATATCCAATCTAAATTCAGTTGCAAAAAATGGCAAATATAACAAATCTAACATAGGAAAAACTAGAATGAAACAAAATAACATTTTTCTCCCAAGTAAAAGGCTTTTGAAGTTATTGTAATAGAAGAAATTTTGAAGGAAAGATAAATATGCATTCAAATAAATATCTGAGTTCTTACCAGGTGGTTGTTATTATTACATGTACTTTTATAAATATATCAATTTTTCTGAAGCCTAGACAATCCTAATTAAAAGGACGATAATAGCACTGGAAAACTCAGACATAAATATGATTAATACTCAAACAAATAGTATATATAAATACCTCAAAGGGAAAACATTTCAAATGGCTCCAGCACAAACATGAACATGGGTGTAAACAAAACTCCTTTAGTAAGTCAATTATTAAAAATGATTTTAATGTTTTAGTAATTAACAAATGCAAATCAAAACAGTAGGCATATTCTTAAAATTTATTAATTTGGAAAATCTAAAATTTGTTAAGCCCAATTTTGGCAAGAAGATAAGCAAATTGTCTCAATTTTTCAGGAAGAAAGTCTAACTAGTTTTATCAAGGGTAATTTAAAATATAACACCAAGAACAATAACCCAATCATATAAATGTATGTAAATAGTTCAAAAGAAGAAAAAAGGGTCTGTTTGTTTTGTTTTGTTTTGTTTTTTTCTGTATATAGATGCTAGGAATAGAAGCATTTAGGTTTAAAAAATAGCAATGACCTAACATCCAGAAATGGGAAATGGAAAAGCAATAAAGGTATATTAAACCGTGGACTATTACCAAGTCATTACAACCATGTAGGAGCAAGAAAGAGCATTTGCCAAATAATGTGAAGAGAGAGAAGTCGAAAAAATTGAATATCCATAATGACTAAAACCATGTAAAAAGCTCCATGTGTTTAAATAAAGAAGGGACGAGGATAAAGAGATGAAAATAATTCAGATATTTTAATAAAAGTTTATAATGCAAATTTTTAAACAATTTTGCAGGATGAAAGAGACATCGAGCAAATACCATTTTAAATCCTTAAGAGCCAGCCTCTAGGAACCATTCAAGCAGTTTATACCTGGATATGTGCAGTCGCTTGAATTACCTCACCTAGCTGTGAAGGCCAAATAGTACCTGGTCAAAGGTCCCCAGGAAGGTACTGTAGAATTTACAGGGGTGCTCACTAACAGCTATTAGTACACAGTGTAGGTACACTCAGCTGAGCACTCCATCATCACTGCAAAAATGTCTTCTACAACCATCCTGCACAAAACCACTGACCAGGCTTACTAAAACACACATCGTTCTTATTATTTTATTTTATTTTTTTAGGCACGGCAACCCTTGGTTGACCTCACAGATTGCAAGGACCTAGTCAGCTTACAATCCCTCATTTTTTTTTTTATCTTTTATGCCGACAGCACCTGGTCTTCCTACCTAGGTGGTCTCCCATCCAAGTACTAACTAGGCCTGACCCTGCTTAGCTTCTGAGAACAGACAGAAGCAGGCTAGTTCAGGGTAGCATGGCCATATACTACATAGGTCTTTAAAATAGCCCTCTGTCATTATCATCAAAAGGCTAAGAAAATATTCTTTGGAAGAAAATGCTTTTCAAACAAATATTGGGTTAAAGACATTTGTGCCTTTTCTTAAAGAAATCAACAGCTTCCTCAAAACATTTTCTGGGGGAATATATATTTGTGGAGAAGCAGCAGTATTAATCTAATGAATTCAACTATTAACTCATTAGAAAGGAAGCAATGCCCATTTTGCTTTAAGGAAGATAAGACTGAGGAGTTTATATTACAGTACCATAAACCTCTTGAGAGCAGATGCCATGGTCTCATTTTTCTTTATAACTCTATAGCCTACCCGCACATTATGTTGTGAGCAGGTGGGTGGATGGGTGGGTGGGTGGGTGGATTGGTGGGTGGGTAAGTGGATTGCTGAATGGATGAATGGGTGGATAGATAGGTGAATAAATGGATGAGTAGGGGGAGAGATGAATGAATGAATGATTATGAATCCTAATCCATAAAATCTACTCAGACCACTTATACATATGAATGCATCACAAAAGTAGGAACTGTGGTGTTCTGAACACAAGTCGAACAAGAGAGCAAACAAGATACTTTCACAGTCAGCCCATGAAAAAATAAATGGATCATTTATGAGATCTTTCAAAGAAAAAATTCAAGGTTTCTGGTCTTGTAAATTAAACTTAAACTCTTTGGTCATTTAATCAAGATAAAAGCAGTATAGTGAAGTGCTTGAATGAGTCACTCCTGACAAAGAAAAGAGATATCTCTCAGTCAGAGCCAACTTTGTGCAGTAGAAACTGCGGTCTAGCAGAGGTTTCTAAAGAGTGGCTGAGACCAGCAGCATTAACATCGACTGGGAGCTGTTGGGGAAGGCAAATTCTCAGGCCCTACTCAGACCTATAAATCTGAAACTCTGGGGGTAGGACCGTCAATCTGTGTTTAAACGAGCACTCCAGGTAATGCTTAACCAGTTCAAGTGTGAGAACCCACACAGCCAGTGCATAAAAGAAAAGAACTCCACACTTACTTTTGACCCATATTTCTTATAGGAGGGAGTAGGGTAGCAAAATAAAGTTTCTCCAAAGGAAAACACAGAGACCTTTTGTATGAAATGCAGACATTAAAATTCTTTTGATGCTGTAATTTCCAGCCATACCACCAGCAGAAACCAAGAGCAAAGTAGTTTGCCGATCTTAGGAGGTACAAGTCTATCTTCCCAAGCTACGTAAGCTAGAGTGTGGTTAATCATGAGGCTCTTCTTTCTTAGGGTTCTGTGTTTGCATTAATCACTCACTGGTAGTTCAGACACCCTAGAGAAAATTCTGGAAGTTCAAAGTCCTGTGGCTTCCTCTCACTCTCCCTTGTACGGGGCTAAGTTTAATAGGTATATTCAAGATCAAGACAGCACAAGTAACGTAACACAATGGACTAAGAAAATAATAATAGGAAACTGAAAGTCTTTCCTGTCTTGTAGCAATGCCCATCTACTCATCACAATCATTTTGGTCAGTGATTGCTTTTGGATAGGAGAGCATAAAATAACTAATATTTGTTAAAGACTACATGCTTATTTCTCACTTACCCCAGACCACACCCATTTGAAGTTGATATTTTCATCCCTGTTTTACAGATGAGGAACAAGGTTATAATATGTTAAGCAACAGTCTCAAGGACACATGCTTTTAAGTAACATAACCAGGTTTTAGCTGCAGGTGTCTTCCGGGTCACAAAGACCACCCCAGGTCAACAACTGAGCAGGAGGACTCCCAAAATTCAACGTACAGTCATCCTCATGGCTATCATGTATTCGAGCAAAATCAGCAAAAGCAAAAAGTCACACGAAACAAGGTCTGGAGGAAACAAGACACAAGCTTCCAGGGTTCTCTCCCAGTGGAGTCGCACAGGATGCACTTAATTCCCCCAGGAAGGAATTGTGACAGCACACATGAAATACCTTCTACCAGGGAAGCTCATTAGACTCAGTGCTCAAGGCTTTTATTATGGGCTAGTCACAGAGGCCTACCACGTGTCAAAATTCCAGACTCCCAGAAGCAAAGCAGGTTTAAGGCATAAACCATATAATTTAGGTTTAGAGAAAACTTAATAGGTATATTAATAGGTACATTAAACAGTTTAGACACAGTGAGCCACTTTTATCAGTTAGGAAATAGGGGGAACCCTCCCGAAATCCAAGTTCTCAGGTGCCAGCCAAGGTCCAATCCTGAAAGCAGACCTCTAAAGACAGCAGTCTCAGGCCTGCAAAGTCTCTTCTTGCTCCACTTTTATGCCAGACATAAACTGCTTCCTCAAACACCTCCCTAAAAACTCAATGAGCTTTGCGGCAATTTTAAAATCTGCACATGCCTAGAGCCCATGATTCCACTCCCCAGTGCCTGGATTTCCCTTCAGAACTAATCTTCAGTCAGCAAAATCTGTCCAACTGTATCAACTGTACCACCAGATTTTAATTTATGGAAGCAACTAACAACAGAAAGGCTAATGCCCTTAGAAGATTTTTATTACTTGCATGTCCCGAGAGAAAGGGGCAAGCCACACCACACAGGGCCACCTGGGGACGTACCAGAAGTTGGTCAGGAGACAAAAGGAGAGAGATGAAAACTTAGGCCAGAACCTTTAATGGAGAAAGCAAGGCAGTGCAGGTAAACAGCTTAGGATGGACTGCTTTGAATAATTCCAGCATGCCTAGGGCATAGGGACTGTCCCACCTGTCTGGTACCTGGCCCTGGGTGATTTAGGGCAGGGGCAATATTGACATGGTATATGAGAGTTAGCTAAGGAGGTCTGTCAGCATGGGCTCTGGATCACAGGGGAGATGTAAACCACTTTGGCCATTAGTTTCGCCCCGTGATTAATGGCTGCCAAACAGATATAGAATCTGAGAAAATAGACCATCGACCCATTGTGTGTCTCCTGCCCTTGATCTGGCCTACCCTGTCAATCAACCTGCTCCCCCTCCCACTAATACATGGACAGTGCTCAGCACAGTGCCAGGCCAAAACCAAGTGTCAGGGTACATTGGCTTATCTGTATTAATATTTTGTGGCTGCTTGTTAAATAATGATTAAGATCACAAGCTCCAGACAAGCTAGGTGCAAATCTCAGCTCTATCACCATAGGTACATCATTTAAAGGTTTAAGGAAGCATTGATCTGTAAAATGGGGTTAATCATGGTACCTACCCCATAGAGTTGTTATGAAGATATAATATGGTAATGAATGTCAAGTTCTGACCAGGTGTCAGACAGAGACTATGTGCTCAATACATATCAGCTATTTTTACCTCCCCATTCACCCCCTTGACCCCAAGCCAGAGCTAGACAAACACAATTGCACATAAACTCACAACCCAGGGACCTGCAGAGAGAACAACAGTCAAAAGCTGTGGCCAGTAGCCATTACAGTGTCTCCAGACAGCTACAGGGACAGACGGCTCTTACCCATCTCTTGATCTATTTAATTTCTTAAGGACTGTCCTCCAGTAGAACCACACAAAGCTGAGACAGCGCTGGCCACTGAAGGGTGCTAGTGTGTTGCTTATAACTCGACCAGCATATCACTCTTCAAGGGAGTAACTAAAATGGAGGAAACAAGTTGTTTTAGGTAATGGTAAAGCTTAGAACTGGAAGGAAGGAAGAACATAACCAAGAACCAATTTTATGGATGAGAAAATGAAGGTAGAGGAATTAAATGACTTAGCCATGACCCACGGATAATCAGAACTCTTCCTCAGTACCCAGGATGTCACTCCCACTACCTGTAAGCACCATGCCAGTGGCAGGCTCTGTTTCATCACATGGATGAATCTCTACATCAACTTCTCTCCCCAAAACCTACTTGTCCCTTCTCCTTCCTCCAATTCCAATATTGTACCTTTCTGGGAATAGCATTATTTGACCTTGTGGATCCAAATCTTTTCTTGTAAAGATTCCATATCCCTTTTTCCAAGGTGGGAAAAAATTCACTGAAGTATCTTATGACAAACCAAGAAATTTGCAATTTCAAATACCTATTCAACTAGGCCACACAGTTCAAATTAAGCAATCTTGGGCAAGTTACTATGTATACTTCTGTGACCTTCAGATTCCTCATTTTATAAAATGAGCATCACATCTGATAAAAACTACTTTACCGGGTTATTTTTATTAGTGAATAAGAGAGTAGACACAAGAATGCTGTGTATCTCAAACACCACATTGATAAAAGAAGCCAGTATGTTTTCTGTCAATACTCACCAAAAGAAATGAAAACATTATTCCTTTTTTAACTGCACATGGACTAACAACACAGTATTTTATTATTCTTGCTATCTCTGTAGTAATTTCTCAGCTTTTATTCTTTCATTTTATAAAAGGAGCAAAAGGAAATCAAGAAATAAGTGTACTGCTATTTTGATGTGAATTAAACTCCCCATCTAAACACAACCAGAATAGCTAGCAGCATATGGGTCTGTTTTCTCAATATTCCTTCTCAACCCTGGGGAAAGTCAACCATATGGCAGGAAGGAATCAGCTGGGTGTTGCAATAAATGGGGTCCGCCCTGGTCTTAAGCTCTGAAAAAGAAAAAACTATGGCAGTTGTAAAACCCAGAAGTGATGCCGCTATTGACATCCTTCTTCCAGCTCTGCTCTGCCAATTGAGCCAAGAAAGTGGGGTGGGTGTTTACATCAAAAAAGGCAAAGGGGGTATCAGTGTACAATTTGATTCCTGTGAACAATTAAAGTAGATGACGATTAAAGACCAAAATACATTCTGTCAAAGATTTTGGGGGTACACATGCCACTTTCTCACCCAGGCTCTCCGTAGGAGAGGCTATTAAATGCCTGGGAAGTTTATAGCAGTGAGAGGCTTGGCCTCTCCAGCCACCTCGGAGACAGAGACAAGCTTGGGACTGAACTGTACCAATCAAGAAGTATTCTGAGCATGATGAGATTCCACAGCCACTATCACGGCTAAAAAGGAAAATGACTGACACCACCAAAAGTTGATGAGGATAAAGAGCAACCAGAACCCTCATATGTTGTTGAAAGAAGTCTAAATTGGTACAGTGACTTAATAAAATTGTCTCACAGTATTTTTAAGAGTTCAACATACACCTACCCCATGAGAGTAATTCCACACCTTGGTATTTATGCAAGAGAGGTTAAAACTTAGGCACACAGAAGTATTATAAGTAGCTTTATTCACAATAGCCAAAAACTGGAAACAGCCTGGATGTCCATCAGTAGGAAGATAGTAAAAGAAAGTTGTGATCTATCCATACAGGGACTACTACTTAACAAAAAGGAACAAAACTCCGGATAAAATAACACAGATCAGGCGTCAGTACATTATACCTGTAGAACAGCCATCCGTTATTTATTGTAAATAAAGTTTTCTTGAAACACAGTTGTACCCAGTCATTTGCATATTGTCAGAGACTTTGTGACTGGCAAGCCTAAAATATTTCCTATCTGCTTCTTTAAGAAAAAGTTTGCAGACGCCTAATGAAGAAAAATGCAAAAACATTATGCTGAGTGAAGGAAAAAAAAACAGAAGTGAATGACAAAAATGCTATATAATATATATATATATATATATATATATATATATATATAGAGAGAGAGAGAGAGAGAGAGAGAGAGAGAGAGAGAAGAGAGAGAAGGCAGAGGGAGGGAGGGAGAGAGCGCATACACACACACACATGATTTCATTTCTGTGAAGTCCTAGAACGGGCAAAACTAATCTACAGTGAAAAACATCAGAATAGTGGTTATTTCTGGTAGATGTGGAGGACTAACTGAGAAGGGGTACAAGATAATTTTCTGGGGTGATGGAATTGTTCTATATATTGGTGGGGTGTGGGCTCCACAAATGTATGCAGTTTGTCCAAACTGATCACACTGTACAGTTAAGATCTGTGCTTTTCACTCTATATGTAAATTATAACTCAATTTAGAAATACCAAAAAAAATTTTTTTTCAAGAAACAGAAAGGCAGAATCTTAGCTCTAAACTAGGCCCTCTTTTTCCCTTTGGAACTTTGCATTCTTAGCTTCACATCTGAAATTCAAGTTCAAGTTCGTCTTGTACCAGATGCTTTTTCTTAATGACCAGCTGTTCTAATGACCAAGCCTCAGGCCTCTTGGGATTCCTCAGAAGTCTTGGTTTTTAACCTTATTTCATCTACAGGCATACCTCAGAGATATTGTGGGTTTGGTTCCAGACCACTGCAATAAAGCAAGTACTGCAATAAAGGGAGTAGTGATCTTACAGCCAGTGGAGGGTCTTGCTTTCAATTTGTAAAAAACACAACATCTGTGAAGTACAATAAAGCAAATAAAACACAGTATGCCTGTAGTCTTTGTTCAACAGTCCTATGGGACATGTCCAACACATAAAAAGCTCAAAGCAAAGATGCTCTAGCTGAGGCAGAGGTGAGACCAGGCCAACTCTTCTCCCAACCCTCCACCAAAGACATCTCTTGAGGGGCCTCCACAGAGTATGGCCACAGCATCAGTAACCCACATTCCTGCTTTCTCCCTGCACTAACCACTGGACACACTAATTGGTCAGCTCTTATGGACAAGATCTCTCCAACAACCTCTCTCCAACTGCCCCTACTCTCCAGCAGCTGAGACTACAGACCATCTCAACAATCTCTCTGGTGCCTACACAGCAGGTGTGCTACTCCCATGGCCTCTGTTGGCAGACAGGTCTGAGTGAAGGACCATGAGAAAAGCTGTCATCCAAGGAGCTTAAAACCCTTTTGTGTAGACTTCCCCTCTATCTTGCATCAAAATCTCATGTCTTTTTTCCTTCAAAAGATGTAGGGCATGAATCAAAACATACATACTTAATTTAGACTTAAACTAGGCTACCCCTTGGAAAAATCAACATTCTCACTCTTCCCAGGCCCTCTTCTTGTGAGATGCACTTGTGCCCAGAGGCCCAGTGATGTATCCAAAGCTTTGCTGTGGACATTTCAACATACAGTGTGATGTGGCTCTCAACAGTCAGCACTGTTCCAGCTATTTTGCAAGACGGACACAGAAGTGCAACCTATTTGCAGGTGAGCATCTCCTAACTTTTACGTACAAACCATACTCTCAAAAGAACAAAGAATTCCACAACAGAAAATGGGCAGGGGGAAATTATATTAGGAAACAATTTTTATGGCTTCTTTAAAAACAAAACTACTGAACAAAACTAATAATGATGATTTAAATAAGCAAAGTAGACAAAAGTGAGAGATTTTTACCCTCCCTAGCACATTACTCCATATTTTTATCTCATATCTTCTCCTTGAATGAGTAATTTTAAGGTATTCACTAAGACTAGAAGATGTCCTCCTTTTTTGGTATTTAGTATCTTCTGACACTGTGGGTGGGTCCATTTGTCAGAGATTTGAGCTCTGCTTTTAAGTACACAATCCAGAGAAAACAGGAAGGGAACCTCAGGAGCAGTGGTAGGGGCAGCTGTCTGCTTGTGTGTTTACCTTTAGAGAGAAAAAAAGAAAATAAGAGGAATACAGGCTCTGTCTGAGGGAAGGAGATGTAGGCTGCAGCAAGCCCGGCTTTCCTGAGTTAGGGAAAATATTTATTCTCCTACTATACCACCAGTCTCGACTTTCATGACCAGGTAGGTAACTGAGTTTGTTTGTACAGGCCCAAATCCCACTTTCATTTTGGTCCTGGCTGGGGAAATCATAGCTATATATCTCTTCATTAAGGTGCTGAGTTTGATGGTATTAGGCTGATCACCCCCTTTCCATCATGCTTCTGAGGCTGATAGGCACCCAAAAGGCAATGGGAAATGTAAAGTGAAATGTGGTCACTGCATGGGGCTTACGATCAAGTTCTGGGCCCCTCCCACCTGCTAAGCACAAACCCAAAACGTGAGGTCTTACACTCTCTTAAAATATGAAAACATGGAGTGCCCACAGGAGAGCACACATGGCAATGTAGTGGGACCCACCCTACGAAGCAGGGCCCAGCTCAGCTAAGGACTGCAGCACCATGGAGAGGAAGCAAAACAAGCCACACTCTCAGGCACAAGGACCTAGCCCACCATAAACTTGGCCCATCCTGGAGTCTAATCCCAGTAGATAAGGTTCCTTCCTCTTAGAGAGCAGCAAGGGGGGGGGGCGGGGAAATGGAGAGGGATGCAACTTTAGCTTCTGGTTTTAAATAACAAAAGGAAATCAGCTGGAAAATTTGACTTAAAAGACTCAAAAAAAAAAAAAGCAGAATTCTTTTTGTTTAAAAACTGGGGTTGTATACAGTTGCTTTACAAAGACTGCCATTTTTGGAGAACCTAAATAGAGTAACTTAAATTTACCATAAAATTATTACTGTCATTATCTAATATATCTCTTGTGATTCAGAGAGCACATAGGAATCTCGCATTATCTTAAAGGTTTTTACTATGAAAGCAACAGCCCTAACAGCTCACTGACCTTCCCTAAGCGTTCACTCCAGGCAGAGCCTATGCTTCATAACCGCTTCTCTACACTGCGCAGTGACCCTATGGCTGACTGCAGTTATTATCCTCATCTTGAAGATACAGAAACTAAGTTATAGAAAATTAGATCATTCTCCCAGGTCCCACGGTTTGTGTGGCAGGCCGATTCCAGATTCAAAACTCTAATTCTGCTTTAAACTCCCTTCATTTTTTTTTCATGCAATTTTTAGCACTGCTGTAAGAGTTAATTGAATTCCAGTTAACACCAACAGACAGCATTTGCAGGTGCGGCTTTACACAGAATAATGTAATATGTGTCTGTAATACTACCCACCATACAGGAAAGCCAGAAAGGAAAGTAAGTGCATGAGCCTTTTAATGTAACCGGCTGTTTTCCATCTTCAGAGAGTGAAGAGAATTCTAACAGCTGAGCCAGGGAGGTGGCAATTTTAGTTGGAGATGGCAGTCTCTAACCCAACAGAGCCTGTCCTAAGATGGTAAGTTCCTTATTTGGTTGAGCTAAAGATGAGGAGGATTTACCTGAGGCAAAGCATGTGTCATTAAGACAGAATCCAGCAGATAGTCTGTGTCTGATGATCAGCTTTCTACATACGTTTATGGGCCAGAGCTGGAAAGGCTGCACGTTGAGAGAGATCAAGTCATCCAGCAGATGTGGTTACTTCAACAGCATTCACTGTGCATTAGTTTGCCAGGGAGGCCTAACAAAGTACCACGGATTGCGTGGTTCAAACAACAGAAATTTATGTTCTCAGTTTTGGAGGCTGAAGTCTGAGATCAGGGTGCCAGCAGAGTTGGTTTCCGCCTTGCCTTGCAGATGGCTAGTTGCCTTCTCACTATGTCATCACATGGTCTTTCCTCTGTGTCCAAATTTCCTCTTCTACTGAGGACACCGGTCATATTGGATTAGGGCCCACCCTAAGAACCTCACTTTAACTTTATTACCTCTTTAAAGACCTGATCTCCAAATATATTGACATTCTGAGGTACTAGGGGTTGGGACTTTGACATACAACTTTTAGGAAGGGACACAATTCATTATATAACAACACACTGTGTGGCAGTTCTTAGTGAAGGAATGGTTGTCGTTACCACTGCTTTATTTGTTGGTTTTCACAGACAAGCAGCAGACACTGAACTCTGGCCTTTGGGGGCCCAAGACAAGTTCTCAAAGGGATCAGATGTCAGGGTCTTCGCAAACAACACCCAGAATCAACTTTCACCAGGGGAAACCACTAAAGAAAAAAACTCTTCGGGAGGGATTCAATACTCCCCAGAAAGACCCTGATCAAAGCCGTGGGAGTAAGGGCCTTTATAAAACACATGCCATCGGAGTGGAGAGGTAGGAATAGAGAGGGACAGCAGCATTTGGACAGCGTGCCAGGTTTAGAACAGTGGTGTTTGCTTAGGTGATTCTCTTATCTTCAAGAGCTATACTAGGAGGAAGTGTATGAGCCAGGAAAGCCATCAGCCACATGAGTGAGATGGTTAAATGTCCAGCTAGAGAGTGGATGTGCTCCCAGGTGCTCAGGCTCAGTTCCTGGAGAAAATAAAGGCAGCCAGGTCACTGTCATCTTCTCAGGCATAGTTTCTACCATGAACTGACACTAAATTGGAAAAAGCAGAACCCCCACGCCCACTCTGCACATCTGGGTCATAAAATCATAAAAGCAACATGAAATTCCACAAGGTCCACAATGCTCCAACGGCCCTGTGGGTCACTGGCATGAAGTGCACATGGCTCATTCTAAGAAATGATTATCTTCTGCCACAAAAGGCCCAGCTTGCAAAGCCTGAAACATGCAGTGATTCACTTACAGAAACATTCTTTTCTTTGCAAACCAAACAAAAACTCAAGAAGACTCCCAGCAAATTGGCAAGAGGTCCAGGATGCCCTACCCAGTGATACAGGAGATTGTGATTCTGCAAATTAGCTAAAGAACATAACGTAATCCCAAGAGCACCTCCCAATCTGTCTGCCGCTGGAACCAGCCAGCTCTGCCCTCCCCAGGACACAGGATCTGTAACACTTGGAAAGCCTCCTCGTCTGCTCACAAAATTTGTAGCAGAACACGCAGTGTTCTCAAAATGTTACCCGAGAGGCTCCAGAAACAAGGTTCCAGAGTTTAAGTGAGGTAATAAAGTAGATTTCTTACAAATGTTAAATCATGATTTATGATCCCAAAGATACCTCTTCGACTGTTGACTCCAGCAGAAAAGACTGAGAGAAAAACATTCCTTTACAGTCAGCCTTGAAGCATAAAGAGCAGACAGGAGAATTCATAAAGGTTGATTGAGCAGCTGATTCTCAAAGTGTAGCCCTGGGCCAGCAGCAACAGCTCAACTTGTTAGAAATCAAATTTGAGGGTCCACTCTAGAACTACTAAATTACATAATTGACTGCCTTACTGTATACATTTTTACCTAGTTCTCATTTGGTATATTATAAAATGGCACATTCCAAGAATTATTATATGCAAGAACACTCCTTTTATAATCATTTATGTCCATATTAGTCACATGGATAGTGATATTAAAGTGTTTACTGCCTTGACCTCAAAGTATGGCATGATTTTAATGCAAATCCTTTATTATCCTATAAGGTCATGGCATAACTGTTTTTATGCAGAACAGGGAATTCTCATTTCTTAACTAGTTACTTGGCTCTTTTTCTTCCACATTGAGTACAGTATCCCATTTCAGTGACCAGCCTCTCTCTACTTCCAGAGGCCTTCTGGGAAAGGAAGTAGGAAGGCTTTACAGTGATGTGTGGTACCCAGTTTTCATCATCCAGTAACACAGGACTTGATGTTAAAGAAAACAGAAAGTATATTTAATTGTCAAAGAAAAAAAAATAAGTATATTTCTTTAGCTGTTTCAGGAGGTTCTTCAGGGAAATCTGGAGCCTCCTTCCACAGGGGCTGTTTGCCAGGTCGTGAAACTTTGGTTAAAGGCTTAGGCAAGTTCATTCTCTTTGCTGCTTCTCTGTTTTATGTTCCAAAAGATGCCTGACTCTCATTTTCAAGCACCAGATCTTCATACCCCTTTACTGAATCATTTTCTTATGTTAGAGCTTTTCAAGGCTCTAAGTTATATGCCTTGAGACATGAAAAACCACTTATCTATTTGTTACGCAAATATGCCCAATTTTATGACCATCGCTTTACTACTAGGTTCTCCCATCATCTGATAAAAGCACTCTTCCAGTTTTATCAATTTCATCTCCTGGTGAGGTTTTAGAACATTCTCTAAGTATCTACTGACCTTTTAACCCTGTGTCTCTTATTGTTTTTTTTTCCTCACACAAGTTTTTGCCTTTTCTTACTCTTCTCTTCTTTCAGATAAACTTGGAAAAATTTAAATAAGTCAAGTCATGAGGTAGTCACAGAAATAATTAAAGCAAGAAGAGCACGCAGTAAGAAATCTGGGGTGGGAGGAGGAAATAAAATCCGGCCACACAACAAAATTATATCTTTAATTCCTAGATCTGTGATGCCACACAAGAGCCCCAGACATAAGAGAAGAAGAGCAGAGAAGAGAAAAACGCCAATCTTTCCTGTCTCTTCTCATATGGGCACCCATAGTAGTCATGAAGGTTCCACCCGCATAGCCTAAGCACTTTCCAAAGTTCCCCTACTTCCTAATACAATCATGTTGGAGATTAGGATTTCAACCTATGAATGGTGGAGGCAGGAAGGTAGGGGCAAACATTCAGCACTCAATCATAATACAGGGATATTATGAAGATCAAAATGAGATATTGCATTCGAAAGCAGTCAGTAAAATATAAAGCATGAAAGAACCTTATTTTTCCACTACTCATTTTCATATGAAATCTTAATAAAACTCAAAAATTTACCGTTATTTTGATTGTAGTGGTGGTTTAAAGGATGTAAACATATATGAAAGCTTTGTTGTTCACTTTAAATATGTACATTTTATTATATATTAATTATTCCTCAATAAGCCTGTAAAAAGTATCTCACTGTTTACCTTGGCTTTCAGTGATGTCAGAATAGCTTGTATAGACTAACCTTCCTGCAGGTAATGATGATCAAGTCTGGGCAAAATGTATTTTTTTAATGTATTTAAAGGTACTAGAGAGGGACAAAAACTGGCAGAAACTGAATAGGATTCTACTCTTGAAAGACAACTGCAGAAGGTGAGGTTTGTGAGTTTGCAGCAGCCATCTGTCTGAAGGCATACTCCAATTTGTATGAATCTAGGAGTAGAAGAAATCTACAACCTTAACTGGCTTGAAGTATGGAGGAAAACTTGCTGGCTAGAAGAAAAACCAGAAAATTGGACATGAAATCCTGGAAGGGCGGCAACTATAGATTGGATGAGCCCACAAAATCTGTGTATATCACTCAGATACATGGCTGACTACTAAATTACACATGATGTAAGAGAACACAGAGACTAAGATGGAAAAGCAACAGCTGGAAGCTGAAAGGAATAAATAGAGATGTCAGCTGCTACCTAGTGCAAGGGATTGATTGGAGTTTGAGTCCAACTAAGTTAACTGTTACAACAAAAGCCTGCTGAAAGAAATATAACAGGATCCAGAGTCTCTATAACATATATTTAATAATGCCCAGAAATTGATCAAAAATCACTAGACATACAAAGAAAGAAGAAAATATAAGAACAAAAAATGTTTTCAATCAACCCAAAGATGACACAGATATTCAAATTAGCAAAGACTTTCAAGCAATACATATACACATATATACATATATATTTATTCAAAAATTTTTAATGAAAATATACATACAATGAATGAGCACATTTGTTATTTCAACCCAGAAATTAGATATTATTAAAAAAATCAAATGGGCATTCTATAAATTAAGAAATTAAAAGTACAATAACTGGAATGGGATTAATAGCAGATTGTAGATAGCAGAACTTCAAGCTAGATCAATAGAACTATTTGATCTAAAAAACAGCAAAGAAAAAACTATTATAAAAATGAACAGAGCCTCAGAGACCTGTGTGACAATATCAGTCATTTCAACTTATATCTAGAGTCCCCAAAAGAGAGGAAACAGAATAGGGCAGGGGAAATAAAAAATGAAGAAATAGTCCTAAAACTTCCAAATGTAGTGAAATACTAATTTATAAATTCAATAAATTCAATAAAACTCAAGCAGGATAGATATAAAGAAAACTATATCTAGGCAAATTGCTTAAATATAGTTAAAATCTTAAAAATAGCCAGTAAAAAATGACACATCGCATACATGAAAACAATACTACAAGTGACAGTGGACTTCTCATCAGAAACCATGTAAGCCAGGAGACAGTGGAACAGTATTTATAAGCAGTAAAACTATCCTTCAAAATAAAAATGAAACAAAGACATTTACAAATAAACAAAACTAGAGGATTTATCACAAACAGACTTGCAGTACCAGAAATCCTAAAGGAAGTTTTTCAGCCTGAAGGGAAATGACTCTAGATGTTAACTCAAATCTATAGGAAGGAGTGAATATCACTGGGAAGGAAATATATGTTTTGGTCTCTGAATTACAAACAGAGAGATACTAGAAAACACACATTTAAGAATATTATCTAAATCTTTAGGCAAGCAAACTTTACCTTCTTGGTTTATTTTTCTTAATTTTAATAGAAATTTTATTATATAAAACCTTAGTATTGATTTAAAAGTACTATAATTCCTTCCAAAATATTTCAAATTTTGTCTTAATCAAAATATTCTCAATCTGCTTATTCTATTCACATAATCTATAGTCTATACTAAGTTGGACGGCTCAAGGTTTCTTGATAAATGCAAATGTCTACTCATAGACAGGATGAAATAAGTAATTTTAATTAGAATTTGAAAGCATAAAGGTAAATAACCTCACCCAAACTATATGCATGATCATATAAGCAGATTGCTGGTAAAATCATTTAGAATAAAGTCCTTCTGTCCTGTTCCCTGCTTTTGTTCACACTGGCACTCTCATTGAAATGCTTTTTCCATCCTCTCCAACATCTGTATATCCAACTCTGCCTGACTTTCAAAGTAAAGTTCAAATGCTCTCTCCTCAAAGAAACTTCCCCTCTTCTCCCCAGGCAGAAGGGCTCCTTCCCTGTATGGAACTCTCAGCATTTCAGTGCTTTCTAACTTGAATTATACTCATTTGTGTTTAAGTTACAGGGAATAAGGTTTTCAGTCCAGATATGCAGAAGAAACTCAGTATCAGAAACACCCAGGCAGGATGATACTAAATCAGAGTCCAGATGCAGGAAGTTGGGAGAGAGGAGTTGGGTAAGGTATTCCTAGACTTTCTGGAACACTAGGTGACTTGATACAGCAATATTAGTAAGGGACATCTGGGTGCTTGCTCTGCCTTCTGTCCCAGAGGCAGAGGGCGGATGTAACCTTGTTGCTGCTAGCTGACTTGAGAACCAAGAGAGCCCAATGTCTGTAAATGTCCCAAAATATATAAGAACTATGGCTTGGCCTCCTCTCTCAAACAGAAGCCTACATGCTTCAAAAGAGACCCTGGCAATAGTGCACCCCTTGGGGAACCCAGAGGCCAGGAAAAGTACATTTTACATTTGTTTCTGCTCAGAACGCTGTCTCCTTGGAGTGTAGCACACAGCATCATATCCCCTTTGACAAAGAGCTCTTTAGGGCAACACTGCCTTTATACACCAACTATTTAGGTTCAAGCATACCACCCATGCTCAATAAATGTTTGTTCAATGAGTTTGATAAATGCTGGGTCCTGCCTGGCTACTTAACCCCACTAAAGGAAGCAGATGCTTAGGGTCACAGCATTCCCAGTGGGTTTGGAAACACTTAAAGAGCTGGCTGCCTCCACTTAGGCTCAGAGTATACAGCAACCTTCCAGGCAACCCAGGGAAGCCAGGAAACAAACCTCAGCTCAAAGGTATCAGGAAACTACTGAGAAATCCAGTTGTCTGTTCCTAGAATAATGATACGACATCTGTAGGTTTGTAGTTTAGGAAGCTGTTCTGATGCAAGATTTCCTAACAAATCAATAGGGCCCCAAACCAAACACTTTCCTCATCATCTCCCCTCTCCTGTCACAGCCTGTCCCTCTACCCACGTTGCTCTTTCAGTGAATGACCACCCTTACTCCAGAAATCCACATGTCATCTTAAATTGTTTGCTCTTCCTCTTTCTCCACATTCCCCACATCGAACTATCAAATCCTTTTAGCCCCTGGACAGATGTTACTGTCAAAAAAAAAATGGCCAACAGCAATATTTCCAGATCCACACACTCTTCTAGAATCTTTCCATGTTCCATAAAGAGGTGGAGACTATTTTCTCTCCTCTTAAACATGTGACTTGCCTCCAGGAACAGAATGTGGTAAAAGTGATACATTACTTCAGAGGCTACACCATAAAATTCAACATCAGTCCAACTGATGTTCTCATTCTCTCTCTCATTTATTCTCTGCCTCACTCCTCTGTCCTCTCTCTCTCTCTCCACTCACCCTCATAATCCAGACATCATGTTGTAAAGAATCCCAGGCCACACAGCTAGGCTACTCATGGTATTCCAAATGAGATTCTGCCCAAAAGCCAGTACTGACCAGCTGAGTGAATAAGTGAGGGTTCAGATGACTACACAGCCTTGCCTTTGAGTCATTGCAGGTAATACTGGGTAGACCAGAGATAAGACAGCCCTGTCCGAGTTTTAGATTTGTAAGCAAAATAAATATTGTCATTATTTAAGCTACTAAATTCTATGAAATCTGTTAGAGAACCATAACCACTGGAGTAACCTCACAAATATCTGAGCCCTCTACTCTCCAACCCAGTTGTCAAACTTTAGTACAGGCCACCATCACCTCTTACCTCAACAACTTCAGTAGACTTTCAATGAGTCTTACCAAACTCCATTTCTTTACTTCTCTAGTTCATCCCTCATGCTCCTTCCAGAGGGGCTCCCTAAAATGCAAATCACTCCCTTGCTTAAACTCTGATAGGTATATGATGGATGGATGAATGGATACATATAGACAAGATATAGAAAGATGGATGAAGCAAATTTGGAAAAATATTAATTGTATAATCTAGAGGTTGGGTTTATGAATATCATGTATTATACTTTCTTCTTTTATGAATGTTTGAAATTTTTCACTTAAAAATGTTTTTTTAAATGAAAATAAACTTTAATTGCTCCCCACAGATGGAGATCCAAATTTGTATGCATGTCACACAAGCCTCTTCATCCTTTGGCTTCTGCTGATGTCCTGTTCCATGCGCTCCAGGCACCTAACCACGTGCAGATCCCTGATGGGACCAAGGTCTCACACCTTGGTGCCAATGCTCTGCCATGGCCTCTGCTTACAGGAATTCAACCGTTTCTTCCTCTGCCAACCTATGAAGGTATCAACACAGCTCAGATGTTTCTCTACTGAAGGTCCTCCCCAACCCTGGAGATCCTACCAGGATTCCTCAGCATCTGGAACAGACCTCCACAGCAACTCTCCACGCAGCTACGGTTTACTTACCACCATCTCTCTTCTGCCTGAGTAAGAACTTCTCAAGAGCAGAATTAGGCTTTACCTAGCTGTCCACTCCATTCCTAGCATTGTGTTAGGACACAGCAAGCACTGAAGAATCTAAATTCCCTCAGAAAAGATCCCAGACAGAAACTGATTCAAGAACAAAAGTATTCAGTCCTCTTTTCCCTCTCCTACCCTTGCCTGACCCCCATTCACATCATTAAACTAAACACTCTCTCTCTCCCATAAAGCAAGATATCCATCACCTTATCCAAATATGCACCGCCCATCAGCTAAAACCCATGGTCATAACATGACCCCAGTAGTGCAGGCCCACCATCTTATTTCCCACTGACACAGCTGAGGATTCTAGGTCCACATGCGGAACCATTCTGCCAAGTCCAGAGGGTTCCTGCAGGTCTCACATGCACTACCGCTTCTGAGGCTCACAGAAACAATCAAAACATTGCGCAGCACCTGTCCAGATTTCCTGGAATGGCTATGACAATGTCTAGCTGCTACACAATGCAATGCATCACGACAGAAGAATAAGACTTCCAGCTTCTTAAAAAAGAACAATTATAATCATGATAGCAAGAAATATACAATTGCTTTGCAGTTCCACAAAACCCAGATCCTGTTCTAGCATCTGCTCTTTCCCGGCCCCATCTTCTCTCAGTTTTCCTTTACCTGCTGTCAGTTTCTCCATAATTCCTCTTCTCTTCATCTTTAGGATAAAAGAACATCCTCATTTCAAACCAAACAGAAAGTACCAGGACATTTCAAAGTCACCCTAACTGCCTATTCTCAGTAATCAAGTTATTCTGTTTATTTAAAAAAAAAAAACTTGAAGTTTAAGTACAATTTCAAGGCTAAAAGACTTTTATTTATCCAGTATACATTTATTAAGTGACGGTTATGTACAAGGCATTGTGCAATTTAAGATCTGTGACACATGCTTTTACTCTGGAGGGCTTGGTCCTTATGGAGTCCTCGGTACTAAAGAGTCCAAGATGGCATCCATCCATTGCTCTGGGAGAGAACCAAACATCTTAGATGAGACTAGAGACAGTAAAGGATTATTTCAGGATCTTAGAACCCATTCCTAAACCTGGCTAACTTCATCAATAGTTCGATAGATGCATACACCTTTACCTCTCTTTCTCACTTCTTTGCTCTCTTCCGAAATTCTTCCTATAATTTGTTTTCTTCTGTCCTGCATGGTTTCTCATATCTAGACTTCAATTCACTTCCATAAAACTACTCTCACATTAGCACACCCAGGTAATCTCAACAGTTGAAAGGAGTGAAACAAGATCAAATAGGTGGGCAGCGGAAGGAGAGGCAGTGTGTATCCTTTCCAGGAAGTAAATCTAAACCAAATGTAAAATCAAAAATAGTCAAGGAAAATACTCTAGAAACTTTCATTCAAGTTGTTCTAGCTGTAAAACTCTCATCCTTCATTGCCTGTCTTTTACAAATGTGATCATAAAAATCATTTAAAGTAAAGCCATTACCAAGCCCAGCAACAACTCTAGGAATGATTTACAACATATGCAGCTGCACTTCCACATTTAACCACATCACGTGGATTTCTAATATAGTTACGAGCAATTTCCAGTTGTCTTGGGCAACACCCCAGAATCTTTTTCAAATAAAGCTAAAGTAAATAGCACAAAACTTCAGAATCAAAAAATCCTTTGGCACTACACAGCAAATTCCATTACAGTGGGATGCTAGTTTCCAAATTGTTCAAATTGATTAAAAGCTGAGTCTGCATTCGTTTTACATTTTATATTCTGTGACAGCTATAAACACAAATCACAGAGAATTAAGCAAAGTACACTGCAGTGATAATGAATAAGTTCACCTCCCCAAATCAGTAACTTGCAAGACATTGGAAATCAAAATGCCTAATGATATACTTCTAGTGAGACATTAATTCTCTTTCTAAAATAATTATTTATAGAGATGCCCCTTCTACTATATTTTTACTCTACTGTGGTTTCTCCTTCAAACTCACTAGATACCTTAGGGGTAGAAAATTCCCACAGAAGCTTCTTATTAGTCATATGTCTAGGGGTACCTCTACCTCTGTCTCATTTAGCAATAAAAATTTAAAAAACGAAAACAAACTAAACAGCGCAGATTACTTTAACTAGCGATAAAGTGTAATGGCATCTGTTCGATAAATTTTCATTAAAAAGCAAAGTTCAGGATCATATGGTCCCAGACTTGTATCAACTAGAGAGAAATTTGTCAAAGATCATGAATTATTTTGGAGGCAGTTTAACTTCCAGCTATCCATCCCTTTGCCAATGTTAAAAAACCAAGCACTGCATCATTATCTTATGTGTGTGTGCATACAAACACACACTAAAAATTCAAAATAAACTGAATTTTAAATAGAGCTTCAACCTTTAAACAGAACATATCCTTTTTCGATCTACTTTTTTATGAGAGGAGGGGGAAAACAGCATCCTGTATGTTCTTATAAAAACAGAACATTTCATTCATGTTAATTCATTCATTCATTCACTATTAGAGCAAGATATAAATATGTCTCAGCTGTAATCCTCAAAGAGACTATAGTCAAATAGGAAAGAGAAACAATAAAAAAAAAGATGACAAGTTAAGACCAAGTGTTATACATTCAAAGCAAAGGAAGAGGACTCTGGATATACAGAACTTGCATCCTCATATGAAAGGTCAGACGGCCTGGTTAGGGCAAGATCCTATTTAAAAAAATACAACAAACAATATAAGGAACCATTATGTAAAACCCAAGTAACAAACAAAATATATAAAAGAAGAGTTTTCGAAACACTGGATATCAGGCAACAAAGCACAGTGATCCCTGAGGGACAGAAAACAAATGAAGTAAGCCACTACCTTTAGAGAGTTTCCAGACCCAAGAGAAGGAAAAGGGAACCCAGGTGAAGGCTGGCAGCCTCCCTGAGTTGAGGGGATAGAGCTGAGGGTCTAGGAAGAACAAAATAGCTAGAATTCACAGTGAAGAGCACCAGGGAAGAGAAAGCTACACAGAAAAAGAATCCCAGAAATCTGCAGAAGGGCTCCTGTAAGCATCAGCTGAACACAACTCATTTATGTGAAGAAAGAAGACCTGTCTGGGGAAAGAACCACCCAGAAGGATCAGAGGTAACAGTGCCTGACACTCAAACAGGGCCAACAAAAATCAGTTGCTACCAAAATTTTAACAAATCAAATTCAACAACAAATTTAAAAGATGGCTAAGTAGGGTTTACTCCCACTTGCAGAAACTTATTGGTTCCAAAATTTACACAGATTTGTAAAAGACCTAGAACAGCCAAAACAACTTTAAAAAATAAGTGCAAATTGCAGGACTCACACTATTCAGATTTCAAGGCTTATAAAACTATAGTCATCAAGGCAAGGTGGTATTGTTGTAGATATAGGCAGGCACAACAATGGAACAGAATAAGGAGTCCAGAAATAGACCTACACATTCATAGACAAATAATTTTCAACTAATGTACAAAAGCAACTGTTGGAAAAAGGACAGTATTTTCAATAAATGATCCTAGAAAACTGAATATTATATACAAAAATTTTTTAAAATACACTTTGATCCATAACTTGCATCATATATAAAAATTAACTCAAAATTGATCATAGATCTAAATGTAAAATCTAAAACTATGAAACATAAAATAAAATATGAAAGGAAACTTTTGTGACAATGTATTAAGCAAAGATTTTTTTTAGATATGCTACCAAAAGCATGATACATAAAACAAAATGATAAATTGTACTTCGTCAAAATTTAAAACTTCTCTTTGAAAGAAACAATTAAGAGAATGAAAACACAAGCCACAGACTGGGAGAAAATAGTTGTGGATCATATATATATGATAAGGTTCTTGTATTCAGAGTATATAAAGAACTCTCAAGACTCAGTAATAAAAAATATATAAAAATAAAATATGGGCAAAAGTTTGAACAGAAACTTAAACAAGAAGATATACAGATGGCAAATAACCACACAAAATGACCATGCTAATGATCAATATCATTAGTCATTAGGGAAAAGGAAATTAAAGCTCCAGAGATATAGCACCACACATATCAAAATGGTTAAAATTTACATGTATAGATAAGGATCTGGAGGAACAGAAACGTAAAATGGAAAACAGACTGTTTCTTTAAAAGCTAAGTATACACCTACTATGATACCTAGCCATTTTGCATCCAAGTATTTACCTAAGAGAAATAGAAGCCCGTACATACAAAGAGTTGTACATGAATGCTCATAGCAGTCTTATTTTAAATAGCCGAAATTTGGAAACAACCCAAGTGACCCTCAAGAAGATAATGGCTAAACAAATTGTGATCCACCCATATAATGGAATACACTGAGCTATAAAAAGGAATGTATTTTTTGATATAAACTATAACACGGCTGAGTCTCAAAACAATTATGCTGAGTGAAAGAAGTCAACCAAAAAGAATACACACTATATCATCTCCTTCATGTAAAACTCAGAAAAAATGCAAACCAATCTATAGTGACAGCAGGCAGATCAACAGTTGCCTAGGGAACGGCAGTGGGAGGGGCAGGAGAGCAGTATTATAAAGGCGCCTAAGAAAACTTTTGGGGTGATGAATGTTTATTTTCCGTACTACGGTGATGGTTTCGCTGGTGCACGCATATGTCAAAACTTGTCAAATTGTACCCATTAAACATGTGCAATTTATTTTTTGTATGTTAATTATACCTCAAAAAGCTATTTTAAACTTTTAAAGGTCCACGTAAATACAAAGAAATGGAGATTTATGAACAAATCTAATGGCATCATCTCCATTTTATTCATGAAGAAATTCAGAGTCACTTACCAGGTAAACAGAAAACTGCTTTAGCTCTATTGGTCACTCTACATTGAGCACCAACATTCACTCGCAAAAGAAAGATTGACCGAGATACACATTGTGCTTTAACTAGGAAGTCTGTACAGTTCTGCAAAGGACCCTCCTCAGAAGGAAGGGACTCCACCCAGCCCCTCCCTGAATATTTACCTAACGCAGGGTACACGACCCCATTTATGAAGACCCTTCACGGTGGAGGTAAGGAGAGTTTCAGGTGGAGAACAAGAGTGGCTTTCACTGAAGTCCTTGCATACCTAGTGCCACTTCTGCAGAGGCACTCACTCTCCATACTCAGCCCATCCACACTAAGGATCCAGCTAAGGATCTAGCTTGGCCTGAACTAAATTCCTTGCTCATTGTACACCTAACGAAATTAAACAGGCTTAATTTCAACATCAAAGTGAAGTCAAGCAAATTTCATTTGCAATACATAGGAAAACAGTTTTCAGGGTCAAAACAAAAGCATATATATTAAATAAACAAATCGGCAGCACCAGAACTCAAACCCAGACCTTCAGATGCTAAACCCAGTCTTCCGCCCAACACCTCTGTGCTGCCCCTGGCACAGGGCCAGCCCAGCCCTTTCCAATCCTGGAAAGACCTCTCTTTCTGTTAGGGTTCCCTGCTATTTTTGAGGTTTGGTGCATCAATACAAAGCAAATTATTTTTCGAGCTTTTCAAGAAGCTATTCATCTTCTTGAAGTAGGTCACTCTTTTATAAGCCTCAGCTCCTCTTTGAACTGATTCCCTGTTTTTCCATATCTCCCCTAATAGAAACGTGTAATGCATTCAAAGTGTGAAATCCAATTCCAGTTAATTTTATTGATTCCTTTCACAGCCTCCTTATTTCTTATGCTAATTCATGTTTATTTCAAAAAGAGAAAACAAAACAGCTTTTTTTTTGGAGAGAATACCTTCAAAATCTGTAAAGAGCCACCACATTTTTATTCAATTATAAATGAGCTATACAATATTTAAATCACTCACTATTCTATTTCAGTATGCGACAAGCATCCTTAGATAACTTAGCTTCTTTAAAAGTGAAGGAATGCCTGAGATGATGATAAAATAAACACTTTGTCACACCCACACACTCACACTCACCAGGTTACCCAATGGTTTAACATATATTTTCTCAGTTGACCTTAGTCCCTCATTGAGTTTCATACTGGAGACAGAATTCACATGGCAAGTTCCACTTAATTGCACTGTTCCAATATCTCCCTTCTCTGCAAAAATTTCTCTATTTTTGAAAGGGGACAAGTATGTGCATTTTTACCCTGCATAATTTACCACCACGCCAGACACTGGGTGAATTGTCCTGCAAGGTCAGATCAGAATGACCTGGGACCCATCCAGCTCTTTCTTGCATCTTAAAAATATTCTGTTTCAGTTCCAATAAACTGGTACTACAGTGGTCAGCATTCTCCCTAGGAATGGATTGATCCCACAGTAATGGATTCTATGAGCAAAAAGGAGTCTCTAAAATGTGCTGAGTATCATAAGCAAATTGATCCTGGATAGCTTCCAAAATCATGACCACCCACACCCAACCCATAAAAGGCAATCACAGCATCCCCTTTCCATGTGCATCAACTCTTTAGATCTGTCACTGAAAGACAGATAATTTACTACTTGGCCTATATCTAACAGGCCTTCAGCTTTGGTGTTTCTGAAAGAAGTCATTTTCTCCTAAATCATTAATAATTCAATATTTAAGTGACAGCAATTCTCTCTTCTTCATAAATAAACATCAAGAAATTATCTTCATCATCTCCCACAGGAATCTGAACTAGCTCTTTCCAAAAAGAAAGAAATATGACTCCATATTCCAGAACCCCTGTTTGGCTAATGAATAAGTGGGAGAAGGACCTTAAAAGCTGGTGAGTTTCATTTTCTAAATATGTTTCCTTCTCTGCATCTAGTCACTCACCAAGAACATTTTATAGACGGTGTCTTTCTCCCCTTCAACAATCTCCTTGGCAAAGACTCTTCCCTCCCTTCGCTTCCCACAGTTAGATCAAGACCAAATCAAGAATTGCACATTCAACTGTCTATTTCACATCGCCACTTGGACATTTAATAAGCATCTCAAACTTAATGTGTTTTAAGTTGAATGTTTCAGCTCCCCTGAAACCTGCTCCCCTACATGTCTTCCCCATCTTAGTAAATGACAACTCCATTCCTTTAACTGCTTAGATAGAAAACATAAGTCATCCTTAAGTGCTCTCTTTCTCTCCTATCTCATATCTATTTGATCTATAGATCATCGCAGTACTGTCTTCAAAATATGCTCAGGACATTATCCTTTCTCACCATCTCCACTATTCCAAAAAAGTCCAAGCCACGATTCTCATCTTCCCTTGACCAGATTATTGCAATAGACTCCTAACTGCTTCTACCCTTGCTTATACTTATGTCCCCTATAGCATCATTTCCATTTGAACTGGAGCATGTTACTACTTTGGGCTCAAAACCCTCCAAAGTCTTCCTGCATGACTCAGAGAAAAAGCCTTAGGACATCTATCTGTACAAGCACCATCTCCTCCAGAAGCTTTGAGCTGCTAGTCTGGTGGAATCTCTCCTCTATGCATGCACAACCTCCATCAAGCACTGACAATGTCACGTCTGACTCACCTGTGTACTCACTGCACTTGTGAGTATCTTGAGGGCTCTTTCCCTTAAAGCACACAATATACAGTGGGTACTCAATAAGTGTCCACGAAGTGGATGAATGCAGGGCCAACTTCACTGGTGACGTCATGTAGCCACAGAGAGCCCTGCACTTAGGAGGGTCCTATACTTGATTTAATGCTCTGCTGTCATCACCCTAAAATTATTAATAATTGTTGAACATTTTCATTTTTTATTGGCCCCTACAAATTACATAGCTGATCCTGGCTGGCTGGGCAGACAGACTCAACTTATATACTGCAATACTAAATATCAGAATATAATGTCATAGCTTTCAAAGGCAAGATTCTGACAAGGAAATTTTATAGTTAGCCAAGGCATATATGTGTAAAGGGAAATGAAAAATACAAAAAAAAAAATCTCTGAAAAATCTATCATCTATGTACCTTTCCTTCAGGAATGTTACTGGTCTTTGAAAGACGAACACGATTAAGAATTCCTGCATGTAGACTTTGTGACCAAAAAGGGGCTAGCGCCTTTAAAAAAAAAAAAAAAAGGAAGAAGAGAAATAATGGGGACTAATATGACCACATAATTAATACAATATGGCAATGATTCAAGTTTGGTTCAACAGTGGAACAGAAGAGATACCTCAGAAACATTATCGTTCTTTTTGTATATGATAATTGAGAACATGATAAGGGAGGACCACGAATCGAAGGGAATTTAGCATTACTCAACCAATAGGGCTGAAATAACTAAAATAAATGGAAAGAATCAAGTTAGATTTTCAACTCCCAAGTATAATTCCTAAGTATAATTCTCATGTATATGTTTAGTTACATGCTGAAAATTCGACTTAATTTTTTAAATAAAGCTAGGAAAAATATAAGTAAATATTTTCCAAACATTGAATGAGAGAAAACTTTATAAGATTATGAAAATGCAAAGCCTATATATTCCATCCAAAAAATTATCGACATTAAAAGGTAAACAATCAGTTTGGAAATCATATTTTCGATAAACATTGAAGACAAAAATAATTTCTTCACTAGATAAAAAAATGCATGTAAAAGAGCAATTGAATTAATCAACAAAAAATTTTGTTTTTAATATATAAATCGAACCTTCAAATTTTATGAAAATGCGAACACAAATAAATAACATTTGGAAAAATATTCAAGCTTACTACCAATTAAGAAAATGCAAGCTAAAATGGGAATAGGTGGTTGTTTATCAAATTAGCAAGATTTTACAAATTATAATATCTATGTATTGTGAAAGAGTATAAGGCAACACAAGGGCTTTCATGCATTGTTGGTGAAATTATAAACTGATACAAACCTAATGGAAACTAGTTTGGCAAAATATATCAAAAGCCTTTTAAAAAGCCCATATATTTGGCCAAATAATTCCACATGAGATCATTTCTATCTGATACTGGATATAAAGTTTTACAAATAAAGATGTTCATCACACCATTATTTATAATAAATATTTGAAAGCAATCTACGTCTCTGCCTATAGTGAAGTGAGAAAGTGACTTATGGTAAAATCGTTGCATAAAAATAACATACAACAGCTAAAATAATGTTTATAAGGTGTTTAATAATATGGGAAACTATTTATATAAAAACATTAGGAGAAAGCATAGGACGCAAACATTTATGTATGAGTACAAAATCTCATAAAATGTAAAAATGTAAAATGTTTACAGAAAAAAATGTAAAAATGTTTACAGAAAAAAAAAAGCAAAATGCTGTTATCTTAATCCTGTCAAATTATAACCATTTTATTTTCTAGTTTCTATTTTTCCCTGTTTCCTCAATTTATCACAATGAACATGCTAATTTATTACAACAGAATCTCTCTACACTGATGCACCAGACTGACGGATACTCTCCATCACCTCTGTCAAACAGAATGAAGACAGATATCCGGGAAACACTGTCAGCTCCATTTGTAGGCACCCATTCTATATGCCCTGCCTGTTTCTGCTCTCACCAGTTGAGCTGTAGACCTGCCAACAGTTCGTTGTTTTTTTTTCCAAACCTCTCCATGCCAGCTGTGCTTGTTACTATAATTACATAATTCTATTAAATTACATAAATTGATGACATTATGAGTGAGAAAAGAAAGAGGATTACTGTTTCAGTGAAAACCAAGTTGAATGCTGTAGAAACACTCCACAAAAAAGCTAGAAAAAGGAAGGCATGCAACTAGATGTGGGCAAGACAACCATATAAAATTTGGAAAAGTTCATAAAATACACACAATATCTTCACACTGCATCACAAAGTTACTTTCTTCAAGTCTTGGCTATCATGCAGCACAGACTTAAAAAGAGCAGAACTTGAAAGCAGAAACCATCTTGGAGTCTGGAGTCGATCCCCCAGTCCTGTAAGATGGGGGGCCTCACTCAGAAGAGGCAGCCACGGAAACAGTATGGAGGAGATGGAGGAGACAAAAATTACCAGGAGTCAGCCATGGACTGCTACAGAGTGTGGAAAGAAAGGCTGAGGTACCAGCTTATAAACCCAAAAGATCAATACTACAATAAACTGATTTAGTAAACCCCAGGGGAGAAGCAGGTTTTACATTAAAACGTAAAAATTGTACTCACAGCAAATAGAACCAAAAATATTCACCCAGATGCAGCTTACTAAATAAAAGACACCCCAAATGGTGTGAGATGAAGGCGTGGTACGGACAGAACAGAAGGCACCAAAAGCCCCAAAGGTGGTGCCAGCAGCCTCGGTCACAAAAACAAGAGCCACAGCAAATGCCTCGTAAGCAAGAAAGATCTCATGCCGAGTTTTCTGACAATAAGAAAAAAAAAAAAAAGATACGTTTTAAAGGTATATTTTTAATCTTAAAATTAAGAGGCAAACGCTGGCAATAAAGTTAATCAAGTATAGGAAAGGGAAGGCGAGAGAAAGGGAGGGTCTACCAGTAGCCAGGAATGTATCAGATATCCCATGGGAATACAGTCATCTAATCCTCTCAACACCCCTCTGAAATTAATATTTTTACTGATGAAAACACTGAAACTAAGAGTGATATCTGCCCTCCAAAAGGAATGAAGGCTTGAAATCTTTTGCTTAGCAGAAAGGACTGGAAAGTACGTCAAAGCACAGATGGCAACCATCTCAGTGGCTCCCAGATGCTCATCAGAATCACCCACTGAGCTTTCGAAATATAAGAATTATGTAAGAATTCTCAATTCAAAGTCCCACCCCATATCTGCAAAACGGAAACCTCCAGGTTAAAGGACCTGGGAACCGGTACTTTTTTCCAAAGTTCAGGCAAGGGAACAACTCAGACAGGCATGGGAACCACTGGCCTATTGCATCTCCTGTTCTTTACTAAGTGTGAAATCTCTAGGCTCTATACACATGTCTAAGACTGAAATAAAAAATCATTCTCATTCTGGGAAAAGTGAGATGTTGTTTGTTTCCTCTAAGACCATAATTCAGACAAGACCCCTACTTCCCACTCTACTTAACTAGAATGAAAGAAGTCTGCAGTATTTATTTAAACTTCTGAAGAATAAGGTATTCTATGGTTTTGCAGTGTGTATTCTTTTTAAAAGCACCAAATTTTCCAGGTTCCACAAAAAGTAGACAATCATTTCTCTCTTATAGAAACAAGCTCTGTCAAATGTGTTCTCTTCTAAAAGACCTGAAAGAGTACGATATTGGAAACTTTGGTTCAGGGATCAAGGAGACGGGGCACGATGTTTTGTTAGCTAAGTGAGGCCCACATGCGAGGGAGCCTTCTCAAGCCAGTCACCTTCCTTCTTCCACCTAAACACAGCAGCAGTGCAGGCCAAGTCAAAAACTTGGCTAAAAGATGCCTTCAACTCTTGACCAACCTAACCCCCCTGCAATAGTTAGGCTGTTATCCACATTCTGTTAGCGGCATATAAGCCCAAAACTTACAAAAACATTCATTACCTACTTTTATATTCACATAAAGTATTTAGCACAGCGCTGGCTACTTTAAGCAAGTGCACAATAAATGTTAGCTATTATTATATTTATTACTCTTAGCATTGTTATCGTTATTATCATCATCAGGTGTCCCCTATTTCTTATGGTTAGGGGAGGGGAAAAAAACATCCTATTAAACACAAGGATACTGGCCTAGTATTCCAGTTATCTATTACTATATAAGTAACCACCCAAAAGTGAGTGGCTTAAAAGAATAATTACATTTCTTCTGCTCATGAATTTACAATTTGGGCAAGGCTTGGGTGGAGCTTATCTCTGCTCCACTTGGCACCAGCTGAGGAGGCTAGAAGGCAGTGTTGGGATAGGGTGGAGTGAGGTGGATAGAAGCTTGCTCACTGCACTAGGAAGCCAAAAACAACCGGGAGCTGGAATGACTGAGATGTCTTGGACATTTATCTAAACAGCTAGATAGCTAGCTCTAGCATCCATATCTCTCTCTCTCTCTCTCTCTCTCTCTCTCTCTCTCTCTCTCTCTCTCTCTCTTCTCTCTCTCCACACTCTCTCCAGCATAGTGGACTCAGGGCAGCCAGACTTCTGACATGGTGACTCAAGGCTTCGAAGATGCAAGTCCTGAAGGAGAGCACCAGGAAAAATTCTATCACCCTTTATGATACAGCCTCAGAAGTCAGGCAACATTGTTTCCATGGAATTCTATCCACTAGAAGAAAGTCACTAAGGCCTGCCCATAATAATCAACAGGAGAGGAATTAAACTCCACCTTATGCTGGAAATAGTGTCTAAGATTTTGCAGATATGTTTTAAAACCCCACACCTAGGAAAATCATTTCTCATTCCTCTAGATTGAACTTTTTATTGCTGCCAAAAGATGCAAATCTGACCAGTCCTGGCCAGCTACTGTTTACTTGAAAAGACATTCTGAATCACTGACTCTACCTATATGATCCGTAAAATTACAGAACTTGACTACACTGAAATTTAGACTTGTCTAGATTTCACTGGGGAGAAAACTGAGTTCTGGAGGGGCTAAATGTCTTGTTCCAAGGAGCAGTAATGGTTCTGTCTACCACTGCTACGATATTAATAAAATCATTCATCAACATTCTCCGATTTACAGGCGCTGTTCAAAGTATTCTACAAGTATCATTGTGTACAGTCTTTATCATCCTTACAGGAGCAGCTGCCGTTTTTCACATGGGTAAACAGGAGCTCAGCAACGTTATGTGAGTTGCTCAAAATCCAAGCTTCAGCTTGGCTTTATTAAGCAGCCAAAGGAAGTTTGAGATTCCATATAACTTGAAAGCCCAAGCTTAGTTCATTGTATGGCACTCCCAGAGGTCAGCTGGCTAGGGAGGTCAGCCGGAGCCAGAGTTGCTCCTCTGGTTCTTGTCTGGAACTAAATGCTATGAACTTTCTCTACCAAAGTTTAGGCTTTCAACAGAACCATCCATGAAAGGTACTCATGAACTTAGACTCTAAAGAAAATGCACACCATGAACACTATGTCCTTTCCTGTGGATAAGACAAAGTATAGCTCTGGATCCCCAGGGGCCTGGAGCTTGCAGAGTTCTGAAGAGGGAGCTGGAACACCCACCGAGCAGTGACGCTGAAGGGACTGGAAGACCTTCACTGGGTGCAGTGGTGCCAAGTCGAGATGTGAGAAAGGAAGATGAGGAGGAAGAAATGAGGGCAGCCTGCTCTTCTTCTGCAAGTGTCAGTACAGGCTACTGAAGGGATAACAGAAAAGAGTTTAATTCAAACCACCCATTAGCAACTGCTGTTTAGCTTTGTTTTCTCTCCAAACTGCTTTGTGCAAATAAACACAGCCCGAGGGTTCTTATAGCTTCCTGAGCGTTCACCTTGAGCTAATGAAGGAAAAGAAAAGGCTCTTGAAAAGATATTTCATGAGATTTGTCTGTTCTCATATTAGCTTCAACCTCTTTATTCAAATCTCGTAGAATCAGTTCAATTGCAGGAAGATGGGTAGGCAGGAAACAAGATTGAAGTGGATTTTAGAATAACTTGGCGAATTAGCAAAGTTTTTAACATCATTAAAGAGCTCTTAAATATTCTCCCCCAAACTACATTTTTATCTTGTGAATGCATTTTAGTAATTGCTCTAAAGGAAATTGTGGAACTTTGGCATAAACATAAATGTTTGCATGATTTAAAATGCAGTGGCAGCAAAGATCATGATTTTTGAAATTGCTAATTCTTAAACTAACCTTTTCATTTTGTCTCCTGAAAAATGCAGTTCCTATCACAGAAACTACATAGTAACAATAATGCACATATTTTTAGTTGCATATAATTGCAAACAACTTAGCTATATTTCAATACTTAACCAACCCTCAGCTCCAACATGGAGCATAAGTAAGGGATGATTACAATAACTCCATAATTCTGTAATTAGAAAAATGGGACACTGTGACACAAGACTATTTTCTTAAAGCCAACAGCAGAGCAGATAGAGAAGCTAGTCTAGAACCAGGCAGATTTCAATCTAACTACCCTACCTCACCTCACTTATTGTTCAGCTCAATCAGTATCTGCTGATCACATTAATCGAGGACAGAAACCTACAGTAGATAGACTGGCCTGTAACTTAGGGAGACAAATGTTCCAACCCTGCCTAACAAAACTAATCAGAATAATTAATACTAGATACTGTAACAGATAAGCTCCAAAATCTCAATGGTTTAACATGATGGTCCAATGCACAGCGACATCAAGACAGAGCTTGGGAGGGAAATGCTCTATTCCACACAGTCATTCAGGGACTAAAGATCCTTCCATTTTGTATGCTGCCAAGAGACTGCCTGACATTGGCCTCCCTAATGCAGACCCTGATCTAGTACAAATGATAGCATAAAAAAGTCCTGCCTTACCTTTTAGGAACTCCAAACTAAAGTTGTACACTGCACCCTCAATGTCAGGTCTGTGGCATAGATTAGGATGGTAAACAGGAATGAGAAGAATGCACTGGAGCCAAAGGGCTTACCTTCTGGACACAAGAGACCCACATCGGCCATTTGCATCAGCTGTATGTTGACACACACCCTCTGGAGCACCCCCCACACACACACACACACATACAATTCTAGGGCCTGGACCCTCAGGTGCATGGTGTGGCTCCCATGCAAGGCTTTGTATCCATTATAAAATGACCATCACAAGATTATGTTGGATCTTACCCAATTAAAGCCACCATGATACCAATAAAACGAATATCTGATTGTAAGGGCACAGGGCAGAAGCCAAGAACAAAGCTTGCCTGAAGCCTGCTGAGAGTTGCCAAACGAAGAAGAAATTAACAATGTGCACTTGTCAGCACTCCTGTTGTGCTAATTTCCTTGCAAATATAAGCAAAGCCTTTTAATTAACTTAATATCAATTTCACTTTTCTCACATTTTGTTCTAATTATGGGGGCTGGATCTAAAGCTCACAGAGCATAATTTGGAGCCCTAGAATTAACGGTTTTACTACTTTACAAACTAGTAACTGCTAAACCTGAGGGCAGTGAGGTTCCCTACCACCATCCTGTCACTGAACTCCCATAATTGTCCCTCTCCATTCTCTGGGCCAGCCACACATACACTGAATCCTGACATCAGGTCCCCAGGGGCCTCACTACCTGTTTCCCATGGTCCATATGTCAAAACTGCTGAGTTTTCCTGTAAACTATGATATAAATGTGTATGTACATAGATCGTATATTGTATTTCATCAAATCTAAGATGCCTTCAATTGTAAGTTGCACCATTTTCATGTACCCATAAGGATGGTCCTCGATTAAATCTGTCCTCAATTAAAACACTTCCAACTAACCTATGACACACTACTGATCATAAAATAAATCTCAGTTTCAGAGATGTAAAAATGTGCATCTAGCATTTACAAAATATGGTTTCAATCTATTAGATGTCTTCAAGTCTATTCCAAGTTAACCAGAAAGGCAGCCGATGGCTTTCTGTTTGGGTCAGTCTCAGTCTATGGATGGAGATGTTATCAGCTAGAAATGCCTGGGAGCCATCACCTGAGCTCCTACTACAGCCACCACAGACATCTCCCCCACCAGAGCCAATACTGAGGCTGGAGCAGCCCTTGGGGTTATTGTGATTGCAAGAAGCACCTCAGCAACAACCAGCAGGGAACTATGAAAAAAACAAAGTTATTACTCATAAGTCCTGGAGGACAGCAGTCCCCAACCTTCTTGGCACCAGGGACCAGTCTCCTATGAGAATCTAATGCCCGATGATCTAAGGTGGAGCTGAGGCAGTGATGCTAGTGCTGGGAAGCAGCCGCAAATACAGATGAAGCTTCACTCTCACCCCCCACTCACCTCCTGCTGTGTGGCCCTGGTTGGACCTGGCCACAGATCTGTACCAGTCCTCAGCCCAGGGGCTGGGGACCTCTGCTGGAGGGTACACTGCATGCCGTAGGCCACACAGCAAGGTCACAGGTAAAGAGACAGAGGACTGGGGCTCTATCTTTACTGGGGTCAAGGGTAGAGTGCCTAGGGTTTCATAGGTTCACTCATTATTGGCAAATATAAAACATAAGATTGAGAATTATAGTGCGGGAAAGGAAAAGCAGGGTCACTCATGTGGTCAGCTATTAAGTCACTCAGGGCTTTTTAAAAGAAGAACTTCATGGGGGCTGGCTTGACTCTAGTTCTATAGCTGGCAATGTGTTTATTTAAAATGGGTGTCTATGAAATGAATACCTCAGCAATCAAAAGCTTAATGTCAGGCATTTACATTATAATTTTTAAAAAGCTTATTGTTAGGAAATAATAATTGTAATTATATGACAGTGTTTCTGGACAACTTACTTATTTCTCTGAGTTTCAGCTTCCTCATATGAAAAATGGGTGTAACAGTATAAGTAAGTTTGATGTCACGAAACATTTGATATGTATTAGATACTCAGTACAAATGGTAAAAATATACATGTGTATGTACAATTATCATATATCGTATTTCATCAATTCTAAGATGACTTCAATTGTAAGTTGTGTCATTCTCATGTACCCATAAGGAAAAAAATGCTACCAACTGAACTGTGACACATCACTGATCATAAAATGAACCTCAGTTTCAGAGATGTATAAATATGCATCTAGCATTGACAAAACACGGTTTTATATACATGGCCATTTCAACCTTCTAGATGTCTTGAAGGCAAATCCAGTTAACCAGAAAGCCCAAAGACATGAGTATCTAGTTAATTCAGTCTAGTTAGCAGAGTCTTGTTTCATTTTAATATTAATTAAAAATGTACTAAGGGCGTAGAGAGGATGGCAGACACTGTGGATTTCCAATGCAAATACCAGTCCTCCTCCCCTCCTGTGCCTCCATCATACTATCTCTGGAAAGCAACTATTTTCTTAAAGGTTGGTCATGTGACCATTTTCTGGACTACATGTGGGAGCCTGCCAGGGACATTTTTAGAAAAGATTTTCTTTCCTGATGTGGCTAGTGGTACAGTAGTTTCTATCCTGTACAAAGATGCAAGGACTGGAACTATATCAACCATCTTGTAACCAAGAAGACTATATCAAGAGAAAGGATATTATAATGTCATCATAATGACCTCATGATTCTGAACCAGTCTTTCTGGGCTTGTTAAATGAGAACGAGATACCTGCTGATGAATTAATTTCTAAATGACCTTGAAAGGAATTTTTAAAAATGAGTAAAATCTATTCTCTTACAAATTATGGGGTTTGACCATGTAAACAATTCATTATACTGCAAGGCAGAGATAAACAAAGGCTAAAAGCAGATCCATACAAAGTACCATAAAAACCCAGAAGAAAGAATAATTAATTCTGATAAGGAGGTCAGGGGATCTTTCAGGGAATAAATGGGCTTCTGAATGAGTCTTTGGAGAAAGCATGAGATTTTAATGATGCATAGAAGGGTGTTATCCATAATCTGATAGTTAAAGGATCCTAAAGTCACGTAGCTCTCATTTATACATGCATAAACTTTGGTCCTTAGATACAGGGTAGAATGGGAACGCTGGCCTCCTGACGGGTTGTTGAGTGCTCTTTCTACCAGGGAGAGACAGCACCTAACAAGCCATGTATAACCATAAGACACCCCTCAGTGAACACTAATCACACAATTAGCCAGTGTGTCTAGGGCTGGGATGGAAGGAGGCCCTTGTGGAACCCTGCCCCCTATTAACTGTCAGCACACTTGTGTGCTGGTGTCTGGATGCGGCCACCTGTAATTACGACAGTGGTTTATTACTCATGCATGGCAAGGCTGAAGCTCTGCAGTTAGCAATGACAGGGACATTATTAAAAGGGAACACTTCTCTATCAGTGGCTAAGCCCACGTCATCCACATGTCAGAACAGTCTAAAGACCTGTGAGGAGCAATAATGAAGGCAAAGGAAGGTCTTTCAACCAAGTGAGTCCTGAATTTTTTTAAGTACCACAGACATCAGGAAAGGAAGAAGAAAGGGATGGAGGGAGGGAGGGAGACTCTCCTGTTTGGTAGGAACAATTTTTCTGCTACTTTGTGGCTCCTGCCCTCCTGGGTCAAAGGCTACCCATGAGGAGGTGACTCCCCTGAATTTTGGGGTTCCATCTTCTGGTCCTATCAGCAGCTGCTGAGGAAGCAGGTATTACCCTGCAACATGGCATTCGGCTGAATCCAGAGGGTCAGGAGAACCCAGAGGGCTGGCAGTGGCCTCAGAAGGCAGACGCATGCCGTTGTTGCAGCAGCCACAGCTGAGACAAAGCTTGGATTGGAGCAGACAACTCCTCTGCCCTCATCACCATGGCCTCCCTCGGGATACCCCTCCAGCCCACCCCCTTCCTCTTTGGCTCAGGAAAGCATAGGGAGCAGAAAGTGAGATCCATCATCAAGTGCTGAACAAGCTGGGGCCCAGCTAAGCCCACAACGTGTGCATAATCAAGGTGCCAACCCCTGCCATGAGGGGACTTTCTTGAGGGATAAGCTGACTAAGGCATTACTGGGTGGATGGAGGAGAAGGCATAGAGGTAAGGACCCCAGAGGAGCTGGAAAAAGAATTCTTGCCAGGCTCACCATTGGAGGGGCTGTCCAGGCTGAACGTGGAAGGATGGGGTCACTGGGAGCAAGAGAAAGGGTGTGACTAGGGGGTCTGGGTGCCCCCATAAAGTTGATGGAGTGGCAAGCTAAAGGGAAACATTCAGGTCAGAGCTCCTGAGTGTTGATTCAGATTTTCCAAAGGGAGCAATTCCAGGTGCTAACTCTTAGCTCAGGATGTGGCCAAGGATGTGGCTCTGAAGTGGGATCCCCCTGGTATCACTGAAGGTTGGAAGGCTAGTTGAGTCCTGAACAAGGGGCACGTTTGATCAGTGTCACCAGCACTTTATACTCACTTTCAGGTTCTAACTCACCTATCCACCTTCCCACCTACCCACACATACACTAAACCTTAATATCACATCCCCAGGGGGGTCTCACTACCTGTCTTCTATGGTCTATATGTGAAAACTGCTGAGTTTTCTGATAAAGTTCAACACTAACTGTTTAAGCACCTACTGTGTACTAGCTGAAGCCTCACCATTTCAGTACTCATTATAATATTTTTCTGGGACCTAGTGCACACCTGGTAAAACTACAAACCTATCTTTCCAACTAGACCCCAAATGTCTAGTTGGTCATGATGTCTGCATCTCTCTGTAATCCTGCCATTAAGTCCACGCCTAGCAATAAGGAACTGCTCACTAACAGATGTGAATGACCAACATGCTCTGTAATGAGACTTGAGATGGACAGGCTGTCATTCCTTCTCTAAGCCTCAAAAGTGATCACCCAAAGGCATCATCATTATACATAAGCAGAGGGAGAAGAAGAAAGGAGAAGGAAAAAGGAAACAGAGTTCAGCTTCAAACACATGAAGAGAGAAGGATCACAAGTTAATTCAAAGAGTCCAAGCAAGTCAGGAATCCAAGGACCTTCTCCTACCCCTTTTGAGATTTCCATCACAAAAAACAACTACCACACTCTGCCTGCCACAATTCAGCACTAGCTGTTCATGCATTCATTCCAGAAAGATTTGCTAAGCACCTACTACAACCCAGTGCAGTTCTTAGCATCAGTAATATGATGGGGAACAGGCAAGCAAGGCCCCTTCCTTCTAGGAGTTTGCATTCTCTCAGCTGCCATGTATTGGGCCTCATGGCTCCTGCTGGACATTTTGAGTCCCAATTCATACTGACTTAGAACAATCTTACTTCACAGTTGAGAGGTGAAGTGATTTTCCCAAGGTAACAAAGCTAGTACGGGACAGAACAGAAACCAAACCCCGTCTGTCTGATACCCAAGTGAACTACCTTTTTTCTAATATTATATTCTTAAAGACTAGGAGGCTGTCTAATCTTAGGTTCTGTCTCCGTCTGACGTGGGCCTCACTGTGCCCACATTCCTTCTTCCCCTCGTCACTGTTAGTTCTAATTACTGAGCCTTCTTCCTATATACAAAGGACATTCCCGATTTGGCAACATCAAAGGTCAGGGGGTTGGATTTCCTTCTCCAGAATGACACTGGAGGCCTCTCCTAGATACCACTGGGCTGGGCAGGCGGCAGCTGCCCCACTGGCAGGGTGCCTGTACCACACACTGGCCAAAACAGATGTGCCTACATCTGAGGGCTGTCCAAGAACTGTGCCCCATCTCTCCAGGAGGGGCCAGCTGCCACCAGACGCTATCAGCCTGTTGGAGGTAAAGGAAGTGTGCCTCCCTCCAGCACACTGGCCCTGGCTCCCCCAACTGAGCCTTGGTCCTGGCTGTCACAGGGCCCTGCTGAGGGCCTGCACACAGCACATGGAGGTACACACAATCCTGGTTTCCTGCTGACACTTATTGCGGGGATAGCTTTTCATATCAACATCTGCCCTCCTCCTCTCCCTTACCTCCTTCCTATAGGAAATGCTGGCACCATCCAGCTCTGTAGTCTATAGGAGCACAATATATATCCCAGCAGGAAAGAGAAAACAGCTGCAGACCAGCTCTGGATCCATGAAGAGATGCCTTCAAATGCCATCCCTCTCTTCCTGGCCTCACCTTGGAGGCCTGTAGAACAAAACTGTATCTCTGTCCCTGTGTGCCACCTCCCTTTCTCCATCTGCTGGGTTTAGCTTGGGTCAGGTTGGGTGCGCTGCACTTGGGTTGTCTGGGGATGTTTTGGTTTTCTGGAGCTCTGATTCCAGCTTTGTCTGTCTGTGTGGCTTGAGGGCAGGACTGGGATGGATAATTTTGACTTTTCTCCATTTCCACAAAGATTTTCAATTTCTTCAAGCAACCTCGTTCCTATTCAACATCTTTCTGAAATCTAAATTTGGAGCCTAACCTGAATCGATTGCATTTCCACTTACAACACAGTTGCCCTGGGCTTACTGAATGGAGCCCTTCCAATTCACTGCACTGGGGCTCTGCTAAGGGACACGGTCACCAGCCAGGACTCAGGGCTTGCATGGGGCAAGGGAAACACCACACCCCTCCACTGTCTTCACCCTGACTCATCAGGAGGGTGCTGGACTGGGGAAAAGTACTATGTTAGTCAAGAATCTTGGCTCTTCCCTTCACTGGCTATGTTATCCAGGCTAAATCAAATCATATCTGTTTCTCACCTTCCTCAGCTCTAAAAGAGCTGAAACAAATAACTTCCACAGAAGGTGATAGAAGCCAAATGCCATATACAGAACTACATGGGAATTCTAACAAGAAACCTGTCTGTACCGAGGCCTATTTTCTTAATGCTGGTCCAAAACCACCATGTCACCATTTAAAAATATTTTAGCATAGTGTTATTTTCTTCTGTATGATTTTTTCATATTTACTAAACCTTCTACAATAAATATAAATTAACTTCATTCTACCAAAAAAAAAAAGAATATAAAACCATATTCATATTATAAAATTACGTAGTCAAAGAAAACATATTGAAGTGTGCCGGTCCCTAGTGTGGCTGACTGCCTCACTCCCAGGCTTCTCAGAAAGACCCGGTGCCCTTCAGTCTCGAGGTGAAGGACCAGGGCAGCCTCAAGACGGCACAGGCAAGATGGTGGAGATAGGACGGCTTCCTCGCACTCAGCCTCCCCAGCTGTCTCTCCAGCCCCTTCCCCTCACCATATCCACCCAACCCAACCCAACCTCTGAAGATCAGTTACCTTCTAAAACTAGCTCCCATCCAATTAATGAATCAGCCAACAAACTTTAGGTGCCCACATTATAGGTAAGGTGTTATGGTGGATGCTGAGGAATAGAGGTAGTATTAACCCTTTCTCATTTAGGGAAAAAAAGTACAGCTTGCTGCCAGCATTAACATCATGCTTAGGAATGCTAAGTTTTCTAGGATTTGACATTTTCAGCTATGGAGAATGACTATATTTTGAAAATGGAAATACCATTACTAAAAACAGAATGCTATGAACAGAATAATGTCATTTGTTTCCAAAAACTATTGATATATCAGAGTGATGCAAAATAATAATAAAAGTGAGATATTTTGTGGCAAACTTTGGGGGTAAAGATAGGATTGTGATCTGTGGATTATCTCGCCATGAGTGCTGCTAGCAAGTATTCTCAAGGCAAATGAGAAGTGGGTTAAAAAGCTCCAAATACAGTTCAAGCCCTTATAAAGCCTACAGTCCAATTCTGGACTCAACAGATAAACCCATGGAGACACAAGAGTACAAAAGGTACAAAGCCATAATAGGTACACGAGCCATGGATGCAAAAGGTCTCTGGCAACAAAGCCTCATGCGGCTTAAAGCAGGAAACACTCAGACCACGTGCCTGGCACAATTTCCTCACCCCCTAGGCAGTGACCTTGAGCCAAGCTTTAAAGGATGGATGAATGTAGAAAGGGAAAGAGAAAGAAAACCAGGATAACTAGTACTTCTCAAAGACTAGGGCTGAAATGTGAAGGCTATGATCTGAAGGCAAATGTGAGGTATTTCAGCAAGTCCATCAGTCCGGCTCAACAAGGCAGAGGATACTGGGCAAAGGTGGGAATGTGGGAAATGAGGGTTGGAGCTGGCTGTGGCAGGCCCTGACTGTCAGCCTCCATGATTCCTTAGGAAACAGAGAGCCCTGGCAGGTTTGGGGCCCTTGGGAGATGTTGCTTCCAACTCAGATAGCTAGAGCTACACACACTCAGTAGAAGGAGGGGTGAGAGACTAGAGGCAGGGCATGGGTTAACAGGTACTGCCTCAAAGGTCGGGGTCAGCAGTGGGACCTCACAGAAAGAATAGAAGAGCAGATACAAGAGTCAGGAGGGAAAACACTAACTCATCTCTGTATGCTCTCTCCTCCATACCAGCATCTCCATGGTCTCTTTAAAATGTCCTTTTCTTCCCGTATTAAGAAAAAATAAAACATAAAACTATTCCTTTAACTTTTTCATAAGGCAGGATTTAGGACCTTGGCACCAAAATCTTGGCAGAGAGGCCAGTCCTGAGGAATTCTGGTCACTCAGGCCCCCTAACCCAGGTGATTCCCTCTCAGGATACCCAAAGAAACCTGTTCCATGAGTGAGAGGGCACTCAAGATAGCTGTGCTCACAGCTGGGAGGGGATCCCTCAAAGAGCTCCTACTGACATGACTGCATAAGGGTCCACAGGAAAGGTTTAAGAAATATGAGCAACCTTTAAAATGCCAGCTCCCGCTTTGTACCAGATGGGGCGGGACCCAAGTGGCCTTGTGTGCTCAGTGCCTGGCTCTCACGAGCCCTCCATAACCCTGTGAAATAAAGCAGGGGTCCCCAACTCCTGGGCCACAGACCAGTACCGGTCCGTGGCCCATTAGGAACCTGGCACAAAGCAAGAGTTGAGCAGCAGGCGAGTAAGCCAAGCTTCATCTGTATGTGCAGTCGCTCCCCAGGGCTGGCATCACCGCCTCAGCTCTACCTCAGATCACTAGGCATTAGGTTCTCAGGAACACCAGTCTCTGGTGACAAAAAGGTTGGGGACAGCTGGAATAAAGAATGCCATGGTCAAGGTTTTCTTCTCTTCCTTCGGTACCAAGGGATGGAGACAGGCGGCAGAGCAAGTAGACACAGCAATCAGGTCCCATCACCCAGGCACCAGGAGACCTTCCTCCCTCTGCCGCCCTCCTCCTGCAGCAGGTAGCCCCTGCATGCCTAGCACGTCAACAGATGGGACACACGTTAACCGAAACAAGCACAGGCAAAGGTAGGAGTATTGGGGCGTGGGGTAGAGAGGGGCGGTTCCTTTCCATTTTATGACCTTTCCCTGCTCTTCTCCTACAGTCTTCATGCCACTACAAATAACACTCTGCAGCCAGGAAGATAACATCTACCTAGTGGCAACTTGAATTCTTGCCTTGCCCAGGAAAAGCTCTCAACCCAGCCTTCCTGCCAACGCCTCCTCAGAAGCTGCAAGTCAAGAAAACTCAGCCTTTCCACAGTACCTGACCCAACCAGTCTCAAGTGCCACACATCCCCAGTCCCCTACGGAGTTGCTTGCATGGCAGAAGAGCACACAGGAAAAGAAGCCAGACCCTCAGCTCATCTGAAGCAAGCACTTGGCATCTCAGAAGTCCCCACCTCCACCGGCTGGTATTGGCAGGCAAATGGGTTTTCCACTTTGCTCTGCTCAGTGTAGGCAGTAGAATAGAGGGTAATAGACCTTGGGCTTATTAGAGATGCAAAGTCTAGGGCCAGCCTTTACCTCAGATCTACTGAATCAGAGACTCTGGGGTCGGGGCCCAGAAATCCGTGTCTTGACAGGCCCTCCATGTGACTCTGATGCTCAAGAAAGATTCAGGCAGGCTGGTGTAGCAGCTAAGAACCTCAATTCTAGAACCAAACTGTCCAAGTTCAGTTCCCAGCCCTCTACCAGGGCGGGGTGGGGATGGGGAGGGAGACAGTGAAAGGGAGTAACACTGTCTATCTCCTAGGGTTGCTATAAAGAATAAATGAGTCCCTGCATATCTGTTGCACTTAGTAAATACCATCATTTAGAATTTTATTATCCCTACTGGAGCATTTTGAAGTGTATGACTATATCATATTCAGTTTCTTGACGGAAACCAATACTATAATAACTTATGTCCTTTAGTGCAGCCTCACAGAGAGGGAACCCATGCTATCCTGCACCTTCTCTTCTGGGTCCTCTGGGTACATCTGTGGTAGGAATCTGTGTAGAATAATAAGGGCCACCCCATAAGCTTCTAATTCCTCCAGAAACGAACTGTGGATTTTGTTTCATTCTGTGCCGTGGTTTTTTGGCACTCAGAGAAGAGCTCCCTCATGACCCCTGCAGCGGGCTACACTGACAGCCAGGCCACACTGTCTGCACGGCATCAGTGAGATTGCAGCTTCCTACTGCATATACAAGTTCAAGGCATCCCCTGGACACTTGTTGAATGACAGGAGAAAACCAAGGAGTCCTTTCAGAGGGTACTCAGAGATCTGACCACATCCTACCCAGAAGGACCCAGAAGAGATCACTGGAGAGCAGAAAGAGAACAGTCTGTGGTCATCTTCCTCTCTGCCACTGGTCTGGTCTGTCTCTGGAACTGCAGAGAAGACAGTTGAGTCCAATCTTCTTAATGTAGAATCTTCCTGTCACTAAATTTGATACTTGTTATAATTAGGAGGAGACACAGAGAGAAGCTGTCAACACGGGCTCTGTGGTTAATCAGACATGGGGTTCTGATTCCAGGCTACGACTTACTAGTAGCACGATTATTATCATCACCTTTATGATTGTCTGTAACTACCATGAGAACATGAGATAGGAGATCAGGACAGGAAGTGGCAGACTTGCATCTGCCTTGGATACCGACTGTATGGACCCTGGAGAGCTGCCTGTACTCCAATAGAGAACTATTAATCTGACCTTGGGGACAGCAAGTACCCAATGTCCTATCAGTCCCTGGACCGGGTGTGACTCCCTCTTCTGAAGTACTGAGAACATTTTAGATGGGACAGCTTTTGACAACTGTCATGTAATTACAGTAAGTCCTCACTTAACTTCGTGGATAGGTTCTTTGACTTTAGGGAGACTGGTATGACAAAACCAATTTTACTAACTGATATTAGTAAAAGGTAAGTTCCTATAGCATCTCATCAATGTTATAAGGAAGGAAATGAGGTTGAACCTATCGAAGTTATGAGGACCTGCTATAATTGGATGGTACACACAGCTTTACCACAATGTGAAAAAGTACTTCCCCAACCCTCCTGAGAACTTTAACATCGTTCTCAAGCAGCTCTCTGAGATAAAGCGGGTGTGTTTTAAAAACAGCCTCCACCTGGGCTGTGGGAAGGCAGTAGTCATTCCTGGCTGTGCAGCCTGCCTAATCCAATTTACTATCAAAGCGCATTAGCTCCAGACTTGAGGCCTTGACTCTGCAGACATTAAATGTCCCTCCCTTTCGGACTCCACCAAACTCTGTTCCTTCCTCTAAGTTAGGCTGGGCCTCCAGTCCCATTTGGCCACGCGACTTGCTTCTCTGCACTTGGGATGGAGTCTCCAGATAATTCTTGCACGCGGGGACCGGGAGCCGGCTGTACTGACATGTTTCCTCAGTAAAAGCAAACTTACAGCTGGGGCACAGGAAAGAATCAGGTAATTCTTTACAGCAGCCCCGGCCTCCTGGCCAAGACAGTGAAGAGAGTAAGAGGGAGCACGCGGAAACCAGGAGGCGCGGGTTCCCCAGCACAGCGCTCAGGGACCCCGACATTTACCGAGCCCGTGGGCGCTGACGCGGGTCCTTACCATTCAGCTGCCGGTAGACGATGTCCTCGAGCAGCGAGAGGCGCTTCAGGACCGCATCCTGGATGGGGCTGGTGCTGTGCGCGCTGAGGTTGACAGGCTCCGCGCGCGGCCGAATCTCGTGGAAGGCGTCTCCGCTACGCACCGCGATGGGCCGGCACTTGGCCAGGAAGAGCACGAAGCCGGCCACCGCAATCAAGTTCAACACCAGCAACACTTTGACCCTTCTCAGTGAAGCCATCAAACACGCCCAGCCGGCCCTTGCCCCGGACCCGAGCCCCCCTGGGCTCCAGCGAGGCGCGGAGCAGCCGGGGCCGTGCGAACCTCACACTCCGGACAGCCGACGAGGATCTCAGCCGCTCCCCGCCCCACAGCGCAGATGTTCCGGCAGCAGAGACGGTTGGGAGGACGTGGCGCCCAAGAAGAAAGCGAAATCGCTCACATGGAAGCCTTGGGTCTGTGGAAGTGCTCCTCGAGATGCCGGCTCAGTCCACGGAGCGCGGCCCCTTCCAGGCGCCTCCACTTCTCTGCGAAGGGCCGGGGGCCTCTCCTCGGCCCCAGCCAGTGGTTCGCTGCTGGCCCTCGGGCCGCCGGGAGCAGGGCTACCGGAGCAGCGGACCTCCGAGTCAGGCGCGCCGGCAGCGGGGCCACCCCAGCGCCGGGGAGGGAGCGGCACGCAGGTGCCCCGGCTCAGGGTTCGCCGCCCGCCTGCAGGGGAGCGCGCCGCGTCTCGGGCCGTACAGCCACCACCCACGTCCACCGGCAGCCGTCGTGGCGCAGGACCCGCGGTCTTCAGCCGAGGACCTGCACCCCAGGGCGGGCGCCTTTGTTCCGCTCACCGACCCGCTCCATCACTCTGAGCAGAGGGAAAGCCCGCGCCCGGCGCCCGCATCCTACCAGCTCCGCAGTTACGCTTAAGTCTTAATTACTCTCAAAGTGGGGGCAGCACTAGGGGGCGAGCGATGGGGCAGAGCGCTAGGTCCTCTCCGCCTCTCGCGCTGGGGGACACCCCACCCCGCGCCAAACTCACCAGCGCGCACAGCGCCGCGGGCTCCCGGACACGTTCCAAGTCCCAACACCACGCAGTGAGCTTTCGGGGCCTGCCCGTCACACTGGCCTCTCTCGGGGCTGGCGCGTGGGAGGCTGGTCGGAAGGAGGAGTCGGACCTCAAAAGTCACAACAGTTCTCTACCCCCCTCGGAGAACGTCGCGGGGAGCGCGGCGGGAGGGACGCGCGCGGCGCACCCTCCGCTCGCCAGAACCGGCAGCGCTGCTCGTCCCGCGCCACAAGGAGCCAAACGCCGAATCTCCTTATTGGCGGACGCAGTGTTACCGCCGCTGCGGCACGGAGAACACACACAGCCTTGGCGCTGAAGAGCCCTGAGCGAACGCGCAGGTGGCGACAGAGCGCGGGGCGCGGCCCAAGGGGACCGGCTGCAGCGCCAGCTCCTCCGCCGCCGCCCTGGCCACCCCCTCCCCGCGAGCCTATCGGCCGCCGCCGCCCGCAGGCTGCCGGGCGCACAGCTACCCGGCTCCCTGGCTTGTGCGCGCGCACCCGGAAAGGGTGGGGGCGCCTGGAGAGTAAGCGCGGCAGTCAAGTCATGTTGGCTGCTGCCGACGTTGGAGGGACCCTTCGGTTCTCAGCACTCCCTGAGCGAGTGGGTTTGTTCCATCCTGGTTGGCGATGAAGACATCCCTTTCTGTGCGCTCCCAGCTCCGCTTTGCGTGGCCGGGAATGGCTAGAGGGAAAATCTGGCCTGGAGACTCGGATTCTGTTACTTTGGGGGCCAGGCCGGCGTTAGTAGACTGGGTGGGTTCTCTCTGTGTGAAAATTCTAACGCCCAAGTCACAGTTTCTGTGTCCACGCACACCTCAATACGCATTTTATTTTAAGAAGCATATTTTGGCTCCTGGTTTTTCATAATCTCTTCCTCTTCCCAAAGCCAAGAGCTCGAAATGCTGGAATTCAAAGCTCCTCATTGATCCATTTAGTTCCTTGAGCCTAAAAATGAAACCAGGCTATCAACTAATAAAGACCCGGGACACAGCCCAATGAATCTGGTGGCTTCCATCACATTGTCATACCGCTTCCATCTGGTTAAAGGTTTGGCTTTTTGCTTTGTTTAATTGCTTATTTATTATTTAAATATTGATCTTCGACATAGAAAAGTACATGAAAACATAGCAATCTTTTTATTTCACCTCTTGGAACCCTGGACGTGGGTTCAATATCATCTTTACATTATTTTGCTTTGTATAATGTACAAGAAAGTGAATATAAACCAGTTGTATGAAAAAGCCACATGGGAAGCACAAGGGGCAGTTTTTAACCATAAGTGTTAGGCACAAAAGTTACCGAGTAGGAGGGAACCTGGGTTACTGGGCAGTTATGATACAACAGGCACTAAGAAAGGCCTGGTCCCCACATTATCTCACTGAATACCCAATCCAGTGAGGTGTTGTTATAACCATACTACAGATGGAAACTAGCACAATCAATGGGGACTTCAGCAAAAATAATTTTGGAACATTCAGAGGACTAAAGCTGAGAAGGCTGAGGCATTGAGGTAGGGTCCCCAGTAGTAAGTGGTTCTAATCGCAGGTGGGTCTGACTCCCAAGCATGTGCCTATTTGGGAGTAGGAGCCAAGAAGCAAAGTAGAGAAAATGGCTTCAGACCAATGGAGAAGTTTCCAGGGAAGACTCAACTTAAGAGAGTCTTTTCTCCCTCTAAAGTCAGAGAAGTCCCTTGCCCAAATTAACTGATGATCTTATCACACATCTTAGAGGCTTCTCCCCTCACCTTCTGCATGCATCCTGAACAGCTTCTACATTCACAAATGACATCTGACACTAGACTCATGGTCATACCATGAGGCCTGTCCCCACACGAAAGTCCTCCACTTCTGCAGTCCTTCCTGCACTAAAATCCCATCCTGTGACCATTACTCTCTAGCTTTTTACCTCTCTCACTCTCAATTCCATCCAAACATTCTCTAGCTTCCAGCAACCTCTCTCTCTCCCTCCCAGGTATCTAAGCCCTTTTAACCCCTTTTGAGTTTCTTCTCTACCTTTCCTGGTCATTCAAGTTCTGGGTACTCATTTATTTCAAATACATTCCTAATAGCAACCACAATTCATACACACTCATATATACATGTTCTCCCACTGCCCGAACCTAGCAATTCCCATCTCTGCATCAATCTCGCCATCATTTTTCTTGCACCCATGCACCCAGGCAAGGGAGTATATTTAGGGAAAATAACATGGCCTGGAAGCTGGTGGGGAGTAGGGTCATTACCAGTTGGTGGTGTCTCACTTGAACTGGATCCTCAATTCTGCTCAAATACACTGTTCATTGTCTCTAACTAGCTCTTCTCCCCAGAGGTGCCCAAAGCCAGAGTAGACTTCAAAAGTCCATAAACACCCTTCAAAAATATACAAACATTTTTATGTGTATATCATGGGCATTTTTCTGAAGAAGAAGAAGAAAAAAAGACCCATAACTTCTATTGGATTCCCAAAGTGGTCAGTAACACCAAAGAGTTACAAACTTGCCTGGCATGTGTTAGATATGCAAAAATATAATCAACTAAATATTTATTTTATGCCAGCTGCTTATGAAATCTGTGGCAACAAGGTACACAAGGTTGGTGGAGCTCTCCGTTTGCGTGCATACCTTGATAAAAGAATGAAAACTTTGTACTAAGGCCAACGTGCTTGTATAAATGAAAAGTGAACTGACATGAAGGAACTGAATTGAATAGATTCTGCCTGCTCAGTAAATTCACAAGCCCTAAAGGAACACACCTAGCCACTTCAACTATATACACAAAGATTAAAGGATCCATATGCAAAGTCATCAATTGCCCTGTACTCAGAGGCTCCAAGAGGGATGAGCAACCTCCATCAAACAGTGACTGTCATCTGTCTACCCACCATTTACCCCACTCCAGCTAGTAAAACCACTAAAAATACACCTCAGTGGCTGTGTGGCCTGCCCAATCCTTGACTTTAAAATAAAATAAAAAAATTATCCTGGATGTCTCCAAAACTCTTTCCTAATTCTAAAACTTAGTTAAACAGATAAACCCATGGAGGCACAAGAGTACAAAAGGTCCAAAGCCATAATAGGTACACGAGCCATGGATACAAAAGGAAAACCAGGGTTTACGTCTTTACGGAGGTTTACCAGTCCACTGACTCTGCCAGAAGCAGAGTGTAGCCTTCACTCTCATAAACCCCTGAGCATTACAACAGATACTGGAGTTTGTTTTGTATCCTTTAAGTTAAAAAAAAAAAAAGAAAAGTGAATGTACCTCCCTGTTTCAAGACCCCCCCCTGTGTGGTGGAAGGAAAGCTCAGAGGGGAGATAAGTAAGTGGGGAGAGACCGGGCTGTGCTGAGTGCACCAGGGCCTGCATCGTGTGCAGCAGTGGTGGCTGCCAAAGTGGCTGCACAGGCCCACACGCTGATATATAGGAAAAAAATCTAAGAACTTCTTTTTACTGTTACCCAAAATAAGAAAGATCTCACAATTCACTGATATGCAGTATATGCAATGACAGCTACACATGTATATAATTTCTAAAAACTGTACATGTAACGATGTGCATATTTACATCTTTTCCTGGTAGGATTCACTACATAAAGCCCTAGGAGCCAACTGGCCAAGTTATGGCAGCTCTGGAGTCGCATGTGCACTAAAATGCTTCCTTTCTACTGTCGGATTCCTTCTAAAACTCAAAGACCACCTTAAGGTCTCTCTTAGCATCCCAGTCCTTCCTGGAGCCCTACCAGGGAGCTCCAAACGCATGCAGCTTTTTGTCTACAAATCATCCACAAATTTATTTACAAATCTACAAAGCACCTATTTACTGACTCACTCACTAACTGAGCTTTTATGGAGCACTTGTTGTGTGTCATTGTGTGCAGTGCATTGTGGAAACATGGTCCCTGTCCTCTTGGGGCTTATTGTCTAGCAGGAGAGAAAAATAACAAACAAATCATAATAACAAATTATTAAATTGCAATTAGGAGAAACAAGGTGGCCTAACCGTGGGGGTCCAGTGGGCTGGGTCTGTTTGTTCACAGAGTCACAGAACTTTGGGGAGTCCAGTCCAACTAGCTGCTCTGGAGAAAGCCCTTTCCTCTTTTCCTGTCCTTGGACCTTTCTTTTCACTCAGGGACCCCCACACTCTTCCCAAGGACAATTCAACAGCTGGGGAAAGCCTGAGCCTCTCTGATGTTTTTCTGAAATGTAAATGAACCTTACTCCCAAATGCACAAGCCTATATTTTATTTATGCATACAATTTTTCTTAATTTAATAAACATTTATTGTAACCCAAAGATTGTCACTGATTCTAAATGAGAAAAAGAGCAAGGTGAGAAAGAGGAGTGTGAAAGGTGAATTTTCACTGTTCATTGCCCATTGTTACTGTGAATAAAAGCCCTTGTAGGACCAGTGCTTGCTTTGGCTTTGGGGTGAGTGTGGGGAGGAGAGGCCAACAGACTGCTGTGGGCCACACAGATGCTCTGTGATGCTGACGTTGCTCAGGAGGATTCTGGCCTGAGTAGACAGGTAACTGGGAAAGAAAGCAGATGGCAAGGGGCTCAAACCATCCACAAGAGGAACAACAACAAAAGCCCTTCACCTGCGGTGCCAAGGCCCCACCTCCTGACCCCACTCAGCCCCCATGCCAGCTTTAGTGCTACCTAGTCAGTCCTGCTCTAGTTAATAAGAGCAGATCTGGGTGCTCAGGGTCAAATCTGCAGGCATTTGTTAAACCACTGATCTCCATCCTCTTTTTCAAGGACTAGAACTCTATTTCTGGGTGTTTTTGACACCACTTCTTCTGTCCACAACCTGGTACTCAATAACCTATCACCAGAGCCAGATGAAATGTGTATTCAGCTACCCCATGATGCCTTTCTTATTATATATTTGCTATAAGAAACAATGACCTCTCTATAAGGGGAGGCAGCTTGGGCTCAAAACTAGCTTTGCTGGGTGATTTCATGAAACTTCAGGAGGTGGCCTTTGACACTACTGCTTTCTAAGTTGTTTTTTTTTAATGCAATCATTAGCTTGGAGAAAATTCCCAGAAAGTGTAATTTTTGATCATTCACATGGAATAGCCCAAAACAGTTGCAAGTACTTTGGAAAAGAACAAAGCTCCAAAGTTCTCAGTGCAGGTGGATTTTTCCTCCATCACACTTGCTGCAGGAAGTCCAATGCCCTCCTAAAGTACTTCTAAAAGTAAGATTCTCTGGAATTGCTCCCTTCAGCTGGCTGTCCTTATCACCTTGTGCTCATAACCCTGCATTTCCTAGTCAAGATTTCCCATGTGTCGTGCCCTTTCTTTAACATTTCTTCTAACCCAAGGACACAGGTTCCCATATTAGTTTTCTATTGCTACCATGAAAAATTATCACAAACTTAGAGGTTTAAAACTATACAGATATGTCTTATAATACTGTAGTTTGGAAGTCCAATATGAATGGGCTGAGATCAAAGTGTTGGCAGGGCTGCATTTCTTTGTGCAGCCTTTAAAAAAGAACCAATTTCCTTGTTTTGTTTTGTTTTGTTTTGTTTTGTTTTGTTTTGTTTTTGCCTTCTAAAGGCTGCCAGTATTCCTTGGCTTATGGCCTCTTTCTCCTATTTCAAAGGCAGCAATGTCAAGCTGAGTTTTCACGCTGCCACCTCTCTAGTTCTTGAACTGCACCAGAAAAGCTTCTGTTTATGAGGACTTAAAAGATGAGATTGGGCCCACTTGGAAAATCCAGGATAATCTTCCATTCTCAAGGTCTTTAATCTTAATCACATCTGCAAAGTCTCTTTGCCATCTAAACTAATATATCCATTGATTCCGGAGATTAGGGTGATGAAATTTTTGTAGGGGATAGAGGAAGCATTATTCTGCCCATCACAGTTCTATCCTTCATCCCAAGGCACCTCCAACTTAAGGCAATTGTATGTAACAGAAATTCTGGAGGAGCAGAGTGTATCATGGGAATTACGATAGAGAAGAAGGAAAAGGAAAACTGAGTATTAAGGAGAAGTAAGCCTGAAACTCATTGGCCCTTTTTAATCACAGGGAATACATTAACTGCCATCTTGCTCCTTGGTCCTGGCCCTAAGAAGAATCCTGCCACCAACCCCAAGAACAGGAGTTCTCAAACTTTAGTCATTTGCTTTCAGTCACCTAGCTGTTAATCAAAACTGGAACTTGGCTACACTACTTTTCCCAGTATCCCTTGCAGTTATGTGAACATGTAAGTTTTAACCAAGAGAATGTGAGCTGAAGTGATGTGGCCACACCCTGGGCCAGGGACTTTAAGGCAGCCATGGGCCTTCTTTTCCCCTTTTCTGCATGCTAGAACCCAAAAGTAGCAACCCAGTTTTGACCACAGTGGTGATGAGGAGACCCAATAAACAGGGACAGCCTCAAGACAAAAAACAAAACTGGGGCTCTGAAATACCGCATTAGTGAAACCACCTGCTAACTGGAAATACCTAGCCTGTATTGTTAAGGTAATAATAAACTTCTCATATTTTAAGCTACTGAATTTTGAGGGTCTGTTTGTTACTATCACTCAGCCTCCCTAATGAACATATTTATCATCTTTTAATGTTTAAGTACCAGCTGTATTATTATCTACATAATTTTTATTTAAACAAATCCCCTTCACTTTTCAATTAGCTACATTTTAAACAATAATATTCACAAGATAATGAAGTAAATTTTATCAGGTGTTTACTATATGTCCTGTTTTTATCATACACATTTTAACTTATTGAATGTTTCATATATGGCCATGCTACCCTAAACAAGCTTATCCCATCTGATCTTGGAAGCTAAGCAGAGTCTGGCCTGGTATATTGGATGGGAGACCACCTAGGAAGACCAGGTGCTGTAGGTGTAAAAACAAAAAAAATAATGTTTTACGTTCATTAACTCATGTTAATTCTCAAAGGAACACTATAAGGCAAGTACTATTATTATCATACTCTTTAACAAATGAGGAAACTGAAGCAGAGAGACATTTAGTAACTTGCTGAGGTCCCACAGCTAATAACTGGAAGAGCCAGAAAGGTAGGGACAGAGCTATTCCCATGATACAGTCAATCTCAGAGCATTCTATTACTAAACTGCATTTTTGGAATGTCATTACAAAATTTGCAAATGATTTATTTTTTTTATTGATCTTTTCACTGTAGGACAAGTAGGTTAAAAGAAAAAGGAAAGCCAGAACAAAGAATAGAAATGAAGAATGACATAACCAAATCCAAACACCTTGAAGATTGGGGGAAATAAAATGGCATAGTGGAAATCAATAAGCAGATCCACACACATTAATAAGTAAGATGAATAAATAAATTGCACTAAAGTGCTATTTCCTTCATACTCAGAAGATGCTTTATGCTTTAGTTTAGGGGTCTTTAACCCGCAGGCCATGGTCCACGGCCTGTTAAGAACAGGGCCACACAGCAGGAAGTGAGCAGCTTCTTCATCTGTATTTGCAGCTGCTCCCCAGTGCTAGTCTCAGCACCTCAGCTCCACCTCAGATCATCAGGCATTCGATTCTCAGAGGAACACCGGTCCTTGGTGCCAAAAATGTTGGATACCACTGCTTCAGTAGGATGAAGGAAATAGGATAGTCCATCTTCTTCATCCAGGAACTGGAGAAATTCTAAGCAACTTTCCTCCTTTACTAATTATCCTGTTATTTTCAAACTTAGATGGATTTAGAGAATTCCATAGATGATATATTCACCATGGTTTGTTTAAAGAAAGGTTGAGGTCAGGGATTTCTCACCAAACTGGTCCTCAGCATCTATGCGTGTGTGTGTTTGTGTGTGTGTGTGTGTGTGTGTGCGTGTGCATGTGCCAGTATGCACGTGTGAGTGTGTGTGCAAAATCTTCCCCAATTCCCTAGATTGTGTTAGTTACTCCTTCTTATTCCCATAGTTTTGTGAATGCTCACCTCAAAATTATATTGCATTGTAATTATTTGTTCACATTTCTGTCACCAAATGACTGTGAAAGACTTGAAGTCAGAACCATGTTCTGTCTCTTTGACACTTGGCATGTAGAATCTTCACACTGAACATTGGCAGAGTAAGTGAGTGAATTAATGAACTGAAAAAAATAAATGAACAGCCTCTGGCCTGAATGAGCGGCCCTTGTTTATGTTCTTCAGCCTGAAATATGGAGTATTTCCACTGGCATTTGATTTGTGTTTGCTGTTGTACATACAGGCTTTCATTCCTATAAGAAAGAACTAAGGTGATGTTTGAATCTGGTAGGAGGTAAAAGTTTATTTGTGTCCAATACACAGATTTCTTTCTGGGTATTCATAAAGCCAAAATCGGAACATCTGTGCCTTCCATACCCATAATAGCACTCATCCCTAAGCTTAGAATATCCATGTCTCAATGCAGACCTTTTAAAGCATGTTAGCTGACATTTTCTGAGTTCAGGAACCCCTGATTCCCCATTATCATCTGCCACTTACAAGTAACTTGGCATTACTCTTAGCACGATAGATGTGATTTTACATTGAATGAACTAACCACTGTCTGTTTTTCAATCTTCACCAGCCAGACCCCTGTTTTAGCTGCAAAAAGATAACTATGTGAGCTACGGTGGAGGAGAAATTTCTCTGGGGGAAAATTCTTCTGGAAAAAAACACCAAAAATTTCTGATTTGGCACAACTGATTTGCCTTCCTGCTGTAAATGTTAATTGCGGGTAATTCCTCAACCCACTCAGAAGTCTTAGCAATATTTTTGGTTTGGGTTCAGAGCTGTGCTTTCCCAATTATTTTAAATCAATTGTATTGATGTATAAATTACATATAATAAAAGGTAACTGTTTTAAGTGTGTATTTCAATGAGTTTTCACAAATGCATTCACTCATATACAACCACCACTTTCAAGATAAAGAATTTTTTGTTTAGTTATTTATTTTTAAATAAATATTGTATATATTTAAGGTGTACAACATGATGATTTGATATACATACACATAGTGAAATGATTACTACAGTCAAGCTAATTAACATATCTTCTCACATAGTTACTTTTTGTGTGATGAGAACACCCACCTGAAATCTACTCTTTTAGCAAATTTCCAGTATCCAATACAGTATTATTAACTATATCATCATGTTGTACTTCTCTAGACTTATTCATCCAACATAACTGTAAATTGTACCCTTTGATCAACATCTGCCCATTCCCGCCAGCACCCCACCCTGGCAGCCACCACACACTCTACTCTCTGCTACTGTGTATTTAACATTTTTAGATTGCACGTACGGGTAAGATCATGCAGTTATTTAAATTTCTGGGTCTGGCTTATTCACTTAGCATAATGTCCTCCAGTTTCATTCATGTTGGTGCAAATGGCAGGATCTCCTTACAAAATAAAGAGTATTTTCATCACAACCCCCAAAAGTTCCCTTATATCTTCTATAGTCAGCCTCTCCTAATTCCAGCCCCAGGAAAACACTGATTTGTTGTCTATATAAATGAAATTATACCATATGAAGTTATTTCTTTTCTGTTTGGCTTCTTTGACTCGCAATGATTATTTTTGGATTCATTCATATTGTAGCATGTATCAATAATTCATTTTTTTTTTGGCTGAGTAATACCCAATTGAATGGAGATATTCCAATTTGCTTATCTATTTATCTGTTGATGGAAATCAGGTTGTTTCCAGTTTTTGCTAATATCCAGTTATGAACATTCATATACAAGTCTTTGTGTGGAAATTTTTTTTTTCATTTCTCTTTGGTAAATACCTAGGAGTAGAATTATTGGAAGATATGGTAAATGTGTGTTAATTTCATCAGAAACTTCCAAACTGGCTTCCAGTGTGGCTATATCATTTTATATCCTCATCAGCAACATGTAAGAGATTCAGTTCAACAACTCACCAGTACATAATATGGTAAGTATTTTTCATCTTAGCCATTTTAGCAGGTATAAAATGACAATCTTATTGTGGTTTTAATTTACATTTTCCTCATCATAAATGATGATAAACACCTTTTTGTATGCTTGTAGGTCATTCATAGATCTTCTTTCATGAAATGTTTGTTCAAATTTTTTTGCTATTTTTAATGGATTGTTTATTATTTCATTGAGTTGTAAGAGTTCTTTATATATTTGAGACACAAGTCCCTCTTCTATGTAACTGGCAGTAAGGAATGACTTGGTCTATTCTAGTTATCTGAATCTAGTTATCAAAACTAGTTATCCTAGTTATCAGAACCTTTTTGTCTACAATAGTTATGTAAACTAGCCTGGGCTTCTGGATATAGCTGACATCTGCTACATTTAGTTAGGGCTTTCTGCTTTGTTTCTGAGGAAATAGAGGTATGGCCTAGAACCTTCTTCTCACTCTTTGACTTCTGAACATAGCAGGAAGGGAGGAAGAAAGGGAGAGTGGGAATAAAGAAAAGATATTCCAGGAAGGTATTAGCCACCTACAACTCACATCAGGACCTGGGCAAGACTATTACAGTCACTAGGTAACAAATTAAACATCCTTTGATCCAAAACCACCTTTCTGCCTTAAGAGTTCTACTGCATCCAGAAAATAAAATGTTTGTCCCGTTACCCACTAATTTGTACAAAACAACATCATACCTCATTCTTTCATAATGATCCCTCCAGGCCTCATCTACCACCTGTTAATCAAATAATGTGTACAACAATTGAAGGTAGAAAACAGAAATTTAGAGATTCCACAGGTTGTAGGTCAGCTGTGAGGTTGAGTTATGCTTATAAAGAGAACAGACTTGGTGCCAAATCAATTAGCGTTTTCAACCCAGAGCAGCAGGAAGAAGGATGTTTTTCCTCTTTCTAGCATCTGGCCAAGGTTCATTGTACTCAAAAGAGCTATAAAGAAGACTGGGCTGTAGATACATCAGCCTCCAAGCACAAGATTATCATATTTGGATACCTCGGGTTTATTCAAATTAAATTAATTTCCTGGATCAAGTTCAAAAGGGAAGGAAAAGGAAAGGAAGTTTGGAGGAGAACATGGGAACTTTAAGATGACTGGAAGTCACAAAGGGAAAGAGTACGGATGCAGCATTTTTTAAAATTGAGTTTTGCTGGCCATTTTCAGCTTTTTGTTCCAGCACTGATTCCAGATGCCAAATGGAGAAAATGGGGAGGGGTGGATCAGGAGGACTTGATGTTATTGTGCAGGGAAGTGAGAAGACTTACCTGTCTATTCAAGGTCACTGCATCACACATCAGTAGCATTCTCATTCAAAATCCTTAAGTACAAGGAGCTCAGTTTGCCTGTAGCAGAACTCTACGCCCATTCCTGCTACAAACACCACTGCTCCTCTGGCAAATGTTCCTATGCTGCAGAGCTCAGGAGCTGGGGAGAAAAAGTCATGGACAACACAGTAGCTTGTGGAATATCTCTAGAATTCTTTCTGCTGGTCACCTAGAGTCCTTGGCCTCAATTGTGAACCAGTACACATTCCAAAATTTTGCAGATAAGAATAGCTAACTTTCATTGTCTCGTGATACATTCTGGAAACCCTCAGGAGAGGGATGACCATTTTACAGACTAGAAAGCTGAGGCTCGGAAAGGTTATGTGCTTTGCCTAAGGTCACCCAGTAAGTGGAAGAATCTAGATCTGAACACAGGTCTCAAGTTCAGATACCAAGAAATTGATCACTTGTTTACTTGATTGATTAATTGATTGAAGAGAATCTGTTTTATTACAAAAATAAACCAAAAAAGCAAATAGACTTGAAGGACTTTCACAGGTTTGTGCTATAAAGCAGAATAGAAGGAACAACATGGAAATTAAGGCATCTAAGAATAAGCCGTTAACCTAATTCTAGTTCCCTAATTTGAGAAATTCCTCAAGTATCTCTGCCTCAAACTGAATAATTTCCCAGTTTCATCTGTAAGATAATTTTTTAAACTACGGATTTTTATAGGCTTGAACATGTGAAATGCTAACTACTGTATGCCTTTTTAATTAGATCCTTTACATGATAATTAAAGTCTCTCTTTGTATCATAGTTATTCTTAAACTCTGCAGTAATGTTCCTCTGGCTGGAAGTTAGCTGACCATCTGGAAGCAATAAAATATCTTAACCTTAAAATGCAAACTATCAGTTAGAGATACCACAAATTAGACCTACTCGTCATTACTTTAATGGGTAAATGCCAGGGCTCCATCTTTCATTCTGTCTAAAAGGAAACTGTAGACTCTTATGCTTAGAAGGTGGGTTTTGAAAATCAAATAGTTCATCTTCCTTTGATTTCTCAGAACAAATCTGAGTAAGACTCTACTCTAATGGCCCTGAGGCATACTATTCCCCAGAAGGAAATTCCAAGGCTGTTTTCAGAAAACTCGTCCCAAGTTCATTCATTTTTTAGGGCTGGGGACCAACACTGGCCTTGGAAGTAAAAGGGAGGTGCTGAATGTTGGCTAGAAGCTTGGGAGGGTCAGAGTGCAGAGAAGACAATGTAAGCAGGAAACAGCAAGAGAATGAGCTAGGAAAGAGATGGTTGTGGCTGGTCTAGATACAGATGGTGGAAGTAGTTAAGTGATGGCTGTGATCATGTGTCCACAGAGGTGAAAGCATGATCAGTAGGTATATTTATTGACCCAGAAATATATTTTAACTATGCCAATGGTGACTATTTCCTTTAAAAGATAAAACAACTCTCCTTCAGATGTTATGTCATTGTTTTCACTTGTGAAAATGAACAAAGACCAATCAAATTAGAAAAGGCAAAGGCTGTTTATCCGGAACTTGTAATTGCAAGGGAGACACATACCTTCACTTGTGCGTGGCAGAGATTTGAAGGCAAGCAGAGAGTGTGTGAGTGTTAGAGTGGAAAATGGGGAGCCTTCAGGTGTTCCCTGATTGGCAGCTGTTGGCCTAGGGAAGCTGTAGGTGGGACAAGCAGAAGGGGACATTCCATATGATTGGTTAGGGAATATATTTTACTTTTCTCTGATTGGTCCTTAATTGAAGCAGATACAAGAATTAGGGAAGCTGTCAGTTATTAATCAAATCCTGGCCATTTGGGCCCATTATTGCTGTTTGTTATTGTTTGGCTTCTTGGAACAAGTACTAGAAGTTAGTTGTTTCTCTTCCTACAAACCTGACTTAGACATAGTGGACTTGATTCTTACACTGGTTACTGTAGCAAATGGTTTGGTTTGCTTGGCTGGTAGCTGTGGAATGTGGGTCCTACTTCTATTTTTATATAAGATCAGGCCATTGTCCGTTTATGTACTCACACTTCTTTTAATTTTATATATATTTAAATGGCACATTATTGTTGTCATATGCAGTCAAATTATTCATTTACTACTTATAAGATTATATAGCACACTGGTTAAGAACATGCATGGATTTTGAGGTCTGACCACATGGTTCAAAGTCCAGCTCTACCACTTATTGGCAGTGTGATCTGGGCTAATAGCTCAACTTCTCAGGTCCTCAGTTTCATTGTCTACAAAACAGAGATAAAAATATTACCTATCTTATCGACTTATTTTGAGGATTAAATGGATTAATATCCATATAAAGCACTTAGGCCTAGCCACATAGTAAGCACTACATGTTCTGTTTTTAATAACAATTTAAGAAAAAACAAAAAGCAACAGCAACATGTAACATTCTTCAAAGTCCAAGCTTCATCAGGATGCTACTCCAAGGAGTTCCCTATGCTATAACACACACACTTCAAGAAATGTAGAGAATCCATTATGTGGAAAGATTCAATATCAAAAGGTTAAAATCTATTACAAGTGGCTTCTCAAAAAGCTACTAATGCATTAAAATCCATATTCTACCTACAATGAATCTTATCAGCAATACCACAGTCCGTAGTTTTTCTCCTGAAGCTAATAGTGAATGGCATTTGTGTTCCCATTCTTAGAACGCAATTGATTGAGCTAAGGTTGGGGACAAGCAAAGCTAGTGGTTTTTTAACTCTTTTTTAACTGGTGAAATATAACAGGCAGAGAAATGTTGACGAATCAAAAATTGACAGCTCAGGGACTCAACACAAAGCAGCCACTTGTGCAACCAACACCCTAGGCAAGAAAAAGAACTTCAGCGCCCAGAAACCCTCTTTGCACCCCCTCCCATTTCTATCCTCCCCCACCTCTTCATTTCTACGGTGCAAAAGATATACAAACTGGGTTGCTAGTTAGAGCATTAGGGACTGATTTTAATCTGCTACATACTATTGCAATAGGGAAGTGGATCCACCTTGAATTTAACTTTGATTTGTTCAGAGGTAACTGGGTATTTTAAAAGGAAAATTAGGGAGTAGGGAGAAGGGAATGCACAAGCTCAGAAGATTTAGGGAAGTAAAAAATGACAAAGGGTTGCTTAGAGTAAATGCTGATTAGGACAGCTGTGTCTGTTAGCTGGCAATGATCAAAGTTAGGTTTCTGTCCTCCCACAGAGGCTGAGAGATAGAGGCCCATCTTTCCTGATGATTGCGTTTTCAAGGAATGGCTTTCAGGTTCTTAAGAAAGACACTCCTGAGTCATAGGAGATACATATAAATCTCAGTGAGAAAGAAAAGATTCTCAATTATAAGGCCTTTTGAGTAAAGCTCTAATAAAGACTGGGATTGGTGTTTATCTTCCAGGGTTGGCTGCAACAAACAGGACCTTCTCACGGCAGCCTTGTACTTTCTCAGGCAGGCACTTTAAGGGAGTCTGGGATCACCCCAGGGAGGTAGCCTTGAGCTACTAGAAACTACGTTACTGTTTAAGACTTTTAATGTGAGGGATCAGGCTGAGAGTCTGTGGTTTCATAGGCCAAGGTGGAGACCTAGTCAAGAAGAAGCTCAGAGAAGCTTGTCTATCATCTGGTCAAGGAGAAAATCTTTGTCAACTTGCTTGTTTTTTCTTATAGTTTCACCACCTAACCACACAATATCAGGAAATGATCACACATGATTAGGAAATAACCTAATCATGTTATTTCCATTTTCACTGTTTATTTGACTACATACATTATGCATTCTTTGTGCCTGGCATCTTTCAACATTATGTTTGTGAGGTTCATTTGCGTGGTTGTGTGTAGAGCTGGTTTGTTCATTTATGTTGCTGTTGAGTATTCCACTGAATCAATATATTGTGATTGATTTTATCTGTGGACTTGAGTTGTCTCATTTTAGGGCTATTATTGATAATGCTGCTATGAATGTCTTTTGGTGCATGTGTTCTTATTTCTTTCACATATATACCTTAAAGTAGAGGAATTATAGTGTCATAAGGGGAATTACTGTGTCATTGGGCCAGCCTTTGTCTAACTTTAGTGGAAACGTTGTTGGAAAAGCTTAAACTCCCACCAACAATAGATGAGATCTCTACCTGCTCCATACCCATGCCATCCTTCTAATTGTCAGTGTTTGTTTGCTTTTCCCTGATGATGAGTGCGGTTAACATCTTTTCAAATGCTTATTGGCCATTGGATGTTTTATTTTGTAAAGTAACTATCTATTTGTTACATCCATACTTCTGTTGATTGTTTTCTTATCAGTTTATAAGAATTTTTATATAGTTCAATTGTAAGTTCTTTATTGTGGCATATATTGTATGGGAAATGCCTTCGAGAACATTCTTATTCATGTCTTTCAGCATACATAAGGATGCTTTTATATTGGGTAGAATTTTTAAAAGTGAAAATTTTTGGTCTTAGGCTATACATATCTTTAAATTTAATATATAAAAAATGAACTATTTCCCAAAGTAGCTTTAACAATTTAAACTGATACAGCTATCAAGAGAATCCCCCTTGCTGCATATCTTTGCCAATAAACTTGTTATCACAGACTTTTAGGCTTTAACCAGGCTGGTGGGTGCATGGTAGTGTAACTTTGTTGTTTTAATTTGCATTTTCATGATTACTAATGAGATTTAATTCATTTTCACATGATTATTAGATGTTTAAATATGTTCTTTTTTGAAGTATTTGTTCAAATCTCTTGCTCTTTTTATTTTTTCTGTCTTTTTCTTATTGATTCGCAAAAGTTATAAATATATATATTTTTCACAAGCCCCTTGGTTGGTTATATGTATCACGAATAACTTCTACTCTGCTGATTGTTCTCTTAATGTGTGTTTTGTTTTGTTTTGTTTTGATCAAAGTTCTTGTTAATGTTTAACCTCAATTATACTAGTGATTTTCACGGTCTTGTTTAAGAAAACTCCATACTTTAGAGTCAAAAAAATATTCTCCTATATTATTTTCTAGAAGCTTTGCTGTTTTGCCTCACATATTGAGCTCTACACTCAACCTAGAATGGAACTCGATGTGTGAAGTGATCACCCTGTTATGGTTCTGATGTCCCACCTGGCCCTCCTCGCCCCACGTGGGCTCTGACACCCCTCTCCAGGCATCATGACTCTCACCATGGACCTCTATTGTTCTGCCCTGCCTAAAGGCCTCAGGACGGAACTGTTTAGGAAAGCAAGAGAAGGGAAAAGAAGAAAAAAGGAAAAGGAAAGGAAAGGAAGGGGAGGGGAGGAGAAAAGGAAAACTAGAGTCTTACATTTAGTCTTCTTAGTACTTTTGCAATATGGTTTTACTATGACTTTGAAAAATAATATAGTAACTATATTATACCATTTTAACTAATTCCAACCATAAAATTGTTTGATTTTTAAAATATAACCAAGAATTAGACTTAGAGATAAGAGCAGTGAAACACATGATATCATAACAGTAAAGAAATAAGTAAGATTTTTTCAGCAGTAGCCATTTATTATTTTGTTTTTGAGAACCAGAAGGAAATTGTGTTCTCTGAGTTTCAAATGTTCAGCAAATCCAACCATGGTTCAGTAAATCCATCTTAGCTTCTTCAATATTATCTTGAGTTTCTAAAATAAGTGAATCTGAAGAATCACAGATCATTTCTGGTTTGATGTAGCCAACATTGGTGTCATGTGAAAAATTACTGTGACACAATGATAACTCTCAAGAGCACTACCTGGCAGGATCTCCCAGAGATCACAGGCAGAAGGGCTTAGAGACCAAAATAAGATGCATAAAACACACAAAAAGGAGCCAGGACAAGAGGTGGAGATGGAGTAGAATTATACAACCTTTCTCTCTGTGTACTTCTCTGTCTCTCTCTCTCTCACTCACTCTCCCTCTCTCTCCTTCATCAACCTTCCTGGTGGATGACGTGGTTAAATGAGAAGAGTTGAGTTTATGCGAGCAAGCAAGAATACAGAAGGAGCCCAGGATCAATAAAACACATTTGTTTTATGAGAAAGGATCAGGGACACGTATGCCCACCTACAGCTCAGGCACCAATTAGGCTGATTAATACCTGTTAATTTAATCTGCATTTCTCAGGCAGAGTAGAAGTAAACCAGAATTGGAAGGGTGGAGAGGGGGAGAACAATGAGTAGTCAGTTTGGGGATAACATAGCATGATCTGTACCTGAAGAAGGTATTTCCATCCCTTTTTGTTCATAAATAATATTCTTAGGTGTTCTATCCATTTAATCATAGGAAATGTCTTTTAGGTCACCTGCTTAGTTATTACTTAACCTTAACATTTCTTAGGAATTCTGGTTATACATCACAAGCTAATAGTTTATGCATTATGTATACTTAACATATCTCTTCACCCATCTCACTTATTTTTCCTTTCTCTGTAGGAAAGTTAAATATTCTCGAATAATGAAAAAAAAAGGGCCATGTTGAGGATTTTCTCCACAGAACCTTCTTCACACATTATGAATAATGATTTTCCATGGATTTCTTAGTACTACTGTAGTGCAAATTTCTTCCTAGGTTCAATACCATCTTATAGACAACTTCATTACCGACATCAGCCCAACCAAAGGACCTTAGTACTCTCCCAGTAAACACATGGGTTGGAAGATTGTCTCCTGCTTTTCTGGAAAGTAAACTGTGGGGAAGCCCATCTGCTTAGAGCCGCAGCCCAAGTCCAACTCCATCTGACTGAGGCAGAGTACAGAATGTGCCTCACAGGGCAGGCACAGGCAGCAGTCCAGTCCAGGCTTCCGGCAAGGCTGCCAGGAGGCAGAGGGTGGATCCTCCAACCACCAAGAGAAACAGGAAGCTAGTGAAGAACTGAGCATGTGCTGAGCCAGGCGGCAGATCCCTCACCATACCCAAAAGAGGCTCCTGAGACATTGGTACCAATTATTTTATTGATTATTTTCATTGGTCAATTCTGAATGTCCAACCGATTCTATATTCTTGGAATAACACAATCTAGTGGTGATCTAATATTCTTTTTTTATAGACCCTTAGGTTTGTTTTGTTGTTGTTCTGAGTAAGATTTGTGCATCTGCAGTCATGAGTAAAATGGGCTTGTAATTTTTCTTGCAATTTACCACAAAGCCTTGTCAAATTTTTAACAGCTTAATTAATATATAATCGAGGTACTATAAAGTGTACCCAATGTAAGTGTATAGTCATGTGATTTTTAGTAAGTTTATATAGTTGTGAACTGTCACCACAATATAGTTTCTGAACATTTACATTACCCCAAAAAAGTTCCCTTGTGCTTATTTGCATCAATTTTGTTCCCACCCCAGCCCCAGATAATCACTAGGGCGATCTGCTTCCTGTATCTAGAGTCTTAATATTTCTGGAATTTTCATATAAGTATAGACTTCCAATACATGTGGGGTTTTGTGGCTAGCTTTTCCCCTTAACATTCCCATAACATTTTTGAGGTTCAATCATGTTATAACATGTACAGTTTGTTCCTTTTTATGGCTACTGAATAACATTCTACCTCATGCAAACACCACATTTTGTTTATCTATTGACAAACTTATGAATATTTGATTTGGTTCCAGTTTGGTGTTATTACAAATACTTACATACATATCTTTGTGTAGTGATATATTTTTATTTCTCTTCATAGATCCCTAAGAGTGAAGTTATTGCATCATGAGTACAGGTTTAACTATATAAGAGACTGCCAAATCATTTTCCAAAGTGGCTGTGCCATTTTATGTCCCCACTAGCAATATCCGAGGTCTCTAGTTTCTCTACATGCTCTCCAGAACTTGGTAATTTCAATTATTTTGATTATAGTCATTCTAATGAGTGTGAGGTGGTATTTCATTGTGGTTTTGATTCACATTTCCCTAATAACTAATGACATTGAGCATCTTTTCATGTGTTTTTTGGCCATTTGTATATCTTCTTTGGTAAAGTGTTTACTCCACATCATTTGGCTATTTTAAAATTGGGTTATCTTCTTATTTTTAAGTTCTGAGAGTTCATTATATATTTTGGGTGCAAGTCTCTTATCAAGTATATGACTTGCAAATATTTTCTCCCAGTCAGTGGCTTATTTCTTATTTTCTTAAGGATATCTTATGAAGAGCAAAAGTTTTGATGTAAATAAATAAATAAATAAATGTTTAATTTATTAATTCTTTTTTTAAAAATCGTGTTTGTGGTATTTTATCTAAGAAATGTTTACTTAGCTCACAGTTACAAAGATTTCTCTTAGGTTTTCATCAAGAAGTTTTATAACTTTATCTTTCACACTTAGGTCTATGATTCATTTTTTAAATTAAATAGGTTGGGGTAACATTAATTAATAACATAATTTTCATAAAATAGATATTATCTAAAAGACAAGAAATAACAAGTGTTAGTGAGGATGTGGAGAAAATACAACCCCCATACACTGTTGGTGGGAATGTAAACTGGTGTATCCCCTTTTGAAAATGGTATGGATGTGCCTCAAAAAATTAAGAATAGAACTACCATATGACCCAGCAATACCACATCTGGGTATTTACCTGAAAAATATGAAAACACTCATTCGTAAAGATATATAATCCATTTTGAGTTAATTTTTGTATATAGTTCTAAGTTCCTTTTTAAAATACAGGTATCCAATTTTTCCAGTACCATTTGTCGAAATTTGAAAACTTTGTCAAAATCAATTGGCCATAAATGTAAGGGTTTATTTCTGGACATTTTTATTCTATTCCATTAACATATATATCTATCCAATTATGCTAATACCACACTATCTTGATTATAATAAGTTTTCAAATCAGCTACGAAAAGTCCTCGAACTTTGTTTTACTGTTCAAAATTATTTTGGTTCTTCTGTTTTATACATTTTCATATATTTTAGTATTAGCTTGTTAATTGCTTTTAAAAATCCCTTTTGAATTTTGGTAGGGATTGCATTAAATCTATTGCTTAATTTTGGAAAACTGAATGTCTATTTAATTTCTCTCACTATGCTATATCTAGATGTGGATCCACTTGTATTTATAGTTTAAAGTTCATTGGTCTTCTTAGATGTGTTGATTAGTGTTTTCATTGGAATTTGGGAAAGTTTCATTCATTATTTCCTTGAGTATTATTTCTGCCCCTTTGCATCTCTTATCTGATTCTAGGAATCCATATTGGTTTTCCACAGGACTCTGAGGCACTATTCATGTTTCTCTATTTTTTTTCTGTTCTTTAGAGTAGATAATTTTTATTGGTCTATCTTAAAAGTTCACTGATTATTTCTTCTGTCATTTAACATCAGATCTGCTTTTGAACCCCTCTAATGAATTTTTCATCAGTCCCATAGTTTTCATGTTCTTATTGTTTATTTTTATTTATACTTATTGTTTATTTTTATTTATATTTGAATGTTTATCTTTTCAATGATATTTTCTTTGATGAGAAATTGCCATCATACTTTTCTTTCACTTAAAAATGGTTTTCCTTTTGTTCTTTGAACATAGTTACAATAACTATTTTTAGTCTTCACTGTTAGTACCAGCATCTGAACTTTAGCAGAGACAGTTGCTATTGACTGCTTTGTTTACTGGTATAGGTCACACTTTACTGTTTCTTTGCACATCTCATAGTTTTGTTGTTGTTGAAAATTAGATATTTTAGGTAATATAGGGTAGCAAGTCTAGATTCTGGTTCTCTCCTCTGGGATCATTACTGTTGCTCTTTTTATTTGTTTGTTTAGAGTCTCACCTTGATTAATTCTGTATACTTTGTCTCTCCCCACCACCCTCTGTCCCATGTGTAGATAGCTATTAGCATGTCTGCTCAGTTTTTAATGTTTTTGTATTTTGTATGTATTTATGTTTAAGCCTACTTTCCTAAGATTTGACCATGAGTCAGCATAGTTTAATGGTCAGCCAATGATTGGTCAAAAGTTGGGCTTAAATACATTAAACCAATAAGTCTTCTGCTCTTTACCAATCTGTGTGTAGTTTGGGAAACATGTTTAAAGTTCAGACTGTTTAAAAGTCAGGTCCAGCCAGGGCAAGTTTCATGGGTATATGACCAGTGGAGTCACATGGGATCCTTGTTTAAATGGGCTCCATATTTGGTTTAATTCTGTGTCATAGTCATCTTGAAATTCTTCATACTTTTTTAACAAGGAGTCTTCCATTTTCATTTTGCACCAGGCCTTGTAAATTATGTAGCTGGTCCTGGCCCTAGTTTATACTTCTTGTTGGGCCTTTTATTGTCTCCTATAGAAGAGATAAATAAGGTTTTCACCAGTCTCTTCTGACTGCATTAGCAACTTTGAGCATGCATGCAAACTTCCAGGCTATCAAGGATATGCAAGAGCTTATCAAATTCCCTGAATCTTTTAAATTTCTGGCTTGTGTACCTGATATGTTGTTCACTACAACAACAGTCTAGAAGTGATGTTGGGCTTCTCCAATTGTTTGCTGCCAAGTGTACTAAAGTTTTCAAGAATGCCTTTGAGCATGAGTTTTTCTACATTCAGCAACAAATCAGGTCAGCCCCTTCCAGCAGAAACACTGCTGGATTTCTTGACTTGCCCCAACGGAGTGGGGAGGGGAGCATGGAGAATGAGAACAGCTCCAGGCCAAAATACCATGGGCTCCCAGTGTTCTCATCCTAGGTCCAACAGGTTTTCTCAAATAAAATGCTACTCCATTTTTCTATGCCTTTCAGCAATTTCTGGAGTCCATTACTTTTTGATGATTGTGCCCAATTTTATAGTTGCTTTTGCGGAGAGGTTTTGCTGATTTGTTTCATTACACCAGTTTGAAAATCCTATCCTCTCTCTCACCTCCCTTTCCATTCTTCCTTTCAAATTTATATTTTTAAGTTCCAAGATGAATTTTGGTTCTTAATATAGGTTCCATTTATTTGTTTAAATTCTCCATTTTTAATCCAGATTTTCTTCCCCTCCCCCATTTTCTTTTCTTCTGCTCTAGATTTTATTTTTTTCAAAAAAAAAAATCTATCGTGATTATGTTAAGGTCTCTGTTATTTCTGAAACCAGGGTTCTCTGTAGATCTTTCTCATTAGAATGTTATTTTCTTGATTATGAGTCATATTTTCCTGTATCCTTGAAAATCACTTAATTCTTTAATGTATGCCAAATATTGTGTATATAAGAACCATAGCGACTGAGAGCCATGTTATTTTCTCCAGACAAAAATATGCTCTTTTTTTCTGTCAAGAATTTGAGCTGTATTGGTGCTGGGTTTCAGTGTATGTTAGTTTCCATTCTTTCTTGCTTTCAAGTATATTTAAGGTGAGATTGTGTTTATTTCATGGCCCTCCCTCTAGTGGTTATTCTGCCCAAGAACCAGGAGAATGCAGGACTCTTTCTCTGCCTTTCTAGCCAAACTGTAGTCTTAATCACAACCCCAGCACTTGATAAAAGACATGTGATGGAAAACTGGCAGGTAGGAAAACCCATCTTCCGATTCTTCATCCCAGCTCACAAAATCATTAAACATTACAATGACTTTTCTCTCCTTTCAAAGTTCTCTGCCTGAACCTCCACTTGTGCCCAAACTTGGCAAACACTCCTAGGAAAGAACCTAATGATCTCTGCGCACCTACAAAAGGCTCTTTCCTCTCTGGGATTTATTCCTTTAAACTTATTTGTACCAATATCTCTCTGATAGCTTTAAAAACATGTGAAATTTCACTTTATCCCGTTTTTTTCTAGTCATTATGATAGAAGCAATAATCTGCCATGACCGTCTGTATCCTAACTGTGGGAGAACTAAATGTTATCAGTTTAAAAGTATTATTTGTTTTTTTTGTTTGTTTAAATTTAATTTGAACATTTGTTTTGACTTTATAGTGTCAGAGCTATAAGCATCAGGAATTTATGTCTTGTTTAAAGTTTTTGTATTTGTTTCAGTAGCAAATAATTGTAGTCAATGCCTAAAGTATGTGAAAGGTTTTTTTTTTTTTATCCCTTTAAAGAGATTCTTTACTTAAAACCGAAAAGTGTTATGCTACACTAAGCTGTCTCTCTATTTACTACTTAAACCTGTCACAAAAATTATTCCAATGCTGTTTCATAATAACATCAATGCTGGAACGGTGGCAGGTTACTACATCTGACCAAGTGCTGAATTCAGATACCTGAAAAATAAAACCTCCAAGCTCAGACAAAGACATTTCAGTGTATCTCTACAAGATAATTACTGATGAATTTCTGAAATTCAAAGGTGTGATTTAAAAGTGTTTATAGCAGTTGGATGCAAGAAAGAAATTCTAGGAAGCTGACAATTTTCTCTCAGAGGCTGTGCAGGCCTTTAGATGGAGCCTCCATTTAGCTATAAGATATTAGGGTGTCATTACCCAGACACTAGAAACTCCCCATTGCCAACCCCTAGAGGGTACACAAGTGAGTGAAGGAGCGAATTGAGTTCCATGGAACAAACACACTAATTCTTGTACATGTGTAATTAATCTATAAATTCTCACTCATTCACATTCTCAGGCTTTTGCCTTTTCTATTTTAAAGTTGCTTTTTGACATGTATTTTAACAACTTTAACTAGATACGGTTAATTTCAGGATGGCCTTGGGTCCATCCAAGGAAGGCAGTTGCAGAGCTGTTTCCCCTCACCCTCTACCCCCTCCATATCTTTTTAATTTTTACCCAGTTCTCTCATTCCGGCCCCTGCCTTCATCTACACACAGAGATACCCCTTCCTGCACCACCTCAGGATTCTGCAGTGTAGATCACAGTGGTTCACAGCTTTGCCCACTGGTGGCTGAGGACTTATTGGGTCTCCTAATTCAGTTACCATAGGTACATCTGCTTTCAGCCATCTTCCAAAATTTCGTTTCTATCTTCTCTCTTGTTTTTTCATACATTTGTGTTTATACATTTTTTTATATTTCTTTTCTATAGTTTCAGTGGGATTTAAGAAGAAAGTGAAAATAAATGTACACATTCAATCCACATTTTAACCCAGGGGCCTCGAAGAGTGGCAGTTTTTGCACACCTCATAGAATGGGGTTCACTTGTGGCTCTGAGTACATCTTATTCAGTGTCTCTTGAAGGCTCTCCATGGGTAATGCTCTTCAGTGGGGGAACCAGAGCATCAACTCCCCCCCATCCACACACACTTTCTGATCATTATAAAGCTGGAGCCCACTCTAATGGAAACACTCAACCTTTCAATAGGAGAACATTTAGATAAAAGCACTTTAGACAGGCATGGGGTTGACGTCCAAGGTTTGACAATTTTAGCAAAGGCTACAATTTTGTGGTAAACAATAAGCTCTGACACTGATGGGAGTGCTGGTATTGAAAGAAGACAGTTCCCATGCTGTTCTAGAGATTGGATTCAATTCAAACGTAAAAATCCATTTTTATGAAGGATTGGTTTGTGCCTGTTGAGTTATGATTTAATAGTTTTTCCTTCAAGCTTTTTAATAACATAGTCCAGAAATATGGATGGCAAGGCTTTTTTCCTATAATATAATGGGAAAATGCAATATATATGTTATGTATGTATATAATACACACATACATATATATTTATGTCTTTATATAAATACACAAAGTGGCATATATACCTCTAGGACAGCATAACTTAATCAGATAGAGTTTTTATTGCAGGACACAGATACCAGAGCAGTGCAAGGACATCCCTGGGGGAGGGGGGTGTGTATTCTCCCTCAGAGAAAGGTAGAGCAGTGAAAAATGAGTGTCAAGTTGGGGCTCAGCTACTCTCAGAAACCAGCACAGACACTGACTAGTTGTACGACTCTGGGTAAATTATTAGACTTATCTGAAACCTAGTTTCTTCCTATCTAAATAGTGGATGATAATTACCTTGTGAAGTTTTTATCAGGGATGGAACAGTATCTGAAAAGTACTTAAGTACCTGGCTCAATAAACTTGTATAATTAAAGATATTAGTCCCCAGTACATTTGGGGTACCCAGAGGCCAGATGCAGCTGCCAGGGCTTTTACCTGTGCCGGGCCACTCACCAACCATGTCCTGGAGTGGAGACCACCCTGGGCTGCCACCCTCGGGGGTGTTCTAGCCAAAACAGACCCACACTAAGAATGTCCTAAGAAGGACAAGGTCCAGGTCCCGCTTCCTTCCATCACTCCTTCTGCTCTCCGTGGCACTGCTGCTGTGTCCGCAAAGTTAGTTCCAGGAATTCCGAATGCTACCCTGAGTTTTCACCAGGTCTGCCGAGCACTCCCTGCTTCTGTTCTCCCTAGTCACTTTTTCAATATTAGGGAACCATTGTTTGCTATTAGCACTTGCTGGTCTGCTTGGAAGGGCCTCCTCAACTCTTTGAGCAAACCGATTATTCATTTCTCAAAGGCCTAACCATTGGGTCATTCACTCACTCACTCACTCACTCTCTCATTTGTTCAAAAATATTTATTAAGCATCAACTCCATGTCAGATATTGTGTAGACACTGCAGATACATTGGTAAGAGATACATTATTCCCACCTGGTAGAATTTATAGTCTAGCAGAGAAAACAGTAGAAGCCTGGAGTAGGAAAGGAGCTTGCTGTTCAAGAAACTGAATGAGATCACTGTGACCTGAACACCAGAGAGAGGAAGGGAGGGATTGAGAGGTGGGACCTTACACGAAAGTTTGGATGGCTCCTGTAGGACCCAGCGGGAGATGGTAAGGAATTTGGACTTTATTTTAAGTGCAATGGGAAATCACTGGAGGGTTCTAGGCAGAGGAGGAATAGGTTGAAGTGTGCCTTTTAACATCATTCAGACTGCTGCATGGAGAATGGTGATAAAGGCAGCAGAGGAGATATGCCAATCAGCTGGGAGCCTGTGTAGTGGTCCAGGAGAGATGATGGTAGGTTGCATCAAAAGAAGCAATGGTGTGGAGAGAAATAAGTGGACCAATGCTTTGGAGGAAGAGCAAAGGGACTTGCTTGTGAAACAAGAATGGGAGACAAGGAAATGAAATGAATCAAGGATGACTGCAGGTTTTCACCTAAGCCACAGGGAAGGAATCAAGAACTATCCTTTAGTCATACTAATTTGATGTGCCTCTTAGACTTTCTTCTAAGTGGAGATGTGAAGCCAGCAGTCAGCTCTGTGAGCATATATATATATTTGGGTGTCATCTGGTTGTATTTTAAGTCAAGAGCCCAAAGGAGACCATAATCTACCAACCATCATCCTGTTGATGAACATATAGTTTGTTTCTAATTTTTTTAATTATTATGAATAATGCTATGATAAACATCTTTTTATATAAACACTTTTGTATTTCAGATTATTTATTTAGGAAACTTTGCTGCAAAAAGAACTCCTGAGATTTTTCCCTCAGCGTACGGATTTTTTTAAGTTGTAATTTGAAATAATTTTAGACTTTTGGAAAAGTTACAAAAATAGTAAGAGAGTTTCTATACCCTTTCTTCTAGCTTCCTCTAATGTTAATATCTTGCATAACTATGGGACAATTATCAAAATTCAGACATTAGAAGAATACTAGTAACTAAATTATAGACTGTATGCAAATTTCACTTTTTTTCATTTATGCCCTTTTTCTGGGCGAGGATCCAATCCAGTGTTACACATTGTGTTAGTTTGGGGGGGGGGTTTGTTTTGTTTTTTCTGTTTCCTCCAATCTGTGATAGTGTCTCAGTCTTGCATTATCTTTCATGACCCTGAGGCTTTTGAAGAACACTGGTCAGATATTTTGTAGAATGTCCCTAAATGGGAGTTTATCCAATAGTTTCTCATGATTAGATTGAGGTAGTGTTTTTTGGCAAGAAAACCACAGAAGTGATTATGTGCCCTTCTCAATGCATGAGGAGGGGTCATAAGGTTGATAAACCTTATTTTTGGTGATGTTAACCTCAGTTTAGGTGATGTTGGGTTTTTGCCAGGTTTCTACACTATAAAGTTACTATTTTTTCCTTAGTAATTAATAAACATTTGAGCAAAGGGGAGATTCTTTAAGACTATACAAAAATCTTGTTTCTTCTCAAATTATTTGTTCCTTTATTTATCATGGTTAAAAAACATGTGATGTAAAAATTACCATCTTAATCATTTTTAAATGTACAGTTCAGTAGTGCTAAGTGTATTCATATTGTTGTGAAACAGATCTCCAGAACTTTTTGCAAATCTGAAACTCTATGCCATTAAACAACAACTCTCTTTTCCCCTCTCCCCCTACCTCCTGATAACCACCGTTCTGCTCTTTGTTTCTATGAATCTGACTGCTTTAAATACCTCATATTCTCCCACAGTGAGAAACCCTGCAGACATTATCTACAATGTATGTATGTAAGTATGTACGTATGTATGTGTGTATGTGTGTATGTATGTATGTATGTATGTATGTATGTATGTATGTATTCCTTTATTCAGCTCTAGTGTATACATAGTTTCAGAACTGTAAACTCAAACCCCTGTGAGAAACACTTTTACTAACCTGAGCACAGTATTTGTATACAGTTCTTTTTGTCTTTAGCCTCACAGTTTCTAGTCAAAATCCTATGTTCCAAAGTTACTGAGGTTTGTTCTTTTCTTCCCCACTACCTTCAGTGTGATTAATCACGTGCAAAATGGTTAGGTTCATTTGTTGCCATCTGCATTCTGTTTCGTGTGTCTCCACATCCTGGTGTAATTTTAATTATTCATTTATTTTGGGGGGATGTATATGTAAAGCAGTATATGTTTCTGAAACTCGAACCTATAGGAAAGGCATATATATTCAGAGAAGTGTCATCCCTTCTCTTCTCTAATATCGCTTTCCCTTTTCCCTTTTTATGCCCTTTCTCCATCCACAGACAACCAATTAGTTTAGTTTTCTTATTATCCTTTCTGTATTTTTTTGCATAAATGAGCAAAGTATGAATGTTTTTTCAGGCTCTTTTTACATATTGGCAAATTGCTTTCTGGAAAAACTGCTCCAATGAATCCTCCCATGAGGAAGAGATAATAGTTTCTGTTTTACTGTAACCTGAATAACAGTGGATGGTTTATTGTTTAAATTTTTCGTAATTCAATAGGCAAAATTAACTTCTTGTCCTAGTCTGTATTTCTCTGATTTCCTTCGAGGTTTATATATGTTTCCAAAGTTTCTTGGCTGATTGTATTTCCTCCTTTGTGAGCTCTCTGTTCTTGGCCCATTCATCTATTGGAGGCTTATGGGGTGGGGGTGTTAAAAAGAGTTTCATAGGCCTTTTACCCAAGAGTATATTAACTATTTGTCCCCCACCACTGTTTGTACCTTTCCTGAGAGAACTCACAAATCCCCTAAAATGTCCCTAAAATGCTTTCTCTGAAGAGCTAAGATTATTATTTTAACTCAAAATAACTCGAATCTGGTTTTAAAGGGTATGGGCAACAAATGGTCATTGAATCTAATGACCCATTGATAACCAGGCAAGAAACATTAAATTCATTTGAACATACCGAGTTTATGAAGCTTATGAGTTTTGTTTGAACTTGATTTGAGGTATAGTGCTCAGTTACAATTACATACACTCTAAGTCACCTAAAATGTTACTTTGAGAAGAATTTTTTGAGTCTGTGCTTGGTTCAATATAAATATTTAGTTACATATTAATTAGTTCTAACAAGCAAGAAGTTGTATTTGATGTGAACAAGTAATTTTGAGCTTGGCTTCACATAAACTGTTTAGTATCAACTAGAACTTGTTCTAATGCCTCATAAGAAAATGGTTTTTAAAAAATTCTGAGATTGTTTGACATAAATTGCTTAGTTTTGTCTAAACACACTCTAACTCACATTTAAAAAAAAATTAAAAGTGTCATTCCTGCTTGTTTTAAAATAGGCTGCTTAATTTCATTGAGATTTGCTTTATGTCATCTCAGGAAGTTACCTTAGATAGAAACATGTGATTTTGACATAGTTTTCATTTAACCTATTGAGATTTATTTTAAGGGTCTCTAACTTGCATTAAGATGATATTTTCGACATGAATGTATGTTTGAGCTTGTTTGTACATATAAAGTTTACATACCACTTATGAAGCTTCTGAGAAAAATGTGATGCCTGTTTATTTTGCAAGTTTTGATGAGCATGTTTAGACAGTGACAACTATATCATGACTGCCCCCCTGGCCAGCAATGACTGTAAGACACATCTCAATTTCACAGATGCTGAAATGTGAAGAAAAAAATGTGTCACATCCAATTTATGAAGCACAACTATTAGTATTTGGTAATGGAGAATAAAAGGATAAAATGAATCAAAAATTTCTCCTAGATTGCTGGCTTGGACAGTTACACCCATTCTATCACTGTATATTTTTTAACACTATAATAATCATGAATAATATCCCTAAAAATAAAGTTATGAGATTTCCTGGCCACTTCCTAAGGGTAAATTCCTAGAACTTAATAGGTTAAAAATTATATTTTATTTGCTGCTTCAGTTTGCATTTTGCAATGATATCAAACCTGGTTTCATAAGTTCACAAGTCATTTGTATTTCTCTTCTTGCAAATTGCCTGTTAACGTTGTTACTCACCCTTCCCTTCATATGTGCATCTCATTTTCATTGCTTAATAAAAGCAGTTTATATAATAAGAACCTCAATCATAGGTCTGACACGTATTGCAATTATTCTTTCCTTGTTTATATTTTATCAGTACTGGAGTGTTGGATTTTTTAATTTTTCATTACAATACATCTAAAACCATAGCAAAAATTTTAAATAATAAAATGAACACCACCACTTTGCTTTATAAAAATCTTAATATTATTCCATATTTAGTTCAGATTTGTTGTAAAGAAATAAAATTTTGCAAATAAACTTGAGGTCCCCCTGTCCTGTCCGCAATCCCAAACCCTTTCCTACTTCCTCATTTAGTTAACCACTTTCATGAATTTGGTGATTTCATTCCATATATTTGCTATAAGTTTAGATAGCCACAGAGTTTCAATGATACTGTTTTCCATCTTTAAATTTGTATGTATATAATGTGTATTTAGCATATCCCCCTCTGTACCTTGCTCTTTTCATTCAATATTTTTTCCAACATTTCCCAATGCTAGTACATGTGACTCTAGTTCATTCACTATAGTTGCAGTACATTTGACTGTATTAACACACCACAGATGACTTCCATTCTCCAATGAATAGATTGAATACTCATATTGGTTCCCCTTTTTGTATCACCAACAATTTTGCAATGAGTATTAATAAATATGTCTCTTTAAGCCCTATTTGAGATTTCCTTTCCTGAGTGCTAAAGTATAAAAATCTTCTGCTTTATTAGATGCAAATTTGCCTCCCATTATTATATTATTTGGTACTTCCACTATCAGCATAATAGAATTTATTTCTCCATATGCTTACCCACACTGTGTATTTAGTTTTTGCCAATCAGATAGGTGCAAATTGACATTCATCATTGTTTTAATTTGTATTTCCATGATGACTTATGAGGTTGAGAATCTTTTTCCTATGTTTATACATAATTCAGGTTTCTTCTTCTATAATTTATTTGGTCATATTGTTTGTCTATTTTTCTATTGGATTGTCTTTTTTGTATTGGTAAGTAGATGTTCTTTAAATGTTCTATAATAATTATTTGTCTGTTTTGTACATTGTCCTATCCTCTCTCAATGTGTGGTTTGTCTTTTAACCTTTTTTCTATTCTGATTGTGAAGAAGTTTTATATTAACATAGTCTAATTTTCCAATCTTTCTTTATGTTTTGTGTTTTCTTTTAAATAGATCCTCCTTATCAAAAGATTATAAATACATTGTTTTACATTTTCTTTTAAATTTTTTAAAGTTTTGCCTTTGAAATGTAGGGTTTTAGCCTATTTAAAATTTATTTGGTTTACAGATTTCAGTAAGAACATAATATCTTCTGTATTTCTCCAGCAATAGTTTTTTCTCCATTAATTTATGATGCTATCTCTTTAACATATTAAGTTTCATATACTCAAGGGCATGCTCCCAAGATTTCTATGCAGTTTGATCCTGTTCAATACTTTCAGTACATTTCCAAATCAAAGACTATTTTAAATAAAATTCTGGAAAATACCTATGAATTATTTCTTTAAAAAATGATTTTTCCATCATCCCCATCATTTTTTGTCCTGGAACTTCTAGAATTCCTATTAGTTGAATGTTGAGGTATCTCAGCTTGTCTCTTAATTACTCATTTCATATTTGACATCTCTTTGCCTTCCTGTGGTGCACTTTGTGTGAATTTTTAAATTCTATTCTTTAATTAATTAACCCTCCTTTTGTTCCATTTTGTAAAATTGTAGCAGTCATGATTTTTCTTTTCTGTGATTATATTTTTAATTGATCCTTTTATTGTATTGTTTTTTCTAGCTCTACTTATTTTGTAATTTCTTGCTTTTTTAAATGGAAAGCATGTCTTCATTTACCTTCAAGTATCCTAATAATATAAAAAATTAAATAATTTAAAAATTCTTTGTCAGACTGTTGCATAAATTTCATGTGCATAAATTTACATTCTGTTCTGAATATTGATTTCATTATTGTCTTCTATGTGATATATTTTTCTTTTTTGATATTTTGATTTACAGTCTAATTTACCATGGGATTTGTTTTTGATTCTTTTTTTTTTTTCATTCCTCTCTGTGTAGTGGTTTGTAGTTGCCTTCCTCTGGTCCTCCAGGATCTCAATTCAGACCAGGCCTAGTATTGATATTGGGACATATCCAGTTATAAAGCTGGTTCAGAGCGTGGCTACCCTCCTACTCTAGAGGTCAAATATGGGTCACTTTCCTGTCTAAGCCTACAGCTCACCAGGAGCTATAGTCTTAAACAATGTTTTAAAAAGAGTAGTTTTATTAAGATATAACTCACATACTATAAACTTTGTATTTGTAAAGTGTACAACTCAGTAGTTTTTTCATATAGTCACCAAGTTGTGCAACCATTGCCATTAATTCCAGAACATTTTTATTACCCCCAAAAGAAACCCAATAGAGTTCTGATCAAGATGGTGAAGTAGGTAAAAGCATGATTTGCCCCCTCCCAGGACCACATTAAAATTACAACCAAACTATAAAACAAACAACTTGGAGAACTACTTGAAGTCTTGCAGATCATAACACAAACATCTGAAAATTGCCACATAGAAACTGGTAGGAGGGGTGGAGACACTAAGAGGGCTTGTCCTCACCCGGGCATGGCAGTTGAGTACCCAGAGGTAGAGTATACAGAGGCCCCCCTGAATTAAAGAGGGACCCTAACTCCACACAGGAGCTCCCAGGCCAGGATTCTAGTCCCAAGAAGAACAGTTCCCACAAAATCTGACTATAAAAATCAGTGGGGATTCTGATCGTCTGAGCGAGTCAGAAGGAACTTGAAAACCCAGATGAACTCCTTAAAGGGCCTGCACACAGAATCACTTGCTTACAGACACCCTGGACGCTTGCAGAGTCAGCCACTCAGGTGGCACAGGAGACATGCAGGGAGGGTCTGAGTTTTGTGGCATCGGCGCAAGGGCTGGAGGGATAGTCCCCATTGCTCCTTTGTCAGGCACTCCTCCATGGCAATCTATAGACCAGTACTTATGAAGCTGCACTGGCCCAATTGAATCGGCCAGCTCCACCCTGCATCTCTCTGGGACCCTGCCCACCCAACCCACAAATAGTTCATAGTTGCCAAGCAGCAAGTTCCACCCTGCACCTTCCCTGGGCCATGCATTTGTAGGCAGGCAGTAGCCCTCAGTACACACTGTCACATGCAGCCCACACATTATGGGAGAGATTCTTGGGGGAGTGGTGCCAGCCAGAACTGCAATGTCTCTTTAGTCAATCACTGGGGTCTGCTGTCCCATGGCAGAGAGTGGCTGACCTCACAGTGATTTGTGACTTTTGCAGGAGCTCATGGGCTCTGTTCTGGCAGAAATATACATTGTCCTGAGGGAATTGGCTCACTCCACCTTGTGTCTACCTAAGACCCCACACTACCTAACCCACAAATTGCCCATGGCTTGTCTGTTGCCAGGCAGCCAGCCCCACCCTGTGCTTTCCCTGAGCTGCAAATTCCACAGCAAACAACAGCCCTCAGCTTACACAGCCTGCACCTGGCCATTTCACCCCAGAAGAGACGTTTGGTGGTAGGCCACAAGCCCCATCCCAAGCTTTAGTATTTCTTGAACAGATCTCAGGTGTCTGGGGGCCTAAGGCAGGCAGAAGCTGGCCTTGCTGCAATCAGAGACTCTTATAGGATGTCACAGATTCAACACTGTAACAAAACCTGATTATACATTGGTCGGGGGAAATCTGCATGCTATACCCCAGTGATTCTCTGAGTCTTCACCCCACCCAACTCTCATACCATCCAAAGGACCAGTACTTGGTATAACTGACCTTGGCTCACAGCATGGTCTCTCACATTTGCCTCCAGGTCCAGCACAGACAACAACTATTCACAGACCACTTTGCAGCTCTTACCAGGTAACCCTGAGCGATCAAAGTCATCATTGACCTTGGCTTACGTGCAAACCCTTCCCAAGGGGCCCCCAGAACCAACACACCAAGAGGCTGGTGTCAAACCACAACAGAGCAACAGAGACTAGCCCCATAAGCAGAACACCCAAAGGGTGGTCTCAACAAGTACACAAGCCTACTGGGGTGAATCTCACTCTGTGAAGTCAGCCCCTACACAGCAGTCCTCACAGCCAGTCAGCCTGAGAGTCAATCCCAGCCACCGATGTGCTAACAGCAATCAAGGATTAGATATAACAGAAGAACACACATAACTCACACAAAGAAAGTGCCAGAGCCCTGGTGCAGATGATCAGAGAGACTGTACCACTGGGCCACACAGAATACCTACTGCATAAGGCCACCTGGCCAAGGTTGAGAGATGCAACAAATCTTTTTAATATATAGAAATGAACCCAGAGAGGCAATTAAAATGAGAAAGCAAAGAAACATGCCACAAGTGAAGCGAGAAGAGAAAACTCCAGGAAAAAAAAAAAGAAGGCAAGCAACCTACCAGAGACAGAGTTCAAAACACTAGTTATAAGGATACTCAGTGAACTTAGGGGGAGAACAGATGATCTCCGTGAGAACTCCAACAGAGATAGGAAGCACAAAAAAGGACATAGAAACCACAAAAAAGAACTAGTCAGAGTGAAGCATATAATAACTGAAATGAAGAATACACAAAAGGGAATCAACAGTAGATAAAATGAAACAGATCATTGAATAAGTGAGTTGAAAGATGGTAGAAGAAAATACCCAGTCAAAACAGCAAAAGAAAAAAGAATTTTAAAAAACGAGGAAAGTTTAAGAGACATCTGGGACATCAAATGCACCAACATCACATCATAAGGGTACCAGAAGGAGAAGAGAGAGAGTAGGGGATTGGGAACCTATTTGAAGAAATAATTATAGAAAACTTCCTGAATTCAGCAAAGTTCAGGAAGCACAGAGAGTTCCTAATAAGAGGAACCCAAACAGATCCACACCAAGACACATCTTCATTAAAATACCAAGGTTAAAGACAAGAGAAAATCTTAAAGCAGCAAGAGAAAGGCTTACCAGGGTACTCTCATAGGAATTCCAGCTGATTTTGCAACAGAAACTTTGTAGGCCAGTAAGGATTGGCACAAATATTCAAAATGATTAAAACAAGAACCTACAACCAAGAATACTCTACCCAGCGAGGCTAGCCGTTAAAACTGAATGTGAGATTAAGAGTTTCCCAGACAGGGAAAAGCTAAAAGAAATTAACACCAACAAGCCAGAATTACAGGAAATGTTCAGGGACCTCTATAAAAAGAAAAAAGGGAGAAAAACCATAAAAAGAATAATAAAATGACAATAACTATGTACCTATCAATAATCACTTTAAATGGATATGGATTAAATGTTCCAATGAAAAGACATAGGGCAGTTACATGGATAATAAAACAAGCCCCAGACATATGCTCTCTGCAAGAGAGCATATGTCTACAAAAATAAACTTTAAAACAAAGGCTATAATAAGAAACAAAGAAAGGCACTACATAATGATAAAGGGATCAATACAACAAGATGACATACCCCTAGGAAACATATACACACCCTATATAGGAGGAGCACCTACATATAGAAAGCAATTATTGAGTGATTTAAAGGGAGAAGTCAACAGTAACATTCTCACAGTAGGAGACTTTAACATCACCATTGACACCAATGGACAGATCTTCCAAACAGAAAATCAACAAGGAAACAGCAGCCTTAAATAACATACTAGACCAGTAGAATTTAATTGATATTTTCAGAGGTTTCACCCCAACGCAGCAGAATATACATTCTCCTCAGGCGCACATGGAACATTTTCCAGAACAGACCACATATTAAGTCATAAAACAAGACTCAATAAATTTGAGAAGATTGAAATCACTTCAAGCATCTTCTTTGACCTAAATGGCATAAAACTAGATATCAACTACAAGAAAAAAGTAGGAAAATATACAAACACATGGAGGCTGACAACATGTTACCAAACAGTGAGTGGGTTAACAATGAGATCAAGGAAGAAATCAAAAGACACCTGAAGACAAATGAAAATAAAAATATGACTCAAAATCTATGGGATACAGCCAAAACAGTCCTAAGAGGGAAATTCATAGCAATACAGGCCTACTTCAAGAAAAATCTCAATCTAATTTTTTAAAAGAACCAGCAAAAGGACAGCAAAAAAACTTAACATGAATAGAATGAAAGAAATAATAAAGATCAGAGTGGAAATAAACAAAATAGAGTCTAGAAAAACAACACACAAAAAATAGTGAAACAAAGAGCTGGTTCCTTGAAAGGCTAAACAAAATTGATAAACCAAACCAGACCCATCAAGAAAAAGAGAGGAGACCCAAATGAATAAATTAGAAATGAAACAGAAGTGACTGTGGACTCCACAGAAATGCAAAGGGTAGTAAGAAAATATTATGAGCAATTATATGTCAACAAATTAGACAATCTGGAAGAAATGCATACTTTCCTAGAAACATACAATCTCCCAAGAGTCCAGAAGAAACAGAAAATCTGAACCAATCAAGTGCCACCAATAAAATAAAATTAGTAATCAAAAAACAAATCCTAGGCCAGATGGTTTCATAGGCAAATTTTACCAAACTTCAAAGAAGAATTAACAGCTATTCTTCTCAAACTATTCCAAAAAATTCAAAAGAAAGAAGACTCCTTAATTCTTTTTACAAAAACACAAAATGACCCTGATTCTAAAACCAAAGACAGTGCAAAAAAAGAAAACTATAGGCTGATATCCCTGATGAAAATAGATGCAAAAATCCTCAAAATATTAGCAAATTGAATTAAACAATACATTAATTATATCATACACTGTGATCAAGCTGAATATATTCCTGGGATGCAAGTTTGTTTTAATATCCACAAATGAATTAATATGATACACCACATTAACAAATTGAAATATAAAAATTATATGATTCTACCAATAGATGCAGAAAAAGCTTTTGACAAAATCCAACATCCATTTACAATAAAAATTCTCAGCAAAGTGAGAATAGAGTGAACATAACATAATAAAGGCCATATATGACAACCTACAGCTACCATCATACTCAGTGGGGAAGGCTAAAAACATTTTCTTTCAGATCAGGAACAAGCCAAGGATGCCCATTTTCACCATTTCTATTCGACATAGTATTAGAAGTCCTAGCTACAGACAAGAAAAGGAAATAAAAGGCATCCAAAGGAAAAGAAGAAGTAAAACTCATTATTTGCTAATGACATGATACTATATAGAGAGAACCCTAAAGATTTCACAAAAAAAGTTGTTAGAACTGATAAATGAATTCAGGAAAGTAGCAGGATACAAAATTAATATTCAGAAGTCAGTTGCACTTTATACACCAATGATGAACTATCAAGAAGAGAAATTAAGAAAACAATCCCATTTATAATTGCATCAAAAACAATAAAATGCTTAGGAATCAAATGAACTACTGAGGTAAAAGATTTGTTCTCAGAAAATTATGTTATTGATAAAAGAAATTGAAGAAGATACAAGTAAATGGAAGCATATACGGTGCTCATGGGTAGGAAGAATCAACATCGTTAAATTGGCCATACTACCCAAAGCAATCTATAGATTCATTGCAATCCCTATCAAAACACAATGGTATTTTTCAGAGAACTAGAACAAATAATCCTATAATTTATATAGGGAGCCATAAAAGATCTCAAATAGCCACAGCAATCTTAAGAAAGAAGAACAATCATGTGAAGAAGAACAAAGATATCCAACTATATCACAAGGCTATAGTAATCAAAACAGCATGGTAGTGGCCTAAAAACAGACACATCCGTCAATGGAACAGAATAGAGAGCCAGAAGTAAATCCATGCCTATATGGCCATTTAATCTATGACAAAGGAGGCAAGAATATACAAGTGAGTCAAGACAATCTCTTCAACAACTGGTCTTGGGAAAACTGGACAGATATATGCAAAGAAAAAAAAATGAAACTGGACCACCTTCTTATACATTTACAAGAATACACTCAAAATGGATTAAAAACTTAAATGTAAGACTCAAAACCATAAATCTTCTAGAAGAAAACATAGGCAGTAAACTCTCTGATATTGCTATGAGTAATTATTTTCTGACATATCTCATAGGACAAGGGAAACAAAAACAAAAAGAAAAAGAATAAAACAAAATTGGACCGCATCAAAACTAAACAGCTTTGCACAGCAAAACGAAAAGACAACCTACTAAATGGGAGAAGATATTTGTCTATAATACATTTGATAAGGGGTTAATATCCAAAATTTATAAAGAATTCATGCAACTCAACAACAGCAAAACAAAAAATCCAATTAAAAAATAGGCAGAATACCTGAATAGGTATTTCTCCAAAGAGGACATACAGATAGCCAATACACATCTTGCTGCATCCTCACATGGTGGAAAGAGAGAAAGCAAGTTCTCCTGTGTCTTTTCTTACAAGCGCACAAATTTCAACATAAGGGCATCCTCATGATCTCATCTAAACCTAGTCTAAACTAAGGGTGTCATTTCCAAATATTATATTGGGAGTTGATGCTTCAACACATGAATTTGCGGGGGACACTATAGAGTCCATAGTGTTTTGTCCTGGCCCTCCAAAATTCATGTTCTTCTCACATGCAAAATATGTTAGTTTTACCTCAACAGCCCCCAAAGCCTTAACTCATTCCAGCATTAACTCTAAAATCTAAAGTCCAAAAGTCTCACCCAAATATCATCAGATATAGGTGAGATTTAAGTTACTATTCACCCTGAGGAAAATTCCTCTGCAGCTCTGAATCTGTGAAATCAGACAAATCACATGCAAAATACAATGGTGTGACAGGCAGCAGGATAGGCAGTCCCATTCCAAGAGGGAGGTGGGAAGGAAGGAAGGGGTGAGGAGTTCCAGGTAAGTTCAAAATCTAGCAAGACAAATTCCATTACATCTTAAGGCTTAAGAACAATTCTTTTTTGGCTCACTACCCCAACTTCTGGGCCCATGGGAAGTAGCCCCAATTTTATAACCCACCCCCTTGGCTCTAATAGACAGGGGTCCTGCCCTCAAGGCTGTGTCAGTTGAGCATCCCATTTCCAAGGTTCTAGAGAGCTACCCCAAGGAATGTTGGCCCGTTGAAATTGAAGTTATGGCCTCACTCTTTGAAACCAAGGAGGCAACCTTGATGATCACTGAACTCTTGGGGTTGGTCTTCCTTTTTTATGAGGAATAGTGTACATTAATAGCCAAGTATCACTATGGTCCAGTCCTATGGAATTTAAGAAGCCCAACCACCTTCCTTAATTCTGTCCTGATTTTTCTATCCCCTTTAGCTCAAACTGGCAGTGTCTTTGCTAGTATGATACCATCTCTATGCCTGGCTTCCATAGAAATAGCTGATTAGTCCTTGGCTTTCACCCATGATAGCTTTATAAAATGGCTGTTCAGCTACACCATTAGCGTTCTCTTCAGAGCAAATTTTCTTTTCTTTTTCTTTCTTTATCTTTTTGTTTTGTTTTGTTTGTTTGTTTGTTTGTTTGTTTGTTTTTGCAATATAAATAGACTGAGAATTTTCCAAATCTTCAAGTTCTGGTTTCTTTTTACTTAAAAATTTCTTCTTTAATTCATCTCCTTTTGTATTTCACCATAGAGTCAGGAGGAACCAAGGTGCTCCTTCAACACTTTGCTTCAAAAATCTCCTCAGATGAATATCCAACTTCATTATTCATGAAATCTACCTTCCACAAAACACTAGAACACAGTTCAGCCAAGTTGTTTGCCACTTTATAACAAAGGTTATCTTTCCTCCAATTTTCAATAGGACATTACTCATCTCCACCTGAGATCTCGCCAGAATCACTCTTACCATTCATATTTCTAGAATGCACCTCAAAACTATTCTAACTTCTACCAATCATCCAGTTCCAAAACTGCTTCAAAATGTTTAGGTAGTTATTAGAGCAGCACCCCAATTCTTGGACCAAAATCAGTCTTAGCTCAGGCTGCCATAACAAGATACTATAGACTAGATTTCTCACAGTTCTAGAAGCTGGAAGTCTGAAATCAGGGTGTCAGCTTGTTTGGGTTCTGGTGAAAACTTCCTTCCTGTCTTGCAGATTGCCACATTCTTGCCATGACTTCAAATGGGGTGGGAGAGAGATCAATCTGATGTCTATTCTCAGAGGGCACTAATATCATCAGGAAGTCCCACTTTATGACCTCATCTAAATCTAATTATCTCCTGAAGGCCCCATTTTCAGTTACCATCACACTGGGGCTAAGGGCTTCAACACATGAATTGTTGGGCACACAATTCAGATTCAGTTTTTATCACCTATATGAGCATTTCTGAACAAATTTTTGAGTGGATACATATTTTTAATTCTCTTGGGTATGTATCTAGAAGTGGAATTTCTTAGTCATATAGTAATTCCAGTTTTAACTTTTTGAGAAACTGCCAAACTGTTTTTCACAGCATCTGTACCATTTTACATTCCCACAGCAGGGTATGAGGATTCTATTCCTTCCCTATCCCTGTTAACACTTGTTATGATCCATCTTTTTTTTATTATCGCACTCATTCTAGTGGGTGTGAAATGGTATCTCGTTGTTGTTTTGATATGTATGTCTGTAATGACTAATAACGTTGAACACCTTTCCATGTGTTTATTGGCCACTTGAATATCTTCTCTCAGAAAATATCAATTCAAATCTTTTCCTTATTTTTAATTGGATTATTTGTCTTTTTATGTTGAGTTGTAAGAATTCTTTATGTAATCTAGATAAAAGTCCATTATTGGATGTATGATCTGAAAATAATTTCCTTTGACAACATTTTGTAGCATTTTGTTTTCAGTCTCTTTTCATGGCCATGTTCAGTAACGCTCTCCTCAGCTTCTACCTTTAAATAGGGCAGAAATTTTAACTCAGACATCCCACTTTCAGCCTGGTTCTGGGCCCAGGGTCCAGCAAGCCTGTGGTTTCAGCTTGTTTCTGCTGTGTCTGATCCATGAAAATGCTTATCTTTCACCTGAGCCTCGATATTTTAGATTTCCCTTTTGTGTTTCATCCATCATTGCTGAGTTTTCTAGCAGAGCATCATTCAACTGTGAACTCACAGCATCAAAATTGCCCTGGAATACCTCCAACAATATTGTTTATAGTATTTTCCTTTGTGTGTACATTTTTTTAAATTGTGAAGATAGATCTATTGACATTTTTATATGATTTCTCCCCTTGCTTTTATGCTTAGAAAGGTCTCTCCCATCCTGAGCAAAGAAACATGATCTTACAATTTTTTATTATGGTTTCTTTTCTTCCTTATATTTAATGTTCTAGTCCATCTGGAATCTATCTTATCAGTGTACAGGTAGGGATCTCAGGGTAAGGCCTTCTAAAATGTTTACTAATTATCTCAGCATTAATGATTTTAAATACCATTCCAAATATGTTTCAAATTTCATTTGCTACTTTATGTCTATTTCAGAGCCTTTGATTTCAACTCTGTGCCATTATTTTAATTTTTTCATTCTTGGACCTCAAGTGGAAAGCGTATCATTTATGTGTGTGTTTCCTTTAAGTGTAGCATAATATCTATTGTATTATAGTTGTTCAACAAATATTTGATGGAAGAGTTTATAATTGAAGGTTGGAATTGTGGAAGGACACAGAGGGAAAGTGTTGTAAGATGATAAGGCGTTGTTAGAATGGCTGATCATGACATTAAAGAACAAAAACTAGAGTCTGGCATAGTGCATAACACAAAGTAGACACTCAAAAAAAGACTTCATATGTGAAAAGAATTTTGAAGTGGTAAGTTCTTTGTGAATTAACTTCCTCTGACTTTTTCTTCTCCACTATTGTTCCAACCTACCACGAAATTCTCAGCCAGACTGATCCTTCACTTTCAAAATGTACTCTGCCCTGTCTGCCCTCCACCATTCCTCCCCAAAACCCATAGTTCTATGCTGAGTCAGGCAACCAGACAAAAATTGTTGGGACAAATTGAGAAAATGGAAGTTATGATGATAACCTTTGTGAGTCTAGAGTCTCAGACCTTTCTCCCCAATATCTGGCCTATCATTTAAGGTCCATTATAATCTGGCTCTCAAACCACTGTAGAATAAAGGAACATTGACTTAACAACACCATGGGTTTCTGCTTCTAACTGTTTTATTACCTCTGTGACTGTTGAAAAGTTATATAACTTCTCTGAGTCAGTTACATCTGTAAAAACAAAAGAGATAATAAGATCAACTTGGGGGGGGCATTCTCAGAATTAAATGAGATAACTCAGATAAAAGAGTTCTTCAATGAGCCAATGGCTATATTTGCATAATAACCACCTCCACGTGGCCTTCCCTCATTTCCAATATATAATCTCTGCTCCAGACGACACAGATCATCACTGGCCCTCAAGACCAGGGGCTTCTCCTCTCCTCCCTCTTCCTGCAGTTCTATCCAGATTCCACTCATCCTTGAAGACCCAGCTTCAGTCCCACCTTGCTCACAAATACTTAGCTTCCCTTCTGCCCACTTTCATGGACATGTTCAGTAAGCCTTCCCTCAGCTCCTATCCTCAAACAGGGAAGCCATTGTAGCTCAGATGTCTGTCTCACTCTCAGCCTGGTCCTGGACGCAGGGTCCAGAGATGACAAAGAAGCATCTTTTCTTTGAATTTCCCATGCGTCAGCCCACATACTAAGGCTCAATTATTCCCTCCTTGTTCTATGAAAGTTGAACATCTTCAAGAGAACCTTCAACTCTGTGTGTGCAGGAACCAAGTCACATTCTCCGTAGTATACCTTACAGTGCCTAGTGCCAAGCTTGGCCCAAAATAGAAGCTCAGTATTCATTATTAGATGAATAGTAAAGAAAGCATAATGACTATAATTTCACTGGGGAGATATTTTTTTTATACTTGTATGTTGGATTGTGTTAAGTCACTAAAATCACAGTGGTACGTCTTCAATAGTGGTCTTTAATGTCTTCAAATATCTAGTCCTCTAAACTACAGTGGATATAGGAAAGAGACAAAGGGCAGAGTCAGGGTCAGTGTCAGTAGGACACTAGGCAGTGGAACTAGAAATAGAATCATGGAATGTTGACTCTGGAAAGAACAAATTTTACAGGTTGTTTATTTCAACCTCATTGTCTTACAAGAAAGGAAACCAAAGCCTAGACTGGCTAGTTGCTTTTCCAAGGTCAACCCACTGACCAGGCCCCAGGGCACCTCATTCCTCACACGGCATTCTCCTCTATGGTGAGTTCAGCTCATATATTTTTGCAAGTCAAGATTCATATGTAGAGTAGATGTGCTAATAGACAAGGGTAGGAGAGAAGCCTTAAGCACAGTTCAAAATGTTGGGAGACACAAGAACAAATGAAATTCTTATATTGCATTAGCAGCACTGTCCTTCTACTAAACTGACTTGCTTGAAAGCTAGAGAGGCTTCCTGTTTGGGTTTGTATCAAAGTCCAAAACAATGAAGCATGTGGACATCTACACATCCCAATGAAAAGAAAGCCTTTGAGCAGCAAATGATGCAAAAAAAAGTCCTGTATCCCTGCATTATTTGTTTTTCCATTTGTTTTCTCACCCTTCCATTCCTGACTGTGGAGCAGCTGTCTTTCTTCAAGCAGAAGATGACAAAGGAGCCTGTAGTGGTTCAAGAAGAATTCTTGCCCCCTAAAAGTGTGTGGGTTGCAAGGTAATTATTCTGCAGGAGAGTGTGTGTGTTCAAGCAAATTACACCCTTCACTCTCCCCATAATACCGGGCCTGAACAACACCATGCTGATGCATGCTAATAATGCTGTCAGAAGCTTTACCTGTGATTTTCTAAGCAGCAGGTTTTGGGTTGGAAGAGCAAGGGCTGTTTTATCAAATCACAGACCTGTCTTTTCTCACAGACACTCATAAAGAACAAAAAGTCAGCATGCCCAAGAGAGTGAGCAGATGTAGCAGGCTCAGGGAACAGTATGGCAATTGTTGTTGCAAATGTTCAGGGCTATCAACTACAGAAAGGGTGAGGGGCAGAGTCAAGGTCAGGGTCAGCAGGATGCAGGGCAATGCAGTTAGAAGCAGAATCACAGAATTCTGGAAAGTGCAAAACTTTATTGATGATTTATTTCAACTTTATCACTTTATAAGAAAGAATTCTTGATGGTTAATTTTATGTGTTAACTTGACTGGGCTAAAGGATGTCCAGATAGCTGGTCACACATTATTTCTGGGCCTGTTTATAAGGACATTTCTGGAAAAGATTAGCATTTGTATTGGTAAACTGAGTAAAGGAAATCACTTTCACCAATGTGAATGGGCATCTTCAATTCACTGAGGGGCTGAATAGACTAAAAGGCAAAGGAAGGACGAATTTGTTCTTATTGCTTGAGCTGAGTCATCCTTCTACCCTTAGACACCCTTGCTCCTGATTCTTGTGTCTTCAGACTCAAACTGGACTACACCACTGGCTTTCCTGGTTTTCCAGCTTGCAAATGGCAGATTGTGAGACTTCAGCCTTCATAAACACACAAGCCAATTCTTATAATAAATTATATATAATCATTCTGTTTTCTCTGGAGAGCGCTGAATAATATAGAAAACAAGACCTGCAGTAGCTAAGTGTCTTTCCAATGTCAAACCACAGAGCCAGGTACCATGACTCCCCATGCAGTGCTCTTTCCACTACAGTGAGTCCAGTTATTTATGTACTTTCCCAAGTCCAGATTACATATAAAGAATGAAGGCAGAAGGATTTCGGAGCTCTTCTCTACTTTGAGTGGCTGTTGTTAGAATCCTGTCTTTGAAAGGGTCTTCCCAGGGTCTGGGACAAAACATGAGAAGAGCTTGGCAGGTAGGGATGGTATTCCAGAAGTGCAAAGAAGTCTCAGGGAGAAGCTATTGAGTCTACATCCCAGAAGACTTTAGTCTGTCTACATGACACCCAAAGGACGAATTGAGCCATATACTCAACCAGTTTGCTCATCGTTAGTCACACATAGAGTCATTGTAATCTCCACCTGGAATCTCCGGGGAAAGGCAGTCATTTGGATATTGTAGAGATTATGGTTTCTTTGGAATGCCTTATAGGTGGGTTTGACTCCATAGCCAGGTGCCCTGCTACCAAAACCCCACAAAAATCATGTTGTTACTTTTCTGTTCTGAGTCTCAGTATCTCCATTGTAAAGCCAGGTTCATGTGACCCAGTTGGCGGATATTATCTCTAACACTTACTTGTGACCAGGCACAGTGCTTAGCAAAATAGCTCAACAAATGGGGTTTGGTTATTTGCTTACTATTATAATTATTGTTATTATTGGGGTAGGATATTAATCACTTATCAGATATATGGTTTGCAGATAATTTCCCACTTCATAGGTTGCATTTTCAATCTTTTGCAGAAGTTTTTAGTCTTATGCCATCTCACTTGTCTATTTTTGCTTTTGCTGCTCATGCTTTTGGTGTCATATTCCAAAAATTGTTCCCCAGATCAATGTCAAGAAGCTTTTCCCTATGATTTTTTAGTTTTACTGTTTCAGATTTTATGTTTAAGTCTTAAATCCATTTCGAGCTGATGTTTGTAAATGGTGTGAGATAAGGGTCCAATTTCATTCTTCTGAAAGCAAATATCCAGTTTTCCCAGCACGATTGAATGAAAAGACTATTCTCTCCCCACCACGTGCTTTTGGCATCCTTGTTGAGGATCAGTTGACTGTAGATGTGTGGATTTATTTCTGGGCTTCCTTTTTTTCCATTGGTCAATTATGACGTTTTTATGCTACTGCCAAATTGTTTTGATTACCATTTTTTTGTAATCTATTTTGAAATGAGAAAGTGTTATACCTCTAACTTAGTTGTTTTTGTTCAAGATTGCTTTGGCTATTTAAAGTCTTTTGTGCTTCAATATAAATTTGACAATTTATTTTTCTATTTTTGTAAAGAATGCCATTGAGATGTTGATAGGATCACATTGAATTTACAGATCATGTTGAGAATAAGGATATTTTAACAGTACTAATTCTTCAATATATGAACATGGGATGTTATTTCTATTTATCTGTATTTTCTTTACTTTCCTTCATCAATGTAATAGAAGTTCCAGTGTACAAGTCCTTCACCTTCCTAGCTAGGTTCACCCTGTTTTATCTTTTTATTTTACTGTTTATGAGGTTGATTTCTTAATTTCTTTGTTATATAATTAACTTTTCATGTTTAAAAACATGGCTCATTTTGTGTGTTGATTTTGTGTACTACAACTTTACTGAATTCATTTATTAGTTCTAATAGGTTTTTTGTTGTTGTCTATAATGTTTTCTACATATATGATCATCTTGTATGCAAACAGATACTTTACTTCCTCCTTTCTGATTCAGATGGCTTTTATTCTTTTTCTTGAATTGGATCTTGTTAGGACTTACAGTACTATGTTGAATAAAAGTGGTGAGAGTGGCATCCTTGCCTTTTAAAGGATCTTGGAGAGAAAGCATTTAATTTTTCCCCATTAATTATGATATTTGATATGGGCTTTTTATACATGGCTTTATTGTGTTGAGGTAAATGCTTCCTATAACTACTCTGTTGAGGAATTTTAATCATGAGTAGATATTGAGCTTTTTAAAATGCTTTCTCTGCATATGAAATGAAAATGCAATTTTTTTTCATTTTGTTAATGTGGTGTATACATTGATTGATTTACATATGTAGAACCATTCTTGCATCCCAAGAATAAATCCCACTAGGTCATGATGTATAATTCTTTTAACATACTGCACAGTTCTGTTTGTTAGTATTTTACTGAGGATTTTACATCTGTATTCATGAAGGATATTGGTCTACAGTTTTCTTTTCTTGTGTGTCTTTGTCTGACTTGGTTTCAGGGTAATGCTCGCATTATAAAATGAGTTTGGAAGTATTTCTTCTTTTTCCATTTTTTTGAAGCATTTTAGAAAGATAAGTTTTAATTCTACTTTGAATGTTTGATATAATTAACCCATGAAGCCATCTGGTCCTGGGCTTTTCTTTTGGGTAGAAGTATTTTTTTTCCAGCTTTATTGAAATATAATAGTCAATTAGGTGCTCATATTTACATTGTACAATTCAATGAGCTTTTTATCAATTATAGTTGGAATACAATGATATAGTAGTTTCAGTTGTACAACATAGTAATTAGAGATCTATATAACTCACAAAGCAGTCACCCCACTAAATCTAGTACCCCTCTTCCTCCTTATATATTTATTACATTGTTGACTATTTTCCTTATGCTACATTTTATGTCTCCATGACTATTTTGTAACTATCAATTTATACTTCTTAAACCCTTCTGCCTTTTTCATCATCCTCCAACCCACCACTCATCTAGTAGCCCTCAAAATATTCTCTGTATCTATGAGTTTATTTTTGTTTCTGTTGTTGTCATTGTTGTTTATTTTGTTCTTTATATTTCACATGTACATTAATCATGTGGTATTTTTTTTCTCTATCTAACTTCATTCAGCGCAATACCATCTAGATCCATCAAGGCAATATCTTTTTCCATCTCCTTCCTTTTAGTCTCTGTGTGTCTTTAACTCTGAAGTGAGTTTCTTGTAGGCAGCATATGTAGGAGTCTTATTTTCTTATCCATTCAGCTACCTTATATTTTGTTGGAGCACTGATTATTTTTCCATTTGATGTACTTGTTTACAGATATGTAGTTATTACCGATCTTTATTCATGGTTTTGATACATGTTTTTCTTCTTAAAGAAGTTCCTCCAACATTTCCTGTAATACTGGCTTGTGCTAATGAATTCCTTTAGCCTATTTTTGTCTGGGAAGCTCTTTGTCTGTCCTTTGACTCTAAGTGATAGTTTTGCTGGATAAAGTATTCTTGGTTGTAAATTTTTCATCACTTTGAATATTTTCTTCTAATCCTTTCTGTCCTGCAAAGTTTCTTTCGAGAAATCAGCTGCCAGTCTTACGGGTGCTCCCTTGTGGTTAACTAACTGCTTTTCTCTTGCTGCTTTTAAATTCTCTCTTGTATTTAACCTTTAGCATTTTAATTATGATGTGTCTTGGTGTGGGCCTCTTTGGGTTCATCTTTCTTGGGACTCTCTGAGCTTCCTGGGGTTGTATGTCTACTTCCTTTACCACAAGAAGGAAGTTTTCATCATTGTTTCTTCAAAGAGCTTTTCAAACTTCTTGTTCTCCCTCTTCTCCTTCAGATACCCCCATGACAAAGATGGTTTTGCATTTGATTTTGTCCCATAGGCTCCTTAAATTATTATATAGTCTTGGCTTCTTTTTTCTTGCCATTCTGATTGAGTGTCCTTGGCTTGTCCATCCTCTTTATTGGTGATTCAATCCTTTTCTCATCCACTCTGTTAATTTCCTCTAATATACTCATCATCTTAGATGATGTAGTCTTCATTCTGACTGATTCTCTTTTATTTTTATAATTTCTATTTTTATTTTTATGATTTTTATCTCTTTGTTAAAGTCCCCAAGTTTATGTACACTTCCTCTAAGTTCATTGAGCATCTTTATAACCAGTGTTTTGAGTTCTGCATCTGTTAGATTGCTTGACTCCATTATTTCTAGATCAGTTCTGTTCTCTCATATGGTTTCTGCTTCTTTGTCTTCCCATTTTGGCTGCCTTTCTGTGTCTGTTTCTATGTACTAAGCAAAGCTCCTAAGTCTTCCAGAATTTGTTTTGTTCTTTTTCATACTTTTCATGTCTTTGAGAAAATTTTTATTTTGTCCATGTATTGTTTCCTGATATTGTTGAGTTGTCTGTGTTCTCATAGTTTGCTGAGCTTCCTTAAGGCAATTATCTTGAATTCTTTGTCAGGCAATTCATAGCTTTATGTTTCTTTTGGATCAGTTACCAGAGCTCTATTAATTTCCTTTAATGTCGTCATGTTTGCCTAATATTTTCATAAGCCATGTAGCCTACATTGATGTCTGTTCATTTGAAGGAGCAAACCCCTTTTTATATACTAGGTTTGACAGTTAAAGACCTTCTGCTGGAACTGCCTCTGTGGTCACAGTTGAGTGGGGCTGGAGAAAGGTCATGTAGCTGCTACTGGGTCTGTGGGTGGATACATAGCTAGCAGGCCTGTTATCAGGGGTGTGGATGAATGTGGTTCCTGCTGGGTCCCCAAGTGGAAGGAATTACCTTCAGGACCTCAGTCATACACAGAGGGAGCCAAGTCCCAGAGTCATTTCTGGACCCACAGACAAGATGCCTGTTCCCAGGGGTGCAAATGTGTGTGGCTTCAGCTAGATCCCTTAGTGTGGTTCTACCAGGTCCCTGGGTGGTCTCTGAGCAGGTAGACTGACTGAGAGACTGTAGTAGAGCAGGCCTGTAGCCAGTCCCAGGGCTGCATCAGGGTCCACAGTCAGGAATGTGAGCAGTAGGCCTGTTACCAAGGGCAAAGACTGACATCACCAAGTCCCAGGGCAGTCAAGGTTGACTCTGGACCATGGTAGACTGGGGTTGGAGCTGGATCACAGGGCTAATTCAGGATCTGAAGTTTGGACTAAGGTTGGTAAACCTCTTACAAGGGGCATGTATGGGTATAGTTCCTCCCAGGTCCCTTGACATTTGGAGCTAGTTACAGGACCATGGCCAAGAGAGGTTAAGGCCAAGCCCATAGGTAGATAGGACTACTTTCATTCTGCAGCTGAGACCACATTCAACAAGCTTGCCACTGGGATTAGGCATGCTTTCTCAAAGCAGCTCCCTTAGATCTTGGGCTGTGCTAGGGTTTTATAACTTTCTATCTGGTTCCCAAGGCTCCCACAAAGGCACTTGTGTACATGAATGAATGCCATATCATTATTTGTGGGGGAGGGGGATGAGAGTTGGAGACCTCTGATTTTGTTGACATCACCCCACTCGCGTAGCATAATATTTTTCAATTTCATTCATGTTGTGGCATGTATCATACTTTGTTCCTTTTTATGATAAATGGATTACTTTTACTGAGGTTTTTATTAAAATATAGTTAATATACAATATTATATTAGTTTCAGGTGTACACCATAGTTACTCAACATTTTACACCTAAAGAAGTGATCACCTGTATTACTTTAAATGACTGTATATTAATTCATCTTGTAGATGTAACATAATTTAATTAGCTACCTCCATTCATGGATATTTAAATGTATTTTTGCTAACATATTTAATGATTCATTAAATAATTTTTGTGCGCATGTAAAAATATTTTTGTATATTTTAAAGACAATTTTTCTTAAGCATGTGTGCTACTTATTTATTTAATTAATTAGCAACTAATTTGATTAACTTTTTATTAACCAAATTACCCATTTTAACTGGGCATTTCATTCAAATTGCTGAACTGAGAGCCTCATTTTGACACAAAGAAAGCATCCTGGAAAGGTAGAAGTTATAAGGAGAAAGAGAAATGAATCCAGTAGAGATTCTAATATGTCTTTTTTCCTAGCCACAGGGGAAAGTACTTATATTTTCTCAACATAATTACCTTCCTGGTGTTTAATGAATACAACTTTAGTTCATGCTATACAATTTAAATTTGCTGGAATTCAAGACACAGAGGAAGTTTCCTTGCACTTGCTGATCTGGTATATAAAAGTAAAACCATAAATGTCTGGAGATTATTGATTTGGTTGTTTACTTGGGGAAGTCCAGTGGGGTGTCCTTTTAAGCAATTACCTAAAGTGTCTCAATATGTACAGCAAATCTAAAAAGAAGCCTCAGAGAAGGATCCTGGCTGATGGAATCAGAGGCCTGGTAAGGCTCACAGTTTCAGGACCAGATCAGACCAATGTTTTTCAATCTTTGGCAGATATAAATGTTACCTGGGGAGATTATTAAAAATACAGATGTTCGCTTAAATTCACTAAATCTGAATCTATGGCAAGAGGCCTACGCATCTCTATTTTTTAAACTAGTTCCTCAAATAATTCTGATCTACAACAAAGTTTGAGGGCATTAAACTCAACTATTGGAGAACTCTGTATTGTTTAGCCCTGGCGGCAGAAGAGCCTTCCTAAATGGCCCCTCTGCTCACGCTAAAGAATGCTCTAAGAATCTGCTGTACAAGCCCATTCTTGCATTACTGCAGACATGATGTTGAAGCTATTGCTTTGTCCTTTCTAAGATGCTCCACACGAAAAAAAAAATTTAGTGACACTAGTCCAGGAAATTTTAATTTATTCTAAAGAATTTATATAATTTGAGAGAAGAAGATCAAGAACAATGTATTTGTAATAAATTATATTTCTAATTTTATTTTCATAGCCAGGATATTCCCCCCAATTCTAATAGCTATCTTTTTGCCTTATCGAATCATATAAAACTCTTGGGTTTCTTCTTGACATACACCTCTATTATGACTTTATTTTCCTATGCCATAACTTAAAATTGTTGTCTTCTATTTAGCATGTTGTTTATATTCTTGTAAGCTCCCTCAGAGCCTTTGTAGGAGGCATGGTGTGTGAGTGTGAGAGTGTATATGTAAGTTTGTTTGTTTATCTGTTTATCTACCTATTTAAATTTCTCAGGTGCTGACTATCTTGTGCAGTCAGCAGCATCATGGTGTCTTTCTCTATTCCTCAATTTGTTTAGCATTCTTATCAAAGAAGGCAGTAAGGTTGTTATTAAATGGAAGAATGAGGGCATTGATTAAAAACTGCAGGGAGGATGCTGTAATTAAAATGAATATTTCTGAGAGCTTCACAATGAAGCAAGTCTAGATAAAATTTCCTCCAAGGGTCTTTTCCCCTCTCCATCTTTGCCTCACCTCTGTTGTTTAATGACCTTGGATGGTTCAGTGGATCACAGCGTCACTTCATTCTGAAGCCATTTTGCTGAATCCTAGTCTCCAGGCTACAGAGAGTTCTCTTCATCTTGGCCACGTGCCTGACCTTCTTGCAGAAGCAACAAGCCTAAATGCATAGATAGAACAGGATAAATCCCTTTCTAATCCTGGGAAAATAGCTCCTAGTTTACATGCTGGTGACTGTGGCTTAGCACTGTCATATCCAAAAGGCAACAATAAAATGACTGATAGAGAAAGAGATCTGTTCTACTACTCATGCTTTTAATCCACTCTGGAAGAACTGGCTCCCGTAGAGGGCATGTCCGAAACAGTGGCTCACATCTCAAGGCTTCCAGCTAAGGCCCTAGAGGAGTGATTACTAAGCCTGGTACTGTATAGACTGCTAATGACCCTCACACATTGCACACATCACAGGATGTCTATAGAACTTGGTTGTCCACAAAAGTCTTTCAAAAGTCTCCTCTGAGTGTTCTCTGAATTAAATCCCCTGAAACATATCACACTCATACAGAAAAACCTCAAAATAATGACACAGCTATTATTTCTATTTCCTGACCCAGAAACATTGCTTGTGTTGAGCATTTAGCTATGTTCATCTTTACTCTTAGAAATGAATCAACAATCTAACGTTATTTCCTTCCTATTGGTATCTCACCAGCTATAGCAGTCCTTTCTACCATTTTGATAAGTAAACTTTTTTACTTATCAAAGCAAATGGGAGCAGATGAGTTAAGTTGTTCACAGTGCCTACAGCAACAAGCTGTGAACAGAAAAAAAAAAAAAAACAGGAAGGCCACCACTTTAAAGAGACATTATGAATTTACATGGGTCACTTATGGGGTTACACATCATCTCTGTGTTGATTTCTCTCCATGAGGGTAATATTCTATCCATTGTCAGCTAGGCACGGGAGGCTCAAAGGCAGAGCCTAAAGTTACTTACTAGCAGATTATAGATCTAGATCCCCTCCATATGACAAGACTCATATCATGCGGTATTCTTTTTAGTACCTAGCTTGTGGCAGGTGATGAGTTGACTGGCCAGAGAGTAAATCAAAGGTTGGAAAAGATGTCAGTGGGATGGGATATTTAGATCCAAGGTAGCCCATCTACCTCAGGTCCAGCATCCTCTGAAATGAAGAAGTCATCATGTTATTCCTCCATAATCTTTCAGCTCCTTCAGTGTTACCAGATACATATTAAGACTTATCCCTTTAAAATCTTTTTTTGAATGTGTTAATGTGTTTGTTTTGCCTGTAAATGATTTGACTTCATAGAAAATAAAATAAATGAAAAATCTCAGCATCATTCTCATGTTAGAGGCTGCTATCCAGAATTATCTATTTTGGTACCCGCAATTTTTTACTTTCTCTCTTATTTTGGAAAGATGAAAGCTGCAAAGCCATTTATTGCTCCTAAATTAGCCATGTGATAAATCTGAACTATTAATAACCACTTTCCACAGCATTAATGTTTATGTCTTAGAGGGGTCAAGTGGTGATCACCACGGGAGGAGAGTAGCCAAGATAAATATGAGCAACACAGCAGAAATGCAGCCTGAGTTGGCAGCAGCAAAGTGGGAAGAGGAGGACAGATATAACCCACAGGATCCCCAGCCACTGCCAACTTGTAGACACAAGAAGGGTCACCAATGCCCTTCTCCCAAGGAATATGATTCTGATTGCTCTCCACTTTGATGTGAGCCTAGTGGTCATGGCTGATTATATCCTTCATGCACTCCTGGTGCTTTTGGTGCCTTGGACCCAGGCTTTGCTTGTTCCCACCTCTGCTGACCAACCACTGCTGCCCAGGGACTGGCTTCTCTGGACCATGTCCACTTCTGCCACTAAGGACCTAGAGGTTGCTACCTTTGAGACTTAGAGGGCTTTGTCACTTGGTCCTACATCTCAAACATGAAACAGACTTTTGCTTAATTTTATTACCATACAGCAATGCTCTTATTTCTTTTGCAGGTGTTGTTTGGGTCCAAACTAGAATCCCCAGGTGCTGTAAACTCTAGCCTTTTCCACCACACCTTAGATGCTTTCTTCTTGTTGCTATAGCAGGATCTCAGAATGAAGCCCCACTATTCTCTGGTGAGTGACCAGAGCTAAGGTTGAAATGAGCTCTACCTGCAGAGAGAGAAACACGTTCTGGTGTCAAATGGCCTGGGTTCACATTTATGTCTCCCTCAATCCTAAATAAACTTACTCTCTCTGTCTCTCATTGTCTCAGTTTCTCCATCTATAAAATGTGAATTATAATATATATATATACTTCCAAAAGGCCGCTAGGCTGCTGTGGCATTAAGTGAAGGGAATCTATGATCCCTGCTTAGCAAAAAAAAAAAAAAAAAAATGTATTATAACAACAATGACAATAATGAGTCCAAGTTTTCTGGAAAAATGAAATCTTTCCAAAATGTCTGGATTTGAGGAAATCTCCACAGAAGAAATGAGAAAAATTCAGCTTTAGGAAGAGCACTTCTTTGAAGAGAAGCCAGACATCCTAACAAAGATTGAACAATCTAATATGCCCTGGGGACTTCCCAGACTCTCTTAGGTATGAAGTAGCCCCCAGAATAATCTCTTCAGCCTTCTGAAATGCTCAGGATAAAGACATTAACAATTGCCTTCTGGATTGAAATATAAAATACTTGAAACATCAGTCTGGACTGATCAGAGAAGTAGCAATTGAAATACTTGCTGTTTCTGTAATGGACAGTGGTTCATAAAAGACAACATCCTTGTACACTAATCATAAAACATCATTCGGCAACAGAGAGCTGCATTCAATTTGCAATGCCAAAGGTTCTACTCAGGCAGTGAAGGGCTCTCCTTATAAGTTAATAAAATGATAACGGCCAGGAGTCAGGCTTTTTTAGTTTTCTTCAGTAGCTGAGACACTTTCTCTCTGAAAAAGGCTACAAAGTCATTTAAATCCATCCCTTCATTTTAATTCCTAGTTGAAGTGATAATTGTCATTCTTTCTGGTTACCAAGCATCTGAAACGAGTTACTATAGCCCACCTTTAATACAGAAGCTAAAACTGCAAGATACTCCTTTTCCCAGCCTCCCTTGCAGCTAGGCATGGACATATGGCCCAGCTCAGCTGACCATGTGCTCCTTTCTGCCTGAACTCCAAGTCAGAAGTTAGAAATGTGAAGAAGCAGTGGCCACACGGGGTCATTTAACAGCTGATGTGGTAACTGCATTTTGAGTTCCGATTACTGAGTCTCAGGATACAATCTCATGAAGTCCCCAGTAGAAGGGTAGGAAAAGCATCATACAGTGGCAGCCATGTCTACATCAAGCCATTATACACTGCAACCTTGAGCATCCTTCCTGTTTGATCTCCGAGTGTGGTTTTCGGGCCTTTCCAGGACTTTCGTGAGTCCTCATTAGATAGTCAGGGCTCCTTCTCTCATTAGCATAGACTTTCTTCTCTTTACCTGGCTACCTTCTACTCATTCTTTTAGATTGGGTTCAAGCATCACCTCCTCCAAGAAGACTTTCTTGACATATCTCTTTTCTTATAAGACTATTTAGACTTCTTGAAATCAGGGGGAGAAGTCTAATTTATTCTTTTATCACAACTGTTAGACCTATAGATATTCAATAGATACATTTATATTATTTATCTATGGATGCTATAGCACATTACCACAAACTTTGTAGTTTAAAACAACACATATTTTTTTCTTCACCCATTCTGGAGTCCAAAAACCAGAAATTAATTTCACTAGGCCAAAATGACATGTTGGCAGGAACATGTTCTCTCTGAAGGCTCTGAGAGAGAATCCATTCCTGGTCTCTTCCAGCTTTCAGTAGCTGTCAGCATTTCTTGGCTTGTGGCCACATTGCTCCAAGTTCTACCTCTGTAGTCATATTGCATTCTCTTCTTTTGTTTGTAATCTCCCCCTGCCTGCCTCTTATAAGGACACTTGTTATCGCATTTATGGCCACCTGGATAATCCAGGGCAATCTCTCCATCTCGAGATCTTTAACTTACTCACATTTGTGAAGTTTTTGCCATTCACAGGTTCTAGGGATCAGGATATGGACATCTTGGGGGCCATTGTTCAGTCTATGTACATCATAGGTCATGTACTTGGTAAATTTTCATAAAGTAAAGCACTAGCACACCCTACTATGTATGACACTATCCTCGAAGTTGCTCACACAGGGCCGTTTTCTGTATGAAAGTATTTTGTTCCTTCGCAAACTATACCTACTTGAGCTGACTCCACTTTGAGCAACCTGCCTCATAAGTAAATCCACCTTGTGGCCACAAGTCCTCATTAAGTTCACTCAAGCCATGGTGATAGCCCTCGTCCCAGTCCTACTGCTGAATATATGACCTTGAACAAAACTATTAGATGAGTGAAATAGCTTTGCCCTGATATCTGGAGACCAGGCATTCAGTTCAGCCTCTTCCATGTGTGGGACCAGGGGCAAGATAAAAGAACACATACTATATGATTCCATTTATAGGACTCAATAACAGACAACACTGGATTAAATAGTTTAGGAATTCTTAGATAGGTAGTAAAGAAATCTAGGAAATGATGATCACAAAAGGTAGGCTAATGGTTATGTTTGGTGAGGATGAGAAGATAGAGGATTTGGGGGACTGGGAATTTTCTATTTTTGACCTGAGTGGCATATACACAAGCATTTGTTTCATAAGTATTTGCTCAATTTGTACATATATGCTTTGTTTATTTATTTCTATTTAACTTTTTATTTTAGAAATTTTCAAACATTCCAAAAAGTAGAGACAATAGTGTAATAAACACCAGCTTCAACAATTATCCGCTTTTTCCTAATTTTGTTTTACATATGCATACATCCCAACTTTGGGCAACATGGGACATTTTAAAGCTCATTCCAGGTACTGCATTATTTCACCCACAAATGCTTTAGTATGTACAGATACATTTTATGAATATTTATGTATATACATATAAATAATATATGTACATATACAACATATTACTATGAAGACATAATATACAAATATACATATATACATATATATGTGTGATGTATTAAATAAATTTAATCCTAACAAAAATGCTGAAAGTAGAAAGGAGAGAATAGAGCTGGTATTGAAGGCAGAAATCCTACACAGGTAAAAAGAGAGAGAGAGAGTGAGAGAGAGAGAGAGAGAGAGAGAGAGAGAGAGAGAGAGTGTGTGTGTGTGTGTGTGTGTGTGAGAAGGCCACATGTCCATGGCAGAATGTCTGCTTTGGGTTGGAGGAGCAGCTACTCCAGTGGCTTAGCCTGGGGGTCATGGTCTTGGCCCCCAGTGGTGGAGCTGGGCACTTAAATGAGCACAGTTAATTATGAGAACCCAGAAAGCTCTCTACCCCTTGGCATCTCAAGGGGTCTTGTAAGGCTGGATAAATCAAGTGTGAGCTCCATGTCTTTTTTTTCATTCCTGTCTGCCCAGCACTTAGCACAGTAGGTTGCCCAGAGTTAGACCTCAATAATAAAACGATAGGAAAGAGGGTAGCTCTAAAAAACCTCACAGTTTGGAGGAGGCTCAGATATTTTTTTCATGACTTACGGCAAACTGCCTTGCTCTTGGGAAGAGGGAGGAATAGAGACAATCTCATGCTGCTAGTGGGAAAGAAGCATTTGGTTCTCAACAGAAGTGGGTGGGGACACTGAAGCGAACCATCTGCTCCCTTCATGTGGGCCCTAATCTGCCTTGCTACTGGAGAAACTTGGAATCAGATCTGTAGCAAGTCCAAGTCGTGTAAAGTAAGGGTAGAAATACAGGTGAGTAGAGCAGTTCTCAGACTCCAGTCTGTGGTCTAAGTGCTGGTGTTCCCAGGCCTTTTCTACAGGTCTCTGAGCTTCTGAACACCATGTAAACAGGTCAATGGAAAAAGCCAACATAAGATTTCACAAGTTCCCTTTGGTAAAGACCTGCCCATTCTTCAATCTGCTCAATCCTCCTCTTCCAGATGCTCCTCGTGCACAGCAAGCCCTCCATCCTCTCCTCATCCTGCCTCAGTGCCTCTGTTCTGGCTGTTCCCATTGCTAGGAATGCTTTTCCCTCACATTTCCATGTGGCTTGCCCTCTCACATTCTTTAAAGTCCTGTTTAGATGCCTTCTTAGAGAGATCTTTTATAACTATCTATGGAAACAAGATAGCAACCCTGACTCTACCTTAGCTCTTTAGTCTCATGTACTCTGCTTATTTTTCTTCCTAGCCCTTATTGTCTGTCTCCCCACCACACAGAACTCACAGAATGTAAGGCAGGGATTGTGTCTGTTTTCTTATAGTTGTGTTTCCAAGGCCTAGAGCTATACTTAAAATGTAGTGAGGGCTCACTTCCTGTTTATTGAATGAACGAATGACTCACATTTCCTGTTTGGTCTGTGCATGTCACTAAACACTTTCTTATCATTCACATCTTGTTATCCCAGCTGTATACCTAAAGGGCATGAGTAGGGTCTCTTCCTGTTTGAACTGCCTCTTAGTCACCCCATTTGTGAGGGAGGAATTCCTGTCCTAGGACTGCAGAGATGGCCAACACACAACACCCAACACTGTATAGATGAGGTCAATTGCCAATTATCAATCACATATATTCATAGTCTGGGGGAATAAGACATTACACACAATGCAGGGTTGCACTCAGGAACAGGGTGATCAGGAGGGGCTGTGGGGGGCAGGCTTTGTAATGTCAAGAGGATGGGATGACCCCTGGTTCCCACAGGAAGATATGACTAGCTCGTTTGAATAATTCCATGAGCTGGTGGGAACTGAAACCTGCTCTTCAGGGATAAGCAGGAACTGTGTCTAGTCACTTTGATAAGGAGGGTGTTTTAGCTAAGGGACCTTATCTGTGGGAGCAGAGTGAAGAGGAGAACTTGCAGTTAGGCCAGTTGAGGCCCTCCTGGTTTTGCCATATGCCAAGGTGTCACACAGTATTGTGTCTCATACCCCAGTTCCTCTCTAGTATATGTGCTTGAGAAAAGGTCAGTGGTCAGTCTTGGGGGTCCTGGTGTGTCTCTCCACTAAGCCCAACCTTGCCTCTCGCTCCTGCTTTGTCTTGGCATCTCAACTGTGTTATCATTCAGTCAATTCCTGGACATCTAACCCTATCTCTGCAGAGACTAGCTCGGCTTACCTGTATTCCTGGGCTTCCTTCCTGCCTACTTGTGACACAGTCTCCTGGGCATGGTTCTAGCTTCTATTCTCTGATGACTTGTGATTTTCTCCATGACCTGTGGTTAGCTCAGCACTCATTTCCCCTCCTCACCTGCCTGTTGGCAGCGTGACAGCTCCCAACAACCTTCCAGAAGGACTGCTCTCTTGTGAGGAGCTTCAGAGGGTATGTTTCTCTGGAGCTTGTGGAGAAAGTCAGATTGAAGCCTGAAAGCAAAGAAGCACAGAAGCATTTCCTCACCACTATCCTTGTATCTACCCATGTATGTGGCTCAATTGTTTTGCCATCCTTGTGAGTCAAATCCAGAAGGTCCTTGGTTCTGACCAATTAAGGCACTGCTTTGTATAAGCCATAAAAATGCACCTTCCAGATTTCCTACTGGGCCCCAGCCAGCATACTCTGAGATCATCATGGCATTTACATTGAGACTGTGTTTCCCAGGAGACTGAGCACCCCAAGAATATTGAGGCAGGCCCATTCCTGGGAGACTTGGCATTCTGGGGAGGCCTCCCCATCAGCCCTGCCAAAATTGTCTTAGAGCTACACTGCAGCTTCAGATCTTCCTTCCTTCTCCCCTTCATGGGCTCAGATTTGTGTCTGTGCCTCCCCAGCTTGCACTAGCTTCTTTCCTACTCCTCCTCATAGGCGTTGCTCCCTTAATCTGCATGGCTAATCCTTTCTTGGTGTCTGCTTCTCAGAGGACCCCAAATGGCAAGGCTACTATGGTGTGAAAGTCTTAAATGGTCCCAAGGTCCCAGTGGCATGTGAGGAGGGCCTGGGTACCCCAGAGAGTCTGGTTGGGAGTTGACGCCAACTCATAGGGATGGGTCTTTTACCACAATCATTGAAAACAAGGCTTTGGGACTGACAAATGTAAGATTAAACTTCAGCTCCACCCCTTGAGCAGACATGTGATTCTCAGCGAGTATTGTAGCCACACGGAGCTTCAGTTTCCAAAGCTGCAAAATGGGGTTGATATAAGAAATAAGTGTGACAATGTATGTCAAGTATTTGGGGACAGTCGATAGTGAGTGCCTGGAGCAGTGGACAGTCAGTGAATGACAGCTGTGGTTGCTAATACTGCACGTGCTCTTCTCTTTCTAGAGAGAACTCTTCCACAGCCATTTAAGGCTGGCAGAAGGGTCCTCTGGCTGTGGCTACCTTTGTCTAAAATTAGAGCTGCTTTGAGGCCCAAACTTGTCCAGAGAATCAGGCTAGCAGGTCCTCCTCTGTCAGTTCCAAACCCCAGCAAATATGTAGAGACTTCAAAGGGACAAGGACCATTGATATTGCTCAGAGACCTGCTCTGCTCTCAGCAGCCATCAAATCCTGCCAACACCGCTCAGTCAGGTCTTGGACTCTCTCTTAACCTCTCTGGACTTGCTTGAAATTTTTGTCTGTGGAATAGGGAAGACGGGGACAGGGTGAACAAGGGTAGCACACCCACAATCTCTGACTTGCCTTCTAGCTCTGCTGACGTTCTATAAATGGTGCTCAGACACACTCAACACCAGCTACAGCCTCAGCCTGCTCTTGAATTTCAGTGCTGATGCAATGTGAAGGCAGGGTTTTTAGGGCATTTATTCTCTAAACACTTTCGATCTGTGATCATCTTAACACAAGGAGGATTATCAAAGCAGGGAAAACCTAAGCATGTTTAACTTACAGCTTTACAATATATATATATTTTTTTAATCAAAATTTTCTAGAGACAAAGAGGCTGAAATTTAAAAACAGCTGAACAAAACCCTTTTCACAGAGAGGGCTCAATTCCCCGGTGCTTGTCAGGAGCTTCCCCAGGGCCTTAGGGGAGAGAGAAAGCAGAGCTGTGGGATGAGGCAGCCAGCCTGCCCTGGCTATAGAACCCCCCAGGGGAGGCCTAGATACAGAGAGCAGGGCCACTGTCAGACAGGTAATGGCTCCCAAGGTGCTAATTAACAGGGAGAAGCTTGCTGAGTTCAGCTCAGCCTATTCTAGATCCAGCCTGTCCCCTTCCATCCTCCTGGCTTCACGTCCTGCACTGCAGGTTCTCCAGTGCACTGCATCTCCCCAATTCTCACTACTGGTTAAGTGACCGTCCTCATCTCTTTCCTCTTTACCATCCCTATCCCTGGGTGATACTTATCACACTCTAGTCTTGTGGTCCCCTGAATTTCCTCTCTCCAATGGTATAAAGGCATTTCAAAAGTGACCATTGTGAATTGTTCATGTATCCCCAGCAATGAAAAAGGGGACATTGCAAGTGGCTAGTGAAAGCAAGAAAAGAATGAGCCCTTGGGTACACCTGGTTATGGGGGCAATTTGGGTTCAGGAAAGAAGGAGCACCAGAGCCAAGAAGCCCCATGGTGGGCATTCTGAAGGTTTCTCTGACAACACCAGCATAACCACCACAGTGATGTGTCAGCTGTATTTGGGTATAGAAATAACACTTTGTCCCCAGAGATGCTATTAAAACATAAAGAAGGGAAAACAGCATCTAAGGAATAAGTCACCTCAATATATAACATATTCAATATAGCTCTGGCTAGTGACTCCCTCTCTGACAGAGTTTCCCCTGGAGAAGCAGTTTTCCCAGAGGGATCTACTCAACTGGAAAATTGAGTCCAGCAGATCAGCAGGCAGGAGCAGCACCTGGTTTTCCAGCTGGCCTCCCAAGAACAGCTCTGTGTGATCTTGAGCAGGTCACATTCTCTGAGCCTCAGTTTCCCCACTGGTGGGTCCTAACCAGCCTTGAATATTCTAGAGGCTGTGATTCCACCACACACTTCTGCCTTGGGGTGGACTTTAAGCAAGGGCCAAGTTATGTGCTACACTAGCTGTGAGCAGCTCATGGGCAGCAGGGCTGGGCTGGGCACCCTGCCCCACATATAGCATCGCTGAGGAAGGCCTGCAGCAAACAAAGCAAGCTGCCAGCAACCCACTCTTGCAGGAGCCGAGCTCAGAATTCTAGCAGCACATCCTGTTTCCCACCATGGCCTCCTCTCCCCACAGTCCCCAGCCTACCCTTCAGTCTCCAGACGAAAATCTGTCAGAAGCCAGACTGGGGACCATAATTCAGCATTCATTATAAAAGATGGAATCTAAAATTGAACTCCTAAAAACACACAAGATGATTCCCCACTACATTTATGTCTGGCAGTTCTCAAAGTATTGTCAGGGGGTCCTTTGGAATCCCTGAAAACCTTTCAGGATCAAGAACAAAACTACTTTACAGTAGTCCCCCCCTTATCCATGATTTCTTTCTGTGGTTCCAGTTACCTGGGATGAATTAAAATCTAAAAATATTAATGGAAAATTCCAGAAATAAATTGTAAGTTTTATTTAAATTGTAATGCCCTTCTGAGTAGCGTGATGAAATCTCAGGCTGTCCCATCCCATCTAGTCCAGGATGTGCACGCTCCGTACTGTACATGCTCCCTGTGCCTTGGTCACTTAGAGCTGGTGACTGTCACAGTATCACAGTGCTTGTGTTCAAGTAACCCCTATTTTACTTAATACTTGCCCCGAGGTGCAAGAGTAGTGATGCTCTCAATTTGGGTATGTCAAAGAGAAGCCAGAAAGTGCCTCCTTTAAATGAAAAGGTGAAAATTCTTGACTTAATAAGGAAAGAAAAAAATCCTATGATGAGATTGCTAAGATCTACAGTAAGAATGAATCTGCTACCCATGAAATTGTGAAGGAAAAAGAAATTCATGCTAGTTTTGCTGTTACACCTCAAGCAGCAAAAGTTACAACTACAGTGTGTGATAAGTGCTTAGTTAAGATGAAAAAAGCATTAAGTTTGTGGGTAGAAGATATGAACAGAAAATGTGTCCCAGTTGATGGCAGCATGTTGCACCAAGAAAGCACTGAGCCTATATGATGACTTCAGGGTATCTTCTGAAAGGAATGACACCAAGCCATTTACTGCAAGTAAGGGATGGTTACACAGATTCAGAATAGGTCTGGTCTGAGAAATGTAAAAATTACTGGAGAAGCTGAGTCATCCTATGAAGAAGCTGCTGCCACATTTTTGACAGAATTGAAGTTAATTAAGGAGGAGTATATGTATGTATAGCAAAAAACAGTATATGTAGGGTTCAGTTCTGGAGGTCTTGGAAAAACTCCCCTGAGGGTAAGGTGGACTGCACTGTAGTACAATAAGGTCTCACTTAAAGTCGGTTATAGGTTCTCGGAACTGCTGCGAAACAAGTGTACCGAAACTAATTTTACCATAAGCTAGTTGATATAAACAAGAGTTAAGTTCCCACAGCACCTCATCAATGTTAAACAAAACGACATCACTGAACAAAACGCCATTACTCAAGGACCTGCTCTACTACCATGTTATTTGCCTTTTCATTCTCCTTCCCTCACTAATGCACAGTGAAGTATCCAGAGGCTACACGATGTAGGATTAAATGCAGATTCCAAAATTCAGCTATCTTCTTATTAAACCAGATATTAAAGAGATTTGCAAAAATGTAAAACGATGCCTTTCTTCTCACTATTTTTTTTAAAAATCTGGTTTGCTTTTTTTAAAGCACATTATTTATGTTAATGCATGAGTTTATTATTGTTTAAAACAAATGAATGAGTATTTTAAGAATTTCTCAATGTTAGTTTCTAACACAGTAAATATTACTGGATATAACACACAGAAGCAAAAGCTTATAGAGGTCCTCAATAATTATTCAGAGTGCAAAGAGGCCTTAAGACTAAAAACAAACAAAAAAAACAACACTGACTTGAAAACTGCTGTTGAACTCAATGGGAAATTAAGGGATTTGTAGTGCTGCCTCTGTCCCTTGACTTCCTGGACTGGATTTTCCAATTGGGCACCTCCCCCAGACAAAACAGCTTCTCCAGGGAAACTGAGTCAGAAGGGAGGGAATCAGACCTGGGTTCAAATGCCAAACCCACCACCTCCTAATAGTGCAGTCTTGGACAAGTACCTGAAGACCTTCATTTTCTTCATCTTTGAAAGAGAGGTGTCTTAACAAGGTGTTCACAACCATGCCTGGCACTTGTGATATGCTCAGTAAGTGTTGGTCTGTCCCTGCTTCTCCAAGGCAAGGGCGCTTTACCTGGGCATCAGCAGACTGAGGATAACTGCTGAGGGAGAGATGCTTTTCAGTCCTTGCCACTGATATTAAATTTAGCTGCCTCTGCATTTCTAACACCTTGCCAAGGGCTATCAATGCTGCTAGTCCAAGTGTCGCATTTTGAGAACCATGGACATGGGCCTGTATCAGTTTAGATCTTGCAGACGATTGAAAGTGTTTTATCTCCCTTGTATTTAATAAAATCCAGGTCCTGGGAGCTTCTTGGAGTGGAATGGGCTCCTGGGAGTGAGCTTCCAGTAAGAGATGAGAGGGGGCCTCTGGCAATCCAAAAGTAGAATGGATTTGGATTTCCATAAGCAAATGTTTCCTGTATGGTCCTGCCTTGGAAAGCCCATTTTGCCAGTGGTGAGGAAAGTAAGGGGCCCATGTCAATAGGTTATGATCAATATTACTCAGCTCTCTGCAGCCCTGCCTGTTTCACATTGGTCTGCTTCCTGCCCTCTTGAACACCCTCATTTTCTTTCTCCCTTTTTTCATCCTATTTCCCTTTCAACCCAAGAGTTGATGGCTGAAAATTGATGGTTTGGCCCCCGTCTGGAGCTCACAGCAGTGGTCCTAGGATCCCCTGCCCCCTGTAAAACTCTCATAGCCACTGGGGGCTGAGGAGAAAGGCTAGCAGCTGTTAGCTGGCAGATGCCCCCAAGAAGATGCTATTGGGGAGTCTCCCCGCCCCACATGCTTTCTTGTTCCTCCTTAATACTCAATTCTTTTCCCTTTTGTTCCTATAGCCAGCTTTCACTTTTTTAGCAGTTCTAAGATATCCTGAAAAGAACTCTTCCCTTCAAAGCCAGCATCTCATTTTGGGAAGCTGTGGACATAGTGCTGCTACTTTTTCCATAAGCTAATCTCTCCCACAGTTGGGAAGGTTCCCTGAGCATCTCTGCAAATCAGGAGGTAGCAAGGGAAGAGGTGTTTTAGCCATCCTTCTGCAGCAACGAGGAACCCTGTTCCTCCATAGCCTTCCCTCCCGGGCAGTGTGGACATAGATTTCCTCAGTCCTATGGAAACTAGGGCAGGATAGAAAATGGCTTCTGACAGGTTAGAATGCAAGGTCAGCCCCCAGTGTGAGTAATCAATCATTGCTCTACAAGCTTCAGTTTCCTCATAAGTAAGAGTGGAAGAATAATAGCTAAAATGTTGTTGTGAGAATTAGATTAGTTACTATAGCAAAAACACTGTCTAAGGGCTTCCATGCACCCTATGTGAGCCGCCTGCTAGTGCCCCAGCGTCAGCACCCACAGTCCCTCCCCGCTGTCCCTGAAGGCATGGAGCATAATGAAAATTACCTCTCTCTGGGATCAGTAGGCAAGATCTTAGTCTCACCAAGCGCTGAGAAGCTAGTTAGTATGCCAGACTAACAAGTTAATGTGCTTCTTGGTGCTCCTCTGCTCTCTTCAATATGGAGATGAGGCCCACACCAGACAAAGAACCAGGCCTCCTTGGGCAGGGAAAAGTCCCAGGAACCTATCAAGAGCCATTTAGAGGCTGACCCCATTTTCCTAGACGGTTGGTGGCTGGGCCTTAGGGCTGCCTATGTGGGAGGGCTGGCTCTCTCCACACGTGCCCCTCCCTCAATTTCACAGCTTTGCAGCTGCTTCACATTCTTTCCCCAGGCCCAGCTCCCAGGCCCAGCTCCCTGGGCTGGGAGCCCAGAGAAGCCTTGCTGAAGAGACATTTGGACCTTCTTCCTGAAACTGCTGGCTTTGATTTATTTCCCATCCTGGCCAGTATTCTGCTGACCTGATCCTATAACCACATAATTACATTTTTAGCATATGATGAACCACAGTATGCAATGTGTCCTGCTGGAGAGGATTAGAAGAAATTGCAGCTTCAGCACAGGGAAAGGGAAAAAGACGAGAGAGGGCAAGCTGGAGAGGCTGGAACACTGACTTTTTTGCTAAAGGAGATCTCAGATACCTTCTAGGCCTCCCTTTCTTCCATTCGTGAAGAAACCTAGACCTAGAGAGAGAAAGTTACTCAGCTTGCAGGCTCACTCTGCTCAACACAGATCGAAGAGCACCAGGGTCACCCCACATTTAACAGGCCTTGGCAGGAATTGCAGCGCTGGGAGAAGAGGAGATATGTTTTCCCTAGTCAGAGATCCAGCTCAGGGGACAGTACGCAAAATATCCACTCTGAAGGCTTGGGACACACGTGGCTGAGCCGCCCAAGAGCAGGGCCAGTGTCCAAGACCATGTGGAGCCCACACTTGGTCACACTTTAGCAACTGTGGAACCAAGGCCTAAGCCCATGGCAAACCACACACCTGCAGTGTCTAGAGTCAGAGCCTGCAATGCCAAGCACTCTAGTCATTCTGATCTTGGGTGGCCCCACTTGGCAGGCTTGTCTTGCCTCTGACCTTTGCTCCTGGGGTTCTTTCTGCTCGTTGGGTTTTCTCCTACTGGACTCACCTCTAAGACTGCCTTTTGCAAGATTTCTGTCAATATTGGAACCCTGCTGTGTTGGAATCATTTACCTGAATGAGGTGTAGCTCACCCTTCCTGTCTCCTGCTCTGAACTATTTTTAAGCAGTGACTTGATATGATCCATATCTGTATCCCTAGTGCCCAAAAAAAGGCTTGACACCAACAAGATGGTCAAGACATTGTCAATTTGAAGTATGCATGTGAGACCTAGGGCTGTGGGAAGCTGTCTGAACATTCTTGAGCTGGGAAAGTGGAGAACCCAGGTGCCTTGCTGAGGTGTTCAAGAATACAGCGAGGGCTACAAGGGGAAGCAGATTCTGCCAGGGATCTAGGGGTAAGGAATTCTATACCTGGAGACCCAGAGGCTGAGACTGGCAGCCAGGCAAGGCCAACAGATGGACGGAAGCCCATAGACAGAAACTCTAGGTAAGAAAGAAGGCAGACCATCTGAGCAGAGGGCAGGGCATGGCGCCTGTGAAAGCTAGCTTTCCCCTGCTTTGGTCCTTCAGTTCTAGACATTCAAGTATGCTTCCTCCTGGCCAGAGGACTCTGCTGTATCCATTCCCCATCTGTACCCGGGCCATGCCCAAATCTTTCTATTTTTCCCACTTGTGGAGTTTTGAGTGGTGCTGGAGAGAGCCATGTGGCTGCTCTGACAGTTGCCCTACTTGGCTTCTCTGCACTCTTGTTGGCTCCGTGCTCACTTTCTCAAAGCTTCCGTCCAAATGTTCCCACTTCCTGGAGGCCCCCAAAACACACCAGGCCCAACTACTTTCAGCCAATTACCTCATCTGCTTCAGGGGAATTGGAACCACAGAGTAAACTCTTTTTAATTTCATGTCTTCTGCATCAGTTTTTCTGTTGTTCCACCCATCCCACCCTCCTTTTCTCTCAGCTCCCAGCAAGAGCATTCCTCCCCTCTGCTTTCATCCGACCTCTTTCTTCCTCTTAATCCCCTCATGCTTTCCTAATTGTTCCCTGGTTTCATTCATCCTTAACTCATAATTCATCAACACGTGTGGTCCTCAAGCTGCTGCCTTGTATTTCTCCTTCTGGTCACCACTGTGCTTTGTAGAAGAGTTAGTCCAAACACTTCCACTCCCGCATTTCATTCCTCAACACTCACATTCATAGTTTCAACCCAGAATTCAACTGAAAATATGCACCCAGAAAGATAGTCCCAATATGTTTTGAATTGAAAAAATGCAGATGACAAAACAGAATGCATACTACAAAATTCCATTTTTTGGAAAAATATGTGTGTGTGTGTGTGTGTGTGTGTGTGTGTGGTATATAGATATATTTTCCTAGAGAAACATCGTATAATAACAGTAATTATCTCTAAGTAATGCAGTTGACGTTGGTATTTTATTATTTTTATTTGTTTTCAGATTTTTCTCAATGAACATGAATTATTTGTGGAAAAAAAATACAAACTTAAAGGGGAAAAGGCAACTAACTGCTTTCCAAATGTTCGATAATAACCTTAAAAATCAAAGGCTTACATCACTCCTTATACTACATGGAGCAGACATATCAAAGATTTAGAAGTAGAATATGAAACAATAAAAGAATTAAAAGAAAATATGGGAAGATTTCTTCTAATAATCTTGGAGTAGGCAAGACTTTTTTGAGCAACTCACACACACAAAAAAACCCAGAAGCCATAGAAGAAAATATTAATAAATTTAATAACAGGACATACAATAGACAAACTCAAAAGACAGGGAACAGAGGGGGAAATTTTCATATGTGAGAATGGTTAGTTTCCTTAAATCATGAACAGAAGAGTATGCAGGCAAAGTATCTGAAAAAAAATGCTTCACAAATAATGATATATGATTAACTTAGAAATACATGAAAATCAATGCAAAACTTCTAAAGAAAAGACATCATTTTCTATCAATTTGGCAAAAGATAAAAGTATTGACCATATTCAATATAAGTAAGACTTTGCAAAACTAAGATTTACTGCACACACTGTGACAGGAGTATAAATTGGCAATGCCTTTTAGAGATCAGTGTGGTGATATCTCTTCAAATTCAAAGTTCACATGCCCTAGGAGCTATCTCAGTCACTCTTGAGTATTTATTCTAGATAGCTACTTTCAGAGAACAAGCCTTTGGTTTTCTGTTTTCTATTGTGTTCTTGTTTTTAATTTGATTCATATGTGCTCTAATTTTTATATTTCCTTCCTGCTTCTGGCTTTAGGTTTAATTTTATTTTCTTTCATTGGGTTCCTGTTTTAGTCCGTGGAGACTACTGTAACAAAAATACCATAGACTGAGTGGCTTGGACAATGACAAGTTATTTCTCACAGTAATGGAGACTGGGAAGTCCAAGATCAAGGTGCTAGCAGATTCACCGTCTGGTGAGGGCTCATTTCCTTCTGTGTCCTCACATGGTGAAAGGGGCATGAAAGCTCTGTGAGGTCTCTTTAATAAAGGGACTAGCCCCACTCATAAAGGCTCTGCTTTCATGATCTTATCACCTCTTGAAGTTGCCACCTACTAATAACATCACATTAGGGGTTAGATTTCAACATAAGAATTTTGGAGCAAAACATTTAGTCTATAGCAGTTCCTAAGGTGGAAATTTAGGTAATTTATTTGTTATTTTTTAAAATATAAGCATTCAGTGCTATTCATTTCCCTCTAGGTACTGTTATGGCTGCGTACCACAAATTTTGATATGTTGTATTCTCATTTTCTTCAAAATGCTGTTTAATCTTTCTTTAGACTTTCTCTTTGCCTCATGAGTTATTTAGAAGAAGTATGTTGTTCAATTTCAAATATTTGGACTTTTCCCAATATCTTTCTATTATTAATTTCCAGTTTAATTTTGATATGATCCAAGAATCCATATTGTATGATTTCTATTTTTTTGTTATTATGCCCAGAGTATGGTTTATCTTGATGAATGTTTTATGTGCACTTGAGATGAACATGTATTCTGCTGTTGTTGAATAAAGTATTTATGAATGTCCATTAGGTCAAGTTGTTTGACAGTGTTTTTCAGGTCATCTCTTTTCTGCCTTCTTGTTTCATCAGTTTTGGAGAGAGGAGTGTTGAGATCTTCAACTATAATTGTATATTTGCTACTTCTCCTTTAGGTATATCAATTTTTGCTTTATGTATTTTGTATCTCCTGTTAGGTTTATATAGTTAAGAACATTATATCTTCTTGAAGAATTGATCTCTTTGTTATTATGTAATATTATTCTTTATCCTTGATAATCTTCTTTATTCTAAAGTCTGCTTTATCCAAAATTAATGTGACTTTTTTTGGTTAATATTTTCATGGTATATTTTTCTTCATAATTTTTTCTTTTAACCTATTCATGTATTTATATTGAAAGTGCATTTATTGTAGAAAGAATATAATTGAGGCTTGATTTTTTTAAAATCCAGTCTGAAGATGTCTCCCTTTTAACTGGTGTGTTTAATCTATTCGCATTTAAAATACATTATATTTATATAAATATATATATGCATAATCACACACACATATAAACACACACACATATTGCTAACTGTTTTTCTTTTGTAACGTTTGTTCTTCCTCGTTTTTTGTAGTCTTTGGCTTTAATTGAGAATTTTTATGATTTCCTTTTATCTCCTCTATTAACTTAGTATCTTTACTTCTTTTTAACTTTTTTAGTGACTTCCCTAAGGTTTATAATATACATTTTTGAATAATCTTAGTCCATCTTTTATCCTAATATTAATCACATTATGTGTAGAAAAGGACCTCATAACAGAATACTCCTTGTTCCTTTCTCCCATCCTTGTGGTCATACATTTACATTTACATATGATATAAACACCAATGCATCATTACTGTAATTGCTTTATATGATTGGTTATTTTAGAGCACTTAAAAATAAGAAAAATATTATATTTTACCATTATTTAGTTAATTTCTAATACTCTTCATTTCTTTGTGTATATCTCAACTTCTCGTCTTTATAATGTTTCTCCTGCTTGAAGAACCTTTTCTAATATTTTTCATATAGTGGTCTCCCATCAATAACTTCCCTCAATTTTTTGTTTAAGAAGGTCTCCATTTCTCCTTCACTTTTGAGGCATATTTTTATTGAATATAGAATTCTAGGTTGACGAGTTTTTCGTTTGGTGCTTTAAAAGTGTGACTTGATTTCTTCTTGCTTGCATGGTTTCTGATAAGAAATCTGCCGCATATTTATCCTTGTTTCTCTATAGGTAAGATTGTTTTCCCTCTGTAGCTGATTTGAAGAATTTTCTTTGTTTTTAGTTTTCTGCCCCTTGAGCTTTCCTATCTGTAATATTCCTATTGTGTACATTGTTATTATTGGATGCTTGCTAACAGGGGGTGGAGGGTAAGGATTGATCTCTTATTTTCTGATGAAGGCTTTGGAGTATGCAGTGGGTCTGCATCATGGAAAGTAACCTTCAACGTTGTTTCTGTACCATATGATATCACTTACATGTGTAATCTAAGGAAAAAAAGGAACAAACTAAACAAAAACAGACTCACATACAGAGGACAATCTAGTGATTGCTGGAGAGAGAACAGTTAGGGAGCTGAGTGAAAAAGTTGAAGAGATGAATAAGTGTGAATTAGTAGTTATAAAATAGTCACAGGGATGTAGAGTACAGCATGGGGAATACACTCAAAAGTATTTAGTAGTGTGTAGAGCCAGATGGGTAAGTAATTGAAGGGATCACTTCATAAACTACATAAATGTCTAATCAGTGTACTGTATATCTGAAATGAATATAAAATAATTTTTTAAATAATAAAAGGACATAGTATAGTGCTCTAGGGGGAAAAAATGTCTGTCTCTTCTGCAAGGGTAGAGTTTTTATTCCTCTACCCTATTTCTTTCCCCGGCAGCAGGGAATAGCCCTCAGTATTTTCAGTGTCCTTGAGGAGAGCTGCCCTGCAGACTAAGACTTTTTTCCCCTAGGTGAGACTTGGAGGCTGGAGCTGGGTGAAGTGGTCTCTGGAAATATACCTACTCCTTCAGATTAAACCCTTTGTTCTGTAAGGAAGTAAAGGTCTATGAGATTTCAGCAGTGGCTGCCATTCTCCTCCCCCAGTCGATGTCTCTGGATTTTCTTACCATTCCTGTGAGACCTTGGCAGGTTTCCTGAAGGAAAAGCCAGGAAAAGGGTAAGAACCATCTTTCTCATGAGTACAATGCCCAGGAGCTCTACATTCTCATACTGGTTCACACTGACCTCCAGAAAGTTATTAAAATTTCTAGTTCAATGTTTCTTCCATCTGACATGATATCCAATGGCTTCTATCTCCGGATAAACAAATATCCATATTTTATGTTTCCCTGAAGGCGCCTGTTTCTCTTCAGGATGGTGGTTTGCCCTGGGACCTCAGTTCTCTAATGGATTTACAAAAAGTCATTACTGTGATGCTTGTCCAGCTTTTTTCTTGTTGTAATGATTTGGGGGAAGAGGTTCATCTTTTTTGTTTTTCTGTATTTCCTAAGGATACATGTTCAAATGTAAAATAAATATATATGGAAATTTGTTTATTATTATTTATACTAGAAAGATTGAAAATAAGCCAGATATCCCTTCAAAAGAAAGCATAAGCAAATAATGATATAGCCAGACACTGGAATGTTATGCAGCATATCTTAGGAATGAAATATACAGTATTTCTAAAGGATAAATTGGAATATTATGCAGCAGTTAAAAGGAATGTGCTGATGCAGAAAGCTATTCTTGTTGAGTAACATTTTTTACAGTTTAAATTTATTTTTTACCATGTAATCAACTTTAGAGCTGTTCAAAAATACTTCTGGGTCCATGAAACCCTTCAGGATCCATGGTAGGAATACGCATACCCATGAAATTTGTTCATGGGCCTTGCTTTAGCCAATAAACATTAGTGAGAGAATTTCACTAGGTTTCATCCACTACTCACCTCCTTGACTGGGTACCCTTGTGTAGGGCCCAATCTGCCCAACCATACTCAGCAGCCCTGCTGAGATGGAGTCAGTCTGTGGGTACATGCACCCCAGAGATCATGTGACCATGAGTTTAGGGCCATTTTGACACCCTGAATGCTAGAGAGCAAGCAAAAAGAATAGAAGAAATGTACAGGAGAGAGACTAAAGAAAGACAAAGACACAGCAGGGCAGAGAGATAAGTTAATGGATGATGAAAGAGTGTAAAAGATACCCAGATGGATACTTCTTCCTGGTTCCCAGTTTAAGTCTCTTAATGACCCAGCTATAAAGTGGGCTTTGTGAGAAATCACAATATCTTAAAGTAAATCCCCATTCATGTAATCTAGCCTGACTAGGTTTCTGCTCTTGCAATCAAATTACCTCTAAGACACACGTCATTAAAGATTTCTCCCTATTTTGTATAACTCTCCCAGGATGGTCTTCTCCAGACAATCCTGTTCCCCAGGTGCCTCCAACATGGGCAGCCTCAGTATCTCCATAGCACTCCTGCTGCAAAACTCCTTGTTCTCCACAGCACCCTGCCCTATACATTCTTCATGGCCCAACTCTTTCTCAGCCCTGGATTTATTTCTCTCTTTTGTCAGATTCTGCTTTGCATTACAGTTAATGGGTTATTTTATTTCTGAAGCTAAATTTTAAGCGACTTTACGGTAATAAGTGTATCTTAGTGATCTCCAGAGAGCTTAAATGTTTCCTAGACGTTTAAATTATTTAGGACTATTCTTATTAGGTTCTACAACCCTATAAAACAGGGAAAGAGAGAAAGAAGTTACAATGAGCCCTTAAAACAAAGGCTTGTTCTGTTTTCTCTTTCACTGAGAACTCAAATAATTCCCCAAATAAAAAATGACAAATACTGATATTGTTTACTTCATGCCAGGTATTATTTTAAGGGTTTTTGTATTTTTAATGCAAGTAATCATAATAATTTTCTATAAGATAATTAATATTATTCTCAATTTTTTGGTGAATTAACTTGCTCAAGAACACATAACTAAAAAACTAAAATTTTTACCCAGATGATCTGCTCTCAAGTTACATGCCTTCAATCACCTGGCCATTAAGAAGGGCCTGAGTGAGAGGAGAGGTGAAGCCTAGCATGCCCACTCTCTTGACCTACCAAGAGGACATCAGAAGCAAAGGCTGTGCTCTCGTCTGCAGTGCAATGGAAAAAAGAAAGGAGAATTCTACCTGTAAATCAGGAACCTCTGAAGGCATAAAGAGACTCATGACATGTCCATGAAAAGCTTCACACACACACACACACACACACACACACACGTGCGTGAGTGTGTATCTATGCATTTTGTGCATTTTGATGGAGGGACAGCCAATGGCATTCACTAGAATCTCAAAGGCATCTGCGATCTTTTAAAAGATTCAAAACCACAGTTAAAAATAGACTGAGTGAAGAAAGAGTAAGGGGAAGAGGAATGGCAGAGAGGATGTGGGAAGAGCGAAGAGGCTAGAGAGGGAGGAAGAAATGAATGAGAACAGCAGTCTGTGGAAGAAGCACTGGAGCTCTGGCCTTGTTTCTAAAGTAGGCCAAGAACTAAGTACCCATTTACTGTTAGCACCCAGGAAAAAGGGTGGTGTGTGTGTGTGTGCACGTGCATTTTGGTGAGATAATGAGTCCTAAGAGAACAAATGAGACCATGACCCAAATACTGCTCTGTTTGACCAACTTTCCCTTTGAAGGCAGAATGGCAGGTAAGGGTCTTTACGTAGGTGCTGAATTAGTCCTGAAGTGCCTTCATCTGTAGAGACTGGCCTTGCCGGGCACTGGCACTAGTCAGTGGTTCATGTGCATGGTTAGCACTCCACCCACCCATTCTCCCACTCACTCATACACTATCATTCTTCAGTTAACCAGTCAGCTTAGAACAATGACATCAGATTTGTGATGTTCATATGAGTTATTTCTTGCCCTCTTTAAGGTATCTCCTTGGGACATTGCTCTTTGGGACATTGCTTTGAATCATTCCAGTGATGCTATCATCTTACTACAAAGATTAGTAGAACAGTGGTTGAGAGTCTGAGCTCAGAAATTTAGATTTAAACTCTGCCACTTGCTCTAGGATATAACCCTTGTTTTTCTCATCTACAAAATTGGGATTGAAATAGTTCCAAATGTATGGGGTCATCCTGTTTTAAGTACACTCAAGTGTATAAAGTGCTTGGGACAGTGTCTGACATAGGGTATGACTTGAGGAACTAGCTGTTGTCAGTGTGCAAAGCATCTAGGAACTCTTCCCCAAGAAGAGTCCTTGCAGTCAACTACTCAGCCACACTCTTTAACCATCAGAGAGATTTCCCAGTCTGATCACTCACTGATTCACCAACCTGGCCCTAGGCTTTGGATGAAGATAAATCCCAGTTGAGACAGAAATAAAAGAGATTGCAGAATCGGGGCAATTCTGAAAGAGGAGAGTTAACTGTCTGAGCAATGCAGAATTATGTGATAAAGAGTTCAGTCTCCAAAGAGGACTGCTTTGTGCTTTGGGTTTTTTACAGCACTTTTTGTCACTATAAAGACAAAATAAGAATGTTGTGGAAAACTTGAGAAGTACTAGAAAGTTTTAAATTAATCTCTTTTGTAATCCCTTCATAAAAATTCCATTCCTATTATCATTTTGTTGTATTTCTTCCCAGCTTTTTTATATTAAAAAGTCATTATTATACTACATGTATATATTGGGGCCTGGTTTTTTGATTGAATACTATAATATTAGCATTTTATTACATGACTATGAACTTTTTGCTAACTTCCTGATAAAGACAGTAGAGTCAAGGGGGTTTGATGACACTTCTACTTCCCCAAGCTAACAAATGAACCAAAGAGAGTAGAAATGATTGAAATGGGAAAAACAGCCCCCAAATTCCCCAGGAGCAAGAGGCAACATGAATTCCTAGATTATACTTTGAAAAGTGGTAGCTGGTGGAAGATTTTGATGAACATGTCTCAGTGTGGCTTCTAACCCAGGATGTGAGTTGTGGGTCAACAAAGCCTGGGTAATTCCATAACATTCCCTAAATGAATGAGCAGTGACCCCAGTGGCTAAAGAAACTACCCTAGGGAGAGTCATGGAAATACTATAGGCCTGAAGAGTAGGAGTACCTGACTGCTGCTGCTGGGAATAGAGGTGGCCAGAGAGGCCACAAGAACTTTCTTTATGGCCTCTCTAGTTTAGAGTTTTAATTACTAGCAATCAATTACCTATCACCTGCCCTCCAACACCCTACATTAAGCAGGGATCCTCAGAATTAGAGATCAAAGAAAAATAATGATGTAAGTTCCTTTTAGGGAAAGAGAAGACACGGAGACTTTGAAGAAAGTGAAATAGGAAAACATAGACAGTATCTGGAACGAAGTATGGAATTAGATAGAGGATTAAGGCAGCCTTTCAAAGGAAATGAAATTTGAGTTAGTCCTGAGGGCTTCTGTCAAGCAAGGATCTTCACTTTTGGTCATCCAATCTGACTGTGCATTGAAGTCACTCAGGAGCTTTAAAACAAATAAACACAATAGCAAACACCACCAACAGCACTTTGGCTCCACCCCAAACTTTGGGTTGAGGCCCAAGCCCTAGCAATTTTTAAAACTCTCCAGGTAATTCTAAAGTACAAAGGGTTGAGAACCATTGGTTGTGATGCACATCTTTGCATGCAGAACAATTTTATATTTCAGCTTATTCAATTTGGTTCCTAGGAAAAGAATGACTTCAAATTATATGAACAATTTTTAGGTTTCATGATATAAATTGTCAAAATATTTGAAAAAATGAATGCAACAATTTCCCTTTCAAGGGAACTTCTTTGAGAGCAGGTAATTCTCTTTTGAATGTGCATGTTCACTCCTTTTTCTCAAACCTTTCCTGGCATTGGTCACAGAAGCCCCCTGCCCACCATGTACTCCTTTTAGTCTTTTGGGGTTTCTTTTCCCCTTTTTCCTTTCTTCCCCTTCTCTTTATTCTTTCTCTTTTTACTCTTTTAATTATTCTTAACAGAATCTTCCTATATCTTTTCCTAGCTAGTAGGATCCAGTTACAGGACTCGTCACAGGTTCTGCATAGACACCCCCTCACTCCCATGTACTACACGAAGTCTTGGTTGGATTATGAAACATAAAGGAATTGAAGCTCCATTCCTCTGTCAGGTTGTGGGCATAAAAACCAAGTATCTAATCATAGGTTTAGATGTAAGTTGAAGATGAAATCAGTACATACTCAGAAGTAGTGCACACAAAACACTTGCACACTTGACAGCATGGTTCCTTTCATGGTGGGGATTTGTAAGCACATGCATAGACACAGCCTCCTTCCTCTGCCTTTTCTCCAACCCTCTATATGCCCCTTCCACTTACACAGCCAAAGCTTTGGGGGAAACTTTTGCTTAAGGCACTCTAAGAAACTGACATCAGAGTTTCCAGGGAGGGTCATCTCTTCCCTTAGTTTTCATTCTCTCTCAAAATTCTACATTTGATATTCTCTTAACAGTTTAAATTTAGTAGCTCTTTGTTTATTGATTTTTTTAAAAAAAAAAAAAGTTAAAGACTACTCTGCAGAGCTGTTATAAATATTCTGGAGATGAAGGGAACCTAACTGGGACCTCCATTACCTCATTTACCCTAGGAATGAGGCTGATTTGGTTGTCCAGGAGAGAAGTTCTCAGTTCTCCTCACTTCTTAAAAGTATCCTGTGCAGTAGGAAGGGATGGTCTTCCCACCCGAGAAGGGCATTCTCCAGGCACAGCAGCAAGAAGACTATTTTCCTTAACTCCAGATCCATGTACAAGAGGACTGGAGTGACCAAGATGGCAACAGTGAAAGAGAAACTGTTAGGAACTCTGAAATAACATCTCCTCTCACAGCAGAAGAATGTACCAAAGGTGTAGAGAAGGGGAAAGGGACAGTGCAGGATCTCAGCAGCAAGACCTTCATAGGCACACTCCAGGAGAGGCCGACGGTGCTTTTTCACTTCTCTCCTGTATGCATGGAAACTTAGCTGATTATTGTCATATTACAACTATGTGATGTTAAACATCTGTTTGCTAGGAAATATTTAGATAATTGAAAACAGCATTTATTTAAATTCCAGACCCTGGAACAAAGCTTTGCCAGGGATCTCTCCCCACCTCCCACTCTCACCCTGCAACCCGGGCCTTTGGCCACAAAACCCCGCTGGGACCCCGGCAGTGCATGGTCTGCCTGGGGATTGGGTTTTCCTAAGGTTGCAAAAGATGATACATTTGGCCTCATTGGCTCAGAATATCCAAAAGTAAAAATGTTCATATTTATCCAAATGAAATGCTCATTTTTATCCAGATTTTTTGGCTACCAAAACAAAATTTAAAATGATACGGAATTTCTTTCTTTCCCCAATCTTACATGCCTACACTAATCTTGAATTCTTCCTTATTAAGCCAGACTTAATGGTTTTTTAGCAATAAAAACTCCATTTTAAGCCAGTTACATTATCAGAAGGTCATTATCAGTTAGCTTCAGGCAATGCAGAACCAGGATTTTGCATATATATAATACTAGATAACTTGAGCGTTTTCTATGAGTTGGGACACAATTTTAAGTGCTTTAAATGCAATAATTCAATTAGTCCTTACAGGGACACTACATAGTAAGTACTACCGTTCACTCTGTTTCATAGATAAGAAAATGAAAACACAAGGAAGCTAAGCATCTTGCAACAAATCTAGGAATCTGGAAGGATGAAGTCACCAATTCTTAAAATGAAGATTATTAGAGATGAAAGCTTAGGCAAGGAAATCATGACTTCTATTTTTGACATGTTAAAGTTGAGGTGTCAACAGCACTTAAGTAGAAATATCAAGAAAGTGTTTGGGTCCAGGTGCCTGGAGCTCACAATCAAGGTAGAAGAAACTAGAGACTTAAATTCGGAGACATTAGGATATGGATAGAATTTAAACCATGGTACCTGAAGGTATCATCTAGGGCAAGAATATAGAGAAAAGATCTGAGGATGAAGTCTAGGCACATCCATATTAGGTCAGAAAGAAGAGTCAGCAAAGGAGACAAGGAGCGGCCAGTGGGGTGACCAGAAGAGATAGATACCAAGAACTTGTGATGTCCAAGCTCCAAGTAAAGAAATGTTTTAAGGAAGAGGAAGCAGTCGACTTGTCAAAGATGGAGAATGATGAGGGCTAGACATTTGGTAACAGAGAGTTATTGTTGACCTTCAGCAGAGCAGTTTCTATTGAGTGGAGGGCTCAAAGCCCGCCTAGAAGGGCTGGGAAATTAGATGTGGAGAAAAGAAACCAGTTCACTGTTGCCCTCACTTTCCAGTTCTTTGACCTCTTCTGTTCCAGTGACTTCCACTACTACTTCATTTCAGCCACCCACAAATGGATCATCTCTATTTTTCACTCTAATATCTGCATTTCTGAAGTCTTAAACTCCAGTGTTCCACACTTTAACCTCGATTCCTTACAGCTTTCCCCTCTTTATCCTACTACACCTTTTTTTTTTTTTTGCTAATATGGAGACTTTTAGCCTCTTGACTCCCACATTTTCTCTCTAGTACTCTCACTTTCTTCAGTTCTATCCTTTTCCAGACTAAAATCCCTTGCCCTTCAGTCCACTGCACCTGACAAAATTACCCCGGATGAAATCCACATTTTAGTTCTGTTGACTGAGCCCTGCTAAGGAAACTTACTACCTTCAATTTCAGGTAAATGTCACTGCAAATTCATGACTCCCCATCCTGACTGGTCTTCCCCACCCCTCCCACTATTGCCTGGCCATCCTCCTATTGGTTAGCAGTCAGATCTCATCTCAACTCTCCACAGTAATTTCCTTTATTTCAAAGCTTTAACAATCTCTTTCCTAACTCACTTCATCCTTCACCAGCAGAAGTATTTTTGCCAAGCTAGAAAATCTTTTTAAAAAATAGATTCCAGAACTTTTGGCCCAACTCAATGCTCTGCGGGTATACAAGCAATTTGAAAGATAAATGATTAATTCTGGGTACCAGAAATGGCCTGATTCATATTCTGTCCCTGAGCCAGACAGAGAAAGCTCTGCCAGTGGGAATGGATGACAGAGGTAAAGGATGAGCACTGGCAGGGATGCAGAAACTCTTCCAGACAGCTTAGGGGCTGCCTATGCTCCATAGCATCACAATAGGGCCTCATTCTTACATGGCAGTTCGCAGTCCTCTCAGAGACACCTACAGCCAGGCAGGGCCATTCCATTCCTCAGCCACACATTACTTTTAATACTTATACCCTTGAGTACCTTAGCTCTGTCCTCATTTTGTGTCCTTAAACATGTATAGAATACAATGGTCTCTGATAAGATACTTATAATATAAAATATTCCAATAATCCTCAAAAGAATCAAAATAAGTTATCATTTGTTGGAGTCTTTGGTGTGCCAAGTATTAGGTAGGTGCTCTCTATGATGTCATAATTTTGCCAGAGACTGTGCTAGGCTCTGGGTAGATAGTGGTGATAAAACTGACCAGTTTTTATCCTCATGGACTAATAAGAGAGACAAGCTTTAAACAAATAAACTCATAAATAAAAATATAATTGTAAATTGTGAAAGTATTACCAAAGCAAAAATAGAGTGCTGTTAGGGGTTGAGTTGTGTCCCTCAAAAGACATGTTGAAGTCCTAACCCCCCAGTACCTCAGAATGAAAACTTGTTTGGAAATAGAGTCATTGTAAATGTAATTAGTTAAGATAAGGTAGGCTTTTAATGTAATATGACTGGTATCCTTTTATGAAAAGGAGAGAGACACAGGAAGGAGAGTATAAGAACACAAAGAAGGAAGGTAGCCATGGGGACAGAGACAGAGTTACACTAGGGACACCAGACACTAAAAGGAGGTAAAGAAGAATCCTCCAGGAGAGGTTTCAGAGGGAGCATGGCCATGCCAACACCTTGATTTTGGATGTCTAGGCTCCAGAACTGTGAGAGAAGAAATTTCTGTTGTTTTAAGCTATTTAAGTTAAGGCACTTTGTTACGGTAGCCCTAGGAAACTAACACAGGTACTATACATGATTGAATAATAGGTGAGGCCTATTTAGTTTGGGATGTATACCAATTAACCTTCTTCAAGGGTAAAAGACAGAAAGGAGTGCTACCTTATATTTTTTTAAAAAAGGAATTTGCTCAAAGGAGATGAGATAGCCCAGAGAATCAAAGTAAATGCTGAACAAGTAAGCCTCAGGAAGGATAGAAACCATGGAAGTTCTTGGATATGGAAACAAGAACCCATAGGCAGATTTTTCAGGGCACCACCCTCAGAAGAAATATGTTCCCACTATTTTACTCCCTTGGGTCAATCTGACCAAAAATCAAATTTCTGGGGAAGAGAGTACAATTGACTTAGGTTGGGTCATGTGCCAACTCCTTGGAAAGCTGATGAGAATTGGGGAAATTGGACACCTTAATAGCTTAACCCATGAAGACTACTTGCTTCCCAAAAGAGAATTACAGTACTAGTAAGGAAAGAACAGAGGTGCTGGAAAGGAAAAAAACAACAGGTGAAGTGACTTTGGGGACAAGCCTTTCAACTGACTTAAAAGCTGGTTAAGACATAGGCCGATAGAGATCAAGGGCCAGGACAGGAATGAGGAGGGCAAGGTCATCAGAAACAGCTTGATATGTTCAAAGAACTAGCAAACATAGATGGATATGACATTAACTGAGAGGGAAAAGCCTAGAAGAAGAGCATACTTAAATAAGAAGATTAAGAGCTTCATTTGGGGGCTTTTTGGTTTGAGAAGTCTATAAAAAAAATAAGAAGAAATTGTTAAATAGAAAGTTGAATACGTAAGTTATGGTTTAGACAAGGCATCTAGATGGACATGTAAATTAAGGAGTTATTGATATATAAGTGAACATGGATGTAATCATTTAGCGAGACAGTATAAGAGATGAAAAGAGTTTCCACGGTTGACGGAATTCCAACATTTAGAACAGTGGTCTATGCCAAAACATTCCTCCCTTCACCTTCATCAGTAAACATTTGTAGCCTATACTCTCAATGTGCACATTTATTTAAAATTATGTACATGAGCTAATGTACTCAAATATTTTGTGTACTATAAAATATACACAAATACACACAAATGATTTTGGAGATTTTGGAGGATGAGGTTTTTTTAAATTGAAATCAATTCAAATAAAAGTTAATATAAATTGGAGGACCACTGATTTGGAGGTCAGTATAGAAAAATATGAGCCAATCAGGAAGTGGCCAGAGAGGCAGAGGGGAAACTAGAATAAGATGTCATGACGTTTTTTAAGTGTTTCAAGGAAAAGGTAGTAATTATAATATGAAATATGTTGAGTAACCTAGCAAAATGAAAAACAGGACGGTCTTTTAGATTTGGCTCATGAAAGACATTGGCGGCTCTGACAGGAGTAGTTTCCATGGAGAGGTGAGTTTGGAAGCCTACTAGAGAGCTGAAAAATAAATGGGCATAAACGCATTTAATGACCTCAACTACTCCGCCAGGTGAAAAGTATTACCATCATTTACAAATGAAGAGATCAACACTTACAGTTGTAAAGAATTTGCCTTAGTTTTTACATTGCAGGAGAAAAAGTGAAAAATTAATACTAAGCCTGCCCAGATTTACAATACTTGGATTCACTCATTAAAGAAAGCTAATAGATATAAAAATGTCATTAGGTAGAAGCAGGGCCTGGGTGAAAGTGGGAACAACTGCTCATAAATAGTGCAATGTTGGTTGCAAAGCATTCTGAGAACTTCTCTGAGAAGAGAAGAAATCGGTACTAAGCCAAAAGCAAAATTCCTCATTCCAGGGATTCTAGGAAAAAAGGCAGGTTTACTCAACCTCTAAAAGGGAATCCAAGTACTGTGGAGTTGTGTCTTAGGAGGAAGGTGTTGGGTTCTAAAGTCAGCCCATAAGGTAAAATTTCTTTAGAGTAAAAGTGACCCTTGTAAGCTCTGTTTGGCTGGAGACTAACATACTGAATCTTAATAAGTCCAACCAGGCACGTTTTTCTCCTGTAGTTCAGATCTTTGTTTTTGAATGAACATCAGTTGAAGTAATTGACTTGCACAGAGGGAACCATCTTGTATGAAAAATACATCTCTTAAGACACCAGATGAACACTCAGCTCAGAGTTGCCTGAGGATCATAAGACAAATCAAAGGAGCAGGAGTTTCACTCATTCTTTCGCACACAGCACTCTGGGGCATTTACTCATCAGGCAGATCGGCGCATAGTATTTAAATTGTTCCCATTCTTGTTGGACTATGTTGGAATAATAAGGATTGGACTTCACGTCTCATCCTAAACAATTAGAAAACTGGACACACTGTTTTAGGCATTGCGCTGTCAATCAAATATTTTCAGACCTTGGGTCACATGTGGTAGAGGCCTGTGAACGCTGGGAAGTGGGCCCTACAATTGCCCAGCTTTCTCTCCAGAGCACAGGTGTAGGGAAGGGAACACCTCAGGGGTTCTCTGAGTTGAGAAGGTAGATCTTAAAACTTAGGGAGGCTGAGGCAGTTAGAACTTCAGGGCAGAGTTCTGGAAAGGAAGGAGCTATGCAAAAAAGTGCTTCATAAATCTGCATAGGGATTCCCTTGATTCTTTGCTGAATACGAGGCTACGTATATGTAGAGTAAAACTTCACTAGGCCAAGGAAAAGATGACATGGGAACTGGGAGCTGAAAGATGTTCAGAGCTCACACAGATTGGGGACACATTTGCACTTCAACCAGCCAGAATGATGAGTGCTCATTGATCACCCAGCGGAAAACCCAGAGAGCCCACTTTGGTGGCAGGGCTCAACTTAAAGCTACTCTACACCCACTCTAGCAAAACGCAAAATGAGCCATAAGTAGCTCATCTGCCTGCCAAACCTGTACATAATGTTTGAAAGAAAAAAAATTATTAGACATTTCAAGATGTAGGAAAACACATGCATATGATCTGAATGTGTATAGCTGAATTCATGTAAGCTAAATGCGACACAGCATTGCTCCACTACATAAGCCCCTAACTCGATGCTGGTCCCTTGCTTTGGAGCATGCTTGATACATGTGTTCTTCCCTGACACATAGGCAGATCCTTCCACCCTCCCTCTTCTTCCTGGTCTCATGGGTTTTTGCTAAAGAAAAAGTCTAAATGTTCCAACTATTCACTTTACATTAACTACTTAGAACTTAAAACATGACTTCTACAAATGGCCATGTCTTAAAGCACAGTCTTGTTGGTTTTATATATATATATATTTTTTCTACTTTGGGATAATGTGTGGCATTAAGTAGCAAAAATCTAGATACTGTGAGGGTTCATTCTACAAAATATATATATGTTTATCTTCCAAAGGTATGTAACAAATGAAAAATTAGGCGTAATTCGTGCAACAAAAGGCATAAGAGAAAGAAGACAACAAGAATCATATAAATGCAGATCTTAAATACAGGACGACAGAAACTAGGCTGAGTGTTATGGTGGAGGAGGGAGGAACTTTAGAGTAGTAGAAAGACCTTGGGCTATAGATTTAGTTAGAACTAAGGAGATTGACACAGCTATCATTGGCTACTTGTGACTTGGGGCAAGTTCCTTAAGCTTCCTTCATCTGACCTTTCACACTTCTTTGTCCTCAGTTTTCTCTCCTATAAGATGAGAATGATAATCATACTTACCCTGTGGGTTCTTTTGAGTATTAAATGAGTTAATATACATTTAAAGTGCTTATAATAACATTTAGAGTGTGGTAATTGATCATGTTTAGCCATTATTATTGTTATTAAGATTATTTTATTTCATTATTATTACATTCTCTTCTGTATAATGGGTTTACAATAGCTCCCCTGCCCCATCTGCAGTTCTGCTTTCCGTGGTTTTAGTTAACTAAGGTCAACCTCGGTCAAAATACTTAATGGAAAATTACAGGGAAAAAATTGTAAGTTTTAAATTGTGTACTGTTCTGTGTAGCATGATGAAATCTTGCACTCTCCCACTCTCTGTCCTGCCTGGTACCTGAGTCATCCCTTTGTCCAACATATGCACACTATACAACTACCCGCCCATTGGCCACTTAGTAGTCATTGGTTATTAGACTGACAGTCTAGGTATTGCAGTGCTTCTGTTCAAGTAACCCTTATTTTACTTAATGGTGGCCTGAAGTGCAAGAATAGTGATGCTAGCAATTCAGATGTGCCAAAGAGAAGCCTTGAAGTACTTCCTTTAAGTGAAAAGGTATGTGAATATAGGGGGAAAGAAACATGGTATATAAAGGGTTCAGTACTAACCTCAGTTTCAGGCATTCACTGGGAGTCTTGGAATGTAACCCCTGAGGATAAGGGGAGACTATTGTACTGTCACCTGCCTCCGGTGCCTGACATAGAGATTGAATAGAAGATAAGCATAAAGCCTCTAACAAATTGCCTAGCATATAATAAGTACTCAATAAATTGTATACATTATTCAGGAAATAATAGATAATATGAGTACATAAAAAAATTAAAATTCTATATATTAAAACATTAATAAAATTAAGAGACAAACAAAAATTTTTGGCAACAAATGTGATAGCCTTAATAAATGAAGTTCGTACAAATTGATAGAAGAGATATAGGGGCAAAGGAAGTAAATACATTATTAATAGTAAGATGCATAAATGGCTACTACATATTTAAAGCATTGCTCAAGTTCTTTAATATTCAAAGAAATGTGAATTAAATAGCAATGAGGTGGTAAAACACTATTTCTGGAAAGCCATTTGGCAAAACGTATTAATAATCTTTTAAAAATTCCCATGTTCTTAGAGCCAATAATGTCTCTTCTAGGGATATGTTCCTAGGGAATAACAAGGAAAGTGAACAAAGACTTATTACTAAAATGTCCTCACAGTATAATTTATAACAGTTGTATTCAGGTGAAGATAATATAAGTTGACTAGTTCTGTTTTTCATAACCTTAATGCTGTTATAATATTACTTTAACAATAAACACTTACTGGAAAAAGATTTCTTTTTATGTTAAGTCATAATAATACCTACAGAGATTTTCAAATTGCTTTTAACCAATAATTGCTGCTTCTTGGGCATTCAACAAAATGCCTTAATGTTTCGTTACAGTTGCAGATTGGGGAAAAGTTTCATTCATCTTCTGAGGTGCCAGAAGTGTCAGTGTTGGTTATCTGTATGTTTGTGGCATTGTTGATAGTTACCCTGTGATGGGGCTTTGTAAATAGCAATAGAGGTTCATCTACAATAGAGGCAGTCACTCTTATGCAAACAGGAACATAGGAGCCTGAGAATTCTCTAGTAGTACAACCCCAGCTGAACTGAGTCAAACCAACTAGGGTAGAGTCCAGAGTCATCAGGAGTGGCCAGCTGTGTGTCTTTCAAAGAAACTCATCAGCAACTTGCCACATTATCACCTTCTACCATTGGCATTTTCAAGACCAAAAAACCGAGAGCCTTTGTTTTGGGAGTTTTGTTTTTTGTTTTGTTTTGTTTTTGTAAGTGACTGTTTTTTAAGAGCAATAGTATCTAGAAGAATCACAGTCTGGATACATTCTGCTATCCCAAAAGTCTTTTAAGAAGTGATGGAACCTCTTGCCAAGAAGCAATCATGTTTTGGAGCTAAGATTTTAATTGAGTTAATGGCATTCGCTCCCTCCACTGCACTTTCACTCACTCAGAGGAGGAGAAGTCCAACACTGAATGTCCAATTGAGTCTAAGATGTCACCTTTTAGACACAGAATCACAGAGCATGAAGAAAGCAGAAAGTCTGGTCGCCTGAATACCTGGGTGTGGACATGGAAACCAGCTTGGCATTTCCGTGATCAGGACTTGGGGGATTGGGAGACTTGTCTCCATCCTTAATCAGTCCTGGTCACATAGACACTCTGACAGGGCAAAGACATCCAGCCCCACTGAGCAGAGAAGCTGTCAATGCTTCTCTAGGGTCTGCTTTCTGTCTCTTTCACAGGGAGAGTCTTGGAAAGGAAAAATTTCCCTCTTAACTCTCCCAGCCAGGGGCCTTTGCCCAGCCACAAGCAATTATTTTGTTTCCTCTGTCCCAATGTCCTCTGTCACACTCAGTATTCTGCAAGTGATCCTCATCAATTCAGTCCTGCAGGTGATCCTCATCAATTCATCCCTTGCTGGGATGATGTTGCTGACACTCCAGGAACCCCAGGACAAACACGTTGGCATTTGCAGCCTGTAGAGGGTGGCCCTGGCTATTGGCAGGTGCAAAGCTGAAACAGATTAATCAATGTTGCCGCTGGATGAGGTGAGGCACCTTCAACATCTTTTCAGAGTCTGGTGCTTGTGGCCTGCTTCTCTCCCATTAGGCCACAAGATGGCCAAGGTATACAACCTGAGATTCCTCATCACAGCCCTGAGTATAGCCTCCTGAGTGCCCAGGTAGTGGCCCAGCCCAGGCGGGGGTGGGTTTTTTTACCTGGTTTCCCACCTTTGGCCAATAGGGGCTCCCTAATTCTCATACACCAGTCAAGCAGAATGTTCTAGATAAAAAAATGGCAAAGAAAAATAGTGCACACATCTAACGTCTAACTAGGTAAATCCCCAAAACTCTGGGGATGGGAGAAGATAGGTGTAGTAGCTGTTGCAGTCCATCAGGTTGATTCAATGGGCTGAGCCCAGGGCTGAGGTGGAGGTGTGCATGGGGTGGGGATATGGGCCACAGCCCACATAGCCAGGAAGCCACACAGAATTCACTTGTCCCTTTGGGTCAGCACCTCTGTCTTCCATGGGGAGAGAAGCCTGGAAGCTGGGCCAGAGGCAAGGCCGGAGAGAATGTGTGTGAATGGGGAAAGGCTGTAGCTAAGGGAAATGGTTCCTCTAACACCTAACATCCCTGTCCTTGGTCTCACCCCAAGATTACCCAGAATGGGCTTTCTCAGAAATTCTATCCTTTATTCCTTCTGACCTTCAGCTTCCTCTGGCTCCACTGGACTTCCTACCCAGCCTGACCCTCTGGGCAAATACTTCAGCTACTTTGCTGCCAGTACTTACATGCGTTGTAGTTTCTCATCAACAGGGGTCTATCCAACAGTCCATTTTTTCATCTTCTTCCAAAATGGCCAAGTGCTGAGGAAAATTAAACAAATATTCAAGTCATAAGACCACAAATTTATAGTTGGCTTCTGACGTACTTGTCAGTTCCTACTCAGACCCTGAACTGACACTCTCATTGGCTTTTATTCACCCTCACTAATCCATAACTATTTCTTTATACCCTATCTGCCCCACCCCCATCTAACTTTTTATAGGTGATCTTCCCCCATCTTCCCAGGGAAAACAGAAGTCACAACCCAGGAATTCCTTTGACTTTACTTCCTTCCCTCCTTTCTACCATCCTTCTCTCCTTCCTTTGAGAAACAGTCTCCTCTCTGTACGCCCGGGATCTCAGCCCTGTCCACGTCTTCCTCACCTTGCTCTGTTTGTTAACGTACCTCAGCTTTAACGTCATCTCCTGAGCCTCTCCGCCTCCATCCTCTTAGCCTAGCAACATATTCAAATCTCATAGTCACTCTTCCTTCTTCACCTCTGACCATTTTGCTGAAACTTATAACACTAAGAATCAATCTACTGCCTATTCCCAACCTCTTGCTCAATGGACTCTATGAGGTATCTAATGCTGTTAATCATTCCTAAGTCTCAAAATCTTTCCTGGTTTCCCCCTTACCTCGTTGACAATGATCTTCCCCAGACTTCTCATCCTGTCCCGCCATCTCTGTCTTTCCCTTGATTTTGCTCTTCCCCAGGACTCCACCTTTGCTGCCTTTATCCTTTTGCTCTATATGCTCCCCTGGGTGACCTTCTCAAATACTTTGGCTCCAAAAAATCTCTTGTCTATTGATGATGGCCAATCCATGCCTCCATCCCATCCTTACTCCTGATTTCTCCCTGGGAATTTCTGTAAGTCCCAGAAACTGCACACTCCACAACTAAACTCGCCATCTTCCCTCTCCATGCCTGATTTCAATTAGCATTACCATCTACAAAGCCTCCCAAACTGGTAATCTCAGAGCCATGCTTGATCACTGCTGCTGAACTTCTTACTGCTCCTCAAGCTACCCAGACCCTTTCACAGCTCGAGTGCCTCTGTTTTTCATGCCTTTTACCACCCTCTTTTGCCCAGAAAATTCCTGCTCCTACCTTTAAACCAGGAAAAATATCAACAACTTCCTCTTGCACACCTCTGCCCACGTCCCTCACACACTGTTTTGTGGACTTCTTTCTGTGGTATTTGGCATGCCATGGGCTAATCTCCCCTGTTCATGGCCGCCTGCCTTGTCTAGGCTCAGGGCTTCTGGAAGGCAGGAATTGTTTCTTTTTCATTTTTATATTTACAGTATGTAACACAGTGTCTACTCCTAGTATGTATAGTAGATATCTGTTGACAGAATAGGGGTTTCTAACTGTCACCTTGGACCTCACTGTTTCCCACACTATTGGTGGGGTCATGGGCATAGACTTGTAGAATCAGGCTGTGGAGGCCAGACTTGGGTTTAACTCTCAGCTCCAACACTTCCTAGATACATGACTTTAGGCAAGTTATGTGAGCTCTCAAAGTTTTTAGAATATGAAGATATAATCACCCTTACCTTATAAAGTTATTATCAAAATTAAACAAAATGATGCAGTGTAAAATACATAGCATAGTACCTGGCTCATAGTAAGAACTTATAAATGCTAGCCATTGTTATCAACAATATGAGGGCTCCTCTCCTCTGTAGGCATGTGGCACAAAACTGTAATCTTTTTGAAACCTTTGGGAATCCAAAGTTCTAAGGCAAGTTTGAATTAATAAGTTTCTGATGAATTTGGTTTTTAAAGGCACATAAAGTTTTAAAATGTATGATAGTTTATGTTTGAGTATAATTGCAAGCATCAATGTATATTTCATATGTCCAGTGAAATAAGAAACAAGTCTTCATACCTGCTTAAAGTGAGAAACCTAACAGCGAAAATAAAGATATCCATATTAAGTACTCATGCTTCAAAAAAGTTTAGAAAGAACTACCATAGTTTCTTGATAGATAAGGCTTCCTTTGCCTTTTCCAGTGGACCTAGAGGCAAAGGAACATGTCATATCACTTTCTTCTCTAAACCTCTTAAAACATGACAGTGTGCGTTTGTACAGATGTTCTCATGATGCATTATATTGAATTATTAACTGTCTTTCCTAAAGATCTGTAATATCTACCTCCCATTGGACCAAAAAAAAAATCTAGCTAGTCTTCCAGGGAGAAAACCAACAGATTATTATTCTATACATGGAAACTGCATGAATAATTAACATGCAGCGTTTTGATAAATTTCATTCACAAATACTTCGTGGTTTACTGAGAGTTTTTAACTCAGTCTGTATTTTCAGGAGGAGCCTGGATGGATACTGTGGGTCTGCCTAGGCCCTGGAAAAGTAATCAGAAGTCAACAGAACAAATGCGGGTTGCTGTGTAGCTGGATCCAGACCATGCTTTCTACTCAGTTTACATGGATCAATTAGCTTTGAGGCCTAAGAATGAGCTGCATAAAAATAGCATTAGAGACATAAGGCATTATCCCTGATTTCAGGGAGTATTATGGGCTAAATTGTGTACCCCACTACCACCAAATTCATATGTTGAAGTTATAACCCCCAGTACCTCAGAATGGGATTATACTTGGAGATAGGATCATTAAGAAGGTAATTAAGTTAAAATGAGGTCATTAGAGTGGACCCGAACCCAATATGACTGGAGTCCTCATAAGAGGTGATCAGGACACAGACACACACAGAGGGAAGACCATGCAAGGACACAGGGAGAAGACGACCCATCTGCAAGCCCAGGAGAGAGGCCTCAGGAGAACCCAGCCCTGCCTTGACATCAGACTCCTAGCCTCCAAAACCCTAAGACAATACATCTCTGTTCTTTAAGCTGCTCTGTCTATGGCATTTGATTGTGGCAGCCCTAGCAAACTAGTATAGGGGGTTTATCAGAAATCATGTCTTTTTAATCACTGTCACTCCCCACAGTCTTGTTGCCTTCTACAATCTCAATTATTGCGCCATCTGTGGCCACAAGTAATTGGGTTCTTCCCAAGTCTCCTCTGGCCCCTTACCTGTCTCTGCATGGCAGCAGTGGGTGAGACTTATGTCTCCTCATGTCTCTGTCACTTCTGCAGTGAGGAGGTGTGTTTCCCCACAGCCAGTTCAGGCCTCCGTTCTCAATCAGAGATCCCCAGGGCCAAGACCACACTGGTGCCAATGATGTCCTCTTTTCTTTCAACTATGCAGATTGGCAGAGCCCTAGGTAATCCCCTGACCATGCCCGGCATGGCCTCCGAGTGGCACAAACCAACACCATCCCCCGTGTCACATCCTCCACTCCCCTTCTCGCAGCATTTCCTCTATTGTCTGGGTGCTCACCACCTTCTCTGTCTGGAGACCATGTCTGAAAAGCCCCTGTTTGGGGGCTGAGGAGTCTGTCACTTCCTCCTCTGAGCCTCAAGCTGCAACTTGCTACTAATGCAAGCTTGGCTAATGCTGCTTTGGGCTAAAATACAAACACTCTGAGCATTTTGTGCTGAATTACAACCCCTCACATGCCTTTTATTCCTTCTTTCATCTAAATATTGGCTTCAAGTATCCACTGATAAAAGGTAAATTTTTTGTGTTATTCTAGAGGGCAGCATGAAGACCTGTGCGTGGAAATTGTGGGAAGGCAATCAGTCACTTCTTTTATAAAAGGGCAGAGTTGTTAGCAGTCATAGCGAACAGTGGAATGATGTCTTATAGGAGCTGACATTCTCTTTCTTAGAAGTTGAAAAAGCAGAGGAAGAATGGCTGTTTCTCCTTCTCTTCTTTCTTCTAATTCTTTCTCATCCTCTTCCATGTGCCTTATGCTGAGAAGTGCCACCACCATCCCACCTGCTCAGGTAGGTGTCTGTGGTTCACCCTACATTCCCACCTCTCCTACACCCCACCCACTGGGTGGTTTGATCTCCAGGTTCTTTGGTCTCATCTCTATCTCATCTTCCCAATCTGACACTGGCACCCACCATCTCCTCCCTGGACAAAGGCATCTTCCTCCTCACTGGCCCCCTTGCCCATCTAATTCCTTCCCCACATTGCACCTATGGTGACCTTTACAAAGGTCAAATCCACTTCAGAGCCTCTGGTGTTCATTCTTAGCTCACAGCTCTCAGCTCCACACCCACCATCTACACTCTGCTTTCTGATACTCGGGGTGGAACTGCCAGCCAGACCCTTCAGGATCTGCATGAGGAAAACGCTTTTCCTCTCCCTATGTGTCAGCTTCACCCAAGTAGTGTCATTGCACCTGTGAAATTGTGACTTCAGATTTAAAAAATATGTATTTGGTCTTAGTCCCTGTTTCTGTCACAAAGTTGCTAAAACTCTTGGAATTTCCTGTAATGGTGACAGCAATAAAGGTGTCTTTTGTTAAGTTAATGAGATGACGTTTGGACTGCACCTAAGGATAGGGCTTGTTGCCAAAAGAAGCAGCCAGGTGATGAGAAGATTGAAACTTTCATTCCCACTCTCTGACTCTGGTGAGAGAAGAGGGGCTGGAGGTTTAATCTACTGCAATGGCTAATGATTTAATCAATCTGGCCTTTGCAATGAAGCCCCTCTAATAATACAAAAGGTTGGGGTTCAGAGAGCTGCAGGTTGGTGAACACGTGGAGATTTGGGGAGAGTGGTGCACCCAGAGAGCATGGAAGCTCTGTGCTTGTTCCCCACACCTTACTCTATGCATCTCTTCCATCTGACTGTCATTGAGTTATAATAAACATTTATAATAAATGGGTAATCAGTAAGTAAAATGTTTCTCTGAGTTCTGTGAATTATCCACTAGCAAATTAAACCAGCCCAAGGAGGGTGTTTGTTGGAACCTCCAATGTATAGCCAGTCTGTCAGAAGCCCACATGACAACCTGGACTTGCTACTGGCTTCTGAAGTGGAGGGTGTGAGAGGTTGTTTTGTGGGACTGAGCCCATAACCTGTGGGATTGGACATTGTCTCCAGGTAGACAATGTCAGGATTGAGTTGAATTATAGGACACCCAACTGGTGCCAGAGAATTGCTTGGTGGTAAAGGGAAACCCTCAATTACCCAAGCAGTGGCATTATGCCCCGGGCCGCGGGTGGATGGAGGCTCTGGCTTCTCTTGCTACTCTTGCTACAGCCTGACACACACCTTCTGAGACCCCAGTACCAGCTAGGCAGCATCCCCTCCTCTGAACCTCTAGGGGTCTCCTGAATCCCCTCCTCCCTTTATTCCTCATTCCCTGGGTGGTAGCCATTTTCTGCAGTTATCTTTGGGTTCCCTCTAGTCATTTCTATTCTTTGAGCCCTTCAGTATTCATACAACTAATTCCCTACATTAAATCCCCTCCTTTAAAATATCCAGTGAGATTCTCTTGTCTTTATGACTGCACCTAACTGAAACAGCTCCAGAGAGCCTTCAGAACAAAGCACTGGCTTCAGAATGGTGCTCTGGGCCCAAGATGACCTGGCCTCAGCGCGTGTCTCCGTCTCATTTTGGATGCTCTCTGGGTTGCACGCTGAACTCTAGACTTACTGTCTTGCTGCATTTGGCTACAGACACTGCTCTCTCTAGCTCGTTGTTTTGTACATACTCTACCTAGAAGCTACTCTATGCCCCATCTCATTCTTATAGCTCAGCTGGAGCATTTTTTCCTCTAGGAAGCTTTGCTGGCCAACCTAAGACAGGGGCCCACAGTTAGATAAGGTGCTTCTTCTTCGTACTCCCCAGCATCCTGCATTTCTTCTATTATAGCATTTAATGCACTACTTTGAAATTGTCAAATAATGTTTCTGATACCCCACTGAGGAGCACAGGTTCTGTCTTCTCACTCCCTTTGTCTCTCAGAGTTTCTCCCTCATAATTTGTGCTTGAAAAAAAAATATTTCCATATGGAGGAGGAGAGAGAGGAAGCAAGGGAAGGAGAGGGAAAGAATTCAGTGTCCTGAGGTAACTTTCAATGCCCCCAGTACATATTTCTGACCACAAAGTGTGTTGTGGAATATATTCCCTTCTGTAATAGCAGTATGGTTAGAATGCCAAGTCCTTTTTGGTTCTAATCTGGAGCTGAATAGCTTTTCACTTCTCTGGTTGTTCATTTCCTGGCTGAGATGGACAGGACGAGCTAGCTCTGTTGGCTCCAGCACTCAGCTCCGGACCAAAGCTCAGCTCTGTGAAGTGGTGACAATGAAAAAGGCTTCAAAAGAGCAGAAGATGACCGAAATGGGAGCCTGCGCTAGAAGCTGAAGGCAGGGCTAGCCAGGAAAAGATGCTGCTGGGTCTGGCAACATTGTACAGCAGCAGGGTCCTGCTCAGAGCCAGCCTGACGGTCCTGCTGAAAGAGGAGAAAATGAACTTCGGGCTCAGGAAGCCCACCCAGCCTGAAGCAAAAGGAGGGAGGTTTGGAGAGGTGCTGGCAAGGACACATTTTTTCATCATGTAATAGCTGTCTCCTTTCCCCAAGCTATTGCAAGGAGAGAGTTAACATTTCCAACACAGAGGCTCTAGCAATTATAATTTCCACTTTGCCTTCCTGTCCACTTGCCTTCTGGCTTCCCTTAGATTGAAAAAAAAAATCACTTGAATTATTTTTTGTCTGTTCAAAGTAACATTTGAGAGAAGGACTTTTTTTCCTGGGTTGTTGTATAGGTGTGTGTGTGTGTGTGTGTGTGTGTGTGTGTGTGTGTGTGCACGCGTGCATGTGTGCGTGTGTGTGTGTGTGTGTGTGTGTGTGTGAAATGCCTCTCAAACTGCAGTTGGTCTGAATTGCCAAAGCACTCAATGTTTGTGGAGAAGTTAGCAGGAGCCAAGAGAAGAACAAGGAAAATGCTTCCAAGATTTTCTGGCCATAGCAGGTTACTGTGCTGGGAGGCCAGAGAAGCCAGAGATGGAAAGGGGTTTGTCAAAAGTCACCCAGTGGGTATGCTGCTCAATGGCCAACCTAAGACAGGGGCCCAGAACTTCAAATTCCTAGTCCAGGGTGCTTGCATTACTAGGTGATGCCTTTCTTTGATTCACAAAAACAGGATTTATTATTATCCCTGCAACCCCTGGTGGCAAGTTCAATATTCCTTTACCTGATAAATTATTTATATTGAAATGTGTTCTTGGAGGCCACAGTGAAGCCATATAAGCTGGGATCATCATTTAATTTATTACTGCTTGGATTCCCAACTGCTGCTGGTTCCGCCATGGTCATTTTTAATGCCACATTTCCAGTTCCAGTTTGACGTCCTGCTTTGGCCGTGGGCCAGCTTTTATGGAGTGCTGTGTAGGGCACTACAAAGCCTACAAGAGAGCGCCATGGGCCTGCGAGGCCTCCCCTAGTCCTCCCTCCAGTGTCTCCTGGCCTGCTCAGGACGCCATCCTAACGTTAGTTTCAGAGTCAGACCCCTTCATGCAGGGTGAACACTACCCAGTCCCCAGCACCATGCAGAGTGCTTTGTAGAGGCGACTCATTTCACTCTCTCAACAAACGAGCAGGGTAAGCGTTCCCCTGGTCTACAGGTGCAAGAAGGCTCAAACTGGGGAATCATCACCTATAACCCATCAACCAACACACCTCAGCCCAGATTCAGGCTCATATTCACATTTGTCTGATTGGTAAGCCCCTGCCTGTTCCAGCCACTTCCCTTAGAGGTGGTGGGGCCCTATGGTTAAGAGCAGGGGTTATTTCTTGGATCAGTCACCTAACCACTGTGCCTCAAGTTTCATCATCTGTAAAATGTAGATATTGTGAAGATTAAAGGAATTAATGGGGCTTGGAGTAGTTCATAGTAAGCATTTGAATAAAATGCTACAGCCAGTTAACCACAGGGCCAGGTACAGCTATCTTGGGCACATCACCAAATTTATGTCAGTATCCTTCACAAATGTGTGTGAAGCTTAAAAAGGAAGCCATAAGCCCTTTGTGTCCAGAGCCCAGACTCAGGTTTCTAGTCACCATTCTGTTATTTATTAGTCATGTCACTGAAACTCTTGGAGCCTCAGTTTCCATGTCTGTCAAATAAGGGCAATGATCCCTATCCTGTTTGCTTCATGATTGTGCCATGGGAAGTGGAATAGCATCGTGAATGATGATGATGAGAGCAACCAAGGAACTCACAGGTGTCTCTGGTCCTAACTGTAATATCTGCAACTGCTCAGAGTCTCCAGTGTCCTCAGCCAAGCTGCACAGGGCGTCTGAGGAAGCACGAACTCCTGCCAAGGACTTCCGTTGGTCTAAATCAGCTAATTCTCCACTTCCCCAATGCTGAGCCATTAATGCATACGTGAGAAAGTGAAATTGTTTCTCCCTTGGCCAAGAAGACTTTCTTCTCTTCCCATCTTGACCTCCGTGACCTCCTGCTTATCCTCCAAATCCATTTCCAGCATTGCTTCCTCTGAGAATAATTCCTGAGCCTCCTTTAGGCACTGCTTCTTCCGTGATCTCTCCCACTAGGCCAGCACTTCAGGGATCATCCAAGACAGGCTGCCATGCCAGCAAGAGGTTACAGGCCCAGAAAGTGAGTCATCTCTCCCAGGCACATGTCAATGGTGCAGGGGTTGCCCCTTCAGCCAAGACCAACTCCTGAGACTTCAGGTAGGACATGGAGGTAGAGGTTTACAGGCAATTTCTGTGGCAGTCATCAACCAAGTTTCTCTTTGTTGCCCAGACACAAATAAGACTTGTCCTCTCAAACTTTCTACGAACTAAGGCCCAATCTTGGCTATTGCCTGATACTCAGTTCTCCTTAGGTAAGAGCAAATGGCACCCTCTTTCATTTTACCTGTAGGGAACCAGGAGCCCTGCAGGAGACCCGCAGAGAAGATGTTCATGTACAAGAAGCAGCCAATGCCATCTTTGAAGAGAAATGATGTCTAATGCCCGGAAAGAGGATGCTTCCTTAACTACTAGCCAAATGTAAAATGGGTCAGTCATATCTTAGCCCAGTGGTGCTCAACCTTGCCTATGTGTGAGAATCATCTGGAGAGTTTTAAAGTAGAAGCAACTGCAACCAATTTTTAATTAAAAACAAACCTCTGAGGTGGGTCCCAGACACATTATTCTTTGAAGTTCCTGGGTGATTCTGATGTACAAAAAGGTCAATACTCACCTTGAGGGCTGGAGTCCCTTTCTCATCTTCCCGAGTTCAATAAAGATTTGTCCTATATCTACAGAACTTAGGAAGATCGGCATGCAGCCTGGGCCATGTCTATAGCTGGTCAAAGAGTGCATCAAGATAGCTATTTCCATAAGAGCACATAATGTAAAACCATTCAGTACAGTAGAAGATATTTTCCATGAAAACGCCAAGAAATTGAAAGGGTACCCAAGCAGAGGTGGGAGATCCAGACCCTAGACCCCATTACTTTCCCCTATCTTACTGATATGGGATGACAAATATGCATTGGGCCTATCTCTCAGGGTATTTATGAGGACACAGATAATAAAACAAATTGCAACTTATAAGGCTTTGTACAACAATGAATTATTACGTCGGATTACAGTTGTCACTGCTCTGCTGGTTTTGTGGACATAAAACACATGCAACATAAAAACAAACAGTTGTGAAAGAAATTCCTCTGTGAGACTAATTTTCACATAGAAACTAGGTAGGTAGACATCACTGGACCCAGGCTGCAGACACACTTAAATCATACCACTCCAACCCCTTTCAAAGTGAACTACTCCAGTGCAACTGGTTAACCTAACCCCAGGCAGCCAGTATTAAATGAAAGTATGCTTTCTGCCTCAACCAATCCCAATCTGAACAAAAAGCCAGACAAAACACATGGGTAATAGGGCAACTTCTCTACCAATGTTTGCTTAAACAGTAAATCTCTGTTCCGTCTCCTATTGCCTCTGTCAAGAGCCAAGTGTGGAGGAAAAGCAGGCAGAGAGGCTGTCAGAGAAGTGAAGGCTGGCAGTCTGAGACCTTAGAACATCATCAACCAGGGAGATAGAAAGGCTCAAACCCCAGAGTGAGGTCAGCAGGGGAGGAACTATCATTTCACTGAGGCTGAAACCACCAGGCCTGAGCTGGTCTTCACTCCAACCGAAATGTCAAGAGATTCTGTCTTGGGTAACATTCAGAGCCACCTTTGTCCCCTCTTTCTGAATTTAAGAAAGTTACCACATCAAAGTTACCCAATCCCAAACTTATATCTTTTACTCAGTCCCACCCAGCTCTGACTTACCAAATAGGTGACCAGCAACACTGAGGCAAAGACACCTTAGCTTCTGATATTAGTCTGCTCAGGGCTGCCTTAAACAACATAAACTTGTGTTTTCACAGTTCTGGAGGCTAGAAGCCTGAGACCAAGGTGTCAGGTCTCTAAAGCCTCTCTCCTGGGCTTCCAGATGGTCCTCTTCTTCCTGTGTCTTCTCATGGACTTCCTTCTGTATGCCTGCATCCTAATCTCTTCTTACAAGAACACTGGTCATGTTGGGTTAGGACCCACCCTAAGTGTTTCATTTTAACTTCATCACTCTTAAAAGCCTAATCTCCAAATGCAATCACATTCTGAAGTACCAGGAACCCAACACACTGTAGGGACACAGTTCAACCCACAACACTGCAATCTTTATAATTGCTTCCAGATACCCCCTTTGCTTTACTTTCACTCCATTACAGTTTGGCTGCTCATGCTTGTGTCCTGGGCCCATCTATGAATGTGGCCTTTAGCCTTGGTCATCTACCTTGCTAGGAGCCCTCACTCACTTTCAGATTGACTTCACACCTGTAAATCATAGGACAGAGTCCTTCTTTTGCTCTGACCTCTAGCCAGACTGAGTCCTCCTTAGTTCTTGTGAAAAGAGTGTGGACATTAGTTCTTGTGAAAAGAGTGTGGACATTTTGCCAAGAACCAGTGGTTTGAGTGTGTGCTCTTTGCTACAACTTCATGACCCTGCAGTCTTTCTATAGTTTGGATGAGGGAGAAAATAAGTGGCCTTTTGACTGATTTTCCTTGACAACGGGTTTAGCCTCTTACAGCTCCTATAAAGTTGAAGGAAAAACCAAAGAAAATGTCCAGAATATTTATACATTTAGCCACAAATGTTCATGGACACAAAAAGAATCTATTTCTCAAGAGACATCTGATATACTGAGAAGGAAAGATATACACCTACATAATCTAGAGGTTCCCTCAGGGTGTTTGTGACAATGTCATGACACCTTACCCCAGACAGGTAAAGCCAAAACCACCATTCCCAGGCACAATCTGAGCATACAGAGTTGGGGGTCAGGAGGATGAGTAGTTAAAGAACAGTCAGTTTTGTCTCCAGAATTTCTGCCACCTTCCCAATAGTCATCCTAGCATTAGGTGGACATCTTCCAGCTTGTGATATACTTGCTTCTTTAGCCATCATAAGGGGTTAGTAATATTCATTCATTTATTTATTCAACACACCTGAATTATGTATTACCTTCTCAGCCTCACGCTAGAGATTGGAAAGAAAAAGATAAAAGAAACACTCTTTGTTCTCGAGAGGAAGTTTTAAGCGTTTCCTGAGAGAAGAGAACAATAAATGTTAGGCTGGCTCAAGAGCCAGGAAATCTTGCACATGCACATGTGTGCAGTGTCCAGGGTCAGCAATGGTTCTAAGCTTTGAGTGAAGTGGACCCTCCTGGACAGCACATCCAGAAGAATGAAGGTGATGCAGGCTCCAGGATATGAAGGCAGGCTTGAACTCCAATAAGGCTTTTCGCAGGGTACACCAGAGGTGGCATTGGCCCAACAAACCCCTGGAAGTACACCTGGCCAGTCCCTGCATCCTGCAGGATATGGTACCAAATATTAGGGCCACCTGAGGTCCTGAGGAATGAGGCTCAGAGTATGGAATGGACTCAGGATGCTTGAGGCTCCTCTTAGATGAGTAAGCACACATAGGGCATCTGAAGGTCAAGCCATCCTGTGCCTGGAGGAATGCCATGTTCCATCTGCAAGACTAATTTCTTCAAGAGCTGCTCACATAGAGAGTCCTGCCAGCATAATCTATACTAAGAAATGTTTGATGTGCCCTAAAGTGGAACAATTTTCTTAGATCAACCCATGTATCAGTCTATGTACTTTGGCCTAAAAGGGAGTATTAACCAATCCTAAGCCTATCAGAGATGTGTTAGAGATCTCCAAAGAAAGAGAATCAACTGGAGATCTCTCTCTCTCTCTCTCTCTCTCTCTCTCTCTCTCTCTCTCTCTTCCTGCTGGGAGAAAGAGATTGTAAGGAATTGGCTCAAGTGATTATGGAGGTTGCAAATTCAAGATCTGTAGGGTTAGCTGACAGCTGGAGACCCAGCAAAGAGTGGCAGTTCAAGTCCAAAGGCCATCTGCTGGAAGAATATCTTTCTTAGGAAGGTCAGTCTTTATTCTATTTAGGACTTCAACTGATTGAATGAGGCCCACTTACATATGGAAGGCAATCTGCTTTACTCAAAATCCATCTAAAAAAACACCTTCACAGAAATATCTAGAATAATATCTGACTAAATATCTGGGCACCATGGCCTAGCCAAATTGACACATAAAACTAACCTTTACAAGAGGTCTATATCCAATAAAGGTGAGGAGGAAGAGCTTCACTCAATAAATAATTTTTGAGTGAATAAGAAATCAGTTTCTTCAAATAGGTCACTCTGAGGCCACTCTGTGAGTTTTGAGGTCCCTGGAGTGGGTTCAGTAGGTTATCCCAACACTTCTTAAAACTTCATAAAGCAATCATGGTGCAGCCAGATTGCTTTGTTCTGCTTCCTTCACTAACAGAACAAGGGTCCCCTCAGGGCTGAGAAGAGGCATTATTTCTCAACTATGACTGCACAGAGGACACAGGATTCCAGCTTAAGGTGGAAGTACAATGACAGGGCATCAGGTCTGAGGATCAGTTCATGGCTATCTTGGTTTAATCAGATGGGTACTCATCAGATTTGGAGACCACTTTTCTGGTGGCCACATATTTGTAAATGTACCAGTCTTTTGCTCCCTTGCTCCCAGATCCACTCCCTTGCTTTGTTCCTGTTGCAGGGTCTGACCCTACAAACTACTTTTCTCAGGCTCCATTACCAATTGTGTTCAGCCAATGAGGTATCAACAGGAGAATGGAGGAAAGAGGGATCTGAGCAACCAGAGTATATTTCCTGCCCTCCCACCTCGCCATATCCCTGGAACATGCTCCAGTGGTGACTGAGTGACCCCTACTCCCACTGACACCCCCTCCCTCTGTATCCAGCTCCTGCCAGGCAACCCCTGCCTTCATTCCAGCTCCCGCTGTGGAGTGTCAGGCTCCTGAGCGCTAAAGTGGGTCTTGAGCCCCAGGGGGTCTTGAGCCATGCCTGAGTTCACAAACAAGCAGTGAGAATGTGAGGGTTGCCTAGAATGCCCACCTCACCCTCCATTCTGAGTGATATATTGCTATACCTAATAGCGGTTAGCAGAGTGGACTCTGGAACAAAGATGGGGCTTTCAATCTGGCCACATCCTGACTATGTGACCTGGGGCAAATTACTTAATCTCTTTATTCCTCTGTTCCTCATGTGTTAAATGAGAATAATGACAGTGCCTAATTTATAGGCTTGTCCTACCGACTAAATGAGTTAAATTATGACACATAGTAGGTGCCACTTATTTGAATATTTACCCCTTTGAGCCTATATTCTACCCAGCAAATGGGATCTTCCCTGTCCATCAGGGTCCCCAGGGCAGATCTGGCTCCAAGCCTGGCTCTTTTTTCTCCTTCCCTGCTTTATAATACCAGCCTATCCCCAGTACTGGAGTTCCCATCATCAGAGGAGCCATGAGAGGAACTGGGGATGTTTCATTTCAAGAATGTTAGCTCCTGGAGACTATGAAGAATGCTTTCTGTTTTGCCCCCATCCAGCCTTTCATGGGGGAGAAACTGTTCATTTATTTGTTTCCCTTACAGGGGACGGAATCAGAATCAATAGATAGAAATTATAATAAGCAGATTTTTGTCTTAAATGAGGAAAAATTGTCTACCAATGAGAAATGTCTAAAGATTATGGTGAAGAGTTCCCATTTAGAGGTGTTCACAGGTGTTACAGAAGGAATTCAGGCTCTGCATGGGAAGATGACCAAGGTCTCCCTACAGGTTCCTTCAAGCAGCGGGCTTCCAGCATCCTATTTATTAGGTGTCTGGGAAGTTCTCTTTTTGAACTATTTCTGATCGAAGGGGAAATGAATGCTATCCCAGCCGCTCTGGGACCAGTGTGGGTTGGACTTCCATTCGTCAGATGCTGAGAGGATATTTGAACTAATCATGTGCAGTTTTTCCTCCTGTCCTCCCTTTACCATACTTCCCAGGACTTTAGGTCCATAAGCATCCTGCCTTCATTGTCTCCTGGAGGGCAAACACAGCAGAAGGCAGAAAATAAGTGAGGCATACTTACAGGTTTTGCATTTCAAGACTGAAGCTTGAAAACACAAGAAGAGAACGGCTGAAAAAATTCTCCCCTCCCATATCCCAGATGAGCATTCACTATGCTTGGGTGGGCAGGGAAAATCAAGGGGAAGCAAAGAGCAAAGGGGGTCCCTCCTTCCTGTTCCCTGGGATGAACCCAAAGGGTTAATGCAGCTCTGGATAAGCTTGGGCCTTCAAGAGAAAAATGGCCCAAACCTCAGAACTGCCTATTTAGTGTTCTGAGGCAGAAGCTTTGTCTACAGGGGAATGTAACTGGACAGATGGGCCATGATGAAATCACAGGTCCCATGTGTCACATTGCAGCACAAACATGTCAGTGGACATACTAAGGGAAGCCCGAAGTACAGATTCCTGGGGCCCGGAAAGTGGGGCACAGCAGAATGTCTCTCATATACCCAAAGATGGCCCCAAAGTGGCAGTGAGAGCTGGTAGACCCAAGGGTGCCCTGTAGGCAGTGAAGAATGGACTGATGGCCAAAGACTGGAGAAATACCAGGATGTCCCAGCACATGCAGCTCATAGATGATAACTCTGCATGCCTCCCTCCTGACCCCTGACCCCTCCAGCCTGTGAGGACCCTGGCATTTGGATGCACCCTCAAGAAAACAGGAAACTCAGACTTGACAGAGGCAACATCTTTTGCCACTTAGTAAAATAGGAATTTGACATAGAAATTAAGTTCAGTTAAAAGAAAATAAAACGTGATTTCTCGCAAGAGGAATTTGTGGGGATTCTTACCTGCTCCAGCCCTCCCAGGGAAGCCTGCAGCTCTACTGCTGGAACAGTGAGTGATTTGTTTGGCAGGCTGCAGTGCTTGTCAAGACGTCACGAGCTCCAGGCCCCAGGAAGCAGCTGCAATGCAACGAAGGGAGAGTGTCGGAGGGCTGTGAGGCCAGGTGCATAACTCTTCCTGGGTCCTCATCAGGGGCCAGCGTGCACTCCTGCATGAGAGGCTTCCAACCAGGCCAGCTGCTGCTTGACATTCTTCTGCAGCAAATGGGCTCAGAGCCTCCCAGCTGTCAGTCCTCCAGGCCTGCAGAGGCTGCTGCTGCAGCAGCAACTACATCACTTCCCGCTGTGAAAACAATATGAGCTGAATCTGGACAAAACTGGATAAGAGAACAGTTCCTCTCTGATGATTTCCTGCTTTCTGTCTGCAGCTTTTTCCCAGCTGGGGCTCTCTAGCTGCCTCTTGCTGCTCTCAGGCTGCACTCTGATACCCCTCACAGGCCAGCCCTCCTCAGATGCCTCACCTCTGTCCTCATTAAACCCCAAATTTACACCCACAGCCCTGACCTTTGCCATGCATATAGAGACTGGTATACACAGTACCTACTTGTTTCCTCCCCATATGAAGCAGCATTGAGCCTACTTCTTCACCCCAACTTAGCCATACAAGTAAATGGCATGACCCTTTACATACTCAGACCAGAAACCCAGGAATCAGCCTTGATTCTTTTCCTACCATCACTGGTCTGCTTCCTACATTGGACCCAATCCTGCCAACTCTTCCTCCAAAACATATCCCAATTCATCCATTCCCTATTCGTTCCTCTGCCACCACAAAAATTCAAGCCATCTGCTCTCTCTCTCCTGGCCTGTTATAAAGAGTTCCTACCAAGGCTCACTACCTCTGATCCTGTGCCTATAATCCCCTCTCACAGAGCAGCCAGGGAAATTGTTTAAAACATATCCATGATTACACCACAGTCCTGCTGGAAACTGTTAAATGGTTTACCATGGTGTTAGAATAAAACCCACACTCCCAGCATGACCAGTAGGTCTCCAGGATCTGGCTCCTGCCCTCCTCTCAAAAGACCCTCTGGCCATTCTGCTCCCCATTCCCTTTGCTCCAGAAACCCTGGCCTTCTGTCTCTTCTTCAGAAACAGCCCAGTCCCTCCTCTGGGCTTGATAGCTGCTGGTCCCTCTACCGAGAAGGTTCTTCCCCAAATCTCTTTGTGCCTTCTTATCATTAGTCAGATCTTAGGGCAAACGGTACCTCCTCAGAGAAATTTTCCTTGACCATTGTGTATAGGGAAAGCCCTGTCCCTTTCCCTGCCTCTCAGTAGTCCCTAGATTGGGGCATACACTTTGGGGTGCCAAAGATTATCACTGAGATTTTTCAATGAGGCACAAGAAGAAAGCAATAGAATTTCTACTCCAATTATTTTTTACTCTTCTTTAATAACATTTTTATTTTGTACATGTTTCATAATGCATTACTAAAGTGACACATGTATATTATTTATAAACAATATATATGTCTGAGTGTATGTGTGTGTATGGAAAGTGTTCAAAATATTTTGATAAACATACAATCAAAAAAGTTGGCAACTGCTGCTCTACTATAACACCCTATTTCACTGTCTTCTTGTCACCACTAAACATTTTCCTTTGTTTTATTTATTGGTTCTCTCCCACCTAGAATGTAATCTCTCTTCTTCATGCTGTTATCAATGTGACCAGCACTAATAACTTAAATGTTGATATATATGTCAACTTATAGGCTGACCACATAGCATGTACTCATAAACATTTGTTGAGTGAATGAATACACAGAACCTTCCCAGGACTTAGAGGAAAGACATCCAGCTAATTCCAACACCTTTACACGCTTAGGATAGTGGCAAAAAGTGTCATAATGAGATACCTACAGAACAAGACAGCTCCTGAAAAGTTTCTGGGGCTCTTACTTCCTTTCCAGATCATTCCCCTGTATCCATCCGCAAAGTCATAGTGTATTCAAGTAACCTAGGTCCCATAATCAAGAGAATGGTCCAGAAAGTCATGAACTAGTTTAATGCACTACAACTTCCCATGAGCATTTGCCTCAAAACACATTATTAAGATTGGAAGCCAACGTTCTAGTTCTGGCTTGGCTACTAACTATTTTGAGGCTTTGTGTAAGCTCCTGACAATCTCCATTTCCATACCCTGAGTATTTGGTCCACCTTGTTATTTAGAAATAATTTCAGAATTTATAGAACAGTTGCAAGAAGAGCACAAACAACATGTATGTATACACTTTTACTGAGATGTACCTAGTGTACACATTTCCCCCACTTGCTGTATCACTTGTTCTCTTTTCAGGTATGTGTGTGTGTGTGCACACACACACACACACACACACACACACACACACACACACGTATTTTTCCTGAATCATTCAGAAGACATTCCATACAAGATACCAAATGCTCTGTGTGTCTTTCCTAAGAATAGAAATATTCTCTTATAACTACATTATAACTACAGTGCAGTTAACAACTTCAGTAAGTTTAACATTGAAAATAACACTTTTATCTAATTTGCCACCCAGCACTGTATTTAAAAAACATATTCAGCAGCAGCACTCCTTCAAATGAAATCTTCCTTGTGCTCCCAATGTACAACACAGATGGAAATAAAAGGCTCACTTGAAGTAGGAAGCAGCAGAAGGGCCATGTAACAAATTACAGACTTGGCAGCTTGAAACAACACCAATCTATTAGTTCATAGTTTTAAAGGTTGGAAGTCCAAAATCAGACTCATGGGGTTAAAGTCAAGGTGTCACAGCGCTGATTTATTTTGGAGTCTTGAGGGAGAATCCATTTTTATGTCTTTTCTACTTCTGGAAGTTTGGGCTCATGACTTCGATCTCACATCTCCTACTTTTTCTTTGACCTCCTTGCCTCCCTCTTATAAGCACCTTGCAATCACTTTGAACTCACCTGAATAATATGGGAGAATCCCCCATCTCAAAATCCCTAATTTAATCACATCTGCAAGTCTCCTTCACAATGAAAGTAACATTCACAGGTTCCAGGGGTTGAGACATGGGCCGTTTTTCAGCCTACTACAGGTCACATATGAGCAAGTTGTAAATTGCACAAAGGCACCAAAGATTCCCTCTGTGGTTCATGTGCCAAATCTTGTGCCTTTTCCTTTGGAAAAATCAACCCCTGTCTGATGTCAGGCTTGTACTCAGAGGAAAGTATCTTCCCTCTGCTTTTAATACTTTGCACAAAGGCTCCAGGTAGGTCAGCTAGTGGCCAACTCTGTCACCCTCTCTTTCCTTCCAGGTCCCCAGGGACTTCTTTTGAGCAATGCTTAAATTTCTAGGATCTGTTTAAAATCCCAACCCCCCACTATTAATATGCCTTCTGGCTCTGATGTGCCACTCTTTGATACTGCATCAGAATGGGTCCCAGGGCACCTGAAGAACATCTGTGTAAACTGTGACTCAAACACAAAAGGAGTCCCTGTGAGGCGACCAGCTGTGCCCCAATGGCAGTGCCTAAAACTCACAACCCCTGAGCTCCCCATGGTTCTTGACCCTGTCCTCACTCTCTCACCTTCATGGTCTCCCCAAAGCAAAGCTGTCAGCGTCTATCACTCACTTACCCAGTTGCTGACCCAAGATCCATCACGATTACTTCTGCCCTTTCTGAGCCACACTGAGAGTCCCCGGGAATCCCTGAAATATCTCTGGGAGAGGCCTCCCTTCACCACATGCCATCCCACCCTGTGTTCCTCACCCTGTGGCTCAAGTACCTATACTCCAGTTGTATAGCACCCTGGGGACACCTCAGGACATACAGGAACCTCAAACTAATTGACACATTGGGGTACCTATATGAGAAGAAAAATGTAGTATTGGAACCTAAAGGATGTTTTTGGCAGAAACTATTACTTATTCGTCCCTCCTCAAAGCCACCAAGTCATCTTTGTCCTCCTGGGGGTGGCACTAGGAGGGTCTCTACTTTCCCAGGTTTTACTTGCCCCTATGTCTCCATGACTGTGGTTAGTTTAATGATGATGACTCTTCTTTTTCTCTTCCTCCTCCCCTTCCCCATACCCTCTTCTTATCCTCCCCCTCTTCCTCTTCCTCCCCCGCTTCTTCTTCCTAAGAAATCTTTAGATTCTATAACCTCCTTGCCCAGGGAATCTCTGTTCCTTATTTCTAATGCAGAGTCCCTTCATCACTACAGTCCTAAGTGTCCTGTCTGCAGGATAGCTGGGCTACCGAGTTTCTTCTGAATCATTCTGCGGACCAGATTCAGTCCAGAGGATCATGACTCAGTCCAGAATGGTCTGTTCTGTAGTAGCACCTGTATGTATCTCCTGGTATTTCTCCCACAGACATCCAGTGCCCCAGCTCCCATCAGGACCTGTCCTTTCTTCATATCCCTGAGGCTCATTCCAGGACTGCCACAAATAGGCAGCAAGCTGGGGGGAGTGGGGCTCTCTCTAAAGAGAGAGCTACTGCCATTCCACCTGACCCCTGGAATAACATGCTTTTCAGATGCCATGACTCTCAAACCCATGGCCTCCCACCTGCAACCCCAATGTGCATGGGCCAGCACCTCCTCCCACACGGTGAGGCAGCCCCTGCTCTGCACCAGGACTGACACGGCAGAGCCCCAGGGCACCCATCAGATGCTCTTCTGCTGATGGGCCAAGACTGGGGACCCTCTGCCTGGGAGGCTTTAGGGTTTAAAAAACAAATGTGGGGAACAACCATACATGGGCAATGTGCCTCATTAGGGGTTGAGGTCCACCCACACTTCTACCAAGTGTTAATGCATCTCGGCCACCAGAAGAGTGAAGGTAAGGGTCCTTGATGTGCCAACAATCTGTTTTGTTCCTTTACCCCTGGAGCCAGAATTCACATTTTGCCCGTTTCCTAGGCAAAGTAATTAACACCTTTCAGGTTTTACCTTCTCTTCTTTGAGGAATCAAAAGATTCATTTCTAGAATCAGATTTATGTTAAGGCTTTTAAAATTACCATGCAAATGAGTTTCCTCTCTAAAAAAGCAATGGAGACCTAACAAACCCGCTAAATTGCTCCCTGGCTGGTATTAAATTAATTCAAAGGCTGAGGGTATGGCTACGTCAAGAAAGTCGGGAGCTGGCACTGCTAGAAGGCTGGACTTGATGGTGAGGTTGGAGAAGTAGCCAGGGAGCACAGAATACAAGACCATCTGGGCTAGGTATGGGGTTTACATTGCACTCCCAGGATTATGGGTGGGCCTTGGAGGGGTTTGCACACAGAAGTGATGGGATCTAATGTATCTTTCAAAAAGGTCACAGAGCTGCTGTGCAGATGGTCAGGATGAGATAACAGAGTCAGGAACCTCTGCAGCTGTCTAGATGAGATGATGATATCTTGGCCCAGGGTGCTAGTGGCAGAGGGCAAGAAGCGGTCAGACTCAGGGTTTATTCCAAAGGCAGTGCTACTAGGACTTGCAGGTGGGTGGTATGGGGAGCGAACAAAATAAAGCATTTGAGGAGCAGTCATAAGGTTTTTCAGCCTAAGCAACAGGGGCCAGTTACTGAGATGGAAAGACCGGAGGAGGCATGTGTTAAATTTGAGATCGTGGATATGCAGTGCTGGGCTGTCACAGAGGCAGAAGGAGCATAGCTTTAACTCAGAACACTTTCCCCACTGGCTGCTCCACTCCAGAGCCAACCAGGGCAATTCTGCTTTGAAAACAAATCTCTGTGCCCCCTACTCAATCCTGGGACAGAGACCACCAGACCTGGCTTTGGTATCAATATGCAGAAAGGGATCTCCCGCCAATGGTATGTTCTTGTCTTAAACTTGGAGCAAGACAGAAGAATCAAGATGCTGACAGTCCACTTGGAATCATGGCCTGGCTGCCCTGCTGAGCACTACAACCATCTCACCTGAGCCATCTCAAACTTTCATGTAATTTGGCAAATATTATCATTCAGAACTTTCTCTGAGGTTGACTATGTTCTAGGCAGTAGAGGTAAAAAAAATGAATTAAACAGTCTCATGGGGGAGACACTCTTGAATGTAGCAGAGGAAAACACGTTAACTGAAGGTATAAGCAGGTTGCAGCGGGAATGTACAGGGGAGAGAATTCATTCTGCCTGGAAGGATCAGGGAAGCTTCATCAAGGAAGTGTCATTTGATCTGGCCTTAAAGGATGATGAAGTGGGTAAGGGTATTTTTGTTCAATGAAATAGGAGAATAAAGAAACAGATTGTTAAAACATGTAGTCAGTGGGTGAAGCCCAGAATGCGCGGAGAAATGGGAGAGCCTGAGTGGCAGATTGTATCTTCCATTGATGGCTGCACCAATATGTGTCCCATCCAACTTGCTCTTCTCACAATATGACATTGATACTCCTTCCTCTATCAAGAGATGGGAGTCTTTGTCCCCTCTCCTTATCCTTAGTAGAACTTTGGAACTGTCTTGACCAATAGAATATGGCAGAAGTATGGCGTGTAGCTTCCAAAGCTAAATCATTAAAACATTGCAGCTTCTACTTGGCCTCTTGGATCATTCATTATAGGGGAAGCCCACCACCATGCCATGAAGACACAGAAGCAGTCCCGTGGATAGAAACTGAAGACACCAGGCAACAGCCAGTACCAACTCGCCAGCCGTGTGAGTAAGCCACTTTGAAAATGGATCTTCCAGACACAGTCAAGCTTTCAGAAGATTCCACAGTCATCTGACTGCAGCTGACCTCTGACTGCAACATGAGACACCCCAGGCAAGAATTACTCTGCCAAGCTGTTTCTAAGGTCCTGATTCATGTAATCCATGAGCATAATAAATGTCATTGTTTCAAGCCATTAAATTTTGGTGTGGTTGGTTTTTGCAGCCATAGTAACTGGAATAGCCTGGAAGAATTATAGAGGACACTGAATGTCCTGCTAAGTAGTTTGTTTTATTCTTTACAAAACTAAACACTACTGCTATTTTCTGGGTGGTGAGTTATGTGCTTTGGCTTATATATCTTAGAAAGACCATTCTGACAATTTGAAAGATGGAATGGAAAGAAGAGAAGAGAGAATGGAAAGGAGCAGCCAGTGAGGGTAGTGAAGCTGTTGTTAAGAATCTAGGGAGGAGATGAAAGTTTATGCTAGACATGGAAATAAAAAGGTCAAAGACTCGGGGGGCTGGGAGGTTAGTAGAACAGTGAAGGACTCAGAATGTGGAAAGAAAAAGAAAAGTGGAAGAAAGATGGTGTTAAGAGTGATTCTGGGGGTTCTAGCTTGGTAGACCAGAATTTAGTGATATCTTTAATGGGAGAAAGTATGAGGGTTTGTTCATTTAAGAAACAAGGATATCTTCTTGTAAAGCAAGGCTCATACCTTGGCCTCTTTCTAGGACTGGCCATGTTTCCTCTTGGCTCTTCACCCCATACCCCTTGAGAGATGGCCACCCCACCGAAGCCCTGTACGCCTCCAGGGCCTCTTGATTGGACACCCTAGCTCTGGCCCTCAGCCTCACTAAGCCAGAGTACCTGACCCACTTTGGCTACAGGTACTCTGTGGCCAAATGCTTCCAACCCTTCAGCAAGTCTTCTCAGCTCTACCTCCAGAATGTAACTACTACTGTTTCTGTCTCCACAAAGGCCTTTCCCGAGTCCCATAAAATCTTACCTAGAAAACCACTGCATTCTCCTAACTAGGCCCCTTCTTCTAGTTTTGTTTTGCATAGTAGAAATCAGGTTATGTTACCCCTGGGCTTAGAATAAAACCTTGGCTTCCCATTGTACTTAAAATAAAAACCAAACTCCACCTCCACGGCCTCCAAGACTGCACATCAGGTCCCATCTCTCTCATTTTCCTTTGACCTTCTCCTAATTGATCACTCTGACTGGCCCACTCACCCTCTTTCTGCTCTTCGAACATGCCAAGCTCCCTCCTGCTCCAGGACCCTTGTGTGTGTTTTCTTTTCTTCATCTGGAGCTTCCTTTTTAAAGTTGGGGTTTGGGAGGAAACCCAATAAAAGCGCTCATCTTCCCAACTTGAGTCTGAACAAGCAGAAATCAAAGAAAAAAACAACAAAAGAAGATCCAAATGTTCCTTTATTACAAAGAAAGGCTATGTTGGAGAATGTAACTTAGTGTGAAAGCTGAATAAGCTGCAAACTATGCCCCAGAATCAGCACAACCTCTCCACCCAGACTCAAGCTTCACTGCACAGGTAAATCTCACCAAGGTAAGACTCAGCATGGAGGGACAGGGTCGAAGCCCTGTACCCCATGGGCAGCTTGCTTCCAAGATGGAAAAGGAGAGGAGAATGAGCAGAGGGCAGAAAAGGAAAAAGATTTGGGGTACCTGGTTTATTCTTCCTAATTCTATTAATCAGATCGGCCCCTCTACCTACCCTGGATGCTGTGTGGAACCAGTCATAGAGAAGGCAGAGTGTGATGCTGCATCAGGAGCAGAGAAAGTACACCTCGCAGTGATCAGGGTCTCTAAATGCCTACCTCGTTCTCATTCTCAGGTCTCAAAGAGGCACTTGCTGGCAACTCCATACAAAAGACACCCCCTACTCCTGGTCACACACACATATTCAGTCTCTACTTCATCTTCACAAACTGAAGTTGTTTCTTTGCATTCTATAGAAGGTCAGTCATCACCACTAGAATGTGAGCTCTGTGATGTCAGTGGTCTGTCATCTGGTTCAGTACTGCAACCCCAGTGCCTAGAACAGTGTATGGCACATAGTAGGTGCTCAGCAAGGAATTCTTGATGAATTGACAAAACAGGAGCAGAAATCCCTGAGCTTAAATTCCTTCAGTTGTAGCCTGGAGCTAGGGGCTTATAGGCCTCTCAACCCCCGGAAGCACGTCTCACAGAGCTGGTGAGGTGGGGGAAAGCGGCAGTCCGTGAGAGCATTCAAGGATGTGAGCGCGCATGGTGAATTCACGCATTTACTACCAGCCTGAAAGCACTAAGCCCGTTCTTACAAGAGCAGATACTATTTTAAGAGACATTTTGCAACTAGCTACCATGACGACAATGTCTCACCTATTTCCTTTACTTAGAGACTCAGAGCACTGAAAATATTGTTCAACTGTTTCTTCAGCATGGGCTCTAAGCTTTCTGGGGTGTATTATGTTCCAAATGAAAAGAAACAGCAAGATAAACCATTGCCCCTGTTTCCTTTCCAGAAAAAGCTGATTCTTCTTGGCTCCTGGCAACCCAGAGTGGGGTTGAATGATGGAGAAGCCATCACCCTGGGCCACCCTGTAAAATATCTCTTCTCTAGCTCTGACAAAAGAAAAGGGGTCAGGGCAGGAAGCCAAGCACCTACTTGGCAGCCAGCCTCTGAGGGCATCAATGACGTGGCCTGAGGGCATCATATAGGTCACCCACCCCAACCCAACCTGGTCCTCCAGGTTGCTCTGGGGTTCGCTCTACAAAAGACAGTTATTATGGTCAACCCTATAATAACAGACATCGCAGGACAGCATAACACCACCCCACCTAATCTGAAAGGAGCGAGGAAAAAAGGCAGCTCTGAGGGATTTTGGAACAAGAAGCCGTGTCTTCTTTTTCACAATAAGGACAGGACAGAGAAAGTCCATCTGTAGCTCCCTCTAAGCATCCAAACTCCCCAAACTCCTGTCACTACATTCTCTTAAATACTGGCTAAAGGGGAGTAGCTAAAGAATTCTCTTTCATTTTGCTCCATTAATAACTAAACAGTACAGCCTAAAATATTTATAGGCATGAGCACAGAGCATATTCTGGGCAGGATAAAGTGGATTATGTTGATTTGCAAGGCTGCTGTCTCAGTCCTATGCAGAAGAGACAACTAAATGGCTTTGGTGGCCAGAAAGAGCCAGTGGTGGCAAAGGCAGCTGCCAGGTGTGTAAAGTCTGTCTCAGGAGCCCCAGCAATTGAGACTTTCTTCCAGCTCCTGGAGCAGGTGCCTGTCCTAGGAGGCGCAGCTAGTATTTGCTGCTACAGAGCTCCCTGCTCTCTATCTGCTCTTCTTTTTGCTAACACATCAATGGGGCCCAATGAAACTACAGTATGCCAAGCTACAAATCCTCTGGTCCTGAGTAAGCCCCTGCACTGTAGCTTCCAAAAATGTAGATATTGTTTTTATGGGACCTGAACTGCAACTGATTTGTGGCCAGAGGAGAACGTGCTCCACCCCAGCTCGGCAACAATGACCTAGGTGACCATGGGTAGATCACAGGGCTTCTCTGAGCCTCCTTCTCCTCACGCAGAAAACAGCTTAAATTAGATCATCCCAAAAGTTGTTTCTAAATCTATGACTCTATTGGAGAAACTATCTTAAGCTTTATATTTAAAAAGGAAGGAAGGAAGGAAGGAAGGAAGGAAGGAAGGAAGGAAGGAAGGAAGGAAGGAAGGAAGGAAAATAAATGATGGAGATGCAATGAAAAAGTAAAGGCAGGGGGTGTTGAATTCTAGGTAAATATGTGAATAATAATAATCAGAATTACACTGTAGTCACTATGAGCAAAGCACTTCTCTAAGCCCTACATGATAGATAGCATTATTGTGCCCCTTTTAGATATAAGGAAACTGAGGCACAAAGACCTTTAACAATTTGCTACAGCTTAGCCTCTATAATGATAAAGTCACAGTTTCAACCCAGGCAATCTGCCTCCCCAAACCATGCTGTTACTCACAATGTCATACTGTCTGATTAATGACATTCCTTTCATTTAGTCATTCAGTCATTCGTTAAACACGAATATATAAAGTCCTGGATATGCCCTGGGTGATAACTTAGAAGTTTCATCAAGCACATAAATAAGTTTGCACACAAGAGGCCCAAGCAGGAGTAGAGAGAGAGAAATGTTTGTTCCAGAGTTCCTCTGTTCTCAGTGTCCAGACTTCTAGAATCACTTCTAGAATACGTAGGTCTAGGATCTTCCTAATGTATCAGGATTCTTTGGTGGAGGGAACATGCTTACATTTCTCTTAGCTACTTCTGCTGGACTCTTTATCTCTTTGTGAGCCCTCATTTTCCCTTCTCTCCACCCACATCTACCCAAACATGGGTCAGGGCACAGTTGAAAAAAGAAAAAAAATGCATGATCATATTGATGCAAAAAAAGACATTTGACAAATTTCATATTCGTTCATAATTTTAAAAATTTCTCAGTGAACCAAGAATAGAAATTCCTAAGCTGATAAAAGCTATTTTAAAAAATCACACTGAATGGAGAAATATTGAATACTTTTCTCCCTAATATCAGAAACAAAGCAAGATGTTCACTCTTACCATTTTTATTTCAACATTGTGCTGAAAATCATATCCAGGGAAACAAAAAAATATATACATATTGGAAAGGAAGAAATAAAACTATCCCTATTCATAAATGACATGATTACCTATGTGGAAAATCCCAAGGAATCCACAAGAAGAGCTCCTAGAACAAATAAGTGAGTTTATCAAGGCCACAGGGAATACAAGATTGACCACAAACATCAATTATATTTCTATATACCAGCAATGAACAGCTGGAAAACAGAATTTAAAAATCAGTATCATTTACAGCAACTCCAAAAAGTAATGTGATCAGGTACAAACTGACAAAAACACATAAAGTATCTGCTCAAGACTATAAAACTGATGAAGGAATCAATAAAGGCCTTAATAAATGGAAAGATATGCCTTGTTCATGGATTAAAAAGAATTACCACAATAAAGATGTCAATTGTCCCAAAATTAATCTATATATTTACAGTAATTCCAATCAATCAAAATCAATTTATGTATACATTTATGTGGAAGGGCAAGAAACTAGAATAGCCAAAACTATCTGGGGAAAAAAGAATAATGATAGAGGGACCTCATGATTGGATTTTAAAATTTACTCTATTGCTACAGTAATCAAGATAATGTAGCATTGGTGAAGCAGTAGACACATAGATGAATAGAATAGAATAGAATAGAATAGAATAGAATAGAATAGAATAGTCCAGAAATAGACACACACAAATATAACCAGTTGATTCTGACAAAGATGAAAAAGCAATACAATGGAGAAAGGATAGCTTTTTCAATAAATGGTGTTGAACAATTAGAAACCCATATGCAAAAATAAATGAACCTTAACCAAAACTTCATATTTTATATAAAAATTAATTTAAAATGACCCACAGATTTAAATATAAAATATAAAACTATAAAACTTTTAGAAGGAAACACAAAAGAAAATTTTCATGATCTGGAATTATTAGCAAGAAGTTCTTAGACCCAATAACAAAAATCATGATCTATAAAAGAAGTCATAAATTGGACTTGTCAAAAATTTTAAGCTTTGCTCTGCAAAAGACATTGTTAAAAAGTAAACAACAAGGTCAAGATGGCATAGAAGGTACATGCTGTGCATGCCTCCTCTCATGACCACACCAAAATCATAACGAAACTACAGAGCAACCATCTCTGGGAGGTGCCTGAGGTCTGGCTAAATAGAAGCTCTACAACTAAGGACAAACATAAGAAGTCATTATAGACCAGTAGGAGGGACAGAGACACAAAACAGCCCAGTCCCACAGCAGTATGTGGTGATCCAGGATCAAGAGGGTTATCCTGACTGCAGACCTCCCTCCCCCACCAGTGGAGCAAGGGGCCCCAGCCCCACACTGGGCTCCCTAGCCCAGGGTTCCAGTGCTGGGAAGAGAAATCCCCACAATCTCTGGCTATGAAAACCAGTAGAGGTTGTGGCTAACTGAGGTGGAGGGCTGTGGGAGTCACAGACGTTCCTCTTAAAGGGCCTGTGCTGGAATAACTCACTAACATACTCACTCACTCTGAGCTCCAGTGCTGGGGCAGCTGCTTGAGAAGCACCAGGGACATATGGAGAGGCACTGAGTGCCAGGCTTGAGAGTAAGGCCTAAGGCTTCATCTGAAGAGGACACACCCAAAGGGAACACTGGGCAGACACCAGAGCCCTGCTAAGTAAATCCTGCTCCATAGGGTTAGCCCCTCACCAGCCAGTCCTCACAACCAATCAGCCCAAGAGTCAATCCCTCATGTTGGTGTGCAAAGAGTAACCAAGGATCAATTATAACAGGAGGGCACACACAACACATACAAGGGACACATCTTAAGCATCTCTCTCAGGTGACCAGGGAAGATTGCCACTGGGCCCCACAAGACATCTACTACATAAAGCCACTCCACTAAGACTAGGAGACTTAGAAGCCCTACTTAATACATAAAAACAGACATAGGAAGACAGCCAAAATGGGGAGACAAAGAAACATGGCCTATATGAAAGAACAGAACAAAGCTCTAGAAAAAGAACTCAACAAAATGGGGACAAGCAATCTACCAAATACAGAGTTTGAAACATTGGATATAAGGATGCTCAATGAACTTAGAGGAAGAGTAGATAAACTTGGTGAGAACTTTAACAAAAAATATAGAGAACATAAAAATGGAGATAGAAAACATTAAAAAAAACAACTAGAAATAAAGAATATAATCTGAGATTGATACATTAAAAGTAATCAACAGAGTGAAGAAACAGAAGATTGAATCAGCAATTTAGAGGGTAGTGGAGGGCAACTAATCAGAACAGCAATAAGAAAAGAGAATCCAAAAAAATGAAGTTTAAAGGGCCTCTGAAACAACATCAAGCATAACAACATTCATTTCATAGAGGTGCCAGATGAAGAAGAGAGAGAGCAAGAAATTGAAAATCTATTTGAAGAAATAATAATGGAAAACTTCCCTAATCTAGTGAAGGAAAACACATGCAACCCCAGGAAGTTCACAGAGTCCCAAATAAGATGAACCCAAAGAGGCCTACACCAAAACACATCATCATTAAAATGCAAAGATTAAATACGAAGAGAGAATCTTAAAATCATCAAGAGAAAAACAATTAATTACCTACAGAGGGAGCTCTCATAAGACTGTCTATTTTTCAAGAGGAATTTTACAGGCCTGAAGGGATTGGCACAAAATATTCAAAGTGATGAAAACCCAGGACCTACAACCAAGATTACTCTACCCAGCAAAACTATCATTTAGAATTGAAGGACAGATAAAGAACTTCCCAGACAAGTAAAAGCTAAAGGAGTTCATCTCCAACAAGCCAGTATTACAGGAAATGTTGGAGGGAATTCTTTAAGAAGAAGAAAATATATGTATCAGAAATATGAATAAAGGATGGCAATAACTACATATCTATCAACAAATACTTCAGATGAAAAAGAATTAAATGCTCCAATCAAAAGATAAGGTGGGTGAATGGATAAGAAAACAAGACCCTTATGTAGCTGCCTGCAGGAGACTCACTTCAGATTAAAAGACACACAGAGGGTGAAAGTAAAGGGAGAGAAAAAGATATTTCATGAGGGACTTAGAGGATATTGTGCGGAGTGAAGTAAGTCAGATAGAGAAAGACTAATGCCATATGATTTCATGGACATATGTGATCTAAAGAACAAAATAAATGAAAAAAGAAAAACAGAAACAAACTCATAGATACAAAGAACATTTTGAGGGTTACCAAATGGGTGGGGGTTTGGTGGGTTGGGAAAAAAGGAGAAAAGGATTAAGAAATATAAACTGGTATTACAAAATAGTCATGGAGGGATAAATTATAACATAAAGAATATAGTCAATAATATTATAATAACTATGTAGATGTCAGAGGGATAGTAGATTTATTGGGGTGATCATGAGTTATATAGATGTCTAGTCACTGTCGTACATCTGAAACTACTGTAATGTTAAATACTAACTATAATTGAAAAATTAAAAATATTAAAAAAGAATTAAACAACAAGCTATAGACTCAAATAAAATATTTGCAAGTCACATATTCATCAAATCACTTGTATACAAAATGTATAAAGAACTCTCAAAACTCAACAGTAAGAAACTAACAGCTCAATTGAAAATGGACAAAAAAGGACTTGAAGAGATCCCTCACCAAAGAGTATATAGAGAAGTAAAATGAGCACATGAAAAAGATACTTAATATAGTTATTATAGGAAGATGCACATTAAAACCATGATGAGATATACCTACTAGAATGACTAAGAAGAAAAAAGACCAGCTATACCCTTAGGCATTGCTTGTGAAAATGTGAAATGGTACAGCCACTCTGAAATGAGTTTGGCAGTTTCTTATGAAGGAATCATACCACTTCTGAGAATTTATCATTTTATATGTTTATAGGAAAACCTGTACGTGAATGTTTATAGTATATCTATTCATTATCAAACTGGAAACAACTCAGATGTCCTTCAACAGGTGAATAAACAGTAAATTGATAAACTTTGGTACTCCCATACAAAGGAATAGTACTCAGCAATAAAAAGGAAAATGTTATTGATACACTCAACAACTTGTATAAATCTCAATGGCTGAGTAAAATAAACCAGTCTTTAAAGGTCCACTGACATGCTGAGTGAAAGAAGCCAAAATAATATGTACTATATGATCCCATTTAAGAGACATTCTTGAAAAGACAAAACTGTAGTGATAGAAACTAGATCAGTGCTTCAGGTGTTGTGGTGAGAGGAGGATGTGATAACCAATGGGTAGCATGAAGAAATTCTCTGGATTGAAGGAGCTGCTCTTTATCCTACTTGCATATGGTTACACCAGTCTGCACAGGTGTTCAAATTCATAGAACTGTATGTACACCGGGGGAAACGGGCAATTTTATGATATGTTAACTTTTTAAACAAAATGTTAAAAATACCCCCAAATAATAGCCAACATCAGCTCACTATCTACTTTTCACTTGTGCTCCCCCACAGGAGGGGCATTTCTTCTTAGGGTGAACCTCACTAACCCAGCCCAAGGGAAAGGAGCAGATACAGTGCACCTGGGTTCACATAGTCCCCAAATTAATGTGCATATCCACACTGACCTCTCAACCTTCCAGACTTGGAGCACTCCACAGCCATTAGATCTGGAAACCTCACACCAGTCACTGTATAGAATTGCATTCAGAGAATTGAGTAGCCCCAGAATTTTAGCAAAATAACTCACCTCAAACTAAATAAATAACAAGCAATTCCCATCTCTCACTAGCACATCTCAAGAAATGTTGAAGAGGATGCAAACATAACCACATGACACTTGTTGCATGCTCTCTTCTCTCTCCTCAAGAGTTCTCTTGTACTCTACAGAGCTCCAGAGCCTCTTAATCTTCCCTCTCAGAGGTACCTCTCTCCTCCCTCCTCAGGCATTTTCTCTACCCAAGTGACTTTTATCCATTCTCATGTCGCCTCTCAGCTACTTCTTACGTAACTCAGCATGGTCTTTCCCACCAAGTCCTTCTCCTCCTCTTCTCATCTCTCCAGTCTGTCCTCTTGCTCACTGGGGAGGGAATAAAACCTTAGAAGACCACTGAAGGACGAGTCCTCCACCTTCCCTGTCTGCACCTATTCTACCCATTTGCTTGAAGGATTTGTTTTAATTGTTTAATTTAGAAAAAGAAGAGGAATCTGAAGCTAGACTGTTGAGCTCGTTTTGCAATTTCCCTGCTTGAGGGTCCCTCTGCTCACTCCCATTCTTCAGGGAAACTGGAGATATAGCACAGCAGGGCCTCTTTACTGCACTGAGCGTGTGCATAAGAAGCAAGCCCAGGCCAGGCTGGTAAGGGGAGAAGCCCCAGATGGCCTTTGGCTCAAGGAAAACTCCAATCCCAGCAGCCCAATTGCTTTGGGCATTTAACAGGAAATTAGGGCCAAGAAATAGCATTTTGTCTTGGCTGGCTCTCAGATTGCTCTGGTAGCTTAATTTTAAATTTTAAGATAAAAGTGCTTTGACATAAGTGAAAGCAAGAAGAGGGAAGATATCTCCTTTCTGTCTCTGACATTCAGTAGCTGAACACTACCTCAGGAGGATGGGGTGTCCACGCCCTTTGGAAGAAGTAACTCTCGTGAAAATCAGCTGTCACAGGAGTTTTCAACCTTCCCAAGGGGGCAAAAGAGAAAGGCAAGGGCCATCGCAACAGCCATCTCACAATTACTGAGTCGTAGAATGAAGCTCTCCATGGGCTCGTGGCCAGGCCCCTTTTCAGAGGGCTTTGGCCATCTTGCTAAAGACGCTCTCAGCAAAGACTGGACTGGCACCACCAATGCTTTCTCTATTCTGGATGGACCAGCCACACCCTAAAGATTTTCCAGAGGCCCAGAAAAAGTCAATAATTTTCTCTGGGGTACCCAGAAGGGTAAAGTGGATACCAGGGTTCGGAGTTCTGAGTCCTCACTAGGTGGCCCTGATTCCTGTCAGTTCTCAGATCTGCCTGGTAAGGCCAGGCTAAGTAAATGCCACCAAGCCACAGCCCTCTGTAGTTGCCCCAGTTCTCTCTCCTCAGCTCAAATGTGCCTGACAAATGCATCAAATTCCTTAAGCTCAAACGCAAACAGAGAAAGCAGCCATGCATTTGCAAGAACAGACATTGGCTGCCATGAGAGGAGACATGGGGGTGGGTGCCAGTGCCCCTGCTAGGCCCAGAGCTCATCCTGAAATCTGGTGCCATCATAGAAAAGCAGATGTCTTTTTTCATCTCTTTGAAGCTGGAGATATGATCGATAAGAATATCTTAATTTTAAAGAAAATTCTGTACATCAATTTGCTTTGGGAAAAAATAACTTTTATTACAACAGAACGCTTGTCATAAAAGGAATAGTTTTCCATCTTGCACTTATCTATATGGTATAATATGCATTGTACATTCACTCATTCATTCATCAAACATTTTTGTGCATGTCAGGTATGAGGGACCCAGAGGAGACATGTCTTCTGCCACTGGATGATGGGGGAGGGAACTATACATCATGTGAACTGAAGAGTGGAGTTTGGCTATGACAAATATTGATTACAAGAAACACACTTAAAACACACTTAAAACACACTTAAAAAATAAAATTCAAAATTTAATTAAAAATTAAATTAAAAATGTATCAGGGCAATACTAATTCACAAGAAGTTAAAGTATCCATATTAATATCACTTACAACAGGAATTGAGGCAAAATCATTAATAGAGATAAAGGAGCTATGACATGATAAAAGGTTCAACTCACCAAGATTTGGCAATTTTAAACTTGCATGTACCTAATAGCCTCAAAATACTTAATACTTAAAACAAAAAAAGAAAAAGGAAAGCTCTATAAAGAGAAATCGATAAACCACAATGTGGGAGTAGTTAACACAATTCTTCAGTAATTGATAAAATATCAGTAATATATAGAAAATATGAATAATTTTAACATATTTGCAAGATAAGCATATTGTTTCACACACACCAGATGGCAAAAAAAGATTTAGCTAGAACAATTCCAGGCGTTGGTGATGGTACACAGTGATGGCAAGTTATTTACTGTTGCTGCGAGTGTAAACTGCTACGACCACTTTGGGAAAGAGCTGATTTTAGTTAGAAAGCCAAACACGTGAATGCTGTGCAAGCCCCAGCAGTGCCATACCTAGGTAGACACACTTTAGGGACATTTTTATACATGTGCTTCAGGAGACATGTATAAGGAAGTTCGCAGCAGCATTGTTTACAATTGCTAAGAGTGGGAAATAACCCAAATGTCCATCAACCACAAAATGAATAACCATGGTATATTCGTTCGCTGTAATACTCTACAATGCTGAAGTGAATGAACTGCCCTTTCCTTCTCCAGTTACACGAGCCAATCTCAAAAACATAATGTCAAGTTAAAGAAGCAAATGTCAGAAATAAAGTTCAAAAATAGCCAAAGCAAAACTATATAGCATTTAAGAGCAGATAGCTAGATAGCGAACCTAAAAGGAAAACTGAGGTAATGATCAACACAAATTTGAGATCATGGTTGCCTCTAGAAAACAGGGGTAGAGATGAGGAATATTATTGGAGAAGGCAACCTGGGGGCTTCTAAGGCATTGGCAATGTTCTATTTCTAGTAACCTGGGGGCTGGATATACACACCTAAGGGATTTTTTCATACATGTGCACAGGAAAGCTCATAGCAGAATTGGTCATAATGCACAGGTGTTTGTTTAATTGATATTATTTAAACTGTGTGCATAGATTTCATACACACTCTTTCATATAAGATATCTTAAAAAAAAAAAAAAAAAAGGAAGGATGGAAATACACCATTATGTCAATGAGAGTGGTCACAGGCTGGAAGGAAAGCTTATGGGTGGTCATATTTTCATCTTTATACTTTTTTGCATTTTTTTGAATTGTTTACAATAAGCATGTATCACTTTTATCATCAGAAAAGAAAAACTTTTGAAAAGTGATGAAAGAAATCACAAAAGGAAAGACTTGAGTTTGACTACATGAAAATATAAAACTGTCACATGTCTAAACTAAAAAAAAAAATGAAAGGTAAATATAACAATGAAAATAATTTATTCTATATGGAACACTTACCGATAAATTTTTTTAAGTACATGGATTAAAAAATGAGCAAAGAATTCACATAAAAGGAAATATAATTGTCTAAAAATACATGAGAAAATATTCAACCTCGATTAGTAATCCCAACAAGAGAGAGAGTAGAACTGTCACAGGCCTCCATGCTTGGATAACCTGGATTTGAACTCTCTGCATATCACTTCTGAGTCTCTGTAACATATAAAATAAAAGAAATAATTAATACCTTGAAGGATTGCTCTAAGAACTAGAAATAATGTATTAAATAATGCACTAGGCTTGACACATGCAGATGTCTTATAAATGAATTTCCTTTTTCAAACAGTGAGGGGAAGGCGAAAAATGGGACCAGCATGTACGGGCAGTCTAGTGAAAAAGACAGACATGAAATGATCATTCCCAGAGTGTGATGAGTATCTTAATAGAGGAAGTGCAGGGTGTTGACATATCAGATTAAAATGTGACCCAACCTTGCTTAGGTGATTACAGGCCTTCGTGAGAAAGATGTTTAAGCTGAAATCTGAAGGTGAGTGTGAGTGAGTAACAACAGAGAAAGAGGAGTAGGGGTTTTTATTTTCTAGTGATAGTTATATTACCTCCTAGCCCACATGCATTTCTTGCAGTTCAGCTTTGACACTCCTCCCTTCTGAAGATGGAGTCTATGTCCCCTCCCTTTGAATCTGATAGGCTTGTAACTAGAATTCAAGTGACACTATGTGACTTCTGATACTAGGTCATGAAACGCGATACAGCTCCTTCTTGGTGCTTTTGCTCAGGGTGTGAACTATACATCTGTACATCTGTGAATTATCGCTCTCAGAATCAAGGCACCATGCTCTGAGGAATCCTGAGCAGCCCATGGTGACCCCAGCCATCAGCCCTGAGTGAGCGCCCAGGGACAGGTCCCCTCCATTTATTCTCCTACTCTCTCTTTCTTGTCTTAAGAAAACCTGGCTTATGCATTCTTCTAAATCTATGTGTCTCACTCCAGGCCCTAAACCAAGATCTTAACTCATTTGTTCTCTTCTGTTGGGGTAATGGAGGCCTCTTGTCTAGCTGCCCTAGATGATGTGGGTCACAGTACAGCAGGAAATACTTTCAACAAACCAAGGTCCCACTGTAAGATGGTGGTGGCTTGGCCTGGAGAAGGAGGAATGGGGATAGAGGCATGAAAGGAGCAGAGTTGGACCCCAGGAGGCTCCTTGCAATGAGATAACTTTGCCAGTCCCTGGGAACCTCATTGGATGGCAGGCGAGCAGCTTTTTTCTAAATTTGTTTTCCCTCTTAAAGGTTCTCTCCAATGACTCTCAGTCTGTCACTAGAAATCAAGCCTTAGTTTGGGCTATTTGCTTGCAGTCAAATTCCCATTATCCAATTCATTGCCCAAGCTGTCATTAGGGAGTCTGTTAGTATGTGTTAGAAAATCTGGGCCTCCATGAAGAAAACATTCACAAATATCGCTCATGGAAGGCTATGTGTCAAGATCCCAGGAACACTGAGAAAACTCGTTTGTGCCCACTTTAAAGGATGCATTCATGATATGACCCGCCCTGTCTCTCTTCTTCCTATGACACAGCTTTCTCATCGTCCTCTTCTTCCATCTCCTTACCCTCCATGTACTCTTTCACATTTTTCCACAAACAGAAAAATAAAGGCAAAAATTGATCCATCTGAGGCTGTATTAAAAGAAGCATGAATCCAGAATGAAGGAACTGAGTCCTATTGTTTACATTTTTTTTTCTATCACAAAGTATTGTTCTAAATTCTGTTCCCTGAGACAATCTTCCTTTGAGATAATGGAGGCCTCAGATCCAGTGTTACTAAGAAGGAGTTATAGGATTAAAGGAAATAAGGGGCAGTGGGGCAGGGAACCTATATCAAAATTATATACCACAATAAGACAATGGTGACTTGGGCTGTGATGGGAGCAGTGGCAAAAGTGAGTCTAATTTTAAGAGGGATGTAGACGAGGAAAAGCACATCAGGGTTGGGAAGATCGTAAACCTCCACAAGGCCTGGTGTTAGCCTAGGGAGATGTTTAGGCTAGAAGAGCTCTGTCTTTAAAATATGGAGAAACCAAAGGAGAGAACTAGGACCAAAGAGAGGAAATTAGTGGCCAAGAGACAGTTTTTAGGTCAATATAAGGATGAACTTTTTAATGGCAAGAGAACTTCCTAAAATAGAAAGAATTGCCTTAGGCAGTGGTGAGCTCCCTGTCATAAAGAGTGTGCAAACGCAGCCTATTGTGGAGAAGCCACAAGCATTTGCCAGGTGGTTGAATATTTTCACTTTGATTTTTAAGTATTTCCCCAGAGCATAGAGTTATAAACAATATAGGATGACATATTATTATAAATAGTTCAGCCTTGATGGCAGAGCATACTGGGGACTCTGTCAGTGAGTTGAGGATGACATCAGGGACTGGAGAAAACTAACATAGACATTGGGCTGGACTAGTCCCAGGAGAAAAGTCAGTCAGTTAATTCTAATAACACAAGGCCAACATATGTGAGGCAGGCTCAAGTTTGGTTCATTTCTTGATTCATTCACTCTCATTCACTCATTCATTCATTCAATGAACATTTAGTGAGTATCTATGTGCACCAGACCTGACCTCCAGGAATTTCTAGTCCAGCTGCAAGAACAGACAAGGAAATGAGTGAGGTACTAGAAGAAGGATTTATTAGTTCTCGTACTTGGAAGAACAGGGCTGATGCCAACATCAGGCAGGACTGAATCTGGGGACAATAATGACATTCTTGGAATCCTCCCATTCTATCTCTGGTTCTGCCTCTCCAAAAAGGTGTTCCCCATTTTCCTCTGCAGTAGGTATGGGTTTTTTCCCCACAGGAACATAGCTGCATTCTTCTTTCTCATCTCTGGATAAAAATAATAGGGAGGGCTCTGATTAGCCAGGAGTAAGCAGAGCTCTATGCCTGGGACTGGTCCCTCCAAGAAGAAAAGGGCAAGTGTGCTTTCCCAGTAGAAGAGATAAGGCTGATGTGCTTTTCCTCGTCTACATCCCTCTCCAGAATGAGGAAGTAAAGGGGGGCTGGGAAACCAAAACCAAAAGGCATCCCTCCTCAGAATGTAAACACATGGGAAAGGCTCAGCCCTGTCCTTGGAGACAGAAAGAAGAACTGGGCATGAGGTGATGCTTACACTGAGTCTTGAAGGATGAGTGTGTCAGGTATGTTTGTCTATGTGTAGTTGGGGTGAGGGGTTTGAAGAGGGGGTAGTGTAGACCAGGAAGCAGCAGATTGGTGGATGTTAGGAAGTAGATCAGAGGGGAGGTGGACAGAGGGTTGTAATGGGAGGTGGCGAGATAGAAGGGAGATAGATAGCAGGAGCCCTATCTGGGAGCAGAATTCAAAGCTGAATTGTGTCCTGCAGCTATGAACATGGGAATCATCATGTCTTAGAAGTGAGTAGGGCACAATAGCAAGAAGTCTGTGCAATGGTAGTGTCTCGATCCAGGGTTTATGGGCAAGGCCACCTCATGGAAGACCAGAATTGTGGCCAGCCTTGGGGAATGGCTAGTGGGAACAAAGCAGAAGTCAGTCAGAGTCCACCAGGAATGGACAGGAGCTCTGGCTCTTCACCAACCTCTCCCCTGTTTTGGGCAGACAGACTGCAGAGTCTAACAGGCTTAGGGTGATCCAGGCAGACCACAGCTGATTGGGGCAATCTGTAGGAGGCCCCCCTATGCATGAGTTAATGAGTCAGTTAGGAATGCCTTGGGCTACAAGTAACAGAACACAAGACTAATAGAGAGTTGAACCATAGTGCAGCCTACAGGAAGGCATTTCATGGATAGTTGAATAGCTTAACAATGTCAGAGTACTAGGTTAATATCTCTGTCAATCTCTAGACCCTCTCCTTGTGGTTGCAAGATAGTTGCCACAGCTCTAGGCATCACATCTTTATGTAACCGTATCCAAAGGATGAAAACAGAGAGAAACCAATGAGGTAAAAATAAAAAGTGCTGCTCACATGTCTCAGTTTCTGTCAAGAAAAGGCCTCCTATTTGGAAGTCTGCTGACAGATTTATGTTGTGTTACATTGGCCAGAACTGGAACATGTGGTCACCTTAGCTGCAAGGAAGACTTGATAGTGGGAAGCAGGCAAGACAAGGAGTTGGGAATGGCTGTTAAATAGGAACCAACAGTGACCACTACAATTAAAAACAGTAGTTTTCTGCCCTTTCCTCCAGTATTCTGGGTTGTGGATGATATGATTTCAGCTTAAGCTAAGCTCCACCTGGAACAAGGCTGAGAAACAACCAGGATCTCCAAGTAAATAGCATCTTCGCATCAGCTTGCAGTTGCAGATAAAATATTGTCAAGCCTTATACATAATAAGCACAGGCTTGGTATTTCTTCTGCTATCCTTTGTGAGGGGCTGTTGTGCCCAGGCCTAAGCAATCTGATTTTATTCTTATAACAACCTTGTGAAATGGGCCTTTTATTCCCATTTTAAAGATAAGAAACAGACTTAAAGACTTGTAATTTCCCTAAGGTCATGAAACTAGTGAGTAGAAACTAGAATGCAATGTCAGGCTTGGAATAGACACCTTTCTCATGACCACTATGCCAATGGATCTCATGCTTCCTGTGCATATGAATCACCTTATTAAAAATCAGATTCTGGAACCCATGCCCCAAGAATCCTGACTCCGTTTGTCTGGGGTGGAGTCCACAGCTGTGGACATCTAATAAGCATCCCAGATGTTCCTAATGTCAGTAGTTGTGAGGCCTCATCTAATGGGCTCTATGCTTCACAGCTTTCCAAAAATCTGAGTCCTTCTTCCACCACAAAACTTTCTGAACCTGTCATTTTCTACCCTAGGTATTTTTTGTCTGCATCACCCTTCTGAATAGTTTTCACGTACACTATCATCTCATATGGGCCTTGAGAATAGCACTTCTCTTATACATTTCCTTTGTCCTAATATTCCCGGTAAAGCATTAGCCATGGAGGAGTTTGATAAATATCTGTGATTTGTATTAATTTCACAGCATTTCAAGGTGCTCAGATAATGGGACCCTAAATAAAACCATGGCTTTTAAACAGCAGGCATTGTCTGATTAATGAAATCATCATAAACATATTGCATTTTCTTGATAATAAGTAATCACAATCAACTGATAATGAAGTGAAATATACAATCACTTAATTGAGAATAATTGGATTAAATGACAAATTTAGGCTCCTGATTAAAATTAATTGTATTGCTGAGACAGCTTGTGGAATCCCAAAGGCAAGTAATTAAAACTCTCAGGTAAGGAAAAACAAATTCTCCTGTTTGGCTGTCCAGGAAAAAAGAGATCCATTTATAGACAATTTTTAAACTAGATTAAGAAAAGTAATGATGGCATTATCTTTGGAGAGATGCTTCAGTGGGAAGCAAGAGCTGAGTTCATTTGAATGGGCAAATATTGAACCTTTCTCAAAAGAGTACCATTTAATCTGGCAGCTCTGGAGAGACTTTACCAATTACTTGAGAATTTGGGTTGAAGGAAAATGCAATGTGAGCACTTGTAGGACATTTTAATGGTGGGGAGGTCACCATTTGTTTCCCATGTACTGCTCGGCTGACTAGGAGCTCTTAAAGTAAGGTTGGGTCAGCTTTCTCAGTGCTTCCCAGGCTTCGAGGTGAGGAATCATCTGAAATCTTGTTAAAATGCTGTAAATTTAGGGAATGGCTTGAGATTCTTCATTTCTAACAAGCTTCTAGGTGATGAACCACACTAAATAACAAAGTTCTATAGCATACCATGTCAGACCATGCTCAACAATCAGATCTGTCCCTAGAAATTCCAGCAACTATCTATGGAGGCAGAGTACCAGCCTTCAGAGAGTCTCTTAGCCAGGATTTTGTGAGCATTGCAGGTTACCCAGTAACTATGCATAGTTCCCAAAAAAGCCATATACTTTATCATCTGTGGACCTCTTCATGTACTGTCTCCTTTGCCTGGAATGCCTTGGCCCTGAAAAAGAGCCAGGAATCTGAGGCCAATCCACACAAAAAAACTCTGGCTTTGATAAAATTGGCATATTTTGACTATCTGGGGGAACTAATACCAAGGGAGAACAGCGGAGGCCTGCAGTGCCACAGGAAGAGGCCAGAACAGTTGGGTGCAATTAGAAGAAGGCACCCATTGAGTAGATTGTCCTCTGAGAGGGAGGGAGAAGACAGGTGCATGTGAGCAGCATTCTGCCCTTTTGAAGAGCTGCCTGAGTGATTGTTATCTGCCTCAAGTGACTTGGAGCACTGATGGGAGCCAGCACACTTTGGTTACCTGGGAGCCACTGAGAAAAAAGTTGTGCAGGAAGCCTTCCCAATGCAACACAAGGGAACCTGCAGTACCACAGACAGACACCAGGAGGAGAAATAGATTATGAGCTCTTGAAAATATATCAGCAAAATTCTCTAGATGGGAAATTAAATGTACAAGCCCATAGAAGTTACATCCCCACAAAATAGTTTCAGAAGTTCTTAGAATCCTTAGCCATGTGGAAAGGTGTACAAATCCAGCCTGTTTTTCAAATATATATCAAATGCATAAAACTCAACAACAACAACAAAATTACAAAGTATACAAAGAAACAGGGAAACATGGCCCAGTCAAAGGAGCAAAGTCTAAGTTTCTGAAAACCCATCCAAAGAAATGGGGATCTATGAATCACCTGACAAATAATTCAAAATAATTATATTAAAGAAGATTAGTGCTCTACAAAAGAACACAGATAGACAGCAAAAGAAAATCAGAAAAATAATTCATGAACAAAATAAGAATATCAAAAAGACATAGTAACTATTGAAAAAAAAACAAAGAGAAATTCTGGGGCTGAAGAATATAATAAGTATTCTTTAGTGTATTTGAAAAATACACTAAAGGGGTTCAACATCAGACTTGATAATGCAGAAGAAAAAAAATAAACTCAAACACAAGTCATTTGAAATTACTGAATCAGAGGGACAAAAAGAAAAATGAATAAAGAAGAGTGAAGAAAGCCAAAGGGACTTATGAGACACCATCAAGATGGCTAATAAACATATTGTGGGAGTCCCAGAAGAAGAAAAGAGAAAGGAACAGAGAGCTTGTTTAAAGAAAAATGGCTAAGAATTTCCCAAATCTGAGGAAGAAAAAGAATGTCTGAAATCAAAAATCTAAAACAACTCTAGCTAAAATGAACTCAAAAAAGCCCACACCAAGACAAGTAATCAAGTTATTAAAGTCAAAGACAAAGAGAGAATTTTCAAAGCAGCAAAAGAAAAGTGACTTTTCATATAAAAAGGAGCTTCCACAAGATTTCTAATGAATTTTCAGCAGAAACATTACAAGCCAGAAGGGAATGGGATGACATATTCAAAGAGCCGAAGAAAAAAAATCTACCAATCAAGACTATTATATCTGGTAAAACTGAATTTCAAAAACAAAAGTAACATAAAGACTTTCCCATAAAAGCTGAGGGAGTTCATCATCACTAGACCTACCTTAGAAGAAATGCTAAAGGCAATCCTAAAAGTTGAAATTTAAAAATGCTAGAAAATGACATGAAAGTATATGAAAATATAAAGCTTATTTATAAAGATAAATATATAGTTAAGTACAAAATACTACAATACTGCAATGTTGGTAAATAACACATTTTTAATTTTGATATGTAATGAAAAAGACAAAAGCATAAAAATAACTATAAAACTATGTTAATGGATACAAAATATATAAAGATGTAATTTGTGAAATCAATAACAAAGTGGGAGAGAGGTAGTTGTAAAAGTGTGGAGTTTTTGTATATGACTGAGTTAAAGATCAGTTAAAATAGATTGTTATAACTAAAGGATGTTTATGTAAGCCCCATAATGACTGGAAAGAAAATACCTATAGAAGAAAAATAAAAAGAAGAAAAGAATCAAAGAGTGCCAATACAAAAAATCAATGAACCACAAAGGGAGCAGTAAGAGAAGAAAAAAGCACACAAAATAGCTACAGGACAGACAACAATTAAGAAAATAGCAATAGTAAGTCCTTTTCTATCAGTAATTCCTTTAACTGTAAATGGATTAAACTACCCAATCAAAAACCTAAAAGCTACAGGTGAACAGGACAAACAGAGACTCATGGACGTGGACTGTAGATTAGTGGTTATCAGAGGGCAGGGAGTCATGGGAGGAGGGAGGTTGACAGGGCAAAGGGGATCAAATAGGTGGCGACAGAAAAAAATCCAACTATGGGAAGTGAACACACAGTGTAAATATACATATGCCTTACTGTTAAAGTATGCAGCTGAAACTTACTGAATTTCGTTAACCAATGTCACCATAAAAAATAAATATAAATATTTTTAAAAGACAGTGTGAATTTTCAAAGAGGAGAAAAAAAATACAAAGTGAGAACACTTAAGATCCACCCCTTTAACAAATTGCAAGCATACAGTACATCAGTAAGTACAGTCACTATGCTGTACATTAGATCCTCAGAGCTTATTCATCTTATAACTGAAAGTTTGTGTTTTTGACCAACCTCTGCCCATTTGCCCCACCCGCTAGCCTCTGGCAATTACCATTCTACTCTCTATTTTTTAATTTGATTTTTTTTTTTTTTGGTTTCACAGGTAAGTGATATCATACAGCTTTTGTTTCTCCCTGTCTGGCTTATTTCTCACAAAAAAAGTAACTGTGAAATGATGGATATGTTAATTCAATTGTGGGAATTATTTCACAATGTATATGTAAATAAAATCATCATATTATGCACTTAATGCATGTTACAATTTTATTTGTCAATTATACCTCAATAAAACTGGAAAATATAAACAAATAAATCTACAATGTGTACACATAAAAAGATATAGTGTTAATGAATAGATTTAAAAAAATAAGAGACTCACTTTAGATGTAAGGACACACATAGGCTGAAAGGATGGGAAAAGATATTCCATGCAAATGACCACCAAAAGAGAGCAGGAATGGCCATACTTATGTTATGCAAAATAGACTATTAACCGAAACTGCTGCAAGAGACAAAGAAGGACATTACATGATGATAAAAGGCTCAATTCATCAGGAAAATATATTTATAAATATAGACCTACCTAAACTCAGAGTGCCCACATATATAAAACAATCACATAATTGAAGGGAGAAATATACAGTAATGAAATTATAGTAGAAAATTTCAATGTCTCATTTTTAATAATGGATAGAACAACAAAACAAGATTGAGAAGGAAGCAAAGAACTTAAATTACACCATAGAACAATTAAACCTAACATATATACAGAACACTTCACAAAACAGCAGCAGAATACACATTATTCTCAAACACACATGGAATATTCTCTGGGAAAGATTATATGCAAGGCCATAAAAAAAAGTCTCAACAAATTTAAGACTATTGAAATCACATCAAGTATTTTTGCTCACAATGAAATGAAACTAGAAATCAATAGCTAAGTTCAATGCCAATGGAATACAAACCAAGATAGAACAAACTTTGGGCCATAGAACAAACCTCAACAATTTAAAGAAATTAGAAACATACATAGTATTGTTCTCTTACTATAATTAAACCAAACTATAAATAAATAAGATAAAAAAAAATCTATAAACACTTGAAAACTAAGCAACACACTTGTAAATAATGTATTGGTCAAAAAGAAAGTCTCAAAGAAAGTTTAAAAATACATCAAACTTAATAAAAATAAAAATACAACAAATCCAAATTTGTGGACACAACTAATGTCATACTGAGAGGGACTTTTATAGCATGAAATGCATATATTAGAAAAAAGAAAAAGTCTAAAATTAATACTCTAAGTTCACACCTCAAGAACATCGGAAAAACGAAAATATATACTCAAAGCAAGCAAAAGAAAGGAAATAATAAAGAAAATAGCACAAATCAGTGAAACTGAAACAGAAGAGCAATAGAAAAAATCAATGAAACAAAAGGCTGACTCTTTAATTCAATAAAATTGCCAAAAGTCTAGTGAAACTGACAAAGAGAAAAAGAATAAAGACACAAGTTACTATACCAGAATAAAACAGGAGGTATCACCACCAAACCTTCAGGCATCAAAAGAATAAGAGAATAGTACAAACAAGTCTGTACACATAATTTTGACAACTTAGATTAAAATGCACCACTTTCTCAAAAAACAAAAACAAAAAACACTATTGTAACCCACCTAATATGAAAGAGATCATTTTAATAGCTGTATAAAAATTAATAAAATTGAATTTATGGTTTAAAGATCTACAAAAAAATAATGATGTCTAGTCTTACATGGTTTCGCTGTAGAATTTAACAAAGAAAGAATTGACACTATATATACATAATCACTCCAGAAAATAGAAAACTTCTAAATTAATTTTATAAAGTTATTATGACTCTGATATTAAAACCAGACAAAGTACAAAATAACTGTTATATATTTATATCTATCATGAATGTCAGAAACCCCTAACATAATATTAGCCAATAGAATTCAACAAATATAAAAAGAATTGCACACGATGACCAAGTGAGGTTCATTCCAGAAATGCAAGTTGGGCTCAATATCTAAAAATCAATCAATTAAACCCAATAAAACATTAATATGTCAAAAAAGAAAAATCACATGGTCATTTCCATCAGTGCAGAAAAAGCATTTGACAAAATCTAAAAACCATCCATGATTAAAACCCTCAGAAAAATAGAAATAGAATGGAACTTCTTCAATTTGAATAGAGTATTGTCTTAGCCTGCAAGTGCAATCATAACAAAGTACCACTGATTAGGTGGCTTAAAGAACAGAAATTTGTCTCACAGTTATAGAGGCTGGAAATTCAAGATCAAGTTGTTGATAGGCTTTTCTCCTGACACCTCTCTCCTTGGTTAACAGTTGGCTACCTTCTTGCTATATCTTCACAAGGCCTTTTCTCTGTGCTTACGCACCCCTGCTGTCTGAACTCCTCTTTTTAGCAGGACATCAGTCTTCATTTCCAAATACAGTCACATTGAAGGTTAGGGCTTAAACACATGAATTTGGAGTGAACACAATTTAGTTCATAAGTATCTACAAAAAAAAATGTACAGCAAACAGTATACTTAAAGGTGAAAGACTGATGCTTTCCTCTTAAGATGGATAGCAAAGCCAAGGATGTTCACTCTCACCACTCCTATTTCATATAGTGTGAGATGTTCTAAGCAGCATAATATACAAGAAGAATAAATGAAAGGCACACAGATTAGAGGGGGGGAAAAAAAGAAAGAAATTTATGTAGAAAACTCCCAACGATTTTACACATGTACACACAAAATAATTTCAGCAAGACTTTTTGTAGATATAAACAATATTATTCTAAAATTTATGGGACAACATCATCAAAATGGTGAAATAGGTGTTGTCTGCCCTAAAAGTACCAATTTTGACACTCACGCATAGACAAAATTGCCTTTGTGGATGTCCTAGAATCCAGCATAGAAGATCCAGCACACAGATGGAGCAAAAAGTCTGTAATTAGATGTATTGAAGAGGGTAAAAAAAAATATTTTACTTTGTCTACATCACTCTTTTTCCAAGTTGGCACAGGTCAGTGTATGAAAGACCTTTACAATTCATGATATCTCCCACAGGGGAAGTGAGAGCATATGAGTGTCAAGCATCTCCAGGTATGTAAGATGCTGCCAAAGAAACTTACTTCTTTCTTACCCCATCCAGAATAATGAAGTCTGCTGCACAAGGCAGGGGAAGGAAGCAGCTGGGAGAAGAGCAGCCAGGGCTCATAGGAGATACCAAAGTTACATAGATCCTACTAACCACATCAAGGACTCTCTCAAGAAGTCTGCCTGCAAGCCACTGGGGATGCCTTGCCTGAAGATTCCCCTCACTGGCCCATGGGCACCCCAACACTCCAAGTGCTTCACACACACACACACACACACACACACACACACACACACACACACACACTAAATGGCCAGCTCCTTGTGCATTCCCAAGGGCAGTGAGAGCAAGCTGGTGCAGGTAGCTAGTGATCATGTGCAGAAAGCTGTCCTAAATCTGCAGGATAGAGAGAAAATACACAAACTTGAATATTCAGGATTCTTCTCAGGAAAGTAAACAGGAAAATATCAGCACCCAGCCTGCCTTGCAGGAATGAAAGAAGGCAAAGAATCTTAAGAATTCATTTCCACAAGGGAACAAGAAGTATGGAGCAGGTGTATCTGTAGAAAATAACTGAAAAAAAAACCCTCAGAATCCCTAGCAGGACTTAAGGAAGGTAATTCTCTCCTTAAGTCAGCAAGTATATATACGGGAGGAGGTGACTGCTCCTTCAAACGTGAAAACAGAAACACAAAACTTCAAAATATGTGAAAAATCAAGGAAACGCCACACCACCTATAGAACACTATAATTTTTCAGTAGATTACACCAGAGAAATGTAAATCTGTGATTTTCTCAACAAAAAATTGAAAATACACTTGATCCTTAAACAATGCAAGAGTTAGGTGCACTAATACTACCACCCGAACACACATTTGGAAATCTGTGTATAACTTTTTACTCACCCAGAACTTAACTACTAATTGCCTACTCTTGACTGGAAGCTTTACTGATAACATAGTCACTTAACACATATTGGGTATGTTATATGTATTATACACTGTATTCTTATAATAAAGCAAGCTAGAAAAATGAAAATTTTATTAAGAAAATTACCAGAGAAAATACATGTATAGTGTTTTTTTTTTTTTGAGGGGGAGGGGAATCACATAAAGTGGACATGCACAATTCAAAACCATATTGTTCAAGTGTCAACTGTAGTTGTTTCAAGGAATCGCAGTGAGCTCCAAAAAAAGAAAAAAGAAAAGAAAAGAAAATTCAACAAATAAAGGAGACGCTTAACAGAGAGACAGAAATCTTTAAAAGAGAGCCAAAGAGAAATTCTGAAGCTAAAGAACAAAATGAATGAAATTTTTTTTAAAAATGTAATTTAGAACATCAAAAGCAGACTTGATCAAGCAGAAGAAAAAATCCAGATTCTTTAAAATTATTCAGTCAGCAGACAACACAGGAAAAAGAATTAAAAAGAGGGAACAAAGCTTATGCGAACCAAGGGACATCAAGGACAGAAACAATTTCTGCTTTATTAAGGTCCAAGAAGTTGCAGAGAGGAAGAAGACAGAAAACGTTTCTAAAGAAATAATGGCTGAGAACTTCCCAAGTCTGAGTAGAGGTTTGTGTTTCCAAGATTATGAAGTATCCCAAAATTTTCAACTCAAAAAGATCTTCCCCAAGACACTTTACAATAAAGCTGTCTAAATTCCAAGAGAATTTAAAAAGCAGCAATAAAAAATTTTTCTCATGTACAAGGGGACTCCCATAAGACTATGAGCACATTTCTTGGCAGAAACCCTGGAGTGAGAGGGATGATATATTCAAGTGTGAAAGAAAAAAAGTCAAACAAGAATACAAGAATACATTACCCAGCAAAACTGTCCTTCAGAAATGAAAGCAATCCTGACAAAGAATAACAAAGCCAGAGGCATCACACTTCTTATTTTCAAACTAAACTACAAAGCTATAGTAATCAAAGCAGTATGGTACTGGCATAAAAAACAAGTATGTAGACCAATGAAACTGAATGGAGAGCCCAAAGCTAAACCCATGCATTTATGATCAACTAATATTTGACGAGGGAGCCAAGAATACTCATTAAAGACAGAATAGTCTATTTAATAAATCGTGCTGAGAAACATAGATATTTATAAGCAAAAGAATGAAATTGGACCTCTATCTTAAAGCACTCATAAAAAGTAACTCAAGATAGATTAAAGACTTAAATGTTAAGACTTGAAACCATAAAACTCCTAGAAAAAAACATTAGGAAAGCTCCTTGACATTGATGTTAGCAGTGTTTTTTTTTTTTTTTTGCTATGACACCAAAAGCACAAGCAATAAAAGCAAAAATAAACAAGTGAAACTATATCAAGCTAAAAATCTTCTGCACAGTAAAAGAAACAGTCAACAAAATGAAAATGAAACCTATGGAATTGCAGAAAACATTTGATAAAATCATATACCCAATAAGGGACTAATATCTAAAATATATAAGGAACCCATATAAGTCAATATCCAATCATCATCACCATCATCATCATCACCATCCAATAAAAATGGATAGAGCACCTGAATAGACCTTTTTCCAAAGAAGACATACAAATAGTCAACAAGTACATGAAAAGGTGTTGAACATCACTAATCATGAGGGGAATACAAATCAAAACCACAATTTGATATCACTTCACACCTGTTTGAATGGCTTTCATCAAAAAAAAATAAGAAGAGAAAGAAAGAAAGAAAGAAAGAAAGAAAGAAAGAAAGAAAGAAAGAAAGAAAGAAAGAAAGAAAGAAAGAAAGGAAGGAAGGAAGGAAGGAAGGAAGGAAGGAAGGAAGGAAGGAAGGAAGGAAGGAAGGAAGGAAGGAAGGAAGGAAAGAAGGAAGGAAGGAAGGAAGGAAGAAAGAAAGAATAGAGTGAGGGGGGGGAGAGAGAGAGAGAGAGAGAGAGAGAGAACAAGCGTTGGTGAGGATGTGGAGAAAAGAGAACCCTTGCACGCTGTTGGTGGAAATGTAAACTGGTACAGCCACAATAGAAAACAATATGCAAGTGCCTCGAAAAATTAAAAAGAGAACTACCATATGATCCAGCAATCACACTTCTGGGTATGTAATCAAAGGAAATGAAATCACTGTCTTGAAAGGGTATCTGTAACCCTGTGTTTATTGTAGCCAATATGTGGAGGCAACAGAAATGTTCACCAGTGGATGAATGAATGAAAACATGAGATTCACATATGCGCACACACGCAATATGTATTTCACAAAATATTTGTTTCGCCACAAAAAGGAAGGAGATTCTGCCAACTCTGACAACATAGGTAGACCTTGAAGGCATTTATACTAAGTAAAATGAGACAGAGAAAGACAAATATTGTATAATCTCAATGTGGTATCTAACAAAGTTGAATTCATGGAAATAAATTGTAGAATGGCAGTTGCCAGGGATCGGGGCATGGGAGAAATAGGAAGATGTTCGTCTGAGAGTAAAAAACCCAGCTATGGGATAAATAAAATCAGGGGATCTACTGTACATCATGATAATTATAATTAACAGTACTGTATTATATACTTGAAAGTCATTAAGAGAGAAGATCTTAAATGTTATCACTATACACAAAAATATCATAATTATGTGAGGGGATAGATATACTAACTACCTTTATTGTGCTAATCATTTTGTAATACATACATATATCAAATCATCTTGTTGTACACCTTAAACTTACACAATGTTATATGTCAGTTATATCTCAATAAAGCTATAACAAATAAGGAAAAATAAAAGATGGAAATTAAAATAGCATAAGTGATAGAAAAAAATCATGAGAGTGTAGATCACTGTGAAAAGATGGCAGATGAAACACTGCATATAATTGCACTAACTCAAAACCTTAGTAAAAGTACATAAAAAATGTTTTCAGATAAAAGCTAACAGTATACTAGACACACATTCCAGCAGGATCCCAAATGGTTAAATGTTAAATCAATATTCAGCCAACACTAAATGTAACTATTATATAACAAACTTCTGTCATACAAGAATAAATATAAAATTTAATTAAAAAAATAAAATTTATAAAAAAGGCTAAGATAACTAGAAAAACTAGAACAATTTTTAAAAAGAAGAATAAAATGGGAGAGATCTATCTACCTGTTTTCAAGGCTTTTTATTCAGCTACAATAATTAAGACTGGTAGTGGCAGAGGGGTAGACATATAGATTAATGCAACAGAATAGAGAACAATAAATAAACCCACATGAACATGCTTAACTAATTTTTGACAAATATGCAAAACCAGTTCAACAAAGAAAAGGTAAAGATCTTAACAAAGTGGTGCAAAGCAAGTAGCTATCCATAGCTAAAAATAAACCTCCACCAGAGTCTCACACTTTGTACAAATATTAACTCAAAATGGGTCACAAACTTAAGTGTAAAATTTAAAGCTATAAAAGTTTTATAAAAAAAAAACTTAAAGCTATGAAAGGGGGGAAAGGAGAAAATCTTCAGAATCTAGGGCTAGGCAGAAATCCTTAGACTTGGTACCAAAGGCACAATCCAAAAAAGAAAAAAATTGATAAATTAAACCTGAACAAAATAAAAAATATTTGCTTTGTAAAGGACCATGTTAAAAAAATGAAAAGGCAAGCTACAGTCTGAGAGCAAATATTTCCAAATACATATCTGACAAAGGACTCGTATCTAGAATATATAAAGAACCCCAAACCTCAACAATAAATAAATCTAACAATACAATTAGGAAGTGGACAAAAGACATGAATGACCATTTCATTGAAGAAGATTTACAGATGATAAATCATATAGAAAGATGTTCAACATCATTAGTAGCTAAGGAAACACACATTTAAATCCCAATGAGATATCACTATACACACATCAAAATGGCTAAAATAAAAAATAGTAACAATGCCAAATATTGGTGAGAATGAGAAGTTGGATCATTCATACATTGCTGATAGGAATGCAAAATGGTACAGCCACTCTGGAAAAGTCTGTGCTTTCTTAATAACTAAACATACAACTACCATATGACCCAGCAATTACACTTCTAGGCATTTATCCCAGAGGTATGGAAATATGTCCACACAAAAACCTAGATACAAATATTTGTAGCAACTTTATTAATAAAACTAGAAACAACTCAGATATCCTTCAATGGGTGAATGGTTAAACAAACTGTAGTACAACAATACCATGGAATGCTACTCAACAATAACAAGAAACAAATCACTGATACAGTCAACAACCTATACAAATCACCAGAGAATTTTACTGAGGGGAAAAAGTCCAACTCCAAAAGATTATATACCACATGACTCCATTTACATTACATTCTTAAAATAACAAAACTTTAGAATGAAGAACAGATTAACGGTTGTCAGGGGTAAAGAATGGGGTGAGGGCAGAACCAAAGTGGGTATGGCTATAAAAGACAACGTAATGGAACACTGGTGATGGAGATGTTATGTGTTTTGACTGTTTCAATGACAATTCCTGGTTATGATATTGAATAAAGGATACATAAGATCTCTCTGTATTACATGTAATTTATTTTTTAAATAGACTCTTTGATACACACTGTTTGTCAAATTATTTTTGTTTATTTTGGCAGGGGAGAAATATCTTAAAGACTTTGTTTTTTAGAGCAGTTTTAAATTCACAAGAGTATAGAATTTCCCATCTCCCCTGTCCTCATACATGCATAGCCTCCCCCATCATCGATATCCCCACCAGGGAGGTCTATTTGCTACAACTGAAGACCTTAACATTGCATATCATCATCACTCAAAGTCTATAGTTTATATTATGGTTCACTCTTGCTGTTGTATGTGCTATGGGTTTGGATAAATGTATAATGACATGCGTCCATCATTATGGTATCATACAGAATATTTTCACTGCCCTAAAAATTCCTCTGCATATCAATCTACAATTATCTCAAAATAACAAATGTGATTAAAAATAAAAGATAATGGAGAGCTTATACGCTATCCAGTATTAGAAAAGCAGACCTAGAGGTTCCAGGGCCAGGATGAGGCCTAAAGTCAAGCACTGAGAAGGCGTCTCTGCTGACGCTGATGGGCCTAGAGCTCTGAGCTTGAACTCCTGAAACCACTAAGGCCAACCCCTGGGCACTGCTGATAAAACTGAAATGCTACTGCCCCTGCACAATGACGTGTCCAACTCCCTTTTAGAACGGACCTTGCACAGTCCTGCTTCTTTGCATCACCAGCTCCCAAGTCAAAGATGGTACAAGTACGTAGACTGGTAGAGTCTGGGTTACATGCCTATTTGAGCTGAGAGGAAGGCTGAGAACAGGAGCAGCTGACATTTTTGGCTTCCACAGTGGTGGGTTTGCTACTGACCAAGATCCACAAGATGAGGAGTTCCCCAGACATAGAAGAAGGGCTCAGACGCTGGGTGGCCTTGAACAATGGCCAATGTCTACCATATCCATCTTTTGTCTCTCTTCTCTCTTGCCACCCCTGACCCTTCACACATTTCCTTCACCCAGCTCAATTCTCCTTGTGCTTTAGGGAAACAGGTTAGAGGTCATGTCCTCAAAAAAGCCTTCTCTAACTCACCCTTCCCGAGACTGAGTCTTGTTCATTTCCTTTGTGATTTTATGCATGGGGTCCATATCACGTCAGCCCTACTAGGCTGTGAGTCTTGAGAACATAAACCCCATCAGATCCTGCAGGACCCAAAGCTCAATAAAGGTTAGGTAAAAGGGAAAGGAAGTGAAGAGAGGACCCCTCTGCCAGTCAAGGTTGCTTTTCTGAGAAAGAGATTAGCAGACACAGTGCAGAGCAGCCTACTGGGAACAAAGTGGGACAGGGCAAGGATACCAAAGCATGGAATCTCCAGGCTTCCGCCTGGGACATGGTGAATGTGTGTGGGGCTAATGGTCACAAACCAATATCATTGGGATAGTGAGAGAGGAAGCTTCTTCCCAGGCAGAAAATCTTACAATCATTGTAAATATGCTAGAACTGTCAAAAGCCCATGATATATCCTCCACATAAATTACGAATCATATCATGGTTCTATTTGCTCTATGTCAATGTAAAAACATCTCAATTTTTCAAAAGATAGAATATTAAAACATATCACTAGTGTATCTACTCTTTTCCTGCCACCCTCTACCAGCCCCCCACCAAAATCAAAACACAACTCTCTCTCAGTCTACATTGAGGCTCAGGTCCCCTCCCAGCAGAGCGGCGGCAGACTTGGCCTGTGCCAGGGAGGGTGCAAGTGGGCACACTTCTCCAGAAGCAATGGGCAGTTCCAGAGCCCAGTCATTCAGAAAATTCTTAAATGGTCCTAGAAGTGAGGCAGGGGAACAAGGTGGCCCCATGGGCTAGGTACAGAGCTAGTCCAGAGCACCCCACAGAGGGCTCTAGGACCTTTGGGGTGAGCACAACTGAGACCTCAGGTGGGTCAGCCTCTCCTGGTTCTGATGCCCTCAGTCAGTGGGCAGAAGGTGACGGCAGCTTCCCTGTTTGTCTTTCTGCTTGGTCTTGTCCCGAGGCAGGAGCTGGCAACGTGCTGTGGCTTCTTTGCATTGTCAATTCCCTGCCTGCTCCATTGCCCAACAGGCTGTGGGGGTGGGAGGTTTGGAGAAGCATGGCTGAAAGGGAGCCAATTCCTCCAGTCCTTATTTCACCAGTGCTGGGGACTCCAGACTTCCAGCAGACTGGTTCTCACCTGGACTTCTTCGAAACCAACATTCCACTTAAATTCTCATTGACAGTTGGCTGAATAACAATGCATTCTACTAAGCCAGGCTAACGGGAATGTAATCTTGCTCTTTCAGAGCTATTGCTCTGTGAAGTGCTTACCAAACAGGGTTTTTAAATAGCAAGAGAGCCAACCTCAAATGGGAATTAATGTGTTTAAATCCAGCTGGAAAACTTTCCTCTTTATTCCCAAGGCAGAAACTGGAACTGGAAATCCTCAACTACCCGCTGCGGGCGTGGGGGCTGAGGAGAAGCCAGAAATCCCATGGTATGTCTCAGAGTCAGGTTCCAGCAAGGATACCTGGCAGCCCCACCCCCAAAGTCTTCCTTCCTGGGCCCTAGAGTTCTACCCTGCAAGCCACCTAAAGGCCCTAGACATGTGCTCTATCACCCCTGGACCAATGGACCAAACCAAAGAGAAGGTCAATGTGTGGCACTCAAGTTTATAAAGGAAGGCCTCAGAGGCACTGTGTGTAGAAAAATCACTCCCTGCCTCTCCATGAACCAGAGGCCACCATGGCTGTTGGCTCCATGGTTTAATTTCCAGGACATGTTCAGGCCTTTGGACTCAAGTCCTTTCAACTGGAGACTCCAGTTGGCTGTTGGGAGCTGGGGCTGCCCCCTCCCCATGAGGCTGGCAGTTTGGACCACACCAGGCTGAGAAGGGCCCAGGGCCAGGCCTGCAGTAGAGAAGCTGCCCTGGCCAGAAGAAGGGGATCAACTCAAATACTCCTATCAGCACTAAATTCTGTTGCCTTGCAGGACTCCAGACTTCCCAGCCACCAGGGGACTTCCTCAGCTGGAGCTCAGGCCGACTCCACAGCAGCTTCCCTGCTGCAGAGCATGGGACATGCTGACCAAAACATCTACCACTGACTGCCCATGAATGCCTCCGCTGCAGCAGAGGCCCCCAACTCAGCTCCTTGTTCTAAATCTCTGCTGCTCTTTTCTGTTCTTCTCTCAAGTTTCAATCCTTTCTGGGTTCCCCCACCTCTCCAGACCAGAGCCAGACCTCAGCAGGCCCTGAGCATCCCGCTGTCTCAGCTTTGAGGAAGAGCTGTGCACTGGGAACGCGATCCTGTCTTAGGGGATAGAAGAGGTTTAGCAGGCAGAAAAAATCATTAAATTCTTTTGTGTGTGTCTTAAAACTGGGCAAAATTACCTCCAAATTATGATATCTTTCTTTCAGGCATTGGAGGGAAGAAGAAATTGAATATGTGCTTTTTAGGTTCTGAGATATTGACTGGGGTCTAATAGAGGGAAATGGATAATTGGCTAATTGATCAGGTAGTTTATATTCTCAAACAATCACCAGGTTAAAGGCGCCCCCGCTGGATATGGCCTATTCCTTGTTATGTCTACTGAGATGTAGTAGGCTGAAGACCCCAGTCTGTGTCATGCTGTGTCAGGGGTCCCTGAGACCACTCCCAGGTTCAACGATCCTCCAGAAAGAAAAAAAAAAAAAAAGCATGGCACACAGGGCATGAGATCAGAGTTGTCTTCTCCCTGTGGAGTCATGACAGCACTTAACTCTCCCAGCAACGGTATGGGACAACACACATGAAGTATGTATGGCTAACCAGCAAAGCTCACTAGAGACTTGGTGTCTGAGGTTTTTACTGGGGGTCATGGAAGCATGAAGCACCCACATAACTGACCTTGGTTATTCAGTCTCTAGCCTCTCTCCCACTCAGAGGACAAACTGGTATATACAGTCCAGCCCAGAGGCCCAGGCAAACAAGAGCAATGGTTCACCTCATATCCCATTGTTAGCATAATCTATCCAGTGTGGTCGCAGGCCCTAGGCATGCAAAGATACTCTTATCAGACAGAATATTACAGTAGCTCAGAAGTTATATCTCCCAGGAGCTAGTCAAGGGCCAGAAGACCTGAGATGTGCAGGGTTTGGGAACCTGAACCTCTTGAGTTAACCCTTTCCCGCATGTGCACCGTAACAGCTTTGTATACCAGAAAGATCAGGAGAAAGAGGATTTCTGATCAATTCGACCCTTTGTTTTTTCATCTTTTTGGAAAATCTTCTGTCAATTCTCTCTCCCTATATAGACCAGTCAGTTGGCCATACTGAATCATTCCTGCAAACACTTGTCAGCCCTAAGGGCTATGATTGCTTTTAAAAAACAAAATTTATTATAGAACAGTTTAAATTTAACAAAAAAATTGCCTAGATAACACAGAGAGTTCCTAAATACCCTCACACCAGGTTTCACTATTACTAAGATTCTCTTTAGTGTGTTATGTTTGCTACACTTAAGGAACCAGTATCAATATATTACTAACTAAAGTTTCTGCTTTATTCAGATTTCTTAGTTTTTACCTGACATTCTTTTTCTGTCCAGGACTGCATCCAGGATACTATATTACATTTAATCGTCATGTCTCCTTAGGCTCCTGTTGGCCATGACGGTTTCTCAGACTTCTTTGTTTTTGATGCCCTTAATAGTTCTGAAGAATACTGGTCAGTATTTTTTCCAAATGTTCTTCAATTGGGATTTGTCTGATATTTTTCTCATGATTAGATCAGCATTGTGGGTTGTTTAGAAAGATCACTAGATAAAGTGTGATTCTCATCACATCATACCACGGGTAAATATTATCAACGTGAATTATCACTGTTGATGTTAAGCTTGATCACCTAGCTGAGGAAATATTTGTCAGGTTTCTCTATTATAGTTACTCTCCCTCTCCCATCCCCTTTTCATACTGTCCTCTTTAGAAGGAAGTCACTATGCACAACTCACAGGTAAGGGGTGGCAAGTTATGCTTCACCTCCTTGGGGAAAAGCATCTACATAAATTATTTGAAATTCTTCTGTATGGGAGATTTGACTCTCCTTCCTTGTTTGTTTTTTATTCAATCATTTACTTATATTGGTATGGACTCAAAGATATTTATACTTGGGTTATAATCCAACACCATTTTTTGTGCTCAAATTGTTTCAGCTTTGGCTCTTTAGTTAGTCCTTATGTCCCTTTGACAGACTCCATTATTATGGGTTGGTTGTTTGCTTGTTTTTAGCACTTCTTTTACTTTGATAGAATCAATGCTTTAGGCTCATCTTGTATATTTCATGTTCCACAGACTCAGACAATTCTCCAAGGGCTTAACATTGTTAACCTTGCACCTGGTATCTTGAAATTGCAAAATGTCCTATTGAAAAATGCCTTAAGACCACATATTCTACCCCCTCACTTTAAAGATGGGGACTTGAGGCAGGAATGGTGTCAGTTAGGTAGACATTGGCCACAGTCACGCATCCAGGCCCAGTGAAGTTTGGAACTCAAATCTGAGTGCACTGTTCTCCCACACTGTAACATAGTAATGTCCCTCAATAATAACTGTATTTGCAGAGGTAAAATAAGCAAGCGATTGGGTTGCACTCCAAAGTGGTTCTGGGAAATTGCTTTCTGGAATAATATCTTTAAGAACTTTCTTTCGCATTATTTTTTTTCTCCTAAAAGTTGAGGACCGAAATAAAACTTCTGATTAGGAAAGACATCTGGTTAGTGCTGATGCTTTATGAAAGTCTTGCTGGATGTGCTTGAGGTTAGAGTCCTCCTGTTAGCTTATTTAATACTCTGCCTTCTTCCACATAGGCATTTGGTCACATTTTCTTTTTATAAAGCCATTAAGTATTTGATAATAATCATCCCATGGATACTGTAAATTTTGTCTTCTTAGGAAAACACAGGCTCGTGCATTTTAAACTATATTTACTGCATAATTGATGTTAGTGCTAAGGAATTTAGGGCAGAAAGTGGATGGGATTTTAGAAGGACGCTATCCCATGGTCAGGACAACATAGGACAACCACAGGCGCTAGCTTAGAGTCCAATACAGAAAGACTATCAAGCAAATGATGCAGCCATCTGGGGAAGGAAAGCTTCTGACCTGGACCACACATTTGCTTCTTCAGGGAGCCAGCCAAAGATCCTCCTTGGTCGTGCAACATAAACAAGACCCCAGGTAATGTGGCCAATAGGCGTGTGAGTAGCTTAATTAAAATTCTCAACTCTTTGTGCAATGAACATGAAAGGTCTCATTTTCCCAAATACTGTGCTCTGGAGATTCTCCTTATCTGCTAGATTTCTGTAAGGACAGTGTGATTCTACAAGGTATTTTAGTTATCGAAAGAACTTCATTTGGTTTGTAAGACTTGGTCATGTTCATTTTAAGACTGCAATTACTAGTCCTATACAAGATCTTCCCTCCTCACCCCACCCTCATCCCCAGCAACTGTGTGTCATTGGCTTTCTCCCCTCCCTTCCTCTTCTCTCCCCTCCCCTTTTCTCTCTCCGCCTCTGCCCGGTCACCCAGGAGCTACCGCACAGCCTCACTCTTGTGGTCCTCTCTCCCAGCAGCTGGCACTTGGGGTAGTAGTGGTATGCTGGGGAAGGTTATTACCAACAAAACCTTCTGCAACAACATCCCTTCTACCCAGCACAAACTCCCGCCATGCCAAATGGTGGTGTGGGAGCACAAGGAATAATTTTCCTCCCACCTTGCTATCTTCTGGCTAGACTAATAATCAGATGAACGTGAGACACAGTAACAGGAGAGAAGGACCGAAGCTAATAGGCATATGCGTGTAGGGGTGCCATGAGAACATGGTACCCAGGGCACATGGTGCAGTTGAGGCTTATCTGCCATTCTGGATGAAGGAGAGGGAGACAGGGGTCTGGGGTTTCAAAGGGAAGCCAACAATTCACAGGTAGACGAGAAAGAGCAAACATGTGGTAAGCGAATTCTTGCTGGGCCACCCAGAAACAATGGGACACAGAAAGGAGTCCAACAAACAAGCTGTGCTGGATTTTCCCTGTCTGACACACTTAATTTATATATGCTAAAGTGAATATGCTAAGGTGACGAGCTCCCTTCCTTTAAGCAGGTTTTTCTATCTGATTGCCCTTGGGCAAAGGGGGAGGGTCAACAGTTCTTTCTGAGTATTTTGTTTCTTAATAACCAGCTTATAATCAATATCCCAAAAGGCATATTTTGGGGTGGCAAACTTTGGTCCCCTTCATTGGGAAAGCAGGTAGCTGCCCAACTGCCCCCTCTCTCCCTCCAGCTCCTTTCTCTCTGCCCCAGCAGCAAACAGCTGTCAGACAAGACACCCCAGTGGAGTTGGACACAGGAGATTTGGGTTCCCCCAATCTTACAAACAGCCCTGAGATGAACCCCTCATCTTCCACAGAAAAGGACGTACCCTCACCACACAGCCTTCTCATACCTTACCAAGCATAACAGAGTCACTCCATTCTCACTGGCATGGGACTTCCTTTGTCACATCACTTTGGGGAAAAGCTCCTCATCCTGGGCCTAGAGATGTCTCAGTGAAGATACAGGGCACATGTGGACCAAGGCCAGCACAGTGGTTCTCAAAGTGTGGCTCCAGCTCCAGTAGCCTCTGCATCACCTGGGGACTTGATGGAAATGCCATCAAAAAATGCCATTTTCAGGTCCCAACCCAGATCTACTGGATCAAAAACTTGGGGGTGGGGCCCCAGAGGCTTGTGGTTTAATAAGCCATCCAGGTGATCCTGACCGAACCCAGGGAAACAGTTTATTTGCTATTACAAACTTATTACAAAGAACACAATTGAGCAGACAGATGCAGAGGTACTTAGGGCACTAAAGCATGCGATTCACTGCTTCTAGGTGCAAAGTTTCTTCCCTTATTTTTTTAGGCATGCCCCTAAGCCTATATGTTCAACTTCTATAGATAGATCACAGCTTCTTAGCAGTTGAAGTGACTTTTCAAGTTCTTACAGCTATTGCCACAGTGCAGGGTGCATCAGCTCTGAACACACATAAATAAAAACAATTTTTCTCATGCTTCTGACACCAGGTATGTGAATTTTTCCACGCCAAGAAATTCTCCAATTCTTGACAGACACCATGTGTGTCTCCTACAATTTAACGCATTTCTGACAGCGACTGCGTGGAGTTAGCACAGAATCGCTCAGGTTACGGGCTCGGTCCCACAGGACGGCCCCACGATAGATACCAGTCTCCAGCCCCAGCCACCTGTGCTTTCGATCTACTGGCAATGCATTAGGGGTTCCCATGACTCCCTCTTCAGGTTTGATGATTTGCTAGAGCAGCTCATCCAGCCAAGGGAAATAGTTTATTTGCTATTACAAGCTTGTTACAAAGGATATTTTAAAGGATACAAATGAACCATCAGATGAAGAGATACTTAGGGTGAGGTGCAGGAGGGGCCCCTTGCAGGAACTTCTGTCCCTGTGGTGTTGGGGTGTGCTGCCCACTTGGCCCGTGGATGAATTCCTGTTCGACAATCCAGAAGCTCTGCAGACCCCTTCATTTAGGGTTTTCATGGAAGCTTTATTAGGTAGGCATGATTGATTACATCATTGTGAATTGGCAATTAAGCTAATTTCCAGCCCTTCTCCTTTCTCCAGGGTTGGGGATTGGCGCTGAAAGAGCCAACCCTCAAATCATGTGGTGACTCCCTTGCAATCTGACCTCCTCCTTAGGGGCTTTCCAGAAGTCACTGCGTTAAGATAAACACAGGCATGGTTGAGAGGGGCTTTTTACGAGTAACAAAAGGCATTCCTTTCACCTTGTTCACTCCAGAGCTGTTTCAGGAGCAGGGGGGAAAAAAACTAATATTATGAGAAAAGATGCTCCTATTGCTTTTGTCACTTAAAAAATTACAAAATTTTAGGAGCTCTTCCCAGGAGCTCGGGATGAAAACCAAAACACGTGTCTGTTATCATACCATAGTATCACAGCACGTTATTGGTCCTGATCAAGCTGAGAATCAACGCAACATCCACCCTTCCCACTAGCTGGCTCTGAAGGCTGGGACAGGACCACCCAACCAACAGAGTCTGGGGGTGGCTGCCTCAAGCGAAGCAGGAGGCTCTTACAGGAACTTATAAGGAAAGTTAACCATGTAAACCAGACCACGGGAATAGCCTTTAAATCTGTATTATGGGAAAAGAAAGGAACTTGAGTTTCGGGGCCCCTGGTCAGTTTTGCTTCGAGGCACCTGGAGTCCCAGGGTTCTCAGCCTCCTCCTACCACTTCACGAAGTCATTTCCTTAAGGGAAAACAAAACAAAACAAACCTTCTTCAAAGCTGTTTCCTGACATGTGGACTGTCCATGTGAACACTGCAGGTGCAAAAGTTGGAGATTTACAATGACACCAGCAGAGAAGCTGCTTCCGACAAAACACGTTTGGCTTTGGGGAGCTTGCATCGCCCTCCACTCACCTGAGGCTGTAAGTGGCTGTGTGGTCGGTAAAGCATGTAAAGTTTTCTCACAGTTCCAGAGGCCAGAAGCCAGAGCCAGGTGCCCCCAGGGTTGGTCTGTTCTGAGGCCGCTCTCCTTGCCTTGTGGCCTGCTGCCTTCTCGCTGTGTCCTCACACAGCCTTTCACTGGGTGTGCATTCCCGGTGCCTGTCCCTCTTCCTTCAGGACACCAGTCTCACTGGATCAGGGCCCTACCTTATGACCTCATTTAACCTTATTTATTTATTTCTTTAAAGGTCCTCTCTCCAAATACAGTCACATTAGGGGTTCAGGGTTCAACCTTTTTTTTGGGGGGGAGGGGAGCCATAATGCAGTCCATAACAGTGGCTTAAGCTATAATGGCAGGGCTCAAACTACCCTGCCTGGCCTCCACCCTGTCTCACAGACCCAGCTTAATGGCCCCGTCTCCTGGTGCCTTCCCTAACCAAGCCTCCCTCCCCCACTCTGAGACACCCATGTCCTTCTCCTTCACAGCATTTATCATATTATAAACATGTATTTATGTGAGTGAGTGTTCACTTATTGTCTGCCTCTAGAATTAGATGACAAGCTTCAGGGGCCACGTCTGCTTTGTTCTCTGCTCTGTTTCCGGCACCAGGCAAAATGCTTAGCACACAGTAGGTACTCAATAAATACGTTTGACTCAATTAATCAATGCTTACTTCTTTGTTAAAAGAAGCCGGAGAGTCCGTCTTGGCAACATTCAAGTTAGATTTAACTAAAAAACACTAACAGAATTATTTTTGAATCAACAAAAGTACTTTTCCAGTAACCTCAGGGAGGACAGCATCCAGCCAGCCCCATCTCTGTCCCTGACAAGTGCCTGAGTGATGAATAGTTTGAGAGAGAGGACTGAGAGTGCAGGATCAATAATTCCATAACTTGATGTTGAAAGCAAAACATGAAAGGATACTCTCAGTTCAGGGTGGGGGTGGGAGATACAGAGTTACACAAAGGCACGACTGGGGGAAGTATGAGTGTGCTGCTGGGGCCGTGCCACACAACAGGTGTTTGGCCTCCCTGATGAAGCCAGGTCCTGTACAGTCCTGGTATGTCCACCTGTATGGCCAATTCTTAAACGGGATTAGGTTTGGTTGCTGTGCACACACCTGGACAGACAGACATGAGCTAATAAGTATTCTTTGTTTTCCACTTGGGTTTTCGGTTTTTACTGGTGGCTGCCCCCTGAGTGTATGTATCTCTTGAATAGAATCCAATAAGAGTAATCGCTTTGGCCAGTCTCAACCTCAGCACACACAGTACAATTTTCACAACACAGAACAATACTTTTAATTTTCTAGCACAAGCCATTCATTCCCCTGTACCCTTGCTACTCAAAGCATGGTCTGAGAACCAGCAGCTCAGCATCATGAGGAAGTTTATTAAGAAAGCAGAATCCCAGGCTCCACCCCAGAACTACAGAGCAGGAATCTGCATTTTTAATAACATCTCCAGGAAGCTCATTTGCATCTTAAAGTCTGAGAAGCAATAACCTACAGCGACTTCACTGGAAAGCTCCCCAAATGCACTTCTAGGAATGACTACATCATGGGATTCCAATACCGCCCTTCAGGAGTGGCCCAGGGCACCAGACTCTATACCCCATATAAACCTCAGAGATCATAGTCCAGGATCTCCAAAATCTGTCTTTTTGAAAAAGACCCTGGGAGCTTCTTTACGAAAATAATAAAAAGTTTAGATGTTATCTAAATCTCTCATTTTGGAGTTGAAAAAGTTTGATCCAAGCATCCCGAGTGCTTTGGGACGACACATCAAGGAATGTTATCCAAAACAGCTCTAACTCTACCCAAAACGACTTTGTGTTTTTAGTTTGTATCCCCTCACTTTCTGCCAGTGTCCTCAGATCTCAAGGCTAGTTTGGGGTTTTGAAAGATGAACAATATGGTTAGTAAAAAGCAAATGCAGTTCTGTGATGTGAATAATGACTTTCACTATCTCAGCCTCTAACAGTTTAGTTCCAGAGTACTTTAAAGTGAAAGACCCCTGGGAGCCAGAGGCAGCAGCAATTAGCATGTTACGTTCTCACAGCTAAGAGTTTCCAAGTGTTTCAGATGGTTGGAGAGATTATATAAAGGGCACAAGGCTGGCAGTTTCCAACCCAGATAGGAGCCCAGCGCTGCCTGACTCCTAGTCCGTAAAACAGGTTTCCTTGTTCAATTTCCAGGAGTGTGTGTCATTCTCATCACAGAATCCAAACGTAGATCCAAGGACACTATCATGACATAGAAGGTTCAGTTGGAAACATGAGGTCATTTGAGTTTGCACCAAACTGTTTCAGAGTCCTTTGCCAAGTTTATCAAATCGATCAAATCTTCCAAGATTATGCAAAAACAAAGCTGAGGTTGCTGCAAGGTGTTGAGTGTACAGTAGTAATTTGGTTTCTTCTCAGAAACGCTTTGAACCCATTTCTGATTCGTCCCGAGAATACTCACTGACGGCACTTGCAGCTGCAGCGTTTGCCCTGAGATAACTAGCAGATTACAGTACTACACTTACCCCAAAGTTTGCCACAAAATATCTCACTTTTATTATTATTTTCAGATCGCTCTAGTGTACCAATAGTCTTTGGAAACAAATGACATAATTCTATTTACAGCCTTCTGTTTCTAGTGGTGGTATTTCCATTTATAAAATACGGTAATTCTTGATAGCTGAAAATGTCAGATCCTAGGAAACATAGCATTCCTATGCATGATGTTAACATCGTGCTTGAACATTTGTTAGCCGAAGATTCATCTGATGAATCCGATATTTCCAAAATAGACGATTCTGATGATTTTTCAGACAGTGCTTCCGAAGACTATGCAGTCTGGCCTCCACCCAGTTCAGAATCTAATGGAAATAACCCTACATCAGCTGACTTGGGTCACACTCTGAAATGGTTAACTCATGTCAAAGGCATGACTTTACCAGCACACCTGGCAGAAAAATTGATGCCAGTGATACCACTGACCCACTGCAGTATTTTGAACTGTTCTTACTGAGAGAGTAGTTTCAAAAATTATCAGTGAAATGAATGCCCAAGCTGTCTGGTTGGCTTCATAGCCATTTGGTCTGAAAAGATTTTTGCAAATGGGTAAATGGAAAGCACTGACAATGACGAACTGAGAGTCTTTTTGGCAGTAATGTTACTGCAAAGTATTGTGCGGAAACCTGAGCTAGAGATGTTTTGGTCAACAATGCCTCTTGGATATGCCTTATTTCAGGCAAATTATGACCGGTGAAAGATTTTCACTTTTGCTTCTGTGCTTGCATTTTGTCCAAAATTCTTCCATATTTGCTGATCAATCAAAAAAGCCTAGATTTCGTTGCAGAAGATCAAACCTGTGTTCCACTTTCTTGTAAATAAATTTTCAACTTGTATATACTCCAAACAGAAACATTGCTGTCGATGGATCACTGATGCTGTTCAAGGGGTGTTTAACTATGAAGCGGTGCATCCAGACAAAGTGACAGTTTGGTCTCAAGCTCTATATACTTTGTGAAAGTCAATGTGTGGAATATGCTGGTTCACACAGGGCCAGTATGAATTTGAAAGATCCGGCTGATGGTCTGAAATTATCAAGCGTTGTTCTCACCTTGGTCAACGATATTCCTGTCTTCCTTGACACCTTTATACATCTCCCATGCTTTTCAGAGAATTACATCAAAATAGGAGTGATGGAGTTGGGACAGCTTGTTTGAACAGACAGCTTGTTTGAACAGAAAATAAATGCCAAATGAAAAAAGGGATTGCATAGATGAAGACTGTAGCCAGTTCTGCAGTGAACTTATGGCACTGAAACGGTGTGACGAGGAGATGACAATGTTGTCAACATTCCACAGTGATGCTGTGATTGGAAGATTGGGAGCAAGGGACTCAGCTGAGCGCAAAAGGCACGAGTTTTGGTGTTAGAAATTCTTTCGCCCCCTTCTAAACATTACGGCGCTGCACTCCTACATCCTGTTTAAGAAGGGCAATCTGAGCACACGATCAGCATGTAAACTTCAGACTGACGCTGATTGAAAGAATGCTGGAAAAGCATCACAAGCCGGGGCAGCAACGTCTTCGAGGTCGTCCGTACTCTGATGATGTCACACCTCTTCGGCTGTCTGGAAGACATTTCCCCCAAAGCATACCACCAACATCAGGGAAACAGGATCTGACTGCAAAGTTTGTTGTTTACAAAACAACAAGGATGGCAAGAAGATCCGGAAAGAAACATGATATTTTTGTGTGGAATGTGATGTTCCGCTTTGTGTTTTTCTGTGCTTTAAAACTTACCAAAAGGAAAGCAAATTATTAAATACTGATCATCATAAACATTTCTTTTATATTAAGATTAGAGACAAGTTTTGTTTAGCAATAACTCCAAGAACAATTTTATATTTTATTTTCACATTGAAAACAAGTCAGATTTGCTTCAGCCTCAAAGAATGTGTTTATGTACAATTAAATTAATACTGGAAGCGAGCTTTATTTATTTTTTTTTTCTAAACAGGAAATAGATTAATTGTTTTCATCCACGGAGAATGTCAGAAAGCCTCTTGCAAATGAATTGGTGGACTCCAGAGAAACTAATAGTTGAGACATCCTTGAAGAATGTCAGCAGATGTCCCCAAATACAGGCTGAGGAAGAGAGGGGTGTGACGCTGAGCCCCTGATGTCCTTTGCCTACTTGAGAGAGCTAAATTGTCCCTTGGGTGGGTGGAGGGGGTGGGGTCTAACTAGGGTTAAGGTCATGGAGCCTACTGCAGCTCCACCAAGTGGTAAACTTGGGAAAGTTACTGCAATGGTCTGGGCCTCTGTTTTTTCACCTATAAAATGGGAATTTAAAATACTACAAACCTCAGGAGGTTGTTTGAGGATAGATTAATGAGGATAAAGTGCTGTGTACGATGCCAAGCATGTAGAAGACATCAACCAATTATTATTATTTCACTAAGAACTTTATTTGAGACCTTAAACCTGAGGGGAGAATCTGTTTAATCTGTCCTGGTCTTTGTAGCCCAGGGCCCAACACATGCCAGGGACTTGCTGACGAAGAAAATTCTCCTCAAATGGGGACACAGGACCAGAGATGACTCTAGTTGTGATTGTCCCAATGGTGGATTGTCTTTTAAAACACAGAGAAGCCAGAGGAAGATAACAAGAAGAAGTCTAGAAGGGAGTGCCATTAAAAATAAAATGTATCTGCTAAAACAAGCAGTTTTGAGGAAAGATTTAGAAATTCTGAGTGCAAAGAAGAGATGAAGACAAAGATGGCCAGGGAGGGACACAGAACATCTTGTGCAGCTGAGGTGAGCAGAGCCAGAATTCAATGGGGGACGTGAGAGGGCAGCTGGGGGTGCCCTGCACCTGGGCTGGAGGGTCAGGTAGGCATGCAGACTGGGGCCGGGGGGTGCACCACATATTGGCTTGGGTGGTACCCCTTGCTCTAGCCATCGTTACTGGATAGAAAGTTTGAAGAATGTTTGTGGGAGAAGTGATGCTAATGCGCTAGGAGTTCCTTTACTAGGGTGTGGCTCTTCAGGTCTTGGTGTGACTTAGAAGAGAAACAACCCGCTGGCATTGTCATTCTGATGCAGCCAGGCTGTGGAAGAGACAATGCACCTGCCTTGGCTGGGGGCATTCCTGCGAATGGAGTCACTTCCTCGATCCTGTCCCCTCTCAGCTCTACTCCCGGAAGGCTCCACACCTGCCCTGAGACTCACATTTGGAGTAAGAGGGAGGCAGTTGTTGTCGAGAGACTGAGTCACTTTCCTAAATCTGACATGTACAAAAGATGGATTGAGACCCCAGAACTCCACTTATCCTCCATTGGTCAAAAAAGCAGATTTGAGAAACATCCAAGAATCGGTGAACCCTCCAGAGGCCACCTCCAGCCACGTCCCTGTTCTATATGCCTTTCCAGCCTCTTAGCAGCTTTGTATGAAGTCCCAGCTTCCTGCCTCCACTCTGTCGGCACTATGGAGACCCCCCAGAATGGAAAGAAAGTACTCTTATGCAGGAGAGTGGTGGGGGTACTGCAGGGACTGAGTCTGTGTCACTCCCTGAGTCCCTGAAGAGGACGCTGGGCTGCAGTGCAGCCAGAATGGCAGGGTGGGGTGGCTCTGGGAGAAGTTTCACCCCCTGCCCTGAGGCAAGCCCAAAGGTAGCAGAGGGCAGACAGCCGTGAGAAGGACAGCCTCCGGCCAGCAAGTGCCTTCTGTTCTTTGTTTTTGTTTTTTTTTTTAATTTGTTTTAATGATGGTAAAATATGCATAACATACAATTTACCATTAGTGACATTTAGTACATGAACAGTGGTGTGCAGCCATCAGCACCAGCTAGTTCTAGAACATTTCATCACTCTAGAAGAAAACCCCACACCCACACATCAAGCAGTCCCTCCAATTCCCCCCTTCCTTGGCACTGCTCAGTTTGCTTTCTGCCTTTATGGATTTGCCTATTCTGGACATTTCATGTAAACTGAATCGTACAATATGTGGCCTTCTGTGTCTGGCTTCTTTCACTTAGCATAATGTTATCCAGATTCATCCACATTGTCTCTTGTATCAATACTTCATTTCTTTTTATTGCCAAATAATATTCTATTGTATGTATATACTACATACTTTTTGTTTCTCCAAACACTTGTTGAGGGACATTGGGGCTGATCTCACTTTTTGGCTCCTCTAAATAATGCCGCTATGAATATTTGTAGACAACATTTTGTTTGAACATCTATTGTCAACCCTTTCGGGTATAATATCCTGAGAGAATTGCTGGGTCACATGGTAATTCTGTGTTTAACTTACTGAGGAACCACAGGTTTCCATAGAGTTGTTGTTATTTTTTATTATTTCATTTTAAAAACTGAAAACAGAAAGGGAAAAAATGCACAGATGATAGAGGCTTTGTTCATCCCTCTTGCGACCAAGTCAAAGTTGTGACAGAAACACGGAGCAAACAGCAAGGAACGCCACCTGGGATCTAGAACAGAAGCACTACAACTAGGGAGAGAAATAATTAATGAACCTGCAATGGGAGAAGGTAGGAGGCTGCCCGATCCCACGTGGCTGAGTGGGACAGAGGCCATAGCAGCCAGCAGCTGCAGATGCCTCTTAAAGGGGCCATGTTTGTAAGTGGACTTTCGCGGTGATGGACCTGCTCACTCTGAGCATCAGCGCTGGGTGGCCTGCATGGGGCACACCAGGGACTTACAGAGGAACACTGAGTTGTCAGAGAGACAGCCAGAGGTAGGACTCTCTCCTGGGCAGAAGTGTCGGTGGTATCCATCACACCTCTCTTGAGTCCTCTCCCCTCCCAGTGTGCAGACACAGAGCTGCCATAGCAGAGACGTTACCAAACTGGATAACAGAGGTCACTCCATCCAGAGGATTCTCTGAAACTCCACCTTCCCCAGCTCTCGGCCCCACTCAAGTCTCATTTAGGTATATCCTTGGCGAGTCCTATGCTGCTTGCTGAGCAGTGCTAAAACTCACACTGGAGGCAACTGGCCTCAGTTTCTGGTGCAGTTTCTTGAGGCTACTATAAGTACAGTATCCATGGATTGTTTGCTGAATCTTAACAGGTGGCCCCAGAGAGGCACAAGCTGGGGCTGAACTTGGCCTGCAGCTGAATCCCTTTTAGGACTGTGCCACTGGACATCTACTACACAAAGTCATGCTAATAAGACCAGGAGACTTAGGAGCTTTGCTTAGTACATAGAAATAGACACAGAAAGGCAGCCAAAATGGGAAGACAAAGAAGCAGAAGCCATATGAGAGAACAGAACAGAGATCCAGGAATAATGGAGTCAAGCAATCTAACAGATGCAGAGTTCAAAACATGGTTATAAAAATGCTCAGTGAACTTAAGAGAAGTGTAGATGAATTCAGTGAGAACTTCAACAAAGATAAAAAGCATAAAAATGGAAATTGAAATTATAAAAGGGAACCAGTCAGAAATGAAGAAAACATTTGAGAAGAAGAGTATATTAGATGTAATAAACAGAGTGGATAAAGAAGAAGATTGAACCACCTATATAGAGGATGGGGAAGCCAAGGACACACAATCAGAATGGCAAGAAAAAAGAAGCCAAAACCATAATAATAACTTAAGGAATCTATGGGACACTATTAGATGTAAAAATATCCATGTCATAGGGGAACCTAAAGGAAAACAAGATGTTGAAGAGCAATTTGAAGAAATAATGATGGAAAACTTCCCTAACCTGGTGAAGGAAACAGACATACAACCCCATGAAGCTCAGAGAGTCCCCCCAAAAACGAACCCAAAGAGGCCTACACCAAGACACAACATAATTAACATGCCAGAGGTTAAATTCAAAGTAAGAACATTAAAAGTAGCAAGAGAAAAACAGATAATTACTTACAAGGGGACACCCATAAGACTGGCAGCTGATTTCTCAAAAGAAACTATACAGGACAGAAGAGGTTGGCACAAAATATTCAATGTGATGAAGACCCAGGATCTACAACCAAGAATACTTTATCCAGCAAAGCTATCATAAAGGACAGATAAAAAGCTTCCCCCCAAAAATAAGCTAAAGGAATTTATCAACACAAGCCAGTATTTCGGGAAATGTTGGAGGGACTTCTTTAAGAAGAAAAGACATGTATCAAAAACGGGTAAAGAATGGTAATAACTACATTCCTATCAACAATTACCTCAAATGGAAAAGAATTAAGTCCTCCAACCAAAAGACAGAGTGGCTGAATGAAAAAGAAAACAAGACTCCTACATATGCTGCCTACAAGAGACTCACTTTGGATTAAAAGACACAGACTAAAAGGAAGGGGATGGAAAAAGATATTGACTTGATGGACCTAGATGGTATTGTGCTGAATAAAGTTGGTCAGATCAAGACAAATATCGCATGATTTCACATATATGTAGAATCTAAAGAACAAAATCAATAACAACAACAAAAGTAGAAATAAACTCATAGATACAGAGAATATTTTGAGGGCTACTAGAGGGAGGGTGGTTGGGGAGCACAGCGAAAAAAGGCAAAGGGATTAAGAGGTACAAATGGATCGTTGCAGAATAAACAGGGAGATGTAGAGTGTAGCATGGGGAAGTTGGTTAATAATGTAATAAATATGTAAGGGGGAAGAAGGGTACTAGATTTAGTGGCGTGATCACTATGTGAGTTATGTAGATCTCTGATCAATATGCTGTACAACTGAAACTGGTATATTATTGTATGCCAACTATAATTGAAAAAAAAAAGCTCATTGAATTGTACAATGTAAATACAAGCAACTAATTGTCTATTATATTTCAATAAAACACCCCCCCCCCCAAAAAAAGCTGAAAACAGCATCCATTATCTGGCAGCTACATGTCAGACGTTGTTCCAGCCCTGTGTCATATTCCTATATGAACTTCTAAGGCAAAAATTATTGTCTTCATTATACAAACAGAGGGAAACAGGCCCAGAGAAAATTGCTTGGAGTCACACAGTGAGTGGTGGCAGACCCATAATTTGCACCCAGAGTTTTCCAACTACAAAGATCAGTCCTACCTCCTGGTGCACCATTGTCATGCCTGTGCCACTTCTCGATTTCTATGTGACCATCTGGAATGACTGGGGGGCAGGGGAGGAAAGGGTGATGGGTAGCTGTCACTGCTGGGAAGAACTTGTGGAGGATGACCCAGATGATATGATGATTTCTCAATCATAATCTAAATACAGTTTTCAAAACAATACTGCAGACTCTTTTCTCTTCAAAAACACTAGAAACAAATAACATATGTTTAGTAAAATATGCCCAAAACAAGTGCTTGACTCTTATTGGAAGGCCTCTGAGAAAATAAAGCAGAGGGAGCAGGCCCTAGCGCTGGCCTGTGAGGGGCTCTCCGGTGGGCTTGGCTGGGGCTGGACAGGGCTCCAGGGAACCAACAGGCAGCTTTGCGCACAGTCCTAAGGACTGGACGACGCATCTTTATATAAACTTCTCCCATTTCAACTTCCTGGGCAGCTGTAGTCTGGAGCCTCACAAATAAAACCAACGGATCCAGGAACTCATCTGTGAAAGAACCCCATGGATGAATTTGGAAAACAGCAAAACCAATGGCCTGTGGAAGGATGGACTGCCTGGTTCTCCAGGAATGCTAAGCTAGCTATCTTTGGGCTCCTCTGCACCTGGTACAGGACTCCTATTATTACAAATTGTTCCAGCAATAGCAATAGCTAGCAAGTATTGAACACGTACCTCGTGTCAGGTCAGGCACTGTGTCGAGGGCTTTGTGTGAGTTCCTAGCTTAATTCTAACAGTAAGCCTAGTAGGGATATACTATTATTTTCCCCACTTTGCAGATGAGTAAATTAAAGTGAGGCATAAAGAGGTTCACAGAGCTAGTGAGTAATGGAGCAAGTGCCCAGGGCTAAACATTCTAGGGTAGCCTCAGCACTGAACCCTCACCAGGAGGGGTGAGACTCCCAGGGCCCCTTGCCTTCCCTTTGTGCATGGAAGATTCTGGCTGGAAGGAACCTGGATGATCTCTAAGGAAGCATCAAGGATGAAAGGACAGGTGAGCTTGCCCCCACACGGCCTCAGGCTGCCCTGGGGCACAAAGTTACACCAGGAGTCAGGTTACTGGAGGATGGGCCTTCTGTTAGCATCCAGCAGCTTCTCGTCCAGTTATTGCTTACAAAGGGAGGAAGCCCAACATAGCCACCATAGGAACACATTAGGTTGACCTGACTATTCATCCTTCTCCTGCCTCCTGGCAACAGTTCTGAAACAGGCTCTTGGGGATAGCAGAGCCAGAGAGGGATGAGCCAAGCACCTCTGCCTGGGCTCTGCCTTCTCCTGTCCAGGACACAGTCGAGGTCTTTGTCTCCTGACTCTCGGGGTGCGTTTATTTGACTTTTCCCATGGCTCTAAAAGGACTTTGCTCCTCATTCATTCCCTTCAATGCCTGGGCACCTTGTTGCAGGGGAGAGTCTCCTTTCTAAAAATCCCATCTTCAGGGTGCTCCATGGGGTCCTGGACCCCATCAGCACCCACAGCCTGGCTATAGCCACTTCATCCTCTCAAGCCTCGGGCCACAGAATAGCCCATGGGCAGAACTAACTGAAGACCTTCCTGGCAGATACACTCCCCACAACAAAAGCCTCAGAGGTCAGGGTGCAGCCAGTTCTTACCCCATTGCATCAGGACACCTGGCTGGCCTGGCACTTGGAGTCTCATAGGACGGAGCTGCAGTCTTAGACTGATGCATAGGATCTTCTTACTCCTGCGTGCTGCCCCACATTGAGAGGCATGTTGTGAGCGAGACCATATAGCATAGGCTATAGATCTAGTGTCTGCTACCGACAAGCTGACCTCAGGCAAGCTATTTCTCCACTCGGCATCTCAGTTTACCCATCTGTACAATAGGCATAATAAAACACCTCTATGATAAGGTAGATGTGAAGAGTAAAAGTGTTAATGCAAACAAGTGGTGGTAGACAACGGGACTCCACAAGCAAAAGAAGGAAGCTGAATGACTCCCTCACGGTGTACACACAATTCACTCAAAACAGGTGAAAGACCTAAATTTAAGAGTGAAAACTACAAAACTCTTTAAAAAATATAGACTCGAATCTTTGTTATCTTGGGTTAGGCAAAGCCTTCGTAGATATAAAACCAAAAGCACAGTGACTAACTAACTAACTAACTAACTAAATAAATAAATAAATAAATAAATAAATAGGACTTCATAAAAATTAAAAACATTTGTGCTTCAAAGTATACCATTAAGAAGTGTAAAGACAAGCCACAGGATTGGAGAATAGAATTACAGATCATATATCTGATAAAGGGCTTGCAAGCAGTATATATAAAGAACTCTTATACCTCAACAATACAAAGACAACCCAATTTTAAAATGCACAAAAGCTCTGGGTAGACATTTGCCCAATGAAGATATACGAATGGCCAAAAAGCACATGAAAAGATGCTCAACATCATTAATCATTAGAGGCAGGCAAATCAAGACCACAATGGGATGCCACTTCACACCCACCAAGATGGCTGTAATAAAAAAGACAGACAATAACAAGTATTGATAAAATGTGGAGAAATCAGAACCTTCTTACACTGCTAGAGGGAGCGTTAAATGGAGCAGCTGCTTTGGAAAATGATCTGTCAGTTCCTCAAACAGTTAACCAGAGAGTTAGGGTCTGACCCAGCAACTTCACTCCTGGGTATTGACTCAAGAAAACCACAAACAGGTGTTCGCACAAAAACTTGTATACCAATAATCATAGCACCACTATTAATCTAACAGTCAAAAAAGTAAGAACAGCCCAAATGTCCGACTGATGAATGGAAAACAAAATGTGCTATCCCTCCAATGGACTGTGGCTTGGACATCAACATGAAGAGTGACACATGCTGCAACACGGATGCATCTCAAAGACATTACGCTAAGTGAAAGAAGCCAGTCGCTGAGGACCACATATTAAACGACCCCATTTAGACGAAACATCCAGAATAGGCAAGTCTACATAAACGAGGAGTAGCTTAGCATTTGCTAGAGGTTTTGGGGGGAGGGGAGGAGAGGGGGCAGGGGAAGGAGCGTGACCACTAGTAGGTAATCGGTTCCTTTTCAGGTGATAAAAATGTTCTGGAGCGAGGGCAGTGATGGCTACACAGCTCTGTGAATGGACTAAAAACTGGTACCCTTTAAGTGGGGCACGTGAATTATGTCACAACAAAGCTCTTGTAGTAACAGAAATGTTAATATGTGTAAATACACACAAGGCGCAGAACACGTAGTCACGCTGTAGCCCTGCGCCCAGATCCAGTCTTTGTGTAGGTGCAGCACTGCCTGAGAGTCCAGGCGCCCCCTGCAAATGCAGGGGCAGGAGAGGGGTTCTCAGTCGGCTCTGGTTGTTCGGCCTTTCTGCTGCCCCAGAGGGAGGTGTGGACTGTGAGCTCCTTCTGGGTTCTCACCCGGCCAGGTTTTGTGATGTTACAGTCAGGACACACCATCTGCTCCTCTTTCCCAGCACAGCCGTGAGGTGACTCATTCAAACTGATGCTGCCTCCTTTCCAGACATTAAGCTGTTAGCAAGACCACCAGCCAGCAGGCTGGGCCACACACGACCCACCCTCCTAAACCAAAGTCCATCGCCGTTCTCACTGGCATGGAGAAACAGGAGCTTCACTTTTTTTGTATTTACTCCCATTCGTACTCAGCATTGTGGGTAATGTGTGTGCCAGAGATTGCAAGTTTAGGAAGGGAGAGGAGAGATTCAGGTAGAAGGGAGCTTTGGTGCCAGTGAGAGCTGGGTTCAGATCCTGGCCTGACCACTGACTTGTGTCAGTTTGGGGCCTTCGATTCCTCACCAGTACGGTCACCCAACTTCATAGGACTGTTGTAAGAATACAATAAAATATGATAAATGTTAGAAAAATAAACAGTGCAAAAGAACACATGTAACACACCTAGTCCAGCCTCTGGTGTACAGCTGGAACTAAACAATGGTAATCACAAGAAATCCATTTACATCCATGATTTTAATTGAAATGAAGGTAAATACTTTGAAGCCAATGGATGATCCCTGTTGTCGGTCCGAAGCCTGCTTTTCCCTGTTGCTCTCGCCCTTCCACCTCTCTCTTGGTTTCCATCTACCATCTCTTCTCCCTGATCCCTTGGTGTGAGCGCTCCCCCTAAACACCTGTTCTCAGTTCTGTTCTCTTTCTCCAAACTTTGATGTTCTTCAAGATATCTATAGGCTGAAGACTCTCCAAAGTCATTTCCCAGGGAACTATCTAGCCACCACCTCGCAATCAGCATATTCAAAGCCAAAAGGACAGTTTCTCCCCTCCCTATTCTGAGCTTCTTATTTCTATCAATGGCACATCATCTTGCCAGTCATTCATTCATCACTAAGCCCCATCTCCCATTGGTCAGATCTGCCCCCTACAATGCCTGGTGTCCCATTCTTCATCAGGACCATCTCTTAGGTTACCTATCCCTGCATAACAATCAATTCCAAATTTAGTGTCATAAACAAGAACCATTTTTGTTAGTTTCCCAGAACCTGTGGGTCAGGAAATCAGGCAGGGCACAGTGGGACTGGCTTGTGTCTGCTCCATGGCATCTCTGTCTTTAGCTATAAGACTCAGAGACTAGGGGCGACCCAGGGGTGAGGACTGGAATCGTTCGAGGGCTTGTTGCTCATAGTTCCAGCATTTGATGCTGGCGTCTCGGCTAGGACCTCAGCTGGTTGATCAGACAGAAAAACTGTATGTGGCCTCTCCTTGTGTTTGCTTGGGCCTCTCACAGCCAGGCGGCTGGGTGTGAGGAGGAAGCACCCCAAGTGAGGCAGGCAGAAACTGTAGCACCTTTTTTGGCCTTGCCTAAGAAGTCATGTAGGGTCACTTCTCTCATAGTCATAAGTGTGCCCACATTCAGTGGGAGGGAACATGCACCCCAACTCTCGATGGGGGGAATATAAAACCCACACTGTAAGCAGAGTGTGTGGGGCAGAAACATTGTGGCAGCCATTTTTGGAAAATGCAATCCAGAATCCCTGTTTGCAGTCTCCGGTAGAAGAGTGAACCCAGGATTGGAGTGGTCAGTTGTGCTCCCCAAACATTTATAGCTGACCTCTGAACAACATGGGCGTTAGGGGCACTGACCCTCTGCTCAGTCGAAAATCTGCTCAGTGTGTAATTTTTGACTTCCCCAAAACTTAGTTGTTCCTCAGGATCCACAGGGGATTGGGTCCAGGACTCCCTGCAGATGCCCAAATCTCAGGATGCCAAAGCCCCCTATATAAAATGGCATGGATCAATGCATACAGTTGGCCCTCCACTCCTGTGGACTCCCAATCAAAAATCAAAAACAGAACAGATGTTGAAAGGTTCCGCGAACAAGTGGAGCTGTGCAGTTCAAACCCGTGTTATTCCAGGTCAATTGTATTGGCTAGTGTTGACCTTCTCTCAAAGAGAATCCAGTCACTTGGTTTTCCACTGCTACAAAAACCCCCAAGATCCTGCCTAACCTGGCCCAGCCAATTGGACAAGGTTGTGTCCAAGTACCTCCCTGTGTTATATTCCTACCAGATGACAGTCATCCTTGAGCTATAAATACCTCCTTGCCTTCCCCCTGGGCTGATTCCTGAACTGGATTCACTCTCTCTCTCTGAATCAGTATTGGTCTGAAGGCCAAGTTTACCAAATGGCCTATCTTAGCCTGGAAGATGAGAAGGGGAAAGAACCATTTCCCATGAAGTGACAATTACCAGCCCAGAAAAGGCAGACATCTGGCTGTGAGGCTAGCCGGTCACTGTGCTTGTCACCTTCTCCCCTGAAATGAGTCCCAGTCATTGCCCCAAATATTGCCTGCTCTGTGGTATCCCCTTCTCTGTGCAATCTTGAAACATCCTTACCCCGGGGCCTGTCCTTCTGGAGGTCAAGGGGCCCTGATTTCAGCCACAAACCCCTCCAGCCTGAAGACATGCCTGACAACCCTGTCTCAAAGCTATTAATGGCTGAGCCAGAAATCGGGTCTTGTAATGAAGGCCTGGAGGCCAAGCAGAATTGTCCTGTGTGCAAACACCATGACTGCAAAGATGACTTCAATTAAATAGGAGTTAATTAAGCTTTGATTGTCGAAATCTCTACTGAATCACTAAGTTAGAAGAATGAAATGAACTCTACTCACTCAGCAGCGTTTGGTGAGAGATCGGGTACAGGGTCAGGCCCCCAGATAACGCACCCCCTGAGAGGGTTGGGTTTTCCCTCCACTTTGGAATTTGGGTGAGAAAACTGAGCTCATCTTAACGTTCAGCTCACAGTACGCCACTGTTCTGATATGCGTGTAGGGCCCCTCTTCACCTAACCCCTCCCACCCTCCAGCACCCATTAGCACATCTTTGTGTATATGTACCTGTGTGTGTGTGTGTGTGTGCAGTGCTGTTTTGCGTATATAGTTATCTTCAGTGTACGTAAATGGCAGGGCACACATTCTGTTTCTTGTTATGTTTCACTTGGTGATGCTTTTCATTTAGGTTAGTGCTGCTATGCTGCGTATCTAATTCCCTGGCAGGGAAGTGGGTCCACCTGAGCTCCCCGCTGCCCCTAATGATGGGATTACAGCTCTCCACAGTCCCGTGTCAGAATTTGGACAGGTCACTGGTGAAGGAGTCCACGCTCTCTTAGTTCCGTTAAATCCTACCAGGTGGCTCCCCAGAGGGCTGCACCGGGATGTACACCCACCAACCGGATACACGGCAATGCCTTCCCTGCATTCTCACCAGCACTTCGCCTCGTCTTCATTTCTGAATTTGCCAAATCCGATTGGGATTAAGTGCTGTCTTACATTCATGTTATAATTTTAACTTCTCCAAAAACCAGTGATGTGGAGCATCTCTTCACGTTCACATTTAGCCATTTGGATTTCTGCTTCAATAAATGTTTACCTTTTGTCTGCTTCTCAAATGAATTTCTAGTTGATGATGGTGGGAGTGTTTGGTTACTTTACAGGAATTTCTCATCTACAATAGCTATTAATCCCTTGCCAGTTTTGGATGTTACAAACATCTTTTTCCAATCCATGACCCATGTTAACTCTGTCTATCGGTCCTTTGTTAAATAGAAATTCTTAATTTTGATTAATGACTCTGAATCTTGTTAGGGCAAGCTTGGCTATGTAACAAACGACTCAAACGTGGGCTAGATAACACAGTAGAGCTTTCTTTTTCTCTCACATTACAGCCCTGGGTAGTTCCAAGTCAGCAACAGGAGATAAACTTGGGGGTTTCTACCCTAGAAGTCCATTCTAAGTCACAGGCTGGGCAGCCCTGCCATCTTCATCCTAGGAGTCCCATTCCAGTCATCATAAGGGAATGGCTGGCCCTGCTGTTTTTCTACCCCAAAGTGGCTACTGAGAAGTGAGCAATACACCCAAAGCAATGTGGGAGAGAGAAAGGGCACGAGCGGAAAGGTCTACCCCACGCTAATCAGTGGCTGTCTTTCTCCCACTGTGGGACTCAGCCACGTTTTGACACCCAATGTGTTTCTTATTGTCTTTATGTTAGATTCTGGGATCTATAAACTTCCTTCTTCCTTCTGTGACTTATGTAAGTGACTGCGACTTATGTGACAACGTTAGTTCCCCATCTCGTTAGGAATCAAAAATGCATCTAGATCCTTATGCATCTCCAAAGAAGGGAAACAGTGTTCTGTCTGCATGTCTGAGCCTCTAAGAGTTTGTTCCTGCATTAGCCTAAATTTCTCTCCTTTTCCCAAACTCAGCAACAACCTATTTTAAGGGTCTTAATCTTGAGAGCACTGAATTGCCTAAAAGAGACGAGAGCTGGGCGGTTTTTCTATAATAAACCCTCTGAGCAGTTAACTCAACCGCACACATTTATGTATTGTATATGGGCCTCTGTTGCCCTAGGAAAGCTACACGGAGAAACAAATTTTTTGATCCAGCTTTTCTGTCTCCTTCGAACATTTCTCAGATGGGCTGGTGCAGATCGCCCCCTGGAGGCAGGACGCCGGCTCTTCTCTCCGTACTCTTCAGTTCCTTCCAGGACGCTTTTAATGAATATTTCCTTCCGTGACTCCTTGCCTTCTTCCGGCAGCAGCAGCTTTCTCTCTGTAGCAGCAGAGTGTGCAGCCACTCACCCTCACTCCCTTCCTCACGCCCAGCAGGCTGGCTTCTGCCCGCCCTACTGAAAACGCTCAGGAAACAGCAGCCTGGGGACCCGCGAAAGCCCCGCCCTCCGCCAGCGAACATCTCTGCTGCTGCCGCTGGCCCTCTCTGCCGGCCGTGCTTGGAAGCTCCCCTCTTTGGCTTACAGGACCCACGGCGCCCTGGTTTTCTCCTGCCATCCTGGTCCTGGTCCCTGGCTCTTGTGCGCCCCTCTTTCTCTGCGCATCCTAAATGCTTGCACTACCAACACACTGTCCTTGCTTTGTTTTCCTCACTCGCTGGGTCATGTCATCTACTCACACAGTTTCAGCTACCAGCTACCTCGATGCACATGACCCAGGATGTACCCTTCTAGCCTGACCGTCTCCCTTGCACTCTGAACCATGCATTATCCAATTGCCTCCTGGACTTCCTCTCCTGGATGCTCCATGGACAAAACACGCAGAGCCGACAAGTCCAAAATGGAATGTATCGCATCTCGTCCAGCCTGCTCCACGGTGCGTCTCCATCTCAATGGCCAGCATCCCCATCCTCCTGCCCAGTCACTTTTGACTCCTTGCTATCTGTCGTAGGTTGAATTGTGTCCACCAAAAAGGTGAAATCCTAACCCCTGGTCACTGTGAATGTGACATTAATGGGAAATTGGGTCTTGGCAGATGTAATTAAGATGTAAATTAGGGCAAGGTCATACTGGAGTAGGTGGGCCTGTATTCCTATATGACCAGCATCCTGATTAAAAAAAGAAAACGGAAAACACAGGGGGAACATCCTGCAACAATAGAGGCAGAGATTGGGGTGATGCAGCCATAAGCCAAGGAAAGACCAAGAGCGCCAGCCACAACCGGAAGCTAGGAAGAGGCAAGGAAGGAGTCTGTCTAGAGTCTTAGAGGAAGCATGGCCTTGTCGACACCTTGATTTTGGACTTCTAAGTCTCCATAGTTGTCAAAGAGCACATTTCTGTTGTGTTAAGCCACCCAGCTTGTGGTACCTTGTCCAGGAAGCTATTCCACTATCCATTCTTCAACACCTGGGCTTGGCCCCCCACATGGCATGCCCCCCCCACGTGGAGTACTGTACCCGGCTTCCAGCTGGCTACACAGCCTCCGGGCTTGTCCATGTACCTTACACAGCCATGGTCAGAACGATCCCCCTAAAATGCAAGCATGCCCCTGAGGCCTGCCGACTGCCCCAGACTTGTCCCTCCTACTTTGTGCTCCTCGAAGATCCAGGACACCTCCAGGTGTTTGCCAACGATGTGGCTTCAGCCCGCGGTGCTCTCCACCCCTCCATCTTGTGGCTAGTTCCGTTCATCCCCGGCGTCAGGCAAGCAGCCTGCCCTGGGGGTCCCCCGGCTCTTGGAGCACACGCCCAGCTGAAGGCAGCCACGTCCAGCACCAAATATGATTTGTACTGTAAGTGTTCGAAAGCCAGGATGTCAACTCGATACTACCATGCATATGCAGGAATTTTTCAAAGTAAGAATAATTAAACCTAAAAATTGTCATCCAACAGCAAGCAATGAGAGCTTTACAAGGAGAACACTAAACAATGAATGATGTTGCTTTTACTAACGCTGCTCTGATTAGACATTTCATTCTGTTTCAGTTTGCAGTTTTCCTTTCATCTCACTTTTGCAGGGCTTTTGACAGCTCCAGGCCTTGAGCCCAGTGCCCATTGGCCTTAAAGGGCCAAGTGGGAAGCTCGTGCCCTTGGAAAGGAACGGGGACGTTGAGAGGCTGCAGCTGTGTGTGGTGGCTCCAGGCAGTGGGTCCAACAGTGACGTAAGGACAGAGCAGCCCAGATGGTGAGACATCATGGGTACCCTTCGCTGGCCCCTCCTCCGAGCCTTACCAGGAGCAGGGGCAGGACAGAGCTATGGGCCCTGCCCTCTCTTTTGGGGGTGGAGGGTCAGTGCTAGGAGAGGTCCAGAGTCACCTGGGACTGCACACAGAGCTGTCCCTGGAGCCTAGAGATCACAGCGCCAAGGTGAGACCCAGTCCAACCCTAGAGGAACAGGCTCCCAATGAATGGGGGAGCAGGTGGGCAGTGAGTACAAGCTTGGGCCAAAGGCAGACCCAGTCAGGGTCCCAGCCAGTCCTTTATGAGCTGTTTGGTCTCAGTTGAGTTTCTGAAGCTTGGCTGTGCCTATTCTGTAAAATAGGAATAGTTCGGAGTTGCTAGAAGGCAGTGGGGACAATTTAAAACAAATTGCTGGGTTTGGCAGTTCCTTTTAAAAATTCTTAAAATTATCACATGACCCAGCAATCCTACTCCTTGGTACTTACTCCAAAATGGAAAACAGGGGCTCAAATACTTGTACCCAAATGTTCATCCCCGCACTATTAATAATAACCAAAAAGTAGAAACAACCCAAATATCTGTCAACTGATGAATAGATCAACAAAAGGTGGTATATTCATACATTATAATATTATTCAGCCATCAAAAGGTATGAAGTATTAATACATGCTCAAACATAGGTGAACTGCAAAAACAAATAAGCCAGAAACAAACGGACAAATATTATATAATCTCATTTATATAAAATACCCAGAATAGGCAAATCTTTAGAGACAAAAGTAGATTATTGTGCAAGTCTCACCTAGTGGGTCTGTTAGTCTGCTAGGGCTGCTGTAACAAAGTTCCACAGATTGGGTAATTTAACAGAATTTATTGTCTCTCAATTCTGGAAGCTAGAAGTTTGAGATCAAGGTGAGAGCAGGGCCGGTTCTTCCGAGGCTTCTCTCCCTGTCTTGCAAATGGACATCTTCTCTCTGTGTCTTCACATGGTCATTCCTCTGGGTGCGTCTGTGCCCTAATTTCCTTCTTTTATAAGGTAACCAATGAGATTGGATTAGTGCCCACCATAATGACCTCTTTTTAATCTAATTACTTCTTTTAAGACTCCACCTCTAAATATGGACACACGCTGAGGTACTGGGGATTAGAACTTCAACACATGCATTTGGTGGGGACGCAATTCAACCCGTAAAAGGGGACAGCACTTCACTGGGCAATGTGGTGTTCCTTGCTAGCTATTATCTTATGCTGTCAGTCAAAACTCAGGCAGAAAGTGCCATTTAACATCCTATTACACACATTTCTTTGCCAAGCTGTCATTTGCATGCCAAGCATCAAAACAGACGTTTTGCTTCTGGAGAGTCCCCTAAAAGTCGAGCCATCCTTGCCTCCCAGGATATCAGGCAGAGCTGGCCCAGGTCCCACCCCCTCCTCCATCCTCACTATCAGCACAGGTCACCGGCTCACCTGGACCAGGTCCTGGAGGGTAGGGAAAGGCTGGGAGCAGTTTTATCTCCATGGCTGGAAGCACGGGCTCCACCCCAGATCCACCACCTCTTGATAATGTGACAAAGCCAGTCCTTCCCCAATCTGAGCCTCCATTTCTTATCTAGAAAATATGGGGATTTGGACTTAACCTACTAGCCGTAATATTCTAGAATCATAGAATTAATCTCTATATAATAAAATAATCTCTCTAAAATAAAACCTTGGCCCCATCCAACGTCAAATTCTAATATATTTAGCTCCAGGTGGCTCCTGTGCAAACATTTCTGAAAGGGACCTAGATTCCTCTCTGGCCCCGCCCACTGATTACATCAAAAATAGTTTTGGTGGTGAGGCCAAGCTTGAATCCCTTGGGTGTGTTTCTGAAAACTCATCTTTCACATAACCTGGGCAAAATAATTTCTGTTCACTTTCCCCCTCCACCCCAAAGTTCGGGGAGCAAGATACGAAGTGGAGAAAGAAAGCATAAAGGCTTTACCACCTTGACCTTATCTGTAAAGTAGATGGCGAAGGAAGCGTGGGTTTTGGAAATCTGCTGCTGGGAACAGCTGCCATAGGGAAGAGCCAGGGAATCAGCAAGAGTTGAACAAGTGTGGCCAGGGGCCCTCAGCGAGGTTAGACAGGATTGATTAACTGGATGGGTTGCGTTCGCACCACCTAGAATCTCAAGTTGTCAGAGCCCAGGTCAGGCGTGGATGCTGAGACCAGGGGCCAAGCCTGGATCTGAGCACCACGCTGGAACGGGTGATCTGTGGCCACCCCTGTCAAGGTGAACAGACCCAGACCAGGACGCGTTCCGGATCACTTGTCATTAGAGACTCTGGAAACTCCCCAGCCTCCTGCTAGGAGCAGCTCCACCACCCGAAACACTTCTTCTGAGTGCAAACCCATACAGCAACTTGGTTTTTATGTGGATATTAACAGGAAATTAACTCGCGGTGTTTTAAGGCACATTTCAGCACGACTCTCTGTGTATGCCAACCATTCAAACTTAGAGAAACAGATAAATCAGAACAGCAACTCTTCAAAGTTAAAGGAAAAAAGAAAGGGAGAGAGAAGTGAGGGGAAAGAGGGAGAAGCACTAGTAGGGCTTGAGTGAATGGACGATTTATATCAAGTCGGCCCGATTTCTTGCAAGCTAGCCCCAAATGCACCATCACTTCGCAGCTGTGCCCTTTCCAGCCCGGCTCACCCGAAACAGAGGCAGCGGATTTCTTAGATGTTTCTGGAGACCGCGCTCCCATCCAGACTCTGGCTGAAGCATGCGCAGATGGGCACTGCAAAAAAATCTGTGTTCTCCTGGCGCCCTCTGGTGCCCAGTATGTGCAATAACATGAAGCCTGGGCTTGGAAACTGGAGCTTGGCCTCTGGGCGGAAAGCCCTGATGGTCCCTGCGCTGCACCAGAATTTTCTCAGTTCCCGACTGCAATGAAATGAGGGAGTAGGGCTGAGGCTTCCCTTCTGAGTTCTGGGTTGGGCATTTTGCCCAGGGTATATCAGGGGATATTTTTATTAGAGCATCATCCTTCAATTCACAACCCCAAACTGAGAGATCCAGTAAGGGTAAAGGGTGCAGACGCTTTACATACACGAAACTTTTCATAGTTCCATGGCCACATGAGGAAGCGGAGGCCCAGACAGCACGTTAGACCTGGCAGAGCTAGGATTGGAGCCCGGTCCTCTCTTCCAGTTCCTCAATCACATAATCTAACTCCTAATAAAATGTTTGTTAAACAGGTGGTGTGAGTTCACAACATCAGTATTAAGGAGTTTTCCGAGTAATTGAAAACAGGTATTCAAAGAAATACCTGCACGTGAATGGTCATAGCAATATTATTAAAAATAGCCAAAAGTTGGAAACAACCAAATGTTTATCAACTGGAAAATGGATAAACAAAATGGGCTGTAGACACACAATGGAATAGTATCCAGCCATAAAAAGGAATGAAGTATTGATACATGGTACAATGGGATGAACCTCAAAAAAACTTGCTAATGGAATAAATCAGACACAAAAGTAGGACTACATAGTGTATAAGTCCATTTATATAAAATACTCAGATACACAAATCTGTAGAAACAGAAAGCAGCTTAGTGGTCCTGGGGATGGGGGAAGGAGGGGAGTGATTGTTTAATGCGGACAGGGGCTCCTTTTGGAGTGATGAAAATATTTTGTAAATATATAGAGGTGATGGCTGCACAATATATAGAGATGCTGCTGAATTGTAAACGTTAAAATGGTTAATTGACACTATGTAATTTTCTTTTCAGTAAAAAAAAATCTTGTTAAAAAAAAGAATGAAAGAAAGGGTTTCACGTGTCTATTCAGAATTTTCAAGAATTTCACAATCTACCTTAAGACTATTAATTTGACAAGTTTTTCTTAACACCTATAACGTGCTAAGCAGTACTGTAACTATAGTAGGTGTTGAGAACCAAGCAGTGGGTGGGGGAGGGGTGTGGGGAGCAAAAAGCTCTGTCCTAGCAAAGGTTCCTTTTGGAAAGGGAAGTAAAACAAGGAAGAAGACACTGTCAGACAAAAAACGTTGCGTATGAAGTGGTGATAAGTGCTAAAGGAAGGACTCAAGCAGGGAAGGGAGTGGGTCTGTATTGAGGGTTGGCGAGCAGGTGGTTTAATTAGGGTAGCTAAAGAAGTCCCCACTGAGGAGATATTTTCAGTAAAGATCTGAAGAAAGTAGGCAGAGAGAGCCATGAACATATCTGAGGGAAAATGGTTCAAGCAACGGGAACAGCAGGTGCAAAGGCCCTGGGGCAGGACAATGCCTGAAGGTGGATGAGGCTGGATCAGTATGAGGGAGAAAAGTGGGTCAGAGGTAGTGCAGATCACCAAAGCCTTAACCATGTTTTATTCTGATTGAGCTAGGAGCCTCTGAAGGTCTTTGGGCAAAGGAAGGACATGACCTGACTTTTTATTCATAGGCACATAAAACATATTTAGGACATAGTCAATAGCTATCAAGCAGACACCTCTGCAACCAGCACCAAATCAAGAAAGACAGAGACCATGGCTGGCACTCCCATGCCTCCCCCACACGTCGCCACGGCAACCACGAACCCCTCACCGTCCCTAGAAGTCCGCACTTCCATGCTTTTTCTGGCACTTGCTTCTCTTTGTCATTTTCCACCTATGTGCTCGTCCCTTAAAAAAGTTTGGTTTTATGTTGCCTATTTATAAATTTTTCTATAAATGAAATCATATTATTTGAACTATGTATGCCTAGTTTCTTTTCCTAAATATATTTTTTAAGATTAATCCATGTTGTTCCAAATAGTCATGTTTGTTCATTTTAGCTGCTATATAAGATTCCATCATTTGTTGGATATCACCCAAAACTCTACTGTTGATGGATGTATGGGTTGTTTGTTGTTTGGGGCTATTACTGAAAATACTACTATGAACATTTGTGATCAGGTGACCTGCACGCCACTCCCCAGGATATGAGGTAGGGTTGGAGTTGCTGGCTGATACAGTGTGCAAATCTTCAACTCAGATAAAGACAAACTGATATCCAGAGTGGCTGTAACTGTTCACATACCCACAGTCATTCTGATCCTTGCCTACAGTTGTACTGTCAGAAGGTTTGATTTGGTCAGTTGAGTGGGTTCACAGTCACACCCCATCTGGGCTTGAATTTGCATTTTCCTACTGACCAATGAGGCTTGCACCTTTTCATATTTAATGGTCTTTGTATTGCCCATTTGGGAGTGTTTGTTCAACTTTTTTCCCATTTTATTATTTATGTTTCTTGGTAAAAACATTTGTATATTCTAGATATTTGTCCTTTGTTGGTTATATGCAGGCAAATATCTTCTCCCACTCAATGGCTTGGCTTGTCATTACAGTGCCTTTTACTTAAGTCTATCTTTAATTCTTCTGGTAGAAATCACCCCTTCTAGTGAACAATTCTATGAGTCTGGACAAATGCATCTAGTCATGTAATCATCACCACAGTCAAAATAAAAAACAGTTCCATCCTCCCAAATTCACTCTTTCTGTCCCCTAGCCCCTGGCGACCACTAATTTGTTTTTCTGTCTTAACACTTTGCCCTCTCCAGGATGCCATATAAATGGATTCATAGAGTTTGTAGCTTTTTGAGTCTGGCTTCCTTTTCTTAGTATATAATGCATCTGAGATTCATCGATGTTTTGTGTATAGATAATTTATTTCTTTTTATTGCCAAGTGATATTCCATTCTTTGTATGTACCACAGCTTACTTATGTGCCTATTGAAGGGCATTTGGACTATTTTCCAGTTTCTTGGCAATTATGAATAAAGCTGCTATGAACTTGTTCAAAGCCTTCATATGACCTTAAGTTGTCCTTTATCCCCACCCCAGACCTAGGAGTGGAATGATTGGCTCACATGGTGAGTGTGTGCTTAACTTTGTAAGAAACGGCCAAACTTTTCTCAGAGCACCAGCAGTATATGAGATGTCCACCTGCTCCACATCCTCATCAGTACTTGGTATATACAGTGTTTTATAATCGTAATTTTAATTTACGTTTCCCTAATTACTAATGTTCTTTCTTTGCCATACATATATCTTATTTGGTGAAAGGTCTGTTGAAAACTTTTGCCCACTTTTTAATTGGGTCATTGTGATCTTATTATTGAGTTTAGAGAGTCCTGAATACACCCTTTTTTGGATAAATAGTTTGCAAATATCTCATCTTTATATATGGTTTGTCTTTTTAAGAACATCTTTCAAAGGGCAGAAATTTTTTATTTTGATAAAGTCCAATTTGTTAATTTGTTATTTTATAGATCATTCTTTTGGTGTTGAATCTAAGAAATTCTTGCCCAAGCTAAGGTTACAAATATTTTCTATGAATTTTATAAACTTACATTTTACATATAGGTTTACAATCCATTTTTTTATTTTATTTTTGCAGATGAAATAAGATATGGATTGAAGATATGTTGTGTCCAATTGTTCCAGCACATTTTATTGGAAAGACTCCTTTCCTCACTGAATAGTCTTCACATCCGTGTCAAAATCAATCGCCTATACATTCGTGGGTCTATTTCTGGACTCTTTCATTGGTCCATGTGCCTATCCTTTTACCCATACCACACTGTCTTAATTACTATAGCTTTATTATAATATAATATAATAAGTCTTGAAATAGGGTTGTGTGAATTTGTTTTCCTTTATCAAATTATTTTTGGCTTGTCTAGATTCTTTACTTTCCCTATAAATTGCAGAAATGCCTAGATTTCTACAAAAACTTCTGTTGGTGTTTTAATTGGAATTATGTTGAATGGATAGGTCTGGGGAGAATCAACATCTTAATATTGAATCTTCAAATCCTTGAACACAAGAAATCTGTCTTTTTAGATTCTTTGGTTTTTTTCTCAGTGTTTTATAATTTTTAGCAGACCGATTTTGCATTTTTTTAAAATGTTGGTGCTATTGCAAATGGTACTCTTTTAAAATTTCAATTTCCAACTGTCACTGCTAGTACATAGAACTATAATCTATTCTTGTGTATTGACCTTGTATCCTGTGACCTTGCTAAACTCACTCTGATCCTCAGGAATATATCTGACAAATATACGCAAGGCCTCTGGTGGGACAATTCTATTTTTTCTAGCTTTATTGAAATATGATTGACATACAACATTGTGTGTGTTTGAGGTATGCAACGCGATGATTTAATACACATATAGATTGCAAAATGATAACCACAATAAGGTTAGTTAACACCTACATCACCTCGTATAATTACCATTTCTCTTTCAGTGAGAATATTTAGATCTGCTCTCTTAGAAACCTTCCAGTGTATGATACGGTATTGTTAACTATAGTCACCGTGCTGTACATTAGATCCCCAGTGCTTATTCATCTCATAATTGGAAGTTTGTGCCCTTTGATCCACATTTCTCCATTTCCCCTATACCCAGCCACTGAAAACCACCATTCTATCTCTATTTCTATGAGTTTGACTTTTTTAGACTCTACACATAAATAAGATCATGCAGTATTTGTCTTTCTCTGTCTGACTTATTTACTTAGCATAATTCCCTCAAGGTCTATCCAGGTTGTCACAAATGATAGGATTTCCTTTTTCTCATGGCTGAATAATATTCTACTGTATGTATTTACTGCATTTTCTTTATCCATTCATCTGTTGATGGACACTTAAGTTGTTTCCATCCCTTGGTTAGTGTGAAAATGGGAGTGCAAATATCTTTTTGAAGTAGTGATTTCATTTTCTTTGGATATATACCTAGAAGTAGGATTGCTGGATCACATGGTAGTTCTATTTAAACATTTTTAAGAAACCTCAATACTGTTTTTTCATAGTGACCAATATAATTTCTGACCAATAATGCACAAGTGTCCCCTTCTCTCCACATCACTAACACTTGCTATAGCTTGTCTTTCTGACGATAGCCATCCTAGCAGGTGCGAGGTGATATCTCACTGTGGTTTTGATTTACATTTCCCTGATCATTAGTGATATTGAGCATTCTTTTAATTTACCTGTCGGCCATTTGTATGTCTTTTTTAGAAAAATGTCTATGCAGGTTCTCTGCTAATTTTAAAAAAGGATTATTCACTTTTTGGTACTGTATCATAAGAGTTCCTTATAAATTTTGGGTATTAACCCCATATCGATATATGATTCAAAAATATTTTCTCCCATCTCAGGTTGTCTTTTCACTTTGTTAATGTTTTTTTTTTCTTTTTTTGCTGTGCAGAAATCTTTTAGTTTGTTGTAGTTCCACTTATTTATTCTTCCTTCTGTTGCTTGCACTACTGGAGTCAGAGCCATAAAAATATGCACAAGATCAGTATCAAGGAACTTTTCCTTATGCTTTCAGGAGTTTTATGCTTTCAGGTTTTACAGTTAAGTCTTTAATCCATCTTGATTTAATTTTGTGACTGGTATAAAATAGAGGTTTTGCTTCATTCTTTTGCATGTGAGTTTGCTGAATTTGTTAATTAGATCTAACAGGTTTTTACTGGAATATATAGGACTTTTCTATATATAAAATCATGTCATCTGCAAATAGAGACAGTTTTGTCCTTCTTTTCTAATTCTGATGCCTTTTTTTTTTCTTGCTTGATTGCTTTGTCTAGGACTTCTAGTACTGTGTCTAATAGGAGTAGTGAGAGTGGGCACCCTTGTCTTGTTTCTGATCTTGTCAGAAAGCTTTCAGCCATCCACCATTGAGTACGATTGAGCTATGGATTTGTCATATCTTGCCTTTATTATGCTAGGATACTTTTCTTCTATGTCTAATTTGTTGAGAGGTTTTATCATGAATGAATGTTAAATTTTGTCAAATGCTTTTTCTGCATTTATTACAATTATCTATTGAGATAATTATATATTTTTTATCTTTTATTCTATGAATGTGATGTATGTATCACATGTATGGATTTGTGTATGTTGAACCATCTTTGCATCCCAGGGGGAATCTCACTCTATCCTGGTGTATGATCCTTTTAATGTGCTGTTGAACTTTCTTTGCTAGTATTTTGCTGAGAATGTTTGGGAGGTATTTGTTTACTAATTCTCTCTCCTTATTGGTAATTGTTCCCTTCAGATTTTCTATTTCTTCCTGATTCAGTCTTGGTGGGTTGTATGCTTCTAGAAATTTATCCATTTCTTCTAAGTTGTCCATTTTGGTGGCAGGTAGTTGCTCATACTAGTTTCTCATAATTCCTTTCTGTGGTATCAGTTGTAATATCTCCTCTATCATTTATAATTTTGTTGATTTGGGTCCTCTCTTTTTCTTGGTTAGTCTAGCTAAAGGTCTGTCAATTTTGATTAGCTTTTCAAAGAACCAACTCCTACTTTTGTTCATGTTTTCTATTGTTTTACTATTCTCTATTTTATTTATTTCTGCTCTAAGATTTATTATACCCTTCCCTTCTTCTAACTTTGGGCTTCGTTTTTCTTTTTCCAGTTCCTCTTTTCATTTCTGATATTGGTAATTTTTTTCTCTGTTTCTTTTTTCCAATTAACTTCACTGGGGAAGACTGTCAATTCTATTAGTGTTGACAAAGAACAAGTTGTTGGCTTTGTTTATTCTTCTCGTCATGTGCTTTTATTCTTTTGAAAGAATTTGAATACAGAAACTTCTTGCCATTAATTTGAAATAATAATACATTTTCACCATACACCTTTCACCTAGATTTGCCAGTCATGATTTTGCAACATTAGCTTTCTCTATTTGTGTATGTAAGTGTGTCTTTGTACACATATAGACATTATTTTTGCTTTATCATTTGAGAATAAACTGCAGGCATCATGATATTTCACCCTTCAAAACTTCAGCATGATTCCTCTAAGAATAAGAAAATTGTTTAACACAGTATAATTATCTTCTTCAAGAAATACAACACTGATATAATACCATTATGAAACATATAGTCATATTGAAATTTCTCCAATTGGGTAAATCATGACCTTGATAGCTGTTTATATATCAATGCCATACTCGTTCATTTAAAAAAATTGGAAATTTTTCTTCTATTTCTAGACATTAGAACAATTTAAATAGCAATAAAACTATCTAGTCTTCAAAGGTCTGTTAAAATTTCCTTGTGGAAGCATGCAGGCCTGGGATTTTTGTGGGGTAGGTCCTTGAAAACCTTCTCTATTTCTTTAACAGAAATGTATCCTTTTACACCTTCTGTTTTTACTGGGGTCACGATTTCATCTAGGTTTTAAAATTTATTTTAATAGAGTTATGCAAAGCAGTCTATGACTGAAAAATTTTCCTCTTTCATTGTTTATTCCCTTTTTGTTGTTTCTTATTTCATGTATTTATACTTTCTCATTTTATTCTTGGTTAAATAGACTGTTCTACTAATTTTAAAAAGAATTAGCATTTTTATTTAATAGTTCTATTGTTTTCCTGCTTTCAGTCTGATTAATTTTTGCATTTTTCTTTATCTCTTCTTTCCTTGTACTTTTTGTTTGTTTAGTTTGAGTTCTTCTGAGTTGGAAATTAAACTTACTTTCATTCTTCCATTTATATTGATGTAAGTATTATTCTATAAATTTTCTTTGATTATTCTTTAAAAGTACCCCATAAATTCTGATATATAATAATACTATTATGATTATTATTATTATTATTATATTAGGAAATTACATAATTTGGGTTTGTATTTCCATTTTCTTATAGGAGTTGTTTGACAGACTTTTATTTTTTTATTGTCACTAATTTTTAGTTTTATTATATTGTGATCAAAGAATGCTGTTTACATCATTTATACTTAATGGACCATATTGATGTTTTCCTCATGACCTAATAAATTTTCAAGTTTTGAGCTCTTCCTTATGCACTTGAGAAGATATTTTCTTTATTATCACCATAAAAAATTCAAACTATATCCTGAAGATTTACTTTAGTGATTTCGTTATTTAGGTTTTCTACATCCTTATTTATTTTAGTCCTGTGGTGTGATAAATTCTCTTGAGGCTTCAATAATCTTCAAGTACATTACTCAGAAAATAATATCAGAGGCCCTGGAGCAAAAAGTCTCACAGACCACACTAAATGCCTGAACATGTGGTTTATTAAGGCATACAGCAGGAATTGGGGAGAAAGTTAAGGCATACAGCAGGAATCGGGGAGAAAGATATGGGGTAGACAAACACCCTTAAGAAAGGCTGCATGCCAGGTAGAAAGGCCATATGACTGAATACCGATTGCGTCATGCTCGTCATGCTCGTATATCTCATCCCTCTCTCTGTTACATCAGCCATTCCTATTAGTGGTGTGGTTACGGGAAGCAGAGTTGAGATTTGGGCAAGGATGCCCAATAAATAGAAGGTCTTTGGGCCAAAATATACACTTAGCTTTACAGAAAGACACAGAGGCATGCATGCTTGGACACAGCCATAGCTCACCAATGAACCTCCTAAACATGGGGCTTTTATCTTCATTTCAGGGGCTGAGCACCTGTGGGAGCTAAATGGGACCACAATGGGGTCAATGAGCGGCCTATTTAAAAATAAAATAGCTATCATCCTACAGATGACATTGTCCATACCTTCCGATTTTTTCTTTCCATCTCTTTTTAACTATCAGTATCTTGTCCCAGTCTTTATATCATATAACATGTTTTTTAGGTTATAATTTACTTTCTCTATTTAACAAGCTACTTCCTTACTCACTATCTATACTTAACACATCTTCTGAGTTTCATCCACCTAATTTTTTTCTTATTTTCTAAAGTAGACTTAAATATTCTCAAATAATAAAACAAACACAAATTATAGGTATACTTGATTGTTCTTGGCCTGAGAGTGGTGTGGAGTTTCCTATTTTTTTTTTCTCTATTTACTCTTGCATCAACTTGGGTTTCTGCTTTATAAGGGTGGTTGCTGTGTTGTTTAGTACACAGATATTCATAATTATTATGTTCAAATTGTGAATTGTTGCTTTTAACACTATTAAGTATCTTTCATTGTCATATTAAAAGCTTTTTGGACTAAACTCTAGTTTTGCTGAAATACGGAACTCCTATTTTCTTATTATTTCCACTTGTCTTTCCCTTAATATTTACTCATCCTGAATCACTTTGTTTAAGGTATGCTTCTAATATACATCATTTTGAGCTGCATTTTATTTCATGAGTTAATGTGAAAAAATGTTTTAATCCCCATGATTTATTTATTTTATAACTAGAAGTATGTACCTTTTGAACCCCTCATCCACCCCTCATCAACACCTCTTACAACCACCAATCTTTTCTCTCCATCTGAGAGCTTGGTGTTTGTTTCTTTGTTAGACTTCACATACAAGTGAGGTTGTGTGGTATTTATTTTTCTCTGACTTTCACGTAGCAAAATGTCCTCAAGGTTTTTGTTGTCACAAACTGCAGAATTTCCTTCTTTCTCATGGCTGAATAATATTCTATTGTATATATAATACCAAATACTTTTATCCATTCATACATCAATGAACACAGTTTGCTTTCATACCTTGGCTATGGTTAATAATGCCATAATGAACGTGGGAGGGCATATATCGTCTCAAGTTAGTGTTTCATTTCCTTTGGATAAATACCCAGAAATGGAATTGCTGAGTCATAAGGTAGTTCTATTTTTACCTTTTGAGAAACATCCATACTGTTTTCCACAGTGCTGTACTAATCTATATTCCCACCAAAAGTGCAAAACGGTTCCCTTTTCTCCACATACTCATTGACACTTGTTATTTCTTGTCTTTTTTGATAATAGCTATTCCAACAGATGTGAGATGATATTTCATTGTGGTTTTGATTTGCATCTTCTTGGTGATTAGTGATTTTGAGCAAGTGGTTGAGTACCTGCTGGCCATCTGTGTGTCTTCTTTGGAAAAGATGTCTGTTCAGATCCTCTGCCCATTTTTTAATTGGATTGATTGTTTGTTTTTTTTTTGCTATTGAGTTTTACAAGTTCTTTGCGGAGTATTAACCCCCTATCAGATATATGATTTGAAAATTTTTTCTCCCATTCAATAGATTGCCTTTTCATCCTGTTGATGGTTTCCTTTGCTATGCAGAAGGTTTTTAGTTTCATTTAGCTCTAATATTACTTAATTTTCTCTTGTCTTTGCTTATCACCAAGACCAATGTAAAGGAGATTACCACCTATGTTTTCTTCTAGGAGTTTTATGGTTTCAGGGAAAAAAAAAATTTCCAAAAATATTTTAATAGGTAACTTAAAGCATGTTTGTATTTAGTCATGTTGCTATGTTTGATCTCAACTTTCTCATATTTCAAATTACATTTAAGTTATAAGTAAGAAAGTGTGCACACAGTTTCCCCTTCAAAGAAGAATTTATTGCCAAACTGCTAGCTCCTTTCAAAGTCTGCCTCTGTGCTGAGAGTAGTCTGACCCAAAGTCACAGCATTCCCAAGTTAGCCCACGTCCAGTAACTGAGTGAGAGAGAGGGATGTGAAGACCAGTCCTTTTGGCTCAATGCAGGACAACTGTGATGGTCATTACTCATTCTACAGCTCCTTACAGTGGTGGGTGGGGCATTTTCTCTGCATTGCTGTTCAACTTCTTTCTCTGCCCAAACTTACTTCCCTTCCCTTTCTTCCAGAGCTGAGGATCCCTAATAAAACATCTTATACTCTAAACCATTAGCATCTGCTTTGGTGAACACAACTTGTGCCATTTACTCTTTCTTCATACTTTATGGAACGGTCTATTTTCTTTCCTCTTTTTAAAAATCTTTTTGTGTTTAAGAAGGTTATATTTTTGTTTTGATGATTATACTTATGCTAATACTTTTTATAATGTCCTTAGTCTCCTTTTCCGTGGTTTAAGGCTCCATTATTTGGTTTGGCAACTTTTGATTACCAACTATTACTCATGTAAGAATCAGTAAAATAATTCTTTTTTATTTTGTTTTCTTTCTCTCACCTCTTAGTTGTATTACTTATCTGAACATGTAGCACACACAAATTATTCTTTTACCTTTTTCCTCTTGTTTGTTTTATCTGAGTTTTATAATTAAGTACATTCAATGCTCACTATTTACCTTTTTGCCCAAGTTTCTCTGCCATCTCTTGGGTGGGGGAGTCCAGTGGTAGACAAATCATGAAGGGCTCATCAGTACAGATTCATCTGAGCTCTTGCACATTTGAAACTATTTTGCTAAAGCCTTGATACCTCAAGTATAGCTAGGCTGGATTTAAAACCGTGGGGTCATATTTTATTGCCCTGAGTTTCTTGAAAATGCTGTTCCACTGTTGTCAAGCAAAGTGGTATTTTTGTGAAGACCCTGAACAATTTTTTCTTTATCTTTATCAACATAATAATTTAACTAAGTTTTATTTTAGAGCTGACCATTCCTAGTAAGTTTTATCAAGAACATGGTGGAGCCTAAATAGCAATTTACATCTCCTTTTATTCCAGGAAGGTTTTTAAAATGACCATTTTAAAGATTTGTTCTGTTCTCGTTTTTTTCCTTGCAAGGCGCTTTTTATGTGTGTGTTGGATATTCTGTGACTGTCTTCTGGATCAGTCACATTATACTCTGTTCTTCTCCTCCTTGACAATTTTCAGGTCAAATTTTTTTTTAAATCATATTTTCAGTCCAATCTATCCTCTATTGAGCACTTAGTCTTCATTTCTAAGATAATTTTGTCTTTTTCTTAATTTTTCCTGCATGGAATCAACTCTTATTTCACATCTTTCTGTTCAGAGATTTTTAAATTTGATTTGAGAAAGTTTTCATATCTGTTAATGGTTGTTTAAGGCCATTTAAATTTAAGTTGGTGTGTTTCTTCTTCAAGACTATTTTTTGAGGAAAATTTTTCAATAGCTGAAGTGTTCTGATTTTTGTTTTTGTTTACTTCTTTCTTCTGGTCATTTGTGTGAGTGTATTCTGCTGCTTCATGTGTAACTTAGTGCAATAACAGTTGTGTGCAAGCAGGGACAAAGTTTGGAATGGTTTGCTGTGTTTCTTGGTTCAAAAATGCCCTCTTCTGTTGGTAGAGCAAAGTCAGTTTTTAAAATCAATAGTGCTCTTTTTTTTTTTTCTTTTTTGTAGGAAAGGGTAAGGGTCTTTGTGGCTTCTAATTTTGTGATTCTTAATTTCACCTTTTGCTCTATTTTTTCCTTTACAACCAAGTCTCCAGAGGACACCGCCTTCTTTCAATTTTCACCCTTCCCCCTCCTGAGTGGTGACTTCCTAAAACCACCTCCTCTCCTTCAAGTCCCTGCCTTTTGATTCTCCGTTAGCCAGTGAGCCAGCTCTGTCCTCTGGTTCTTAGAGACAGAAACACTGCGGTTTCCTATTGGAGCTCTTATTGACAACTACAGTTGCCCACAGACTAAAAACCATAAAACAAGAAGCTTACTCCACCCTCATTTCAAGATTGACTCCCTTCTGGAATATGTCACTTCAGTTCATTTTCCAGAGCCCAAGAATTTATAGCTTTTATTTGTGGAAGGGAAAAGAAAAAAATACTAGATAATTATTATTAAGTGTCATTGATATCTTAGGAAAGACACACAAAAGCCATGAGCGTATAAGAGACGATTAATGGCCATATGTGAAAGCCACAGGGCCTCCTTGGTAGCTTATGATGAGATTCTCATGTCCTTGCAGCAAGAGGGCACAGAACGCTGATGACCAGGCTCAGTACCTAGCATCAGGGCTGAGCTCCAATGCTGATTAACACCCAGGTCTGTTATGTCATGGTCAGGGTCTGGAAAGGGGAAACATGGTACCTGACACACAGAGCGCCCAAATATTTAGAACGTCAGATTCTGTTAAACTTTCTGAGCCTGCAGAAGTGCCTGCCCCTCCTTCTTAAGAACAGCCACTCCCTCCTTGTTTGGAGATGACACAAAGGTCTGTCCCCCACAAGACAACATGCAACCCTCAGGATCTGCCCTCACAGCCCCTCCTGTCAACTACGCCTAGAGCTAGTTGCAGGGTAACCATGTCCAGGACATGCTGGCCCTAATAATGGAAGAAAAATGCTGCAAGATCTAGGCAGCACGTATGGGCAAGAGACTTGGGTGCTTGGAATGGAGACTAAGATCACATGATCGTGGGAGCCAGAACATAAGGTTGTACAGGGGAGAATGTATTGAATTGGCAGTGTTCTTCTGAAAGACAAGATTTAACACCCTAGCAAGGCCCCAAGAGATGGTGACCCCAAAGCCAAGTAAAGTTGGAATGCCAGAATTGCTGCTGCAGACGATGGAGAAAGGGATTAAATGACTCAGAAAAATGGCAAGCTCAAGTGACTATACTATGTATAGAAGATCCACCAAATTATTATGTTCCACAAGAATCCACATGATCCAGAGAATACAGAATTTTCCAAGGCCATAAGAAATGTGCTTGTGACCATTTTAAAGTGGAAAACCATTATCACAATAAAATTCAGTGATGGCTCTTCTAGAAAGAAGAGGCCAGGCTGACAGAAAAGGCCTTTATGGAATGAGGCTCACTGATAGCAATGAGGACGATAGGACCTTGAGACAGTAGAGGCCAGGCACAGTACCTCACTGCCAGCCAGGTAGGCACAATTATTACAATAAGTGGCAGCAAAGGAGTTCTGACCCTCAGCGAGTCATGAAGAGGGGTAATAGAACATGACAAACTTAGGGGCAAAATCGATGAGCAGCTAACACCAGAAAAGGTATACCTCAGCTTGTACCATCAGAAGAAAGCAAGGAGAGACGACCAGGAAGCTGAGGAAATAGTTCTAGCAAAACACTATGATGCCTTGCCAAGTTTCCAGAGCTGAGTTAATTTTTAGATCTTGAATCCATTGGCAAAAAAGGATGTCAAGTCCCCAGTGGGAAGATGTCCTTGAAACATTGCAGCAAAGTGTACCTGATATGTGGTCATTTATTTGGGTAACTGTGCTCTTGGTTAAGGGAAATAAATACTCAAACATTTAAAGGATTAGTGGACACAGGGTCTGAGTGAACACTGATACCCGGAGTCTTGAAACATCATCATGGCTCCTTCTTAGAGTTGGGGTATATGATGGTCAGAGGCTAAATGGTGTCCTGGCCAAGCCTCGGCTTGCAGTGTGTCCACTGGTCCACGGGCCCACTTGATAGTCTTCTCCAGCTCTCAAACGTGTCATTCAGATTGACCTACTTTCTATTTGGTGCAATTCCCACATAAAGAGGACCAAGAAATGGAAGGCTCTGATACTACTCCCTACCCCGCACCAGCCAAGAGAGTAAATAAAAAATAATATAGCATCCCAGGTGAATGGCAGAAATAAGTACCACATATAAGAATCTAAAGGATGTGGGGTGATGGTTCTTATTTTATCTTCATTTAATTCACCAAGCTGGTCCCTGCAGAAACCAGAGAGTTGTGAAGAATGACAGTAGAATACTACAAAGTCCACCAGATAGTCTCCAACAGGCAAAAAATAATATGTGAAGTGCCCAGATAATCCACTTCTGGTGCTGGTGGTCTCTGGGTCAACTGTGACAATGAACAAGTGAAGCACCTCTGACTGAGAAGGGCATGGTTACCAGGGGATTGTGGGCTGGTCATGAAGCCCACAGAGGTGGAAGCTGAGGATGAGAGGATCTAGAATGGGAAGAAGAGAGGTGAATTTTGCTTAGATCCAGACAGCACAAGGGGTAGACTGCAGCAGACATGGAGATGCTCTGCTCAGGACCTGCTTCAAGGACGGGTTAACTGTTTCCATGGTCAGCAAACAGTCCCAGCTACAGACTTCTTCAGGGTTTGCCTCAGTTGTGTAGAACTGCTTCACCCAAGGACATGTTCTTCCCAGAACAGCTGGCATGTGAGGCGTGTTTAAGGCAAGGGTTTAAAGGCCTGGCGATTTCAGATGAAAACAGGATAATTCTGACAGATCATATATGCCAGAAGTCACCACAGGGATGACCAAGGTTTTACTGGGTTTGCATCACAGTCCACTTCCTCCTCCGCCCAATCCTGCTTTTGCCTCTCGCCTTCCACAGGTGCTGGTCCCTGATAAATGTCTTGCCCTCCAAACTCAGTTCTAGTGTCTGCTTCCAGAGAACCCACAACACTGCTGCTGTTGTATCCTGTAAGTTTTTTTCTAAATTGTAATAAAATAAACATAAAATTTATCGTCGTAACCAATTTTAGGTGTTCAGTTCAGTAGTGTTAAGTATATTCACATTGTTGTGCAACTAATCTCCAGAATTCTTTTCATCTTGCAAAATATTCTATGCCCATCAAACAAGCCCACATTCTTCCTACCCTAACCCCAACAACCACTATTCTACTTTCTGTTTCTATGAATCTGACTATGCTAGATACCTCATGGAATCATACAGTATTTGTCTTTATGTGACTGGCCTATTTCACTTAGCATGATGTCCTCAAGGTTCACCCATGTTGTAGCTTGTGTCAGAATTTCCTTCCTTTTTAATGCTGAATAATAGTCCATTGCATGTATATACCGCATTTTGTTTATTCATCTGTTGATGGTCATTTCAATTGCTTTTATCTTTTGGCTATTGCAAATAACTGCTACTGTGAATGCGTTCAAATATCTCTTTAAGATCTTGCTTTTAGCTCTATTGGTATACATCCAGAAGTGGAATTGCTGCATCGTAGGGCAATTCTATTTTTAATTTTTTGAGGAACTGTCATTCTGTTTTCCACAGTGGCTGTACCATTTCACAATCCCACCAACAGTGCACAAGAGTTCCAATTTCTCCAGATCGTCACCACAGGGATGACCCTATTATTTTCTGATTTTTTAACAGTGGGCATCCTAAAAAGTGTGGAATGATATCTCATTGTGGTTTTGATTTGCATTTCCCTGATGATTAGCGATGTCTTTTCATGTGCTGGTTAAACATTTGTATATCTTCTTTGAAGAAATGAGTATTCAAGGTCTTTGCTTATTTTTAATTGGGTTGCTTGTTTTTGTTGTTGTTAGGTTGTAGGATTTGCAAATATTTTTCCCATTATGTACATTTTTTTTTCTATTGATTACTTCCATTCACGCACAGTTTTTTATTTTGATGTTGTACAATTTAGTCTATTTTTACTTTTGTTGCCTATGTCTTTGGTGTCATATCCAAGAAATCATGGTCAATTTCAATGTCATGAAGATTTTTACTTATGCTTTCTTGTAAGAATTTTATTGTTTTATAGTTTTAGCTCTTACATTGAGTACTATGATCCATTTTGAGTTAATTCCTATATATGATACAAAGTAAGGGTCCAATTTAATTCTTTTACATATGGACATCCAGTTTTTTCAACACAATTTGTTGGAAATATTATTCTTTTCCCCTTGAATGGTCTTGACACTCTTGCCAAAAATCATCTGACCATAGTGAAGTTAGACACATAAAAATAGACATGTGGATCAATGGAGTAGGATTGAGAGTCCAGAAATAAATGCACATATTTATGGTTAGTTTATTTGAAACAAGGATGCCAAGGCCATTTAACAGGAAAAAAAAGATAATATCTTCAATAAATGGTGCCAGGACCAGTGAACATCTACAAGCAAAAGGATGACATTGGACTCTTACCTCATACCATATATAAAAATTAACTTGAAATGGATGAAAGGCCTCAACATAAGAGCAAGGTGTATAAAACTCTTAAATGAAAACATTGTAAATTTTTATGACCTTAGATTTGTCGTGGTTTCTTAGATATGGTACAGAAATCATAGGTAACAAAAGAGAAATAGATTAAATTGGACTTCATCAAAATTAAAAACTTTTCTGGAGAAAAAAAAATGGCGTAGCTGATAGAGGCTCTGTTCATCCCTCTGGCGACCAAATCAAAGTTGTGACAGAAATAAGGAGCGGCAGCAAGGAAAAATCACCTGGGACTAGAGGAACGTACAACTAGGGAGAAATGCAAGATAGAAATCACCTTGCAATGGAGACGGCAGGACGGGGTGAGGACACTGGGCTGCCCTGTCTAGCGCAGCTGAGTGAGATGAAGGTTGCGGCAGTGACACACGCCTCTTAAAGGGGCCGCGTCCACGAGTGGATTTTTGTGGTGACGGACCTGCTCATTCTGAGCAGCACTACCAATCCAGATCTGTGCAGGGGGCACCAGGGAGTTACAGGGAAACATTGTCGGAGCGAGGGCCAAATCGAGACTTGTTCTGTACAGAAGTGCCGGCGGTTTCCATTGTTCCCTGTTGAGCCCTTCCCCCTACCAGGCGCCGGACAACAGCGCCACCATAGCCCTGACATCATCAAGCTGGATAACAGAGGCCTCTCCACCCAGAAGATTCCCTGAAACCTCACCTCCCCCATCTTGTGGCCCCACCCAAGCCACATCCAGGTGTATCCTCGGCAAGTCATGTACTACTTGCCGAGATTCATACTTGAGGCAGCCTCTGTTTCTGGGAGGTTTGGGGTGCTGGGAGAATGGAGTGAAAGGCTAATGAAGTACAAATTAGTAGCTGATAGATGGTCACGGGATGGGGAGCACAGCATAGGGAATGCACTTAGCATTAATATGTTGGCTAGGTGGAGGGTCAGGGGAGGGAGGGAGCAATTGGGAGAATCATTTTACTAACTATATAGATGTCTAACCAATGTACTGTATACTTGAAACTAAATAAAAATATTATTATTATTTTAAATAAAAATATTATTATTATTTTAAATAAAAATATTATTAAAATATTAAAAATTTTCCTAATCAAAAGATGCTACCAGAATGATAAGAGAAGCCCAGTCAAAGAGACTTGACACCAAAAGCATGATACATAAAAGGAAAAATTGATAAACTGGACTCATCAAAATGAAAAGCTTTTGCTCCGTGAAAGCCCATGGGAAGATGGAGAGACAAGCAACAGACTGAGAGAGACTATTAGCTTAGCGCATATCTGACAGAGGACTAGTATCTAGCATAAATAACAAACTCTCAAAATTCAATGGTAAGGAAACTAATTTGAAAATGGGCAAAAGACATGAATAGATATTTTACTGAATAAAATATACAGATGGTAAATAAGCACATAAAAAATATTCAACTAATAGAGCCAGTGAGTAGAACGGTAGTGGGAGGCCAGGGGGAACAGAGATGCTGGTCAAAGGGTACAGACTTGCAGTTCTAAGATGTATGATTTCTGGGAATAGGATGTACAGCATGCGATTATACATAATAATAACATGATGTAAACTTGAAATTTGCTAAGAGAGTAGATCGTCAGTGTTCTCACCACACACATGCAAAAGGCGATGAAGTTGTTAACCCAATTTTAGCAATCACTTTACAATGTATACATACATTAAATCATGTTGTATACCTTTAAAAACAATCATGTTGTACAACCTAAATATATTCGTTTTTTATTTGTGAATCATACTGCCATAAAGCTGGAAAAAAATTCTGTTCAACATCATTAGCTATTAGGCTAATGCAGATTGAAACTGCAATGAGGTGTCACTCCCAACAAAATTGAAAAAAAAAAATAGTAACACCACCAAATGCTGATGAAGATGCAGAAAACTGGATAACTGATATCACACTGAAAGGAATGCAAAATGGTCCAGCCACTCTGAGAAACAATTTGGCAGTTTCTTTAAAAACAAAAATGCAACTACCATATGACCCAGCTATTGCAATCCTGGGTCAAGAACTCCCAGTTTTTAAAAGTCAAGCAAACATTCTTTGAACATTTTTTTTCCAAGTGTTCTTTTTCTTTCATGAGTTCCATTTTTGCATTTTCTATTTAAATCCCGATATGGACTTAAATTTATCCTCAGTTGTCTAAAGCAGGGACTAGCAAACTCTGGCGCACAGGATAAATGTGGCTCACCATCTGTTTCTGTAAAGTTTTACTGTAAATCAGACAGTTTATTCATTTACATAATGCCGGCCCCTGGCTGCTTTCATGCTACAATAGCTGAGTCGAGTAGCTGTGACAAAGACCTTATGGCCCACGAAGCCTAAAACATTTACTACCCGGCCCCTTACAGAAAAGCATGCTGTCTCTGGTCCGAAGGATTCAAAAATAAAATGTATTTTTAAAAAATGTACAAAATTCTAATGTTTCCATCAGAGAGTAAAATTTTTAAAATATTTAAAGATTAAATTTATTTTGCATGTTTGCAATTACTTTTACATTTTCAAAACTGTCTCTTAAAATTAGGTCACATATAAATTATAATTAATGAATATCAAAGTTTTATATGATATTATTTAAATAATACTGTTTTAGTCAATCATGTTAGTTTGAAGTTTAAATAGTTATAAAATATAATGATTAACAATTCTAGTATTTGTTAGCAGCGTAAAGAATCAGTATTATGCTTCAAGCTTGTTACATCTGGTCCTACATATGGAGAAATTTATGAGTAATAACTGTTTATTTCCGAATGTTCCTCAGTTGCCGCATGCAAAATGTTGTGAATACTTTGCTAAGTCACAAGTACATTAAGAACCATGAATTAGATTAGCAAGAAAAGTGAGACTGGAAGCTCACCCGTAGGCAACAGCAGCACACTATGCAGGCATCCTTGTATCAGTGCCCTCTGAGAGGAAGGGTTCACTTGTCGCTGGATTGTTTTCCCTGGGATGTGAGCCCAATAGGGAGAGAGGGGCCTTGCCTTTTTGTCTCCAGCACCTAGCACAAGCCCAGTCAACAGGACACCTCAACGTTTATCAAATAGATGACTGTCCATTTATTCCACACCCACTAACCTGTTTGTGAACTTGTGCTGCTGTTGGGGATGTGTGAACTCACAGCAGAAGGCCCACTGGGGGAAGATACGTCTGAATGGATGAAAATTCCATTACAGAGGAATGCTGGTTTATTACTTCCAAGTGTCGCTTTATCGCCTGAAACTTTAGTTCTACTTTAATAATTAGATACGAGAATACTTTGTTTTTCAAGAACTTTTGTTGCACATATCCACAGTCACAAACTGCTCCTTGACATTTGCCCAACATGTAAGGGAGCCGTGTGGACAGTGCTGAGTAAGACTCTGGGAGGGATGGGGCTGTAGGCGGCTCCGGGCTGTGCCCCCTCAAGGAACATAGGCTCAGTGCGGTCATGACTTCTGGTTTGCCGACATAAAATTTCTCTATTCCAAAATCATTGTGGCCCAAATACGACACAAGCCACTACTTTGAAAAATCAACCTTAGAGGTGTAGACTTAGATTAATCATAATCCTTGGTTCATGGCATATTCTCGTCACTGAGCCACACACAATTTTTTTTGTTTTGTTCATTCATTCACTCATTCATTCACTCATTCATTCACTCATTCATTCATTCCAGGCCACCAGTTTGCAGCCTCTGGAATATATATGGTGCTAACTACAAGTATATGTTGAGTGGGTAAACAATGTGCCTGCGATTGCTGCTCACATGGCTAATTAACTCAGCAAAGCTTTTCTTGGTGGTAACAGAGGGCCATGTTTACAGTGCAGGCTCAAGAGGGAGACTGCCCGGGTGTGTATCTAGGTAATGCACTTGAACATGGGCAAATTACTTCATCTCTCTGGGCCTCATTTTTCTCACTTGCTCAATTGGGTTACACCTTGTAAGGCCGTGGAGAACATGAAGTGAGATAATCCATGTTAAAAGCATTTACACCAGTGCATGCAAAAAACACTCAGCATAGGCTACTACAATCGTTATGCTAGGGAGAAGAGGCAGACCTCTTGGGCCATCTCATACTGTTAGCAATGCATGAATTAGCGATCATACACTAGCAAGGAATCAGGATAGACCTGGAAGCATAAAATGCCTTTCTGTCTCAAACGAGGATCATTAATCAGGCAGGAAAGTCAAAGACAACACAGCTTCTCTTCCAGGATCATTTTCTGTTACCTGATGATTCTTTCTGCAACATTTGGCCAGAACTTTCCCTTGACCTGTCTACATAGTCTGTGTCAGCAGTTTTCAGACTTGATTGTGCATTAGAATCACCTGGAGAGCTCATTCAGCCACAAAGACACAGATCACTCCCCCTCCCCTTGGAGTTTCAGATTAAGGTGGCTGGAGGGAGGAGGCCGAGATTCTCCATTTCCAACAGGGTCTCAGGTTGTGCTGCTGCTGGTCTGGAGAATGCATTTTGAGAACCATGAGACTAAGCCATTAACTGTGATGGGGGACAAGAGGCATTCAGGGGAAGCTTCCTGGAAGTGAAGGCCTTTGAGGTGAACCTCAGTGCCAGGTGAAGAAGAGAAAGCAGAGGGAACAGAGACACAGAGGTACATGACTGCCCAGGGTGTGCCGGGAAAGGCACATGATAACACTGACAGATCTGCAGGCACCAGAGGTCCGGGCCCTCGAAGACCACATGAGAAGTCCTGGCTCCACTCTGCTGACCTCTTCAAGCAGAGGATGATTTTGGAACCTGGGAGACATGTGAGCAGCCCTGGGAACAGCATGAGCGGTGGTTTAGGGAGAGACCAGGTAAGAGGACCGGGAACAGTTGGGGGCAAGAGCAGAAAACAGCCTGACCCTCAGCCCAGGTAAGTCTCACCCTGCTTTAAAGTCTGCAGGATTTCTTCTGTGATACTGTTTTCAAACTAGGAGTTAAGACCCATGATTTTCAAACATGTGAAATGAAGCAGTGAGTGCAATCAGCATTAAAAATAATAATACATTAGAAGAGAATGGCATTTTAAAAAATCAGAGCTCATTACACAGAATAAGGGGCTTGTTTCATCACACCTGTTCCAGAGGTACTGCATCAGGATGCATGCAGGTTAGTCTGAAAAGTCTGAGAGCCAGGACTCAGGGCTCTGTGCAGTCTACTCTTCACGGACACAACCTGGGAGTGGCCTCTTCCCGCCTGGCACACACCCATTCAGGCCTCTGCCCTGGGGTCTGATGATTCTGCAAAAGACAGGGCCCTATGGAAACCCAGAACAGGAAGGCCTGAGTGGAGGATGGACAAGGGGAGCTCAGAGAGCGAGCTAAACCCTAGACACGGGGTTTCCAAAGAGGGAGGGCTTGGTGTGAAATGAAGCACGTAGGGAGGCTTTATGAGATGGTTTCGAGTCTGACCTTGCAGGGCGGCTTGGGTTCAGACACAGGGCCTTTGGGAAGAGGGAAGAGATCCTGTACACAGATGCAGATGAGATGTTGCCAAGAAGCACTGGGAATGGTATGGGCTGTGAGGAGGTAAGGTTTTAAAAAGCAACTCGAAGCCCAACAGAGGTGCAAAGTCCAAACAGCTTGGAGAGGACTCAAATATCAGCCAACACATTCAAGTTAGAACTGAGGAAGCTGAGGCCTGGTTGCCCAGTCCTGCCTAGGACAGGAACCCAGGCCTTGAAGGCTCTGGTCCTGTGCCCTTCTGGGCCATGTTGACTCCAAATACTGGCTTGCAGGTGACACTTCACCTTGCCTACTTCAAGGAGTCACTGAACATTCTGGGCAGGATAGTGGGTCATGACCCCGACTGACAATACTATGGGTGCTCTAGCCTGACCCTGCCTGATCCACCTGCCCCCCTCCCCCCGCTCCCTTCACCAGGTGGGAAACACTGTGGCCTGAGAGTTAGAAACCCACTCCCTTTGGTTCTGCCAAATATGTCAGCAAATCTTTATTAAGAATTTTCATGACACTGTAATTGGGACTGAGTTTGTAAAAATACAGTCCCTTTCACTTTTGTGTGGGGTTCTCTTTCCAGTCTACAATTCCCATTGCTTCTGGGACAGCACACACCCAAACCCCATCTATGCCGACGGTATCAGGCTTACAACTGGCACATCTTTAGGCCTTGTTAGGGTCAGGTTGTCGCATTTTGCATATTAAAAAACAGTTCCAGACTGGTTCAGTGATTTGCTCAAGGCCCCTGGGAAAGCACAGGGTGGGCTGCAGGCTTCCTGCAAGCTGGTCCACGCTCCTTACCAGAGGCTCCTAGCAGTGCTGATGTGAGCTATTAAAAACTTGCTTTATACTGTGAGAATGCCAAAAGACCAACAATTTCAGTGTGGAATTGCCTCTGATGGTATCATTTTCTATCTGATAATTAACCTTGTTTTATTGAAACTTCTCAGAAACTCATAGGAAAAAAAAAACGAAGGTAAAGTTTAAAAAATAACAAAAAAGACGAACTCATTTTTGTTGTCCTATTTCCCTCAACTGATTTAATTGCCACTGAGGCCTATTTTTTTTTTTTTCAACATGGATACAAACACAAGAGAGGTGGTCTGGAGCAGCCCACACTGCATGGCCAATCGCACTGCCCAGTTCTGTCTTAAAGTTCTTTTTATACCACATACGTGTATAACATCAGCAGTCACATTTTATTTTCTCTCATCCACCTTGATTGAGGCAGAAAAAGGATAAACAGCGAATGCTGTTGCGAATACCCTTCCAAAATGGTAATTATTGCATCATTATGTTCGCTATTTTACTTGTCATGTACCATTAGAAGGTAACAGGATCATTGTCAGTCAAAGATTGTGGAGATAATTAGAGCATCTATAGGTTAGCAGGAAATCAAATCGGTGCTGGTACCCATCAATGCCGAGGAGCTGAACATAATTAGAGGGAAATATGCAAAAGCTGAGATGAATGAAGCCCCAGGGATTAAATTCCGTGACTGATTTGAGTTGACTCTTCCATGTCCTGACACTGCAGATGGTGACATGAAAATAGGTGTACAATAGAAGGCAGTGAGACCTGCCAGAAACAGTAAATCAAGCTTGATGTTGAGTACCTACAAAGTCCCCAAAATGGCCTGATTTGGGGAACAAAGTGTTTGCCACATTTTCCAATCCACTAGTTTTTCTTCGAGGTATTTTCTCTAGTCTGGGAGTGAGGTATTATCATACAGAAGCAAAGCTCCATGAAGTGGGCCCTTGTCCAAGTAAGTCCCTGCTCTGACCTCGCCAGCTTTCTAAGCCTGCAAGGCTGCCCTTCTCCCCACCGCCCCGAGTCTCCCAGGTCCCCACTTCCCAAACACCCCTGTGGAGCCCACGGCACTCTGTCTTCACACAGGAGCCCAGAAGCCCTGGTTTCTGTTCACTTCTATTTCCCTTCCATTTCCGGTCAGCAGCTCCCCACATCCTGCTAACCCGGACTGCTCTCCTTCGTTTTTGCCAGGAAGATACAAACACCATCCAAACGGAAATTTCATCAGGCTGACACAATAAAATTTAACAATTTTTACATCCTGGGGGGGTGGGGAACAGATTTTAGAGGAAGAGGGAGAAGTCAGCACACTGATGAGGGATATGCCATGTCATTCTACAAGACATGGAAGTATAGATAGGAAAAAGTATCTGCAAAGTCTTAAGTAACATACAACCAAGTCCACAGAGTGAAAGGCAAAGGAACAAGCCAGCAAAGACTGCTGTCAAAGGCCCCTAATCACATCTGCCATCAATGCAGAGAAAGCAAATGCTGAGGTTTGAAGTAGGCCTGGGACACAAAGTACACTTGTTAACTTGGCCCACACACATATCTAAAAAAAAGCCCAAAGTACCTTTCCAAGGTACAGTACTTTGCTTAGAAAATTCCAAAAAAATAAGAAAAAAAAACAATCCACAACTGACCAGGGCACGAATGTTTATAGAAACTAGCTGGCAGGTCACTGGCTGCGCAAGGCAAGGCGGCAGGGCGGCCTTCTGTTCTCACTCGGCTGGGCTCAAGGGGTTTCAAGAGCCAGGTCCTGCTAGTGTGGCTTCTCCCCTCAGGGAGTGATGGCCATCTGACACAAACAAGCCGCTGAAAGCTTAGTTCACATTTTTTAATAACATGGCACAGTTTACATTACACGAGAAGGCTCCGCCGATGAGAACATGCTGGAGATTCCGGTCGCTTCACTTTTCTGTTCACATAGGATCTAGAAAGGACTTTATTACATACAGGATAAACAGCAAAAAGGTCCGTATAGAACAATCTCTTTACAATACTGAAAGCTACCACTACAGTTCCAGTGTACATATTCCTTGGATTTTTTTTTCCTTTTTAGTTGTTGTCTTTAAAAAAACAAACGAACAAAAAAAAAAAAACACTGCACAACATCTGGAGTTCACAAAATCTGAAGCTCACAACTAAACCTTCAGTTTACTACTAAAATAGATCTCTCTGCTTATTAGAAACAATGGTCTGTAGTTAACTTTTTTTTTTTTTTTGCAAAAACAGGATAATGACGTCAGATAGCACTTTAATATACTAGAAGACCAAATGGAACTAATTTTATTTCATACATATATTTTACAGTCCAGTAGACAAGATATATTGTATTTCTCTGCTAGTAAAGTCATATTCTCTCCAAATATGTAGACAAGAGGCTTAATGTATTATAAAAGTATTATGAAGAGACATTAAGATTGATGCAAAACTCAAAAAAACACACACGCTAGACTTTGTCTCTGCCACCTTTCACCCTCTGGAACTCCCCACGGCTGCACAAGGTTGACCTGTTAACGGCTTTTCCCAGACTTTATTACCAACTGGAACACGATGAGTCACGTTAGGAAATGTGCGCCTTAAATTCGTCGGTTACTGATTGAACACAGTGAAAACACATCCATCATCTGAGAAAACTTGAAGCTTTCTTTCAGGATCTGTTTGGGTATAATTAAATCTCATTACAAAACGAGGAGGTGTGTACAGATATGAAGTAGGACACGCTAAAAAACGCATGGCTCCCACGTGAGGTGTGTGTGAAATCACGTGACTGATGGGGACGCGATGCTGGCGACCTGTGTCCCCTGATTCTGGCATCTGACAACTCCCATCCTCCCTGGCCCTGCATGCTCACGTCCTCTCACCTTTCCAGGGGCTGCAGTCCACCCCCAGAGCCCACAAGCGGCAACTTCAGATGCAAAGTTTCAGCCTGGGGTCCGATTTGCAAAATAGGATGTTTCTCCGTTTGAAAATAACAAGCAAGGAAAACAGAGTCATATCACGTAAGCGCTTGTTCAGGGAAAATATGACCTTAAGTATGTTGTAAATGGATTTGAAAAGGCTCCTTTGAGTTAGGCGGGCTTTTGTGAAAAGCCCTAACATTCATTGCATAGTTGAAGGGTTTAGCTGTCTATAACAATACATGGGAACACAGTCGCAGCCGACCGTGTTCACTGATATTAAGTTTGCAAAGAGCACATTTTAAGAAGTATTAATGTATTATGTTACTTAATCTTTATCTATTTACATTTGTACAAAGTAAAGCTTTCATCTTACCCTTTTGCATATATGAACCCTTAGCTCATGAAGCAATCTTTTTTTTTTTTTTTTACACAACTATGTACACTGCCTTCCCTTCTCATCTGAAAGAGCTTCGCACAACGGATTCTGTGGACTGTTGTTTGTTTTCTCCCCAATTATCACCACACTGGTGTGTGTTGTCATCTTCACTATTGTGGTTCAAATCAAAAAGTTTTACATGAGAAACCAAAGGAGTTGGACATATGAGAACGTATGACTTGTCTAAAAGATCTGAAAAATTTCAACATATAATATACAAAAACATTTCAAAATCTGCACCGAGTCTATACATTTTTTACAAGGGGAAGAGTTAGGGGCGCCTCGCCCCCCCGAGTCTGTGTCAGTGACGCAGGCGTTCTCCTGTCTCTCGCCCTTCCTAGAGTCTGGCCTTGTGTCGGTGTGGGGCTCCTCCTTCCTCCTCCACATCCCATTCTCTCCTTATCGAGCTTCAATATCCTTCAGGGTGTGGGAAGGTGGTCTCTCCCTGATCTCTGCTGACAGAGGAGTAGTCCTTCTGGGGGAGACCGGGCGGCCTCCCAATGTAGAAATGAGCGGGGGAGGCGCGCTCAGCGCTGCCGTTGGCGGGGTCTTGTTCAGGAGCCCGTTCTGGTGCCCCGCGGTGGGGCTGATTCTGGGGTAGTGCATGCTGGGCAGTCCTGGGGTGATGAGGCCGGGGTGGGGGAGATGTCCGTCCAGGGAGGCCGGGTGGACAGGGTGGAGCCGCGTGTGCTCGTAGTCCTCTCTGAGCATGTGCAAGCGCTCCCGCTCATCCAGGTGACCCCCTCGTTCGTGCTCCCGCCGAGGGTCCACAGACAGAGGGTGGTGGTGGTGGTGGTGGTGGTGGTTGTAATCATGAGGCTCCCTGTCCCTGAAGGAGCGGTCAGCTTCATACAGCCGGGGAGCTGAGAGCCGGTGCAGAGGGTCGTTCCTCAGCAGGAAATCCCTGCCCAATGGGTCTCTCCGGTGAATGTCAAGTTCTCGGTAGGGATCCCTCAGAGGGTCCCGGATGGGGTCCCAGTGGAAAGAAGGATACGGGAACCGCTCTCCGCCTGGGATGGGACTGATGCCCATGAAGGGAGTCATCATGCGAGTCCTGTCCAGGCTGCTGATGCTGTTCATGGGGTGAATGCCTGTCACCCCCACTGTCATGGGCATGGAGGCCAAGGGCCCCGGGTGCACACTGGACGAGGAGCTGGGAGGAGGCGGCTCCGAGGACCGGTGGGCCTGGGGGGCCTCCGGAGGGAGGTCGTGGTCTTCCTTGCGCTCCTCCTTGACCTTGACCTCTGAGCTCTTCTTGGGGTTCTCGTAGGCCGGCTCGCCCTTGCGCTGCTCGGCCTCGCGGCTCGAGGTGCTGCTGGGCCTGGCGCTCTCCACGACGGGGGTCCGCACGCAGGGCGACGGCACCCGGGCCAGCTGCTTGGCCTCTTCTCCCACAGCTCGCCCCTCGTGGCCGTGGCTGTCCCTCTCGGGCAGGTGGCCCTCCTTCGCCTTGTGCTCCTCGGCGGCCAGGTCCTTGCGGGACTCCTGGTGGTCCCTCTCCCTCTCTTTGGGTTTGTCTTTCTCGCGAGCCTCAGTGTTCAGATGACCCCTGATCTGTTCCGTGGAGCTGCGGGTGTGGCCCAGGGTGCTCACTGGGAGAATGGGTGCTGGTGAAGGGTGGCTGGAGTGTCTTTTCTCAACACTTTCCCTGGGGAAGAAAGAGGGAAACAGGAAGCAAGTGAAATGGGCTTGTCAGTCTGGCGAGGCACTGCCAATGAAATGGTGGTGTGAGAAGGACGGGCTTGGGTCTGGTTCCCATGGTCGCCGAGGCAGCCGGACGTGCCCTTTGCATGACAAAACCAGCCACCCTGACCTTACTTACCTAGCCTGTGGAAGAAGCTTTATGAGGGTGAAATGCTAGGGATGAGGGTGGATGGGAGGGTCTGAGGGGAAAAATAATTTTCTCTACATGTGAGGGTCACGTGTCTCAATCAAGACCACAGAGGAAGAGCTTTCAGAAAGCCAAAATGACCCGATGTGGTTAAGAAGTCAGCGATGTGGCAATACAGCTGGCCTCAGGACCAGTGCTGAGGATAAAGTTGTAAGAGCCCAAACACAAACATGACCTACCATCCAACTTTGCGATGCAGAGCTCGTGGGAGGAAGAGTTTAATGTGACTATTACGGGAGCTTCTCTCTCTTGATATCTGGACAAACAGCTGGTTTCAGTGTAAAGAACACAGAGATAGCGCAATCTCCAAGATGCAGTGTATGACGGGTTTGAAAGGAAACGGTCTTTCGGGTTGCAAAAAGCTATGTTTGCATTAGGAAGGACAAGAGAGCTAACACCCGATGAGAAGATGGAGAAAACCAGTAGGAAACAGCCACAAAGCCTCATGGGGGAAGTGGAGAACAATTTTAAGAGCATCTGTCCATGAAAATGTGAAAGAAGAATTGGAGAGACCTATCTCGGGTGGGGGCTTAAGAGTATTGGGCACGAAATGCAAAGCAGCAGAATGACAACGAGGTAAAGCCTGAAGAGGGAAGGTCGAGTAAGAACGCAGCGAGTCTCGGGCAGCTCCAGGCAGGCGTGGGAAGCTGAGGGGCCACAGCAGGGGACTACGGTTTTCCCTACCAATTCTGTTTCTAGCCCACCTGCAGAGGCTAAGAAGAACATCTTTAAAAGGTAAGACTAAAGAACAGTGTATTTTGTCAGGTTTCCTGACTTTAATCCGAAAAGCCATTTAACTCTATCAAGAAGAACGTGAGAAGGCGTGCTGCCACGTCCTGCTTTCTCCTCTTGGCAGCCTCGCTACAGACGCCCCTGGGCCAGGGCACGTCCCCACTGCGCGTGCCTCACTCTGGCAGTCCACAGCTCAGAGCCGCACGTCCCAAATGGTCTTCCCGCTGGCTAAGAGTTTTATCACACTGCGCTGAAGGAGTATTTGTCTTTTTCTTTAAGAAAGAAATCAGTTAGCGTGATGGCCTAGGAGGAATACTGACTAAGCTGTCACATTTAGAGACTGCAAAGTTGAATTCTTTTAAATCTCAAAGATACACACACATAGACACACGATATACAATAAAGAAAAATTAAAGACTTGGATCATATTTGAGTCTGATGTACCAAAAGGAAATTGTTGTTAGGTATTTTCTGTCAAGCGGATTTTGTGTATTCCTTATGAGTTCGTTCAAAGTGAAAATATCCTGAAGGAAGAAAAAGGGACATGTTGTCAAGAATGCTTAAGACTACTCCTTTTTTAGGCATGGGTTACCAAGTACAGACATAAAAATGGTTAGTAAATTTATTATCCACTGGAAAACCAAAACCAAAACCAAAACCAAAAATCCTCGTTGACATTTCACTAAATCTAGGTTAGCAAACTTTTATTAGTCACCTGTGAGGATTCGAGTTAGAACAAAATTTCAGAAAAATATGATGAGACAATGCAAACATGACTTTCTAGAAGAAAACAAAAAGAAAGAGAAAAAGAGAGAAAAACCTATGGATGATTTAATGGACTGCACGAACTTGAAAGCAAATATGGTACTGATTCATGCCGTGTGTGTTTGGTCCAATGCTCCAACTCACTATCTTTCAGAGAAAGATTTCTATCTGGATACGCTAACACTCACAGGGGCTTTGGAGGCTCTACCTGTGTGACTGTTATTGAGTCGGGAGCGTCTCGTCTCACTCTGCTACGGCTGTGTCCTACTGTCACGATGCACTCTGGGACGTGGTGGGCCTGGGCACTGAGCTGGCCCCGGCTGTGCACGGAGCTGAGGATCTGGGGCCAGCTGAAGCACAAGGCTGGGACAGGGAGGGTGGATGGCCAGTTCTTGGCACAGAGCGGGCTCCCCCAGTGGGACTCGAGAGCGGTTTCTTTCCGTACCTTTCTTTGTCATTTTACTAACAGATGAGTCTCGTTTATCTACATCTCTATCTCTGTCATGAGCTGCAGCGGACGCGCTACGCTCCAGCTCCCCTGGCTTCAGCCAGGGCGGAGGGGTCGGGAACGACGGAGGCGTTCGGTGCAGCCGGTTCCAGGGCTCGTGAGGGCTGCTAAAGTTCTGCACACTGGGGCCATCCTTGTGGCCGAACATTGAGTTGGGTGCTGAAATGGTGAAGTGGAGAACAAAAAGGTTTAAGAGAAATTATATAATCTGCTGTAATGAAGGTACTTACCAAAAAACTTTTAACAGCATTCAGAGTTAAAATGAATACATATTATTGGGAGCTGGAAAAGGAAAGGAGATTAACAAATTCATTAGAGGAACGCTTGTCCTACACTGAGAGGTAGCTCACAGCTTTTTCTTTTCTTTTTTCTTTTTTAACCAAAGGCCAAGGGTGGGAGGGGAAAGATTAAAAAGGAAAGGGAAATAGGTATCAAGATTACCTAATTAAGCGCATCTGTGCATGCAGGAGTCCCAGGCATGCAGAAGGGTGTGTTCTGAAGGTGTGACTTAGATGGATAATGCTCGATACAGAGCAGAATTCAGGGCTATCTGCTACCTACTACGGCCCTGCTAATGTGACTGCCACTCTTACCACAGCTTTAGCAAACTAAAACGAGTGTCACCAGACACCAGACAGGGCCCTGACCTCAAGAGACAGATGCATGAGGTCTCCGCTCTAGACGGAATTGTGATGGCTGCTTACAGCTACACTGTAGGTCTCCTGTATCGGAGACTGTGACATATGGACGGCATGAAAGGAAACAAGTTAAATGTGTTTTAATCACTGACTAAATACTGTTTAGCACATGGACAGGTGTTGCAACCCTTTTCCTTTTTGAGACAGATTTTTTAGTAGTAGAAAACAACACAGTCCTCTCAGGTTACAGAGCACGAAATGTTGTCAGTTCTTGGCAATCCTGAGTTCCACTGGGCTTTTTCAATCCCACTAATGCCAAAGGCAAGATGAAATTTAAAAGTTGTTTTCACTTCTAATGGCAGTTGTAGCTGGGGTCTGGCATGGTAGAGATGAACGTGGATGAAACTGTGAATTTTAGCAAACTTTCTGGAGTCAATTAACTATACTTTACATCTCCTGACCCTCGGTAACATACATGAACAGTGGACTATCCTTAAAACATTGGTTTTGATGTAAACGCACACTTCTTCCTAGCTCCATTGTTTGGGCCTGCTTTTGCAATGATATAACCTCGATTTATTTCCCGAGAGTGTACTTTCCTTTTATCTGGAAAGGCCTTGGACAACAGACAGGTCAGAGGAGGTAAACAGTCCATGGCAGACCGTAAAAAGTTAGGTACTCACTAACTGAAGGGTTTCCAAGGCCCCCGAAGGCGTTGCCACCAACCGCTGCGAGGCCGGTGAACGTAGACGGCCGGTTGAAAGGCTCTGCGAACGAGATGGGGAGGACATGGCTGCAGGACGCTGCTGTGTGAGGGACGTGAGGGCTTCCCGGGAGCCTGGCGGGGTGACGCAGGCTCTCGCCCCCTACCCTCAGACCCCATCGGTCTCACTTCTATCAGCTCAGGCAAAAGGTTTTCAGTGCACCTGGCCTGAGGCATTGGGTTAGCAAAACATTCACACAAGCTATTTTCTAAGAACTATGCAATTCTCCCCATTTCTCTTTTGCCAGGTGGGGAACACGGCTTATATCACATGTTCTAAGATGTCTTCCTGCCCTGTCTCCCCTCTTCCGGGAATGTGTTCTATAGGTGCTAATAAACAGAAATAAGATAACATCTTAAAATAAATAAATCAATGATGACTTCTAAAGGCTCACGCATTACACACCCCGTGGCTGGGCACGCCACCGGCTGCATCTGCTTGTACGCGTGCAGAAAATATCAAATCCGTTAACGGCCACGAATAAAGCTGCACCTTTATCAGGAACAGTAACGTCTTAGTAGTGCAGTGAAATGTAAAGTGATTAAAAATAGTGGGTAATGATTCTTCATAACATCATCTTGTCTGTCTTTCCACCTACAGGAGGTGCCCACACATACGGGACAAGAGTTCACCCTGTTCCTCCACTGGGCGAGAACAGGCTGCTGTCAACGTGGGTTCCCTGAGGTGGCTTTCACCCACTGCACCATCTGTACTTTCAGACAGAACCACTACTGAACACAGACCTATGTGCCTTTAAGAACATGCTATCGGAGGTGCTGAAATCCTGAAGATGGAGGACACGTATTCAAACATCTACAAGATCACCATCATCTCCCTAGTAGCAAGCGAAGTTTCTAAGACAACCGTCAACTTGCCAGGAAGTGCAGCAGGAGTGCAGTAAACAAAGGTTTTCTGAAATACACACGTCATTTCCTGTCACCTTGGGCAACTCACCTAGGTGAGCAGCAGGGTTGAGGAAGTTGCTGTGATGAGGAGGTGGCCCAAAAGGGGTCCCAGTTGGGTGTGCAGCACCTATGAAGTCAAACATGACAGAATTAGATTTCCCAGAAAGCCAACTTCTACAATGCCTAAGGACCCCATGAGAGAATGCGTTTAAGTAAGGACATGCCTAGAGTCCCGCCAGGCAACACAGCGGGGAAGAAATGTGCTTGTTAGGAAGCAGAAAATAAATCACCCCCTTTCCTCTTCCTGAGCTGGACTGGTCACCACTGAAAGGAGTTGTTACTTTTGCGGTGCTAACACACAGTATAGGAAACATTGAGAAACACTGTCGGTGGTGGTGGCGGGGGTTCTATAACCAAATAAGTTTGGAGAAATGCCAGGCGAGAAACGTAAACAGGGTTCTTCACTGAAGGACTGTGAGGCATGGCTATGTTCACAGGTTCATTCATTCACTAAGAGGGGAACATTTGGCCATGGACTATTTTCTTCATAGAGCATCGCAAGAAGCAAGTCTTTCCCTTTGAGAAACACTGTTCTACAAACCATACATTCTACAATTCTTGGCTTAGGAGCAGCTGTCATGAAGCTGCATACCTTTTCTTGAAAATGTGTTAGTTGTCATGGCCACACTGAAGGGCATTATAAGGCTCAGTCCTGTGCAACTCGGGGCTGTGAGTTATACTAGGTTATGGGAGAGGAAGCACTCCAATTTCTCTTAATCTCTGGTGCCAGGAAGAGCTAGTTTACTCATCTGTTCTTGGTCACCAGTAATCTTATAACTGGCCCCATTAGTCTTTGCCTGCCAGAAAGCTCAGCTCTAACTTAGTGGTCTTCCTTCCTTTGTTTTTCCCTTTATCCACATTTCCTCCTCTACCTTATATTTTTCTTTAAACAATATGTATTTCTTTAAGAGGCCTCAAATCTTTTTCTTGAAGAAAGATGGGAAAGGAAAGAGGGCAAGAGAGATAGTATGTATGCATTCAATTTGGGAAGGACAGTATTTCTAAGAGCTTAGGGCATCAAATTGGCTTGTGAATGTGCAGCTGATAGTTCACGAGGCAAGCTCTCTGGGAGGGAGGCTTGGCTCCAGACAAGAGACTGGCCAAGGTCATCTGAAGAAGCCTCTTTGGTTTATTTCAGGCATTAGTATCCAAAGGCGAGACTAAAGTGGCTGAGTTTAACAAGCATGTGCAAATTATACATACCAGTTAAAAATTTCACCAAATTACCACTTGGGGCAAAATCCAATATTGTTTACACTGGAAAAGATTACCTCCCAGAATGGAAGTAAAACAGTGCCTGAATGAATTTACTAATAACTATTTCATAATCCCTTGTATTTTAAGTTCTTATAAACAAGTATAAGTTCCTTCAAGAAGATGGAGTAAATGGAAGAGGGTCGCTCTCCCCAAAACCTATAAACTCAATTTATGTTCTGGATTGTTGTTCCCCGGCCTGCAAGGGCCTGTGGGCTTAGGGTGTGGAGGAGCCGCACAGCACTGGTGCACATCTGTCCCCATCATGGTGTCCCACAACTGGAAGGCACCTGAGCAGTTCTGTTCAGCCCTCGATGGTGACTTACTCTCCACACAGAAGATGCAAAAATGACACCCCATCTTCAGAGAGCAGATGGAGCCCAGAATATTCGTTAGGTATTAACAGTATTGCCAGCTAAATAAAAATTTGGCTGCATACCGTCTGCGTAGTCTAAGCTAATTAATGCTTCCATGAAGACGGGAGCTTTGTTCAGCCCAGGGCCCCTAGGGTACCTTGCAGTTCCAGAATTATTGAAGTAGAAGAAGCCAATTCATCCGCTTGGCTCAAACGGAAGCCAGGGAGAAATCTCTCTATTTCTCTCCAAAAATTGCTCTTAATGTAGCTCTGTCTCAGAGCCTAGGTGCCATGGTAACAAAGCCTTCAAATATGTCCCTAGACAGAACCGACAGAAAAACCTGAGACCTTAGCAAATTCCATCTGCCCTTGAGGGTGATTCGTTTGCTTTGGCAACAAAGCCCATTAAAGCGGTGATTTCTTGCAATGTGGGTGTTTCTCTCTTCCTGAATGGAAGAGCTGTAGTTCCACCAAAATGAGTCTTGGATAAAAGCCTGCGAAGGCGGCAGGCAGGATGGGTTTGAAACTTGTTCCCTAAGGAGGAGAAATAGAGGGCCCCTTGGATAGTCATGTCCAGAAAAATAAATTCTACTTAGCACAGCGAGTATTAAGTTACGGAGCTGGCCACTAGAGCAAGCTCAGTAGAGTCATTTACGGGTGTCCCGAAATAGCTTTAGAAAAGCCTGAATGATAAGGAAACTCTGATACATGGAGGGTTGTTCTCGTCTACCTAATACTCCCCATAGCCGCTGCCTTTTGTCTGCATGTGCCTGGAGCAGAAGCGCAGCCTTACGTAAGCAGTGATCCTCAGCATCCCCACCCCACCCCCGACCCCCACCCCAGGCTCCGGCACACCTAAGGGTCACTAGGGAGTGTACGTTCTAGGAAGGTGACGAACAGATTAGATCTCTTGAGTGTTTTACACCTTGTCTCTGCCTTACTTTGGCTCCCCCAAAACTTAACTACTAATATCCTGCCTTATCCAGAATATAAATAGTCCATGAACCAGATAAAAGAAAGTATTATTAAGAAAACACGTTTACAGTACTGTATGGATTCACTGAGAAAAAATCTACATATAAGTGAACAGTTCAAACTGTGTTGTTCGAGAGTCAACTGTATTTCTTTATCTTCTACCCTTAAAACACAGTATGACCGAGTGTCACGGTGCAAAATTACTGAGTGCTCTGTGGGTGCTGGTAGAAAGGGCAGCCGCATCCTTACAAAAGTCCCAGCATTATTGCCTTCTGGTTTGCCCTTGCAAGCATTCTGATCTTTTTTCAATAGTTTGACGTGCTTATGAGTTATACTGGCTTAATACAGAAGCAAATAATGAGCTGAAGCAATATGAGTCCCCTAAGGAAAAGATGATCTTTTTTTCCTTCTTCAACGAAAGAGGGCACATCAATAAAGGAGGGTCCACTGCCCTAGATGTGCTGCAATGTGGCCTTGCAAGTAGGCATAAATTGTATTATTTTAGGGAGTGATTGAGCGGTGAGCCAGAGCACAAATATAATTTATTGAGCTGCCCGAGAAAAACATTTCTCAGCTCTCCCCTGCCCCTCTGAACTCACCAGCGGCAGAGAACAAAGTCGAAGGCCGTGCCAGGTCATGGGGGTGGTGGATGGCTCCAAAGAGACTTGGGCCTGGAGGACGGCTCAGGAACTCGGGTTTCAGTCCGAAGTCCAGTTTATGTGGGTCTGACTGCATCTGTTTCTAAAGCAGCAAGGGAGAGAATAAAAGATGACCACCAAAGAGGAATGACAGGGAAGAAAGTCACTAAGGAAGAGGCTGAGACTGAGAGGAAACTGAACGATGCACTCAGGCTCCAAGCCCCAGTCAGGTTCAAGTTTATGAACGCCGTGAGAACACAGCAACCCACACACCAGCTGACCCCCGATGCCAGAAGAGCAGGTCAGCCTAAGAGAGTGCTTGCTCTTGGGTACTGGCTTTCGAGTCAGAGATGTCAAGTGGCAAAACTAGTGTTCACTCTTTGAGGTTACACGGTTTGAAGAAAAAACCATATCCTATTTAATCAAATCACCGCCCCTCCCAGGCAGCTTATTATTCACTGTAAAGGGCCATTTTAGCAAGTTTTTAAATGATGGTATTTTATTAGGAATTCTGCACAAATAATCTTCTGTGTAAATTAATTGTTTAATGACTCTTTGCCATACTCTAATAGATCACAGTACATTAGTAACCGAAAGTTATAAAGAAATATTTGCATGCCTACAAGCTAATTTTCAAATGATCACTGTTACATGATTTTAAAAAACAAACAGAAACTAAGTAGGGATATCAATTTAACTAATCGGGGGTCTTTCTTTGCCTACTACTCCCAATTACTTAAGAAAGAAGAGACCAGTCCAAACCAAGAAACCACCAAGAACCTCGTGTGCAGATGTGCAGTTCTTGTCATCAACTGTGGTCACTCCTCTTATTTATACACCCACCCTCAAGCTGATCTGTCAGCTCGCCCTCCTCTAAAGCTGTTGAAATTGGCTCCTAATCTGCCTCATGATTCCTTCACCCGGCATCCTTCTTGAGGCCCGTAGCCTCTCAAAGTTGCCCCACCACCTTCTTGATTCTCAGTAGCCTTCTCCGAATCAGCTTCACACCTCCTTGGCCAAGCAGCAGCACCCCACCTGGGATCCAAAGCTCCAAGTTTCCCTTCCCTTGCCACACCTTTCTGCTTCCCAGTCCCCCACCCCTTCACAGCCCTTAGCCTGTTTCTGACTCCCATGCTTCCAGTCTCTTAGACGTATCTGACGCTCTCAGTCCGTTTGGCTCCAGTCTACCTCAACTCCCCCATGTTCCACTATACATAAATCCTTGTTCACTGTACAATAAAGTCAACAAGGTGGCATCTAATCTGGCATGTGCGAGAATCGGAGACAAGTCTGCTATTCCCTCACTGCGAAAGGTCATGATCCCACTCATCCATCATACCTATTTAAAATGAAACCTACCTGGCACCTCAAACTGGAAACAATTCCTTGAAGCAGACAGCACGTTCATCCTTTTTCTATGCACATACTGATCCTCCCTACTGAACTCTAATCAACTGTGCCCTCTTAGCCTGGCACGGTAAGAAGCCTGCAGGCAGTAGGCTCTCTCAATAAATATTTGGTGAGTGACTAAAAGAATGAGTAAAGGAACATTAAAGAAAAAGGCAACAATATAATTTCTGCTCAAACCTACAGGGAATACTGTCATGAAAGTCCCACTATAAAGTAATACAACCCCCAAAACAAAGATCCTGATCACTATAAATTCCATAAATATCTTTCGAATGGCTCTTTTAATTTGGTTACCAAATTATTTAGTGCTAATACTGCACGGTACACAGCACAGTTTCATTAACCACAACTTAGGTCCATGAAGCAAAATGGAGCTTGGGGAGTACAAAGAGTTTGCTGGAAAGGGAAGATGAACAGCTATCTCACGTGTAAGGTCTTCCTAACTGAACTGGGATAATGAAGGTTTTAGCCACCAGAGACACTTTCATGGAAAGGAAGTTGCTAAAGGGGCACACACAGCATCCTTCATCACTCTTAACCAAAGGAGTTACAGGAGGAAGTGTCTTACCTACCGTTCTACTAACCACATCAGCCAGAACACAGAGTGAATGGAACTGAGCATCAAAATCTAGTTAGCTCTTCACAGTACACACATTTTAACTAAGGTTAGAAACCATAAGGTTTCTAATTAAACCTCACTAACAATAAAAGTGAGCAAAACTCTCTGATGGGTGTTATGAGAAACAGAAGGTATTGGCACCAAAGCAAGTATCTTAGTGACCACTGCTGAGTTGGTTTTTTTTAAAAAATCATTTAAGCTTTTAGAAAAACATTTCTGTGATGACTAGCTCTCTCCATTCTATTCTTTTATTATTCTCATAATGGCTCCCAATGCTGTTAGGACTAAAAGCTTATTATTGAAAAATAGATTAACTGAAGCTATGGAACTGACTGGTTGTACACCCATATTTAAGCATGGTTACCCAGACTGTAAACACCCAGACTATAAAATCTGGACTAGTCAGTTACTGTTCCCTAAGCCAATCAATGATACTAATTCGGTCACCTGCAAAAGTCTGATCTCTTCCCTACTGTATCAAAGGCCTGGTAAAGCAGGGAATGTATTCCTCCTGCCAATGAAAACAGATGAAAAAGAAAAATCCTGCGGACATGAAAGGTAACTGGACAGACAATGGTTCTGACAAGTACTGACTGTATTCTAACCACTGACTTGCCATCGGAGACTAATGATGTGGAAAGGTCACTGCAAACCAAATACTACTTCTATAAGAGTCATTTTAATACTATACTTTGCTAATGGAAGTGCCAAAGCATCATACAAGGCATAACTTGTGATCATTTTCCAAAACCATAAAATGAAAAGAATGCACCAGTTCTTACAGGAAGAAAACGTTCACATATAGCTCCTCCCACTTGGCTCCACTCCACTCAAACTCTTCTGTTCGACTTTAAATAAATCCTTGTCCCATTGTACAATAAAGTCAACAAAGAGGCATATGGTCCACATGTTTTCCAAAACCTTATTTCAGGAGCCAACCTATATCTAAGCTCTTTAGATCAGTAAGATAAAAAATCATTTAAAAAAATAAAAGAAAAAAAGAGAAAAGTATCAGGGAGTTATTAGTTTGCTTCTGTTTTTTCATTTTGCTGGTGATTTCCCTAATTAACAGTAAGATTTCCAAATAGCTTTTCTAAGAGAGACTTGATCTTTCTGGCCAGTGAGTCTTTAGAATCCATTTAAACACCTCCTTAGTAGGGCGATCACGCACCCTCCAGACTCGGTCCCAAACCCCCGGAAGAGAAAGAAGGCAAGACTGACCTTGACTTTCTGTTGGTGGTGGTAGATCTGCCAGGCGATGTGAACATGCATCGCACACCACTTCCCTGGTTTCTGACATAAGAAAGAGCAACATGGTCAGAAGGAAGACCTTTCCGAGAAAACCGTCTTCAATTTCCCCAAAGCTTTCAGCAGCTTTTGGCTGCAGAGGCTTTTTTCACAGGCGTGCTCTGTGCCCTCTAGGTGCCTTCTGCCAGCAGCTCTCCAGCGCCCAGGCCTGACGGTGCTACAGTCAGTGCCTCCTCTCCCTCCGCGGGAGCCTGAGCTGGCGGCTACTCCTCAGAAACCCACACTTGACGAGGACCTCCCCGGTTACCAAGGATAAGATGGCAAAAGCCCGAAGCCCACTTTGTGTCTCTTCTCTCTTTCTTTCCTGGTGCCAGCTGGCAGACCTGGTAGAGTGGGGAGCCCTGCTTAACAAGCGGCCATGCTATAATGCAAATCGGCTGTTCAAAAGAGCTAATTAGTGAATGTCTGTGAATCGGTTCAAAACCAGAGAGGGGCCAGAACCTGTGTAACCTCCCCCAACACTGGTTTTTCTTAACCCTCAAAGCAAAACATAGAAATTCACCACATTTTTATTGAAGCCCAAGTTCCTATAAGTGCTTTACTAATGGTCAACTACCCGTTCATTGTTTACTGTTAAGGAGAGAAACAAAGAAAAGAACTCATTTCTTCCTACTATGTAGGCCTCTGCAGATACCGAGTTCTCCCTCCACCTTCTGGGAGTACATCAATCCGCATCTCTAAAATTAGTTCATATCTTGCTTTATAAGCAGTAGAGTCACTGTATACTCTGTCTTACCACCTGGAGGGTAGGGACCATCTTTTCCATTTCATTTGTATTCTTGCTATGTCACCTACCCACCAACTCTGAATGTGCACTCAACAACTATAGGATGGAGGGGAAACGCTGCCCCATTCCTACATTGGCAAAGGACAGACACTTCCAGTTTCTATAATAAGGAGCTTATTCTGAAATTTATACTTCAATCCAAGTCTGGGGTCAGTTTTCTTCTCTTGTAATGAAACTATGGCTCATCAAAATCACCCAACTGATGACACATCTTTTTTTTCTCTTTTTGAGAAACTGAATTATCTAAATTTATATACCAGAAATGGGTTAAGTATAGCAGGACATCTATTACCCATTCATCTTCCAGCCAACCATCCATCTCCCAACCTTCCCAAACTCAGTAAGCCAGCACTTATTCAGAGGTCATCTGGGGCCACGCTCCAGACCTCTTTAGATGTTAACAAACCAGTGTGTATGGTAACCCCTTCCTGGGCCACAGAATTAAGTCGAATGGCTGTGACAAGTCAACATCACTTAATGCAAAGTGAGGCAGCCACCAGGCAAAATAAACAGACCCAGATACATATTTTCTAGGTGCAAGAGAGACAGTAAAACTCAGTGAAATCCTAATTTCAGCCACTATCTTCACTATAAGTTCCCATTAGTTGAACCTTTTACCACAATTGCCAACAAGAGAATCTGGCTTAGGTGAATTTTATCTATTAGCTTTACCTCAACAGCCTGGCTTCCTCCAACACCCAAAGAAAAACAATTCAGGCCATTTTCAATCGCACTACCTAAGAACCCCAACCCAATAAAAATGGCATTCCAACATTTTATTTCAATGTTCTGTGGCTTGTTTCCTCATGATGGATTTACATTTTTAACCCACAGGGAGTCAAACGGAGGTTGCAAAAACAGTTCTAGAAGAAGCTTTCTTACCCTTAACATAGGTCTGAAAGGATCTGTCAACTGTGAAGAGAAAATGACAACTTGGTTACATGCCTGTCACTCAAACAATTGCTCTAATTAACAAATTTGTAGTGCTTCATTAGGAGGGGAAATTAAAATGTTAGAATTTTACTTTTAAATGAAGCCCTTTTAGAGAATAATTAACCCATTTCACACTATCAAAAGTGCCAGTGTCCCCTCCCCCACTCCACAAGCATTCATACATTCGCTGACAAGCCCCCATGAACAAGTTCAATCAATGCCAATTTGCCCCCTGGCAACAGGATTTGCTCACATTACACATCTGAGGAGTTTCGCTATCTTGAGCAGCCCTTCCAAACCACAGCGAACGGGTCTGAGGGAGGGAGAACGGCCGTCAGACCATGGTCTGGAAGGCTGGATACTAATGTGTGTCTGGGTGAGGCGTCCTTTCCAGACACACAGGCAAGCTAGGCTATCTTTACCAACGCCCTTAACTTGATGACTGCACGTTACTTAGAGGTATTAGACATTTTAAAGAAGTTCACTAAACATCATAAAGATACTTACATAGTTGAGTCATTTTAAACTTCTACCTAACTCTGGTCATCAATTTCTGACTGCCCTTACCCAGGGAAAAAGACAATATTGTAAAAGGTGATCATTTTTCACATTTACTACAACGATGAATGTAAATGACAATCAATGAGACAAGATTATGTCTATCGTATAACTTTAAATTCGTTTGGGGGAGTAGGTAGAGGTATACATTATGAATAAATAACATAACCAAAGCATAATGGATATTTTATTTAGCTCTAGAGTACAAAAAGGTCCCCACCATATTAAAAGCAGAGGGCCAGAATGCGGTGCAGTGACTTCTTGACCCCAGGGAAGCAGGGGATGTCCTGGCTTCCAGGAAGAAAAGCGCTCAGTGCTGTTTCCTTTCAAAACATTTTATAGCTACTTCTTTTGTGTGAGAGAAACTTATGGAAATATAGACAGAGAAGACTGAGGTTAAGTCAAAAAGCTAACCGTGGCGTTCCTGATCTTAGATCAGAAGCCAGTCCTCTATCCTCCCATCGGCAAGTTGTTCCCCCTGTGTCATGTGGCCACAGTAGAACAGAAGAGATTTTACTGTCTAAGAGTAACTGGCATTTTCTTCCCACAGACTAGAAGTAACAGCTGAAACAGCAGCTCACTCACATTAGTTCAGGAGGGTGCTATCCTGCTCAAAGAGCGCCCGGCCCATGTTACCTGGGACCAAGCCCAACGTTGTACGTACCCTTGGGTCCTTTTGGAGCAGAGTGTGTGGGACTGTCCCAGGACGAGCAGCAACGTCAATAGGGTTGGATGTCTACAAATTAATTAGACCACACCTTAGGAAGCACATGACCCGTAATGTGAAAGTGAGATCTTTCTTTCACTCTAAATTACAGAAGTCGAGTGTCTTTTTTGTGTGTTCCATTCTGGAATGTAAGAGTTCACAGATTCATTTTTCTCCGTGGTCACACATGTTCTTCATGGGGAACTGCTCCCTATTTTCCCAGGGTGCTATGGCCAGGGATTGCCCTCTCCAGCAATGGTATCTAAAATGGAGAGGAGACCATGCACATTGCACAACGAAAAGCACACGACCAAAAAGGGGACCAACACGTGCAAGCACTGCCCTGAAATCCATCTTCTTCCGAATCGCTGACAGTCCTGTCATTGCGCTCTGCTTTATCACCAAACATTCCAAGAAATCCTTAAGTGAACATCATCATAATTTGCTCGATCAGGTGCTTCTCATCAGAATAACAGAAAGCATTTTACAGACATTAAGCTAACTCTCTAAATTTTAACTGGCAGACAATAACAAGGAATTACACCCAGTAATTACTCATTAGCAGTGGTGGAAATGGGACAAGAGAACCTAATTTAGGGACCACACAGATCTACTATTAAAGGATTTCTAAAGTAATTCTGCTTCATCTTTCTTCCCACACCATTCCTAATCTTATTAATAACACTAACCTTATCTGTAGGCTTTTGTCCTTTGAATTAACAACAACAGACACAAAAAGTCTAGTTCAGGCACGAATAGTCACTACTCTCTGGTGGGCAAAGGATTCAGAAATTTTTTCACCAGGTATTCTATTTAAGAAATCACCACCTCTAGAAATCACGGTAGGAAGTTAACTTGTGGGGAAAACGAGCTTAGGTTTAGGCACAAAGCTTGCCTACACCGAAAAGGAAAAAAAAGAAAGAAAAAAAAGCAATCAGCTGCTGCACAACTAACAATTAAGCCAGAGTTGTTAACAGCCTGATTTGCATACATATGAAGAACTCCACTAATGAACTGCAATCTACATATTCAATCAGTAAGATGGCCTGGAAAGGCTTATTTCAACACCAGGAGAGACACTTTCTTGCCCAGATGTAGTTTTCTGTGTGATTGGATAATTGTGAGTGAGGGAAATAGTCTAATTTATTAAATGACCTACTAGTCTGTTTGGGGATGCAGGAGAGATTTGTTGTAACCTAGAGGGGACCGACCAGGGTCTGAGGGAGTACTGAAGAGCAGATCGGGGGAAGGAGTTTAAAAATCACCATCATTTCATCCCATCGCAGGAGGTGTTTAACACGGCCATCGAAAAAGCCCTGCGCATGTATAGCCTGGCTTATAAACTGCAATCCTACGCAGGTAATTGCGATTTCTAAGGGGTCGCCATCCTGCCCCTAATGGTTTTTAATTTCTTTTCCTATTTCTCGTAGTAAGGCAACATGCCTCTGGAAATGTAATATGTGCTCATCCTGGGGGACTCTGGCCCCAAACTGGTGTTTTATCTTAGAAATGAGATAGAAAATAAAAAAAGAAAACCAAAATCACACACAGCAAAATTTCCTACTTCGAAATCTGAGAATGGTTATCAACATGAAAAATACATTTCGCTTTTTTGTAATAAGGTAAAACAGGGACTGCAGCAGATCTCAAGTTACAAAAAGGTAGAGTGCTCCAAGAATGACTGCTCGATACTGGCCATCAGAGATAACTGCAGCCCACGTTAAGCAGCTGATCGCTGGGTCGAAAAGAATGTTGTTTTATAAAGAGTGAAAGGGTAACTTAACACTGGGATGATAGTGATGGCAGCGCCTTGACTTTGGCAAGTGCGAGGATGGGTGAGGGGTGGGAGGACTGAGAGAGGGCAGAGAGAAGAGTACAGAAGAAGGCAGGTGCTGCCCTCGTCTGCAGGTGGACTCCACAGACAGATGGGGCTGAGGGGGAACGGAGGGAGGATGAGAAGTGTCTTCCTTTCCATAATTAAAAGGATACCATTTTACCTTGAAACCTTTTTCTTCCCTTCTGTTAGAATCACTGATAAAAGCTCAGCTTTGCATCTTTGCTAATACTATATACCTCAAGGACAACCTGGTGCACATATATCTGACATTTCATAGAATTCCTGACCAGAAACTTATGTCCACAATATTAGTGGAAAAATATATATTTATTCTGATATTTTAAAGAGTACGGGAAATCCTAGCTCAACTAAGATTACACAGGAAGTACAAATTGAAAATTAAATTTGGCTGAGGTTTAAAACTAGATGGACTAGAAAAAATCCCAATGGTCACTTTGGATCAGAAAAAAGTTACAGGCGAGAGCACGCAGAACCCACCCACATGCCTAGCCTGAGGCATGTGTGTTCCACTGTAAGGTTTCTTACCTTCGGCTGAAATGCTCCTTGTAGTGAACCAAAAGGGCCAGTGGGTGGAATCATAGGGGGGATGCCCGATACTGCAGGGGGATAGGAATGGAAGAGCTGTGGCCAAAGAAGGAGAGGGAAAAGAAGCTTTTAGTAGGAGGCAAATGATGTACTCCAATTCCCTTCCCGTAGCAAGACATCGACGTTAGCAAGCCAAGTAATCTGTTTGATGCTATTAGTCAAAAAAGCCACGATGAAATGATCACACAGATGTGCCATGAATGCTTAACTTAAAAACTTAAAAGTAGTTCAGAATCAATCAGCCAACAAATGATATCCCAGATGAAGATATTATTAGGAAGAGAGCTTTTCTAATTATTAATTGTTAAATCGGATTAAAGTCCTAAATGGTTGAAAATTTTAATGCATATCAAAAACAGGAGGGGTGCTGAGCCAAATAAGATGTCCAGAAAATTACGAGTTAATTGGAAAAAGAAAAAAGTAGAAAGAAAAAAAATAGGAAGAAAAAGAAGTAAGTCTTTATGAGTTCCAGGATTTTATACCATTAAAACTCAATTAGTACTTTTTGATTTTTAATAGTTTGAGGAAATGAGAAAATATTCACAATCCTTGCTTCATTAGGTTGTTCTAGAAGTGGCAGTTCCGGAGGACAATTTAATTGTCTCATCTGAAATGATGACGCATATTTGTGGAAGGGTGAAATGACAGTATACACTTTCGGTGGTGCTACCCATCCCTCTGTAAGGTGGGCAAGCTCAACGGAGGCTCCTTAAGTGTATGTGTCCGTCCGATCACTCAGTGAAGGGAGAAGAGTGATTCTGAATTAATATGAACTTCCTTGAATTAATAGTTTATAGAGGACATGATGGAGGAAAGAAATATACAGCACAAGCGAAGACAATGCAAATGCATCTTTTCCTCCTCCTAAAAACCTAGTATTCCTGAGATTCTATCGCGCTGGTTTCATTTACTTTGCTCAAACTACCACACAGATATTTAAGTAACATCCCACCCATCTGGTTGCATAACACGTCAAAAATATAATAATAACTTAAGCTTTTCCTGATAATGTCTTTAATGTTAGCCATGTGTAGGCAATGACTGAAATCCACATTTCACAATCCTGTTTTCAGAGCACGTTCTTTTTCTGTTGGTCTTTATTTCATTTTACTCCCTTCAATGATGCAGCAAAGTTTTTCAGACTAATTGATATTGAACTAAATCCACTTAAACAGTGATTGCAAGACAAGTGCCCTCATTTAAAACTACTTTTAAGTCTAAAATTGTGTTTTAGATACTCAAGTGCATAACATCTTAATTCCCCTTATAATGTCCTAATCCCCATAGCAGAAGAGACTAAGTACTTCATATATTATCTGCTATAACTAATAATATGAAATGACTCTCCCACAGTACACTGCGTGAGGCAGAGTAATTAAATACATGCCATACTAAAACACACTCAAATTTCTATAACTCTGCCTCCAGGTAGGAATTTTTCCTTTAATGTTTTCAATAAAAAACTGGATGCTCTCACCATTTTCCTTTTGCCTGATTCCATTACTGGCCCTCTTAGAATATAGCTGACTATTCCCCCCTTGACTAAAAAGCTGAAGGACCTAAATAAAAAACATAAACCTTCTGAAAATTCAGGCTTATTTTCCATCTTAACCTAGAACTCTCTGTGGAATATGCATATAAAGAGAAACAACATTTGGTCCTAGGAAGTAAATCTGAGTCACCTGTTGAGCACCCTAAACTTTCTCTAAGATGAGTCTGTTAGCTGGTCCTTAATTTAAATTAGCAAGGGCAGAAATCTGATGATTATTAAGATGACATCATTCATGGGGCAGACCCAAAGAGGAAAACCACAGGTCTACTAAATTTTCATATCTATTTAAAAAATGCTTTTGTATCACTGTACTGACTTAACAGATCAGTGCTAGAACAGTGTGGGAGCCCAGGCACTCCAACACACTTTCCTCGTCCCCTTCTGAAGACACTTTTCTCATGTGTTTTTCTGAATGTCTTTAAAATGCTTCTTCATTGATTTCTAGTCTTCACTTCTCAGCTACACTCAGGACTAACACAGCGTCTGATTACCTGGTTCTAAGTAGGAAGGACTTCACAGCCTTGGCTGGTGTATTAAGTAGCACTTCTATTCAAATGATTACGCTATCCGAAAATCAAAGCAAGAATGGTTGAGTATGGTGAATCAACATGGCTATAAGCAATTATTAATCTTCCTTCTTCCTGGTTTCATTTTAAAAATGTAAATAACCCACAGAGAAATTTGCAAAATTTCAGGTAAAAATGATGCAGTATTCACTCCATAATCAAAATCTCAAGGTAAGATGTTCAAGGTCTTTGTATAAAAAGTTCTTGTCTATTTAGTAACTGAACATAAAACTTAGGTTGATACCAATTTAAATTTCAGACCATATCCTTAAAAATTGCATAAACAACTATTTTTTTGTTTATAAATAAGAATGTTCAAAGAGAAAAAAAAATCATTCGTTTCAATTTTAAGACCTCCTTTTATTTAGATACCTTTATTTTCAATTGTAACAAACTCAAGAGAACAATATCAGCCAGGTGGAAGAGGAAATGAAAATCTGCTTTTTTGAGGGTGATGAGTCAAAGATAAGAGACTTCCTATTTGTAGGTAATAATTCAAGCTGAATTCCAGGAATTCTGTGATAATGACATTTCAACTGATGATTGAAATCCTGTGATTTCAGACTCTCCTGAAACTATAATGATTCAACTGCAGACACCCCACTTTGCAGGACAGAGCCTGGCTTCCAGTGAAGTTCAACTTTGCTTGTAAGTCTTAGGAGTGCTTATGATCTTTTGATTCAGAAGATGATACTGCATCTTTACCAAAAGCAAATGTCACGAAAGCAAGCATCCAAAGTGACAAGGAACAATGGTAATTCTTGCAAAGATGATTAAGGAAAGCTGCTAGCCATTTACTGATCTGTGGCGAAAGCACAAAAAAATGGAAAAGCAGTTACATTGAATGTGTAGCATGGTAACAAAACTCACACTGTGCCGGTAGAATGGGTCAACTTTTGTAGGGTATTTGTCAAACTGTAAAGGGATCAAAGCAAAAGCTAGTTACTTAAAGAATCTACATTTCTGTTCACTACTTTAGTGGAGGTTGCCCTAAGCAAGCTTCTGGTCATTAGCTGTCACGAAACTCCACAACTTCATCGTACATGAAACCATCCTGAGCTCCTGAGTCACTGACAAGACACTAACAAAAATGGAAAAAGCGAGAGCCCACACTACATTTAAGTCCTGGCCACACTACTGTGTCTCTTTCTGCTCTGTATTGAGAGAGTGGCACAAACAGAACATCTAAACTAGAGAAAAGCAGCAATGATTCAAATACATCGGAGAGATGTGAGCATTTGGTCTGACTTGTCCAGAGAATTCCTCCATTTTCATCTTCACTTTGGAAGCACTGTACATTCAGCTGTCTTCTGAAATGTCTTACATCCAAATACAAAGCAGTTTGGCTTAGGTCTTACGACCTAAGAAAAGAGTCTACCCTCGTTTCCTCCAAATAATGCATTTCTGGGTGCTGTGGCTCCCCTCTGTGCGACTGAATGTATTCGTGGAATGCCTCCCTCGGGCTGGCATCAACTCTTTCCCCGTCATAAAGGGCCGTAAAAATATAACTGTTGAGGAGTATAGTTCCTCCAGAGAAAAAGATACAGGGCTTGCTATAGGAAAACCTTTGGTCCCAACACCTCATCTCTAAACTTCTAAATAAAATCTGTAAAATAAATTTTAAAATACGTATTTTAAAAAATTAAGTTGAACCAAAAGGGGGAGGAAGAAGGAGGAAAGGAAGCAAAGTTTGGTGAAGGAAATGCTTCTTAAAATGATGGAATTCAAATCTTTTCTCTTCGTACCTATATTATTTGCCTTAAAACTAAATATTTTCTTTAATATTGGAAAACTAAGCAAATAAACCACTCTAATACTCACTGTTATGAACAGGGCTCTATTTCAGGATATCTAGCATCCTAATATGGCACTATTCAGCACAGATCCTAGGTTTAAAAAAAGTCCTAACTGGTTCTCCTGAGATGTGCTAGTCAAGACCAAGACAATGGTCATCACCAGTGGTACCTCTTACCACAGCCCGAGTTTTGTCTCTGCAAGGCCAATGGCTCCCTGACCACGTGCTAGCGGAGCATAGTACCAGACTGGGGCACTGTCTTACAAAATACAAGAAATTAACACCTCTAACCAAGAAAGTTTAGGGAAACTATACGGAAGGGCGGGCAGGATGCGCAGTACACTGCAAATCTGACTGCTCTCTCCCTTCCTCAAGCCTCTTTTACAGTCCTGGTATTCTGTGAGCATTTATTTGTTAGTACTTGGTGCAAAGTACTGACATTTTTATATCTGGTGGCAATCTCTCAGCATATTCAAGAAAACAAAATTACTCCTTGAGTAAAGTTAACTACCAACTTTGAGGGCATCTAGAGTAACATCCACCCAGAGTGCCAGCTAGGTATGTCTAGAGAAAAGCTCCTACTTTAGGCTCCGGGTTAGTGCTGGCTGGGGCAGGACACATCCCCTTCTTTCCAGCAAAGATGGATAAGGCCACATGAGCATCTGAGAGGGCTATCACTACCCTCCAAGCTCCTGTTCCCAACAGCCCATTCCAGTCCCACCATGCTGCACACAAAAAAAAGAGTCGTGCTCTACTTATCCTCACATTTCTGCCTGGGGTACGCACCATGGGAGGTGCTGGCGTCGGCATGATGGCGGTGGGCGGGATGGCGTGGGGGAACGGCGTGAAGGTGTGCTGGTGCGTGTGCTGGTGCGTGTGCTGGTGCTGGTGCTGGTGCTGGTGGAACTCGGTCCGTAGGTAGGGTGGAGGACCCAGGGAAGCCCCACGGTCAGCACTCTGAGAGGCCAAGAAACGTGTGTTCAGTTCCTGTCGCAAGATGTCTTGCTCTGGCGGGGGAAATAAAAAAAGGAGAGAATGACCCTTTTCCTTGTAACAGTAACTTCCTTGTGAACAGGACATCCAAGTGCCTTACTAGGGAGGGATCGGGACTGAGGGACAGAAGATGGGGCTCTTGGGGGTGAAGCTGGGCCCTTAGATGCAAGGGGACAACCAGTCAGGCAGACAGTAATGAGACCCAGTCACAATCTAATTCTCCTGTCTAGCCTCTTGGCTTTGAAGGACAGAAGACCTGTCAGTTTGGTGTGCTGACTGACTCCGGGCAAATGTCAGGTCGATTTTCAGCTCTGTTACTGTCAGGCGAATGACCCTGAGCACGACTAGTCACCCGTCCGTGTCTCAGTTTCCTCATCTATTTATTATATGGAGACAATATTGCCTGCCTCACGGGTTTATTTTGAAGGTGAAAGGAATTTACATTTGCAAGTGCTTAAGAACAGTGACTGGCATACTAATCAACACGTACCAGCCATTAACATGGCGGAGCTCTCACGCCCTCTGCAAGGGTAAATCTCTGCTGTACAGCTCTCTGTATTAGTGGTCGAACAATGAACCCCAACTTGGGACGCCTAGACTGATTAATACAGGCGAGGAGAAAAGGACGAAATATCTAACCCTTGGTTTATCCTTAAAATTCTGGGATGTATTGCCATCACAAGTCCGTCTGCCCCTCCCCAAGGAGAAAACAGAAGGCCCCGTTCAGCTAAGACGTCCCTTAAACCAGGGTGCAGTATAAGAGCCTGGAATGAACCAGACACGGGCCTGGGAAAGCTTTTGTCACTCTCATTGGAGCCTGGGTGACAGGGCACAGACAACGTGTGTCCCCACTTCATCAGTGGTGAACTCAGTCGCAAAAGCCTCATGGCTTCAAGCAAACCCGTCCTCTTCGGCAGTGTCCCATTCACCTGGCTTGTGGCTAAGCTGGTACGTACGGGTGCTGGTGGACATCTCTGCTGAACCTCAGCCCGGCAAGGGCGGATTACAAGAATACATCCAATAAAGCAGAAAATCGTACAAAGACAAAACCTGGCCCTCAGAACAGCAGCAGGTGAGGCCAGGAGCAGGGGGCGTGGGAGCGTCGGGGAGCGAGGCCGGCGCCTCTCCCCTACCTGAGTAAGTGCTCCCGGCCGGGTGTCCGGGGACCTGCAGGCTCCCCGATGTCAGCGGTGGTGGAGGAGGCAGAGCCGTGGGAGGGGCAAACATATTGGGGTGGTGGGAGTGTGCGGGGGGCTGGAGGGTGGGCGTGAAGCTGTGCAGGGGGCTGTGGCTGGGCAGGGAGAGGGGAACGGGGAGGCCGCAGGGTGGTGGGAGACGTGGGGTGGGCCGGCTGCGTCTTCGCTGGAGTGCTGCTTCTGCTGCTGCTGTTGGCGGACGAAACAAGCACACGCGAGGGAAACAAAAAGGAGCAAATTGAAAAAGAGGTAAGCGATTCATTTTCTGATAAAAACTCCCATCTCCCTGCCCAAGGCCACTGCAACACCTCTTCTCTTGCGCTTCCTCCTCACAGAGCCCCGTGCCTCTCCTGAAGTCACTACTGCAGACACAGTGACTGGAAGCGGCGGCTCCAGAGCCACCACACGTCAGTGCCCCACAGCCGATTCTGCCAAAGCCTCACGTCTGCTCTCCCCTCTGCGGCCAGGTTCTCACCTCTGTCCCTAGAGCCCCACGCTTCCCATCCTCCACTAGCCACATTTCCTATAAAACAATACAATTAAGAAAAGGGAGTAAGGACGGGGCCGGCATTCATGCTGTCTCACCCACTACCTCGGGAATGAGGCGCAGGGAACCAGGGGACCAGAGGTGAACCGGGCACTGAGTTCCCTGTCACCGCTGCTTGCTGAAGGCCATGGAAATGGCTTCCAGACTGAAGACGGGCCTGGCCCCCTGGGGAAAGCCATCACCACCCCACCCCCACAATAGGCTCTTTCCTCACTGGTCGCAGAGAGGAAATGGCAAGTCCCTGAACCACCAAGGTCACCAGGTTGTCACAGGAGAATAGCAAAGATGAGAAGCCCCACGAGGTGTGGGATGCTAGAATGACGACCCCTGGGACAACCAGGCACGGGCGACACGTGGCACCCAGGTCCCCGTCTCCCTGTTCTCTGCAGCTCTCCTTCGTGCTACTTAAAAATCTTTCCTTGGTCATTTGGCAAAACAGGACAGGAGACCCTGGCTCTCCGTGGGTGAACTCCTCTTTCTCTACACCCAGCTTGTTTCTTCTCTACCTCTCTGACCCAACTTAGAGGAAGTAATTCACCATGAAAAAACCTCAAACCAGAACACTCCTTGGTCCTAACCTTCCTGCCTCTGGAGTTGCAGAGAGATGTAGCTTCTTCTGAACGTCCTCCCCCAAGGCAAAGGGCCTCCCGTCTAAGGGTAACACTCGGTAGTCTGTGAAGTGCCTCAGGATTCGGTTCCCCGCCTCTCACCAGAGGTGGGCACAGAGCCCTCGGCTCTGTTTCTTGAGCATTCGCCTTCCTGCCTTCACTCAGGAGCCTCTGTGATACTTTAGCTCTTAACAATGTCCTCACCACCCAACCCAGCCTGTCCTTTCGCAAGAGACCCGAGTCTTACCTGATGGCCCCCTTCTGTCTCTGCCTCAGAGAGAACACGACAACATTTTCAACAAGAAAACACCAATCTCCCTGCGAACCCCTTACCCACTACTACCTGCCCCTCCCAAAGAAGACGGCAAAAAAATTGGGCAGGTTGTCTCACCTTAAACTGTTGAGGCTTAAGCTACTGCTGTTGTAGGCTGACAATGGCTGGGAGAGGCTCTGAGATGAGGGGTGGGCCTGCACAGGTGGGAGATTCTGATGGAGCAGCTGGGTGGGGGACTGTGGCCGGGGTGGCCTCTGCACCTGAGGCTGTGGAGCGGGCTGCAGCTGGGCCTCTGCCGGGGCCTGTGGTGGCTGTGTGCTTGGACGCGTGGGCTGAGGAGGGGCCTCTGTGCGCTGCACCAAGTCAGGGTCCGGCGAAGGCGCTTGGGGCTGAGGCTCCGCCTGGGGCTGGGGTAGCGGCTGTGGGACCTGAGGGCAGGGGTCTTTAAGCACCACGGGCTCAAAGATCTGCTCTTTGCCACAGTCCTGGCTCTTCTCCTGGCTTCTCTCTAGACCCGATATCTTGGGGACAATTGGCCCTGCATCCTGGCTGTCATGTTCAGGTAGTGTGCCAACACCTAACTCCGGATCTGCATGGGAGAGAGCAAAGACAAAACCAGAGGCAATGACATGTGAGTGTGAAACAGGAGGGGAAAGCAAATTCCAAGAGCAGGTCATACAGTGCCCGTGATTCGGCCTAGTGCCAATTCTGAGCCTCCTATCCCGTCTTCACCACGTGTGGAAGATGGGGGGTTGGAACATCCTTTGCCCCTCAAGCAGCCACACCCCTGGTGAGAGAAAGGGGAACCAGCCAGAGGAGGCTGCATTCCATTAAGCAATCTTGGCCACTGAGAGTCTGAAAATGAATGTTTTCCTTAATCTTGGCAAAGCCTTTAATGGAGCAAAATTAAGAAACAATAGCTGACAAGTTGATTTTTTCCCTTTAAAAACAAATACAGTTCTTGAATTTACAAAAGAGAAGTGTTTTCAATAGCAAATGAAACAAATTTTATTGAACCATACACAGATGTTTCTTCTTGGCCTTGTTTCCCTCTGCTTTCCATTTTGACAGAAAAGACACACTTCACATTTATTGAAATAATTTTTGTTCAGCAAGTGCTAGACTTTGGTCAAACGTCAGGCCTCCTAATGTTCACCAACTGACCCTCATGACATCTGAGCTCAAGGGTGCAAACATGAATCTCAATCAAATTTACTGTCAACTATACATGCTGGAGCTTTTAAAGGATCCCCCTGGACCATGCAGGGAGTCCTCACCCAAGTGAGCACAGGGGTGCAATGCTGGATGCTGAGACTGAGACTAGATGTAATATTTAAGTACAATTCTATAATCATAAAAGAAAGTTGGAAAATAGATGCTCCTGTATGAATTCAAAAGATATGCGTACCTCCAAGGGTCAAAAGACCTAATAAGCCACATCTAGCGTACTGGTTATCTGATTACCCTGTAAGTCAAATTCCATAAATTTCTCTAACAGAGTAATGAAAGACAAATATGGCATTAAATATAAAGAAATGGCCCTATTTATGTGTAAGTACTTTTGAATACATCTAGAGGAAAGTCCCACATTTTTGTGCAAAAAAAATCCAATCTTCTCTGAAATGAGGGTGTGCTTCAGGCATTCCTTCCTAAATGAACTGCGTTGGGCATGAACTTTATCCCTCTAGCTCACTGCATCAAGGGTAAAGAATCCTTGGCGTTCTCACCAGTCCCACGAATTCCTGTTGATGTATTAGTGTATATGCGCTTGTCATTTTTAATTTTTCCTGAAATCTGCATCAAAGCAAATTCCTTATTTTCAGTGTTCTTTTGGTAAAAACAGATCAAACCTGTGACATGCATCAAAGCAGAAACAAACTGTGGGTTTATAAACCGAGCACATTTTTGGCGATTATGAACTTGGCTATCTTCAAGTCCCATTAACCAGCCTGGGACACTTACACCAATACAATGCAAAGAAACCCTCTCCTCACAGGTTTCAGGTGCAAAAGGACAGAACACCCAACAAGGCGCTGGTGAAAAGTAACTCTGGACTTCTGACATCCTACTCATATATATTTCTATCTGGTACTGTCTTGAGAATCTTTCTAGGAAGATTTTTGCTTCCTATAAGCTGAATTTTTTTTTTTTTTTTAATGAATTCCCAACTTAAGGGTTGAAAGAGAACATCAAAATCCTTGCTGTGGACAGACCCCATTCAGCCAGAAGAGCTCCTAAATCACAAAGGAAGACCCTTTATGTGCAGACTACCATATCTAGGGATTCTAGCTCTGCCTTTCTCTCTTGTTTTTTTTTTTTTTTTCCCCTATCATTTTCACAAGACTTTCCACAGCAAGTAATTACATGAGCTCACTGAAAATCAGGCTGTATACACTGCGGGCTGGCTAGTTAAGTCAGGGGCAGAAATCTTAACAGCACAAAATAGATTTTTCATTCCCCTCAATGAGAGGGACTTCTCCACTCTGACAGCTAATTTAGGATTATTAAGCCTGCTATAATTGCAGGAACATATTACTGTCCTTTTGTACTGCTTTGTTCTCTCTGACCTAGGATGGTAAAAAATAAACACATCAACACTTTCTATCTCATTAAGTTTAGCTTCAAATTCATGATCTCCCTCCAAAAATCAATGTCCGGACAAAGAAAGTTTGACATAAAAGAAAGTTTTTTTTTCCAAGGGACACCACCCAGAGGACAGCATTTACTTACGCTGGTGAGGAAGGCCATTAGAAAATAATAGATAAGTGCTTCGGTTATCTCGCTTGACTATATCTTTCTCCTTGTTCATTATTTAATAAGCCTCCAGAATATGGACAACACAGTCACGTAAACAGAGTTGGCTTTCACATCTCCTGTCACCCCGTTGTCTCACTACCAACCTAAACACTGTTAGAGTGAGAGGTATGGGTGAGCCCGCAGAGTCATCCAAACCACGGACAATAAATACGGTACACAGGGAGGACCCCCAACCTCCCAGCAAACCCTGCAAATTTGTATGAAACATTATATGATGAATGACAGGGAACCTATGAGGCCAGGAAGTTTGGTATAAGACTAGAACCTGGGAGACTATCCCAGCCCTTCTAGAACTTTACTGTGAATCACCTGAAGATCTGATTAAAATGCAGATTTGGAATCAGCAGCCCAGGGGTGGGGCGCTAGGGTCTGCCTTTCTGAGATCTTGCCATGTGATGCTGATGCTTGAACTATTCTGTGAGTAGCAAGGCTCTTATCCAACCCTCTCTGACTAGATGGGGAAGATGCCCAGAGAAGTTGACAGCGCTGCTTGCTGGAGGTCACTGGGCTATTTATTTAATAAATCAGATAACTTGCGTCCTAGTGTTAACTCTGCCACCGCTAAGTGCCTTTTCTCTGATTTACACTATGCTGCCCTCTAAGAAGCAAAAACCCTAAAACAAAGCAGGTAATGGTAACTCCAGGACTCAGTTAAAGTATTTATGTACAAGCAGACAGTGCAAAAGGATTAGGAAGGCTACAAAGAGTTGCTGGAACACTGCCCTTCAGCTAAACCTAAAAACTATCGTCAATCCATCAACGTCTTGGTGCTGCAACCTGTAAGCAAGACAGAGATAGGTTTGAAGGCTGGTAGGAACTTTGGGACTGAAACAGTTTTATGACTCCTCATTTACAACAGTCTCTGGAGGCACAGATTAGGCGTCATGCATTTGCAGCTAATCGGTAATGCATTTCCTCTTCCTTTCAATTATTCAATAAATGTATCTTCCCAGTTAAGCTTTTCCATTTTGACAGTCAATTTGTCTTACCGAGCTTCTCCAAAATTGGCAAGAACACATTTAAAAAAATCATTTTGTATTGCTCTGTGTGCTCTGAATTTGCCAAAAGGATGAAATTTGCTGAGGTTGAAAGGAATAATGTGCAAATTGACTAGTCTTATTTAGAAGTTTTATTCATTACATTTTCAGGTTTAAAAATCTCTTCTTGTGGTTATAAACATAACACATCATGCTTATAATAAAAAGGTATGCAATTTAAAATTATACTGCATACTATACAGTAGAAAAGGTGAATTTACCGCATGCAAATCATATCTCAACTCGACTCGAACACAATAAATTAAAAAAAAAAAAACCATAAGACTGGATTAGGAAAAATTTGTTTGATTTTGACACAAATTTGATACAAGTTCCCTGGGGAAAATGGACCCTCTAATATTTTACTAGTAGAATGTAAACCCTACAACTTCTGTGGAGGGCAATTTGGCAACATTTAGCTAAAAAAACACTGGAGTTCCCTCTGCCTGGTGTGTCTGGATTTGGTCTATAAACATTGAAACATCATAGTATGATCTGCAAGTTTGGAAATAGTTCAAACGTAATCATTAGGTGACTGGTTACATATAAATTTGGTATGTCCATACCATGGAAATACTGTAGCTATAAAAATGAATGAGGAACTCTGTATGATAATGTGTAGCATATACTAGTTTTATGTTCAATGGAAGAAAAACAATATATTATTTTTACTTTATGCATAAAGTTCTGGAAGAATACCCCTAAAACCAACAGCAGTAGTTACCTATTTGGGGACTTGGGGAGCAGTGAGAATTAGACAGCCAGGAAACTGTAAGAGAGAGTGATATTTTACTGTGTGTGTATGTGTGTGTATTTAAATTTTTGAATCATGTGATCATGTTACTTATTAGAATTTTTATAAGAAAATTCATGTGAAAAAAAAAAAAAAAAAAAAAAAAAAAAAAAAAAAAAAAAAAAGAAAGAAAAAAAGCAAATAAAACTGGGAATTCAAATAGTGGTATGACTATAGGCATAGAGAGTACAACGCACATAAAGAACATGTAACGTGCAAGTTTCAAATAATATTTTTTTAAAAATGGATTTTATGAAAAAAAGTATGACTAAAACTGACTTAAAAACAAACCTGGTCATAAAAATAAATGAAAAACCTACTCAATAATCAATACTTCAACCTTCAAAAAAGTACCAGGTGCATATAGTGTTATAGACAACGTGGACTAAACCGGTAAGAAACAAATTATTCCTGTCATTTAAGTTGAAAATCAACAGCAAACAAACAGCAAAAGTATTATTTACCAAAAATATAAATACAGCTGGAACACACAGACAACCAACGGGAAAAAATATTAGGACTGATATGAGCTCAGTAAGGTATCTAAATAAAGAAAAACCACAAACATCTTTTCTATATACCAGCAACAGTAAAAAAAAGGATCACATTTACAATAACAAAAATCATGTAATACTTGTGAATTAATCTATAATTCCCAAAGCCTATAAACTCTCAAAAATTCTTAGAGAACTCATAGATTCAGGGGTGTTTCACAATGCAAAGGAAAAGAGAAAGAAGTCAAAGCCACATAACCGTTGGTTCTACTTCAGGGATACCTCCCCTAGGGGGAGTTTTCAAAATCTGTGGGAGTGTGTTTGGTGATCCCAGTGAGTGGAGGGCATTGGTGAGACGTGCTGCAGCGTGAAGGTCAACCTCACACAACGTCTCGGCTCATTTTTCAAGTCCCACTTGACACTTGTGCAGCTGAAATACCCCAAACCTAAATCTGTTTCAGCATATTAACACAACATTGTGGGGGCATGGTTTTTAATACACACTGAACTTTCCAGGAATGCAATAATTGTACATTATGTATGTCATGTTATATCCTGTTACAAACAACCAGAAGTTATTCCTCATTGGGGAAAATTGTGACATCAGTGGTAAGGCTGATCCTGGTATTTGAATTACCTGTGAGTCAGCATTCCATTCTATGTACAGATTCAAGCATCTGATCACTTCATTGTAGTCTCATGTAAGTAAGCATTTACATACTTAAAATATGTCATTATAAATTACTTTCTATTTCTTTCTCCTTTATATTTCTTAAAGGCTTTACATACATTTTTAGGTTATATGTGTAGAAAGACATCTACTATATATTTCATTCCAGAAAATAAAGAATAAGAATGTGTTAGACACACATCAAAATGTTAGTTGTAATCCCATGGTCCAGAAATAACCACTGACTTTAATGTTTAAATTTGTTTTTTTAACTTTCCAAATGTTCTACAGTAAATACATATTATTATTGTGAAAGAAAAAAGGGATTATATTTTAAAATGAATCCCTTCATGGACAATATACCTCCACCATCAGAAGCAGCCAACTGAAAAAGTGATTTTTCAAGTCCTTTTAAACTGCCCTACCTACTGAATAGGTGTTTTGTTTTGTTTTAAAGAAGGCTCTTCACCAAAGGACAGAGAAATATTTGCCACTCAGAAATGAGAATAGGATATGGTGTGTGTTAGCCTTCTATCCGCAACATTTTTAACTGGTTCTAACTGGATTACTTGGACAGAAAGGAAACGATGAATGTTTTTGGTGGTGGGCGGGGGAGGAAAAACTCTCCCAAAGCACTTGTCTGTGCTTCTGGTCTTTACATGTCTTTATTCTTGATTAAAAAGACCCAGTAGGGCTTACTCACTACAAAGTCATTAAGGCAGCAAGTATGAATGAGCCTTAAAGATATCCAGAAAACCACATGGGGCACGGGCCATTAGGCAAGGTGTCCGTCCGTCCGTCTGTTCAGCCGTCCATCTGTCTGTGTCCGTCCGTCCATCCATCCATCCCTCCATCCACCCATCTACCCATACCTTTCTGAATGTCTGATCCATATCATCTAGACAAGGACATGTCCTATTTTTAAATTAGTCTTTCTTTTAGTTAACTTTTCTACTTATCTGTGCAAATGACAGCCACAGATACTACACAGAAGGAAGATTCCTTCAGCCAAAGGAATAAAAACTCAGACTTTAAATAAGAAATGTGGGAATATTAATAAATGTTGAAATGTTTAAAAAAGAAAAAGCTCAGAAACCTATGAATACATCAAATTTCTGTGAATCATTATGCATTTATTTCAAGATACTAACAATATCCATTCTTTAATGTTTTTTGTCTATTCTGGTACGTCAAACAAAATCTTACTTTTAGCAAAGGCTGCATATTTCGGATATACATATGGAAACAAAAATTGCTCTACTGAATTAATTTAGCAATACTTTTACCTCTCCCCAAGTTTTTGATTCTACCTTTAAAACGACATTCCAGTGGTGGTTTGTAAAGTCTACCTTCTCTAACATACACTTCTCTTTATTTTCCCCCTTTCTTTTCTTCAAATCATTAAACAGAGACCAGTTTGTTCCATTAGCAGATTCAATTACTCGAACAAATGGAAGGATGACATTCAGTCTTGCAGCTCTTCTTCTCGGTCACTGAAACTGTATAAATAAATCGAGGAAAACCCACTGTTTGTTCAAGGCAAATTAATTTTCAAACACTGCAAGAGTGGGAGATCAGGGGAATGATGGGAGCTTGGCAGGGCTCAAAGAGATTCCATTTTGTGCTTGTCATTTTTGTGTAAACATTAATTACCATCTGGGAGGCTAAGTTCTGGGCTGAAGTCTGTATCGCAAACCTCTGAGGGCTCCAGGGTTCTTAGTAAAAGCAAAATCCTAAATAGGAAAAAATAGCCGTTGCATCTGCCAAAGCAGCAGCAACCCACTGGCAAGGCTGTGTGGAGACCAGCAGATTAGAGGCTGCCGCTATCAGAGAAGCTGGTTTGGATATCACCTAGTTTATCAGATTAACCCAGGATAGAGGTTAATCTGACAGGGGTTAAAGAAAAATCAACAGACTGTAGTTGAGTGTATTTAAACTTGTTTCAAGTTTATTCCTTGTAAACCTGACACCAAAAAGCACCAATCCTTAAGCGTAAGCCCATGGGCCTTCAAGGGGAGTATCAACCTCGACTGTACACTAGAGCACATCAGAATGGCTTCCACCTACAAAACAGCACCCTTACAGGTCAACCTAAGCTTGCAAACATTTCATTTCTTTTGCAGCCTCTAGCAAGTAAGAGCAATGAAGGACCAAAATTAGAACGAGATAAATAGGCTGTGATCTATTGGGGGTGAAGAGGGGCACAAAAAAATCTTTAAAAAAACCCCAACAAACACAAGAGGTCATATATTATCCTTGTGCTTTTCACTTCATACAAGGAAAAGTCTAATTAGTGTCACTACATATGGCTGGCACTGTACTAGGTCCTGAGGATACAAAGTTGAACAAGAAACAGCCCCTGCCTTCTGGGAGTTGGCGGCTGATGAGGCAGAACACACATGGAGGAAAAAGACATGAAACTGGCAGTCAGGAAACCTGTGACCTTAAACTTCAGTGTTAGCTATCTCTGAGGTTCAGTTGTAAGCGTAGATGATGACAGCTAATGAGGATATCCACTATAGTTTATTGATTCTGAGTTATTGTCCGTAAGGTGCTTTCATCTGTAACACGTTCCTGCTGTATTGGTTCTGAGGACCAGGCTCAGGCCCAAACCAACCGAATCATGTTTTGGGACGTGTAGACACCTGACATGAGAAACCAGGGACGAAGGGTGAAATTTCTAGTCACTTCTCAGAACAGTGCACAAACTCCAAATTCCAGTTTCAGAGAAAGCCCAAGCTTTCACGTTTTGGCTTCAGGGACATCTCCCCATTAGTTTTGCTCTCATCCTCCTGCCAGCCTCAATATTCATCAGCTGGCCTCTTTGGACAAGATCACCTCCTGCTTGGCGTCTATCCCCAGTGCCTTTCCGCCTCTGCTCCTCAGCCCTCCATGGGTCTTAGCTTCCTGGCCTGTCCTAATCCACCCCATCTGGCTGTTGGCCAAGCGCCCACATGATGCTGTGCAAATACATAAGCACAACCACCCTCAAAACCAGTGCACACTCAACACTTCACAAGATACCTCTGTGTCTGCACGCCAGTACAGAAGGTCCTAACAGAGAAAGGTTCTAAAAGGATTTTCAACCAAATGTGCATGTATTCAGGCAACATGCCACACCTACTCTGAGTGACGAGCGAATCTAAGGACAAGGCTATTGCTATAATAAAAGTCACATCTCTCACTCCTTACACTGAAGAAAGCAAAGAGAGACCCTTTACTTGTTGTAGAAATTTTCCAAGAGGTGAGACCAAGGTACTGAAAATGAAAAACTTTAGATGTTCAGTTAAAAAATATATAAGTTTTCCGAGTATCTAATCATCCTGTATTTCACAGTAAGAACAGTCGAGGAAGGATGCGAGGGACAATTGAATGTCACCTTTCCCAGGCAGCCCTCCCTCCAGTATTTGCATCACTAAGTATAAATGCGGGCTCAAAGCTGCCATGCTCACAGTCGCTCACAGGTCTACTTACAGATCTGACACCTTCCTCACTATACTGCTGCCCATTGCTAACTTCTAATGCCATCACCTGAGGGTTTTGTGTCCACAGCCAGAAGGGACAATAGTTGTGAGGCTCATCTGAACCTGGTCGGCTTCCGAAGCAAAAATTCTTTGGTGTGGTGTTTCCCTGTCATTTTGTCTCTTAATGTAATAAGCAATTTTTTCTTGGATTTGTACATGGCTATTGTATCAATATGTTTTCGATATTATGGGGCTATGGAATAAGGCACCCACCTAATAACATTCGCATCCTAAAAGCTTAGTATGCCCATTAACGTTGACAAATGAGGCTCTTGGTTAATCCCAATTTTCAACACTTTGAACTTTACCAAAGATTACTCTCTCAAGGGCAAAGGTAAAAGCCACCAGCACCAAAAACCCACTGAAATACTATCAGTCACCCTACTTTGTACACTATGATTCTATTTCATCTGATTTCATGCACAGATTAGACAATCACTGAGACCCATTTAGTAAAGGCTGGGAGGGGTGTGTGATGATGACATGTAAGGATTTCCACCTTTCAAGTCTATGGCTAGGCTCTTCCTCAGCTCCAGCCCTCCATACAAACACTCCCCACCCTCCTGTTTCTTCTTAACCCTCTGCATGCAGGGAGAGCTCTGGCGTGCCAGATGGGCTTCTGGGCTGACACAGCCCACACCGGCTTACTCTCTCACTGTTTCAGACGCACACGTTATCCCTCTAAAATGAGAGTCACCTGCATCATACAACATCTATCTCCTTTCACCTCTCCCTTTAAGGTCCAGGTGTCAAAAAGATCTCAAGAAGGGATTCCTCACAGTGGCCACCAAGTCTTTCTGTTCTGGAGGGAAGGAAGGAAGAAATCGTAAACACCAAGGCTTGTGGACTGCTTTGGCCCTGGGCTCATCCTCTGCCAAGACAGCTGCACAGGAGGCGGGGTGGTTAATTCCCACAAGCAGTATCAGTGACCTCAGTCAATTTTCTATGACATTCACACAGCTGTCACGTCTCCCGGTGTGTAGTAGAGGAGGAGGCTGTTCCTCCAGAGTATCATCAAGTGTACCCTAAAGCGGAATTTCCCCAATGTATGGTGGGGAAATTCCAAAGGCACTCCTGCCCTATTCTCAGCAAGTCATTGTGAGACGGGGGCTTTGCCCTGGGGACTATCTACCATCCTCTGGCAATGAATGCTCTCTCAGCACTCAGACGTGCCTGTCTGTACTCCTGAGACAGATGACAAACCTCCTCCCCAAATCTATCCACACCACCTGCAATGGCCCATGGAACCTGGGTGCTGCCAAGCCCCCGCACTCTGTCTAACGTGTGTGAGTACCACAGATGCCTCTAGAATGAATCCCAAAAAGCTGCTTTTCCCCCGATATCATTTGATCTTTTAGTTAAAGATGAAGGAGAAGATAAAAGAGGACTTTGACAGTTTCTCTAAGTAAGTTTTGACCTTCCTCGTCCCAACCCCGTCCACCACCATATATATATCAATGTATTCTACAACCGTGCTAGTCCTAGTATGGTACACAGAAGAACAACACTACCATCACCTGGGATCTTGTTAGGGAGGTAAATTCACAGTCCTCATCAAGTGCATGTTCAGGTTTGCAAAGCACTGCCCTATGGCACTGCTGGGGGTGTGAAAGAGCCTCAGCAAGCCCCACCGTTGAGGGATGTCATCCATGAGGCTGCCCATCCTTCTGTGTCTCCATCACCCAAGACCCACCCACTCTTGGAAATAACTTCCTTCATCCCTCCCCCATGTAGGTTCTCCACCAGCATATAAGCTGCTGCAGGGGTGAGGTGGTGGGAAGTGGTGGTGTCGTTCAAAGATCAGGAGCTGCCTCCAGTGCTGAAGAAGGTCATGAAAGCCGGCAACAGTGAGTTCTTGTTCATGGTGATCTTACTGTCCTGGCTCTATGCACATTCACTGGATCACTCACCATGTAGAGCAGAGAGTTATAGAGTCTTGCCCCAAAGAACAGCCATGAGCCACCTTCAAGGACCACCTGGCAGAACCAGGACCAAAGGATATATAATTGTAGAAGAAACTTTCCACCTCAAATGACCTGGGCTGCCTTTTGAGTGAACAAGCTAATGTTCCATTTTGCCCTTCATTGGAAGTGTCCAAAAGGACACTGATGACCATGACAAGAAATTGGAGGAATTAGTCATAGAATGGGAAGGAGACTGGACTAGATGACTTCTGAGATTTCATGAGTTCCTGAAGAAGATACTGATAGCACACTCCTTGAGAGAACATCTTCATTTTCCTTTCCTTCTCAACCTTCTAAAGCATCTCACCTATAGATTAATGAAAACCATCTTCTTGATTTGAGCAAATTTTGATAAATGCCACATCTTAAATAATTTTAAATCAAAAATTCTTACCCTAAATGACTACAGATATAACTTTCTTTAGGAACAGAAGTAAATCTGCTTCTCTAAAGCCATGATTCTTGAAGAGTGTTTCCTGTATTTGAAATACTTTCTTTTTTTTAAAAAAAGACAAACCTACCAAGTCTTACATTGATCTTCTATAAACCATCCATGCAATAAATACTCGGTAGGAAAATAAAATCTCTTGGCCAGTATTTCATTTGCCATTATTTCATCACTTGTCATTATTTCATTTCATTGTCCTCAATTTGTCATTAAAAAATAAAACATGCTCAAATATGAAATCTGAAGCTCCATGTCTATGAGATGCAGGAAGGCAGTGAGGATGGTGACATCAGCCTATCAGAAATAAGCTACCCAGTGGGTTCCAAGGTGTAATGATTATCACCCTGGGCTCCGAAACTACCTATCTGCTTGAGTTGCCTTTCAAATCTCAAATGATAAAAATCACCTTGTGGAAACAAACAGTGGGAAACTGTAACTGTCCTTGGGTAGAGATGGAACTGGAATAAGTCACCAAAATAGTAGTGCCACCTCCCATTTACAACTATAATCCTGGAAGGGAAATGCCATCAGACAACCAAATTGAGGCTTGGGACATGTACAGAAACAATCTTCAAAACCTTCTGCAAATACCTGAACCTTATCTTCAGCAATGTTTTCAGATCTGAATGGCACAGGGTAACAAGGCATTCATTCGCTTCTTCGATCGCCTGAGGACCATGCCGACCTGGCTGTCCTGCCATCATTCCCAGGCTCAGTATGACTAAAATCAAGCCCACCCCCTCCTACGCCACCTAAGCTCAGCATCACAGCATCAATTTATTTTCATTCCTTCTTAATCAGAGTCTCAGGTGTGAATTACTGCTTATATGATGCCATTTAACCAAAATAAACCAATAGTTACGGAATCTGTTCTCTAGCAACCTGAGTGATTTTTAAAATATAAATCGAATCATGTGATCAGTCCGCTGTTTACAACTCTCCAATGGCTTCTCACCAGGTGTAGAATAAGCTCCCAAGTCCTCACCACGGCCCCTGCTGCACTCTCACTTTGCTCCACACCATCGTCCGAAAATGCCATGCTCCTGCTCTCTCCCCTCTGCAAACATACAAGTGCTTCTGAGTCCCACCTTTCAAAGTCCTGTTTTACTCAAGCCACCTTGCTAATCCTTCTCCAGTCAACACAGCCCCTGGCAGCCACCCGAACCCTCTAATCAACTTCTATCCTAGATACTTAATGTCTACAGGACTTACCAGGCACTTACTCTACGTTGTTACTGGTATTTTAATACACACAACTAGTTTTTTGAGAGGAGGGATCTCTTAAAATCTTTACATTTATTTAGATTCCAAACACAATGCCTTCCATATAGTGAGCACTTGATAAGTATATGACTTCTCTAAACACTTAATAATCAATTTACAAATTCTAGGCAAGTTTCTTTGTATTCTGCAATTCAAAAGGAAAAAAAAATCACTATAATGAGAATAATACTCAATAAACAATTACACATTAAGCCAGAAATATCAAGTCTCTTTGGAGTCATTTCCATAATTGAACATTATACTGCAATAAAATAATAGTATATAGCACAAGCACATGTAAAATAATTGGAAGCCATTATGAAGTTTAAGGATCCATATTCAATATATAATAAAACTAATGTTCTACTTTGAATCACAAAAGATTCTCGTAGTTTTGGGTATTTTTGGCATAACAACAACAACAAAAAGCACAGGGCAATTGAAAGCACACAACCTTAAAGGAGAGAAATATTAACTGTCAAAGGTAGGTAGAGTTTCTTTGAGTATGTGCCTATGGTCTGCATGCTGGATCTAAAGTGGTGTACAGACTTTATGAGCACAAATACACTTTCATGTGTACTGAACAATAAACAAGAAAATGGAAACAGTTGTAAACCTAGAAACTTCTGGAGATGTGTAAGAGGAGTTTTATTTTTCACCTTCTCCAGTATTCAAATTTGCAACAGAACACTAGGTTTAAATCCAGAAACGTGATACTAAAAAAAAAAAAAAAAAAAAAAAAAAGAGAGAGAGAGAGAGAAAGAAAAAGAAAGCTGATACTAAGACAACTGTGTAATCACTCATTATGAGTAAACCACAGTAAAAAGCTTTAGAAAATTAGCCAAAAGGCATTGCTAAAAATAGAAAAATTACATAGTAATGAAACTCAAGAGCAATGAATGCTAGAAAACAATACCTGAACAATGACGACGTCCTAAGTACATGAGTTGAGGGAGGACAAACAGAATTGGTCCCAATACAAATCTCTATGGTTGCAAAATACAATTGGGAAACACACACACAGTGTCAATCAAGCTGGAAGATCATAAATAAGAGATTTTATAAAATAATGACTTTACCATAAAACAGGGTAAGAGTTCATTTTTTTAATTGGCAAAAAAAAAAAAATACAAATTGAAACTTTAATAGTCAAATCACAATTTGCGTGAGGAACTACATCACTGCAATGGTACTAGAAGGGTGATTGAAAGATAACAAGGCAGGGTACGCTGTATCAACTCAAGGACACTTAGAAAGGTAATCCTGAAAGAAATCCTTTTTGTCCCTAGCTCCTCCACCTGAGCATAAGCGCGTTTCAATCTGAGATCTTGATTCTGCAGGAGACAATCACCACTCTGAAGATGATTCGCACATGTACCTTAGGCACTTCAACTGAACAAAGACACAAAGAAGTCATCGGAGCCTAAATGACAGGGTCTTAAAGTTCTTGTTGCTGTTCCCAACGTGCCATCTGTCTTCAGCCCGTCTGCTGTACTCAGACACACTTGTCAGTCCCAACAGCAGCATGCACCTAGCAGCCACATGGAACGTCACGGTCAGCTTGCTAGTCCCTGTGTTCACAGAAGCCACACTGGCTACTTGACTTTCAATGTGCCTGGCTGTTTCTTAAATGTCCTCCTTGTTCAAGTGCCAAGGCTGGCTTTTCATCCCAAAGCAGAACTGAAGGCCATTCTGAAGCACTGAGTAAAAGCCGTAAAGACAGGAGGAGGCAATGTATAGAGGAATATGAAGCAGTGTATTAAGCTAATGTCCCAAAACTAGGAATGTGCTTGCCCATAACCTTGGTGGCTTCAGAGGGCCATTGCACAGAGAAGCATGTCCCCCTCACCACAGACAAACAGTGGAAAGTCATTCGCCCCAGAGGGTTTCTTTGTAATTATTGCCATTGGTTATGTGTCTTTAGATCCTGATTTACTCGGATCTATAAATTATTTCCTCCCTCAAACCACATTTACAACAAACGATTCCAGTTGAAATTTGGTGTTTGCAAAGCACTGGGCCTCATATTCAAATATCTCCTGAGGAAAATTAAAATCTAGCATCTCCCAGGGACTTCCAAAAAATGAGAACCATTTGAAAATGCTTTCCTTCCTTCCTTCCTTCCTTCCTTCCTTCCTTCCTTCCTTCCTTCCTTCCTTCCTTCCTCCCTCCCTCCCTCCCTCCCTCCCTCCCTCTCTCTCCCTCCTTCTCCCTCTTCTCTCCCTCTTCTCTCTCTCTCTCTCTCTCTCTGTTTCCAAACACTAGGGGTTCAAAATATAGTTTATTTCTTCTCTTACAAATAAAGGGAGGAAGGAAAAATTATCATTCACCCCACATTTTTAACCATCCCTTTCTGTTCTCTTGAAATGCTAACCAAATTCTTTGCTTCAAATTCCCGTCCACTAGAAATGACTGTGCTTCCAGGTACAGTGTCCAAAGCCAGTGGGTTGTGGAGGCCCCAGTCAAATCTACAGAGTGGCACAAAGGTCACTTCAGATGGAATTTTAAAATCAGTCAGGATTCGGGGTTGGGGGAGACCAGGGATGAGATGTAAACAAAATAAAACCCAACTTGAAAAGAAAGCCTGTCCTGACTAGAGGCAATGAAATATTAATCCTCTGGAATGCACCGCAAATTCCACAAATACAACCAGGGATGTTTTTCCCTCAAAACCCCAGATCAATTCATGGCAAATGCTTGAATCTTCTTGAGTACAAAGAAACACAATTTTCTGTCTGCCTTAACAAAGACATGTAATTATAGAGTATGCAGCCTAACGGAAATGCACCTTGTTGAGTATGTGTAGTACCAGATTTTATAAAGATTCTTAAATAAAATAATGAGAAGCCTATTATGAACAGTAACTGGATTGGTGGATTGGTCAGTTTAAATTTTTCCCAAATGAACAGAACTTAGATCTCTCTTATGCCATGATATTGAAAGGCACCATATTATAGTTCAAAAATTAACAAAATTCAAGTTCTGGCTTTGCCACTAATTAGTGACTCTGAGTCACTTGGTTGTCTTCAGCACATTAATCTATTTTCAATTAAAACCATCAACAAATCACACGGCAATGACAGAAGGTGAAATTTTATTTTTAAACTAGACACTAGATGAGTAAAATACAAGTCTTTCCTCTATGCTGTTCCTAAAGAAACTGTCTCTTAAATAGATACCAACTGAAAAGTAAGAGCCACTCACACTCTAGCTTTCAGACTGGAGAAATGTGCTGGATGAAACAGGAGACCAGATTTATAAAATATTCTTCTGGCTGGAGGGGACTTCGGAAAATGGCTAGATGAGCCAAGTCTTTCTCTTTAACACTTGTTTTCATTCCTTTTAGTAAAAACAAGTCTTTAAGACTATGAGCTTCCTGGAGTGAGCAGGCATTATAATTTGCGCATCTTTACAATCCCAGTGCCTGGAATACGTTAGGGACACAAAAGACGTTTTACTGATCATGTGAACAACAGAATAAAAAAACACGGGCTGCTATAAACGCTTGTTTTGGAAATGCGAGTTTGTTCCAATGTGAATGTTATGTTTGTTTATGTGCAATTTTGTCTGCAAGAAATACCAGGTGAGTGCAGAAAACAGCACCAGCTGAATCAATCCCAAAGGAACACACTAAACATATAAGCTGCAAACGCCTATCAGCTATCTCAGTTCACCACATACATTATGAGTCTCTCGCCCATCCACTTCCAGGGTCTTAACTTTCCATTTGGTCTCAGATAACCCTCCCTCCACCACTTCGCGAGAACTCACAGGCTGTGACCCTTCTAACGTCCACTTCCATAAGCCCACTTCAGGCCTTTTTCAAGGCAAAGCACTGATGTACTTCTTATCCATTTAACATGTGTAGAACTGAGTTATGATTCTTATAAGGTTCCTATCTTTTTTTTTAATATGTCAGTGATGAAATTTTTGTCTCTAATGCATTTCCCCATAAGTCCTGCAGTTGTGTGTGGTTTTTTTTTTTTTTCAAATACACAGGCAATATTATAGCAGAACTGACTCTATAGTATGTGAATTCATGACGGAACATCGCCTTACAACAACTGTCAAAGAACAGAACAACAGCCAGTCCAGGGGAAAGTGGGCTGCAAAAAGTCATACAAGTATTGTCCTCTTCAATCTACTTATCAATTAACTTATCTATTAATATGCAAAATTTGGGAGAGCAAATATTTTTGACTTATTCACTCAACAAAAATATAGTAAGCGCTTGCTATAAACTAAATGTTGACGAAGGAAGAGAAAGATGATGAGATATGAGTTCCTAGCGGAACTCCTAACTGAGTGGAAGAAAGACAAATAACTCTAAGGCAATGTAGTAAAAGCTCCAATTAAGGTATTGCAAAGTCCTCTGAAATCTCAAAGGAAGGAAGGACTAACTTTTAATGACAGAAATATGAATCCCCAAAGCTTAATAAGCTGAAATGATGGGTTAAAAGAAAAAAAAAATTGGAACTACAATAGCGCCAATTGTTAAGTGTAGACTTAAAACCTTTAAGACTAAAAGCTGCTGCCACTAAGGCTTGCCTCTCCTTTCTTTCATTTGACAACAGGTGGTATTTGCACTCATTTTGCAGTAAGCTCTAACCAGTCAAAAGCAGTGCAGATGCAAGTTCTGAGTGTCCTACTAAAAATACATAACTGAGAAAGTGGGGATGGTAGTAGTGACTAAACCGCAGAGGGAGAATCAGGTTCTGCAGGCCTTACTCTGAAGGCGCTGCACAGAAGCTGGAACAAGTTCAAAGGATGATGAGCAGAATCAAAGCCATGTCTCCTGGGGAGTGGCTGCTGGAAGGGGGAAGGGAGGAGGGCAAGACACACGGCTGCCCTCCCATATCTGAAGGGCAGTCTTTTGGAAGAGGAAGCAGACCTGTATCACACAGCCCCTAGGGGAAAGGCTACCAGGGGAACAGACTTAAGCCCAACACAAAGGAGACTCTTCTAACAATTAGAGTTGCCCAAAGATAGAACACAGCTCCTAGAAAGGTTTCTATGGGGTGTTCAAGCACTGGCTTCATGACCAGCTGACAAGGAAACTCCAGACAGAAGATTTATGCATCAGACAAATGGCTGAGTCTAGATCATCTTTTAGATCTTCCTCCAATCAAAAGGTTCTATGATTCTAGTCATTAAAATTTAGCTCTGTGACCCCGGCACTTTGGGCAAGTCACGCAGTTCTTCTCTGTCATAACTTCAGAGCCAGGTATACTGCGGAAAGCATGCTGTCTGACCCCTGCCTCTCTTTGAAATATAAAGAACCTATGATATTTTCAGGAAAAATGAAAAGCATAAGAGGTCCAGAAGAGTGCCCACAAGCCATCAATCAATGAATGATCTTACACCTATATAATGCTCCCACTCACCAAAGACTTTCTACTACCCTTTCTCTCCTGGATCTTTGCAACAAACACCTCTCTGAGGCCGACAAGGACGAAAGGGGAAGGCAGGCACTGTGCTGTGCTTTGATATTTTTATACATTTAAGCTGTTGCTCTGGCAGAGGTCTGCTGGCTCACTTTTGAAGACTGAGGCTATCCTGAAAGGAAACTTCATTTTAACTCACGGTGAGTAGCTGGTAAGAGCAGATCTAGATTTGTCTGGATTGAGATTTTTTGGTGTGAGCAAGAAACTCCCTCTAGATGTTTCCATGGCTGATATGTGAGGAAGATAGAAAAAGACCCACACGAGACACCCCATATTGCAGCAGCACCAGAGTAGATATGATCCTTCTGGGTAACATGTTGCTCTGAAATTTCTCTAAAACAGGATACCCAATGTGGCACAGTGAAGGCCTCAAAATCTTGCCAAGATCACCAAAAAGAAACAGAAAGGAAATTAAAGCCTGTGGGTATGGCTTCCACAAATGGGGAACTTTAATTATGCCCCACACTTCATAGGCCATTAACATGCAGGCAAGCCATTTTAAACCAGATTAATTTCCTTGGATTTGAATAAGTACATTCCAGTGTGTTAAGAACTTAAGTGGTTAGAAAAACCACACAAAGTTCCAACACCCTCCTTTCCACTAGTGAAGAATGTGATAAAATAATCCATAAAGCACATGAGGCCACTTTCCCCCCTGGGTGGTTCCCACTCTCCTGGGACTGACCCCGGAGCCTCACGCCTCGCATCAAAGATCTCCCCAGCCAGTCGCACCCATCACAATTGGTCCTGGGTGGAAACAGAGGGATTTACACGGTTCTCTTCTAGCTTGCCACGTACCTCAACTTAGCAAGTTATTTAAAAGTAACTTTCAAAAAGCTCGCCTTAATTTGTTAGCTTCTCAGGCTCAATACACTTTACACACACATGTATGTCATATGTCCAAAAAGTTAAAAGAAAAAAAGCTTCAGTACATGCCAAGAAGAAAAAAAATGCTAATCTACCTAAGTGCTTTCATGGCGCCTTCACACCTGCAAAGGAGCAGCACCCATTTCTCTAACCAATCTGAGAAGACCACCTGAAGAGCCACAGGTCCTAGCACAAGGGAAAAAGGTGGTGAGAAGGGTCATTGTTCCCCTCCCTCTCCCACGGTTTCAGGGAGAGAACAGCCACTCACTGCGTGTTTGCATGTTTATAAGTGGATGTCTGTAACTTTCCTCTAGAGCTCCACTAACTGGAACACTTCATTTCCTACTTCTTAGGAGAGTCTGCAGAAAGGCCCACTGAGTCTCAAAGCCTCCTAACTGCACTTAGGAGTCCACAGATAACTGGGCCAAAACTCTTACTTTCAGTTTTCAGTTTATGGACTTTATCTGACCAAGCGTTGGTTTAAGAATATCTTCAGTAGAAGACTCTTAACTCCTACTGCCTAAAATTCAAAATCTAATTAATTCGTATATTAAAACGCTTCTCTTTATTACTAATTGGCTGCAGTGTAATAATCTGTCTACATTATAATATTTTACTGCTAATCGAGACATCAGTAAAATGGACAATGACTTTTTTCCCTCTTCAAGGTTACCTATGAAGCTCCAGGACTCTGAAACAGATGAGGGCTTCTCCTGGTCACCCCTCCTGGCTTGTCCTTTCTGGATTTTAGGTCATTTCAACATCCTGTGCACGCCTTGATAGTAAAAAAGGTATACGGTGGCAGAGCAGTAAAGAAAAATGCATGTTAGTCCAATCTTGCAACTATCCCTCCCTCCAAAAATCACACATGTTGAGAACTGGATATAATAGGTTAGGGTACAAGATATTTCCGTCCCACATTGCAAATAACAGAGCAAACTGGGCTTCAAGAAAAAATTCTGTCTGACTCAAAACCAGAAACATGACGTTCTAATTCCTTTTCAGTTCTAGGGACTATGCAGAATTTACCCTGTAGATGTTACCAGAAGATGCAACATAGGAGAAATCAAATTTTCCAGGCCCTTTCTGTACCCAGGTGCTCAACTCACATAACAGTGAGGGGTAGCTGATGGCGGGAAAAGTCTCTGCTCTATGGCTGAACACATGGCAGATGGAATGAGAACACTCTAGCTGGATCACCAGCCTGCAAATACTGCCCACATCTGTTCACTTCTACTCTTTCTAGCTCCCTGCGGGTTCTACTTATCACAGCTTGCTAGGATCTCCATCAGATAGTCATTAAAGAAGTAAAAGGAAAATTACTTTTTATTTTGTGAACAGTTATGGTCAACGTTCTGGTCAGTTTGGAGGCAGAACTCCTGGCTAATGGGGAGACTGCGGTGAGCAACACGATCCCTCTCTCTGCGTTAACTAACATACACTGGAAGCATTGCGCGCACTAGTGCATGCCCGTGATTGACAAGGAGGATGAAGGGGTGAGGAGGTCAGGCACGGGGGGACATGCATATGACTCCATTGCACAATCCGTCTAGGTTATGTCGAGATTCTTCTAAGAGCCAGAGATGCGCTCTGTGGAAACCATCTCCGTCCAATTATACGAAACAGGAAAAACAACTCTGACACGCTGGCGTCTGGAATGCAGCGAACGGCCCAGACATTTCTCAGTCCCATCAGCTGTTCTCTTCACCACCAGCAAAGTCTTTCAACTAATGATTCACCAATCAGAACAAATCCCTCTTGAAGTCATTCCAATTTGGAGAGATTAACAACTGTACATAAAAAGCACTGACCTGGCATTTTTTGAAATAGGAGTGAACTTAAACATATATTATAAATACATTTTTCTTCAAACAAATACGCCAATCACATCACTAATTTCGAAAACTGATAACAAAAATACCTATTCCCAAACTCTTAAAACAATCAGCAATAAGGTATGCCTATTATTTCATCTTTCTCTTCATTTTATATTTTACATTATTTGGTATCACAAATATTTTTACAAAGTAACATCTATTCTTCATAATGATCATTCTAAATAACTTAGAGGTATGAGCTATAGATTTTTATTGCTGGCTTATTTTTTGGCAACCTATGTTTAACTCTTTAGTTCATCCAACATTTATTTTGATGTGAGATGAAGAGCTAACCATCTGGTGAATAATCTTTCCTTCTATTACTCTTTCATTTATAAAAGCTCTTTTACCCTGTGCTAAATTTTTATGTAAAAATAGAATGCTTTGGATAATCTGTAACTTTTGGGTCTTTTAATAGTGCCATGGTATTCTAATTATTATAACTATATGTATACATACACACATATAAATGAATAAAATAAAAGTGGTCACTTCCTCATTTACAGATTTTCCAAATCCAAACCCACCTGACGCTCTCTCTTCTCATTGTCAATCAGATAAGAGTTTTGATTGTAACTGTCCTAGCTTGGATAAACTAAATTTAGCCTACTAATTAAGGAACTTGCCTTCTCTTAAGTCTCATGTTTCTCATAGATTTGTAGTTCTCTTTAGGTCACATGAGTCTTCCTCAAAGTGAGTGGAAAGCGGCTTGTCTGCTTACACTCTTAGTTTTCCCTTCTCAATAGGCATTATTCCCCTGCCCCAAGTACTCTCTTTTTCTAATGGAGGATGTCAGGGAAACACAAAAGCACCACGGTAAAGCCAACAAACGCTTCACTTCCAGGAGAAAATAACCGAAGATACAGATGCATTCCCGACATGGAGAATGAAGATAGGTCAATGCCACTGGCATTAACTTGACTCCGAAGTAAACTCTCCATTAGAGCCCTAATGTCGAGGGCTAAAGCATTCTTTAGAACATCACCAAAATCATCAAGACCACCCCACGATAGGTCAGGGCTACAAAAACCCACCCTGGGCACCAGATGCCACCTCTCCTGCTGCCCTTCTTCACCCAACCTGTCCCTCTCCCATGTACATGCTCCAGAATAACTGTGGGAGCTTCCAGAAAGGAAGTATAGAAGGGAAGTTCCGAACAAACCAACTGGATTCGCCATGTCTCACATCCTTTTAAATGTCAATTTCATTTTGTTTCTGGACTTTAGAAAGATATCAGGAAGAAAAAGAAAAAAAAAATGAAGCAAATGCATCTTCTAGGTTCCTACTTCCAGTGGCAATGTTTCAACTCTGACCTTTGGCAAGGCTTTACTCCTAGAGAAGGGGGCTACTTACCCTAAGAACTAACTGTGCTCTTCCACCTCAGGGACAAACTGTAGACTTATTTTGTCCTCCTCCAGATTTATATATTACTTTGACCTTGGGTTGATAGCTTATAATTATCTCCCTTACTACCTTAAAATACCAAACACTTCTTCCTTAACCTTCAACAGTGCTACACCGAATTTAATTACTAAGCATTAAAGCAGCTCTTCTTATGTCTCATAACAACCTCTTTTAATAAGTCATTGCCTCCATTTTAAAAAGAGGCAGAGATAATGATGAACAGAGTTTAAGAATCTTGGAAAGGCAATAAAAAGACTTAGGGAGATATTATACACCGGCTCAAAAATTAACTTGGAGACTTTCACAGTTATTATATGGCTTTATTTTCTATTCCTGGAAACTCTGACTAATCCACTGAGTAGTATGAAGTAGAGAATATTATTATTTCCAGTGAGCAGAAAAGATGGGAGCTTACTATACCACCATTCTCACCACACCCTGCCAAGCTTACCCCCCAACCCAATATGTATGTGCCAAATATGTATATGTATGTGCCAAAATATACATAAGCTGATTCTGGGATAGTTTTTATATATATATATATATATATATATATATATATATATATATATATATATATATATATATATGTTAAAAGGAAGGGGAGAGATTATTTATATCTTCATACTGATACTCCATGGGTTGTCTTGAGATGTGAATGGGCCAAGACCAGGTAAAGCCGCACATGGGCAGCAGGCTCTCAGATGACCTGAGCATGGGAATCTGGGCCTTTGCTGTCAGCTCAGCCCTATGTTCTTTAAGTTCACAAGGATTCTGAGGAAGAAAAGGTAACTTAGCCAGACTACAGAGTCCCTTCCATCCAAAATATGAAAGATGTTTAATGACTATATTAACAAAGAGTATCAAAAATAGCCTGGATACACGTGATAAAGTAACACAGGAAAATGTTAGCAACTGCAGAATCTATTTGATGGGTGTGTCCTGGTAAACGTGGAGAGGCACACAGGTATTCACTGTACAATGCTCTCGACTTCTTAGTGTATTTGAAAACTTTCACAGAAAATTATTGGGGGAAAATCCTCCAGACAGTTGGCACCTTCGCTATTGTATAGCATTTGTCCTGAAATAGCCAGGTGTCCTTAGTTCTGTAGAATGTTCTATTTATGCAACAGAAACATTCTATGACTCGGAGTGATGTAAACTGTGATTATTAAACACCACAAGCATCTAAGTCTCCAAGAGTCCTGAGAAACATCCTGCCTAAGCTGCTATTACCTCTGCAGACACAGCCTTCCCAGCCCCTCCCTTGCAGAATTAAATGTTCAGGAGGCTAACCTTTTCACATACTTTGCTGTCTCAGATCATTAAAAATCTAGGGTGTGTTTATTATTCTTGAATGGTGCATAAACCAATTCCTACCAAACCCGCAACATTGAGTTCTAATTAATGAAGTGATTAGGGTGTGCAGCGCTGTGGAAATGGCCTAAGACAGGAAATCGGAGAAGCCAGGTGTGAGGCCTGCCTCCACCGCTGCTCGGCAGCCTGGCTCGTAAGACACAGTCTCCTCTGGGACAAAGGTGGAGATCACACATGCCATGCCTGCTTCAAGGGTTTGTTATGAGATCAGAACACTATAAATAAACTTAATCAGAACATAAACAAGAAGGCGCCATGAAAACTATAATGCATAATGCACTTCAGTGTGATTCGTAATTTACTCTGGATAGCTTTGCATTGGTTTTTGAACACAGTGCATGTTTTCTCTGTATCCTCCTAGAACAGAACTGCTGGAATTCAGGGTTTGGAATCCGGTGATGGGTAATATGGCAAAGGGGAGTTGAAGGGAAGGCTGGGCCTGCCCAGGCCTCCTCATCAGAAAAGGGCGAGGTGGGCTAAATGAGGCAGGTGAACAGGATGAGTCAACAGCCCAGTGGACAGAGAATTTAAGCTGAATCCCCCTCAGTGTTTCTGTTAGGAGAAAGCACACCTTTCAGGAGCAGATCCCACTGTGGGGAGATGGGGTCTGGACAAAAAGCACTGCTGTGAAGAGACAGACGTGGCTACGTGCCCATGATGTCTGCAGTCATCCCACGAGTCTCTGTCTCTCTCAAAAGGCAATCTGGTCCAGTCCAGCCTCCAACACCCCACTTCCCACCCGCACCCCCGACTTTCCTCTGGGCAAGGGCTCAGGAAATGGAAGCCCTACTACACGTGAGGAATCCTAAGGGCTAGTTGGGGCAGGTGAGGTCAGCTACAAATCCTGGCAAACAAAGTTCAAAAGTATGAGTACAGATATGTGTTTAGGAAATATACTTATAGATATTCATTTTCTTACTCAGACAGAACACCTGATCCTAGACTGGACCCAGTACTGATGGGAAAAAATGCCATAAAGGACACTATGTCAACTGACAAAACTGGATTATGAAGAGTCGATTAGACAAGAGTATCATATTAATGTCGAATTTACTGAAGTTGCTAATTGTACTGTGGTTCTCTAAGAGACTCTCCTTATTCTTAGGAAATATTAAGTGAATTGTATAGCATTAAAAGGACATGATTTATGTAGCTACCGTAGACTGGTTTAGAATAAAAGGTTTGTTTGTGGACACAGACACAGACACACACAGACTCACAGACACACACATGCACATACACACACTCAAGGAGGGAAGGAGGAGAAAAAGGACCAAAAATGATAAATTAATTGGAACAAAAAATTAAGAGATGGATCTGGGTAGAGGACATATAAATTTTGTACTACTCTTATTTTTGCTATCCTTCTGTTTGAGATTATTTCCAAATAAAAAGTAAAGAAGAAAAAGAAGGAGGAGGACAGGGAAGGAGGGGGAAAGAGAGGAGGAGGGGAATGGAATGCCTTTGTGATGGTCATTTGGAATGAATAATCAATGAAACCTAGAATAAACAGTGATCAATGTTCAGTTAGTTTTGTCTTAAACAAAAAAAAAGGACTTCAATACATTATTAAGATAGTGAAAAGACAATCCACATAATGGGAGAAAATATCTGAAAATCATACATATGATAAGGGTTTCGGATCCACAATATATAAAGAATTATTACACTCGATCAAAACCACAATGAAATACCACGTAACACCCACTAGGATGGCTATTCTATAATTAGACAATAACAAGTGTTGATAAGAACGTAGAAGAATTGGAGTCCTCATACAATGTTGGTGGGAATGAAAAATGGTACAGCTGCTTTGGAAAACAGTCTGGCAGTTCCTCAAAAGGCCAGACACAGAGTTAACATATGACCCACAATCCCCTCCTAAGTACATACCTGAAAGAAATGAAAACATGTCCATGTAAAAACTTGTGTACGAGTGTTCATAGCAACATTATTATTCATAGTAGCCAAAAACAGAAAAAGGTGTATCATCTGATGAATCAATCAATAAAACATGGCGTACCCACACAATGAAATATTATTTGGCAATAAAACAATAAAAGACTTACACATGCTACAACATGGATAAACCTTAAACACGTTGTGCTAGATGAAAGAAACCAGTCCCATTCATAAAAAGTCTGGAATAGAGATATCTATCGAGAAAGAAACAGATTAGTGGTTGCCCAAGGCTGAGGGACATGGGAGAATTGGGAGGGAGCGCTAGGTTCCTTTTTGGGGGTAATGAAACTGTTATAAAATTGACTGTGGTGATAGCTGCATACCTTTGTGAATATACCAAAAACATCCACTGAATTGTTCACCCTAAAAAAGTAAATTTCATGGTATGTGAAGTCTATCTCAATAAAAAAGATCTGGTTTTCTTATTACTGGTTCTTGTTTAATAATGGGCAAATAGGGCCATCTGATCTACAGTAAGAGATAATTAAAAGTTCACGGCATTGGGCTTACATAGTTCATCCGATTACAAATTTTCAACTACTCATCTTAACCTCTGAAAGAAGAGGGTTCCTGAGGTCTACCCTTTACCCATTTCTGAAGTTTTCAGAGTTTCCTAATTCCCCCACGTTCACTATCTACAGCATGGAAATAATAACTCGACAATTCAACAACTGCTGACTGAGTTTTCAGAGCCTGAACAAGGGGGATTCACTGAAGTGTGAGACCTGGACACTGCCCTGAAGGATCTCACAACTTATTGGGAAGACTGGTTAAAATGAAAACTAGAGTTTAATGCTAAATTCTCTAAGAGAGCTTGAAAGCCCCCAGGGAATTTTAAGTAGGCAAAAGGAACTGGGCATTGTGAGGTGTGGAAAAGAGGATCCTAGAGGGAGAAATGAGAGGGGTCCGGGGAGGTCTGATGTGGGCCAGAACTGAGGGCTTCAGGGTGCTGGTCCTGAGCAGGAAGGAACCAGGGAAGGGAGTGGGGTAGGGGCGAAGGCGGAAGGCGCTGGGGTTCGTTAACCCTCGGCGGGCATGTAACCTCTGCACTGGATCTCCATGCCCACCTCGGAGGTTACAAAGATCCTGAGAGTAGCAAGAGAAACAGAAAAGAGATGGAAAGTGTGGCCATCATTTTTGCCCATTTTGTAAATCCCTGTTCTTGAGTGCTCAGCAGGCTTGGCCTTAACAAAGGACAGAGTGGCTCCTCCCAGCTGCTAAGCCTACCCTGAGGCTGTGCCTGGGTTTCCCTTTCATGCCAGCCCCTTGGGAGAAAGAGCAGTTCAGGGAAAAACTGGGACAGAAATTGCTTTTAATCAGGGAGCATTGTTGAGGAAACAATCTGTAGAGGAAAAAAATTAATGGATCGGTTAAGGATGTAAAATGCCTCGGCACTCCTTGTTCAGGCCACACAAAAAATGTAAAATGTGAATTTCTCTTCTCTGGTAAAATTACCAATTGGGAAAAGAAATCGTCAAAGACACAACTTGCACAGAGCTGCTTCTAGATAGGTTTTGAATTCAACTATGCTCTGCCTGGATGAACTCAGTTTAACCCTCTAAGACCCTCATGAGGTCTTTCTAATCTACTTTTTCAACAAGATGATCCTGCACGCCAAAAACCACGGTAATCTTAAATATCTAAGTAAGGATAAATTTAGGATTCTTTTCTGACTTTGGCTGGCATAAAAGATTTAAAAAAAATAACTGCTTTTAAAATAATCTCAGACATAGCAATTAAGATCCAAATATCAGGACAGTATCACAAAGCAAACAAAAAATTTTAATTGTTTATATATGTAAGTTTTCCCTTAAGTTTTACGAGCAGTTTGGACAAGTGCTATATTGTGAGATGGTGTAAGAAAGCTAACGGGAAAAAGAGTCTTCAAAACGTGAGGGAAAGTATTTAAAAACACAGTATATTTTTGTTTTAATTTTCTTACAGACCAGATTCTGAATACCAGTCTATTTAGAAAAAATTGCCTAAAAAGCGATATTCACATAAAATTTTTGTCATGTACTTCTGAATTTGTTCAGGAAGGAAATCATGAAAATTTACGAGCTACAAAAAACTACATCAGCTAATCTCACTATAAAGATGAAATCAGTCTTAAAGACTGAATCGGGAGCAAACCAGGTCAGGCGGGAGTCCCATCCTCTGGTCTCCTAGTCAGTCCCTCCCCCTGTGCGCAGGGTTCCTGCCTCCATGGAATGTTACCCTGGTAAAGGGGCGAGTTTCCCACACGGAAAGAAAGCAAGTGAGTCAATAAAACCGCTCACATTTCTCCTGTATTAGCCCCAGTAAACTGCTTTGATAATTTGATTTTTTTTAAAGTTTTTTCTTTTTTTCTTTTTTTAATGATTAGCTACCATCTCTGGAAGAAATTAATAACTGCTTTTAGGAGTTGAATTCAAAACCTATCTAGAAGCGGCTCTGTGCAAGTTGTGTCTTTGATGATTTCCCGTTTCTCAAGTCACAGTTTACAAAATGACAGATACACTTGACAGCCTGAATTGTGTAAACTGGTGACGGAATCATTCCAGGTACAACCCAGCAGAGGTGCTGTCTGAGCCCTCCTTCAAATTTCAGGCTGTCACTAAGGCAGGAGACCACTGAGGTGAGCACATGCTCAGGTGTGGGGTTTTAACTTGTTAGGCCAGGTCTGATATTTAACACAAGCCTGTCTTATAAAACCAAGGCACATTATCTTAGGAAGAGTTAGATGGTTGCGAAAGTTCTTTTGTCTTGAGACCAACTGTTAATCTCTGAAACTTAAGTTTTACAAACAGCCTGTAATAAACTGCCTTTTCAGGCTATAACATACCTGGCTGTGCCCCTTCCGCCTGCTACGACAGAAATTTGAATACACACGGGTACAATTACTGTTATCTTGGAATAAATGTACAGGTTCCCCGGTGCTGGCCTGGAGGGAAGGTCTGATCTGTTCAGAATCGGAAAGCTACCTTTGTACTCCCACAGGTGGGGTGGAAATAACCTTTCTCCCCTTAGACTGCACAGTTTAGGAAAGGAGTCACTGGGCAACAATGTGGATCCTCAACTTTCGCAAGTTCTACAGGTTCATTAGTGCTAATTGAGGAGGGAGAGGACTGAAAGCTGGCTGGAGAGCTGAAACCAATGTCTGCCTAAGCCTTCACAAGTCCTGCCCTGAGAATTACCTGATCAAAGACTATATACAAAAGCTGAGAGAAAGGGGAAAGAGGAAGAGGGATTGGCTTTTAGATGCTTTTATAAGATAATCCAGCCTGTTATCCTTTACACCTGCTTCTCAAAAGAACAAAAGCACGAGATCCACTCTCAATGCAGGTCACTGGGATTCAAGAAGATGCCATTGTGTTTAAGCCTCTCTGACTTGACAATATGATCCTCTGAACTGGGGGATTAAAGGGTCTTGGGGAGCTTCAACAGCAATAAGCTGGACAGGGCCTCTGGATTTCTTAACGCTTAAGATTTTATCTTCTCAAAATTTCAGTATTTACGGGATACAGTATTATAGAAGGTTCCACCTGCACCATGGCATTTTCGCTCACTGAGTGTTATGTACTTGTCTTTGTTTATTTTCTTCCGACTGTTAGTATTTTAAGCCATAGAAATTTAAGAAGGCCAACCAATACCAGATACCATTTTGATAAGATATGTCAACATACCAAAAAAACTGACTATATGTATGTTGACAGATTATTTAAAAGTCATTTAGTATCTTTCCATATAGCAATTTACTAATTCAAATAATGGAAAATGAGTCAATGATATAACTATTTTTGAGAAAATACCATTTTCCATTCAAATATATATATAGTATGATACCAAAATATTCTTTGAATATTTCTTTTGAGAAAATAAGGGTTTCTGACAAACACGCCCATTGTCTCTAAGTAAAATTTCAAAGTGTTGAGAAGTGGCATTAAATATCTTCCATTATATTTCCAATCTTTTCTTAAAATGTGAAAAATTTCAAAATTCACAATCAAATTCACACTCTAAAATTAAACACTGTAAATCCTGTCTCCTAAAAAAACCTGGTCATATCCCTTCCTTCTCCCAGATGCTTTATTTAAGGTTGACCATAATTAACAGCAACACCATGTGTTTATTAAATTTGGTTAGTATCTCTAATGGGGCAATGAGGCTACTTTGAGCTTTCAAATTCTCTACCTGTACCAACTGACACCAAACACACAGAGGAACCTTAAGTCTTGGCTGAACTCTCAAAATTCTTAAGTCAACCACATCATTCCCTACCAGCAACAGATTTAGGACTCTCCTGGAATGCCACTGCTTTATCATTCATCA